>CM031857.1:102169460-102186762 GCA_018697195.1 Certhia americana
GAAAAGTTAAAAGAAGTGAGTTTTCTCCTACCTCCTGAGAAATTACAGTTGCTTCATGTTTAACAAAGAGGCTTCCAAAGTAAGACAAGGTACTTTGATGGAAATATTTAACTTAGTTGTATTATTTGGTAGAAAAATCTAACTGATTACTATTACTTACTCTATCTTATACCAACCCCAAGTGATGGCTTTAATACAGGAATGTGTTTTTCCTAACTGCTCTGTGTGGTGAGATAAGGACTCTGAGCTTGATTGTTGCTCACAGAAGAACAGAGCCAGTTTATAAGGCATTCTATGATGAAGGAAAACGTGATAACACCATCTTGTCATCAGGCATTAGCAATCTTTGGCAAACAGTTTTCTCTTTTTGATCAGCTACCCCCAACTGTTTTCTGATGGATCTGTGGACTCCAAATTCAGAGTGAATGTCTGATTGAAACCAGACATGTTTTCCTTATCTTCCCTGAATTCCTTTGAAGGGAAAACATTATCTGTGTGTGATTTGGTAAGGATATAGATTTTTGATACCCAGTGCACTCTATCTATTTCTTCATATTTTTTCATGGTAATTTTTAATAATTAAAAATAATTTGCTTTCTACAGAACTGTCTGGAAAGCAGTGAGATGGATATGGGGGCTGGTCAGGGAAGGAAAGAACAAGGATGGTACCCAAAGGGGCCAGAGCCCAGGGCCGGGCTTCTACAGGGAGGCCAGCACAGTGGAGAGATATAATGAATAGTCAGGTCTCAGAAAGAACAGAAATTAAGTTTGCTGGGGACTGAGAGACTGTGCAGTTCTTGGGGCACTTCAGAGAGTCACTGGATTTACTGGAACCAATCCTATCAGCAGAGATACCACACAGAGGGAGAGACTGGATTGTAAACCTTCAATTGCAATTTGAGATAGTGGTTTTGGGTTGATAATGGTTAAAAATCTTTTTGGGGAGCTCACTTTAAGGAGATGATTACACAACTCCTCCTCAGACCTCTATCTGACTTGGTGGTCCTTTACAAACTCATCTTTTCTTGCACTAGTTGCCATTGCCAGATACATTTCATACTTAACACACAGGTCTGATAGTTGCACCTAGAAAGGAGACATGCAAACTTATAATCCAGTTGTATTCCATCATTTTGAGTGATGTAGCATTGCAGGATCTAAGACTAGTTGGAAGAATTTGTCCTGTACAAAACAAAGGCACTGTTTCAAAGCCTGTTAGACAGTCAGGAATTTTTGTAGGAAACCATGATCTTAGGAATCTCCTTTTTTTTTGGAAACATTTGCTCTGAGCATCTCTTTAACACAGAGAACTCATAGCATATTCTATGAATGTCTACAGAGGAAAGGTCTCCTGCTTTCTTCCTCGCCCCTTCATGTTTGCGTCTGAAACCCAGAGTTGTGGGATAAAGTTTGGATATGATGAGATATTTTTATGCTTGTAGTAGACCAAGAAGTCAGAAATCTCTGCCTGTGAAATTCATAGAGATGTTTAGAAAATAAAGTAAACAACTTTTTATGTATACACAGAAATTTTTTACAGAACAAAACTGACTGTATGCCATCTGCTTTTAATTTTTGGGTAAAGCCCTTGGTACTGCTGAGCATTCCTAAAATCAGGCCCTCTGAGAGCTCACTTACAAAAGCAAATAGACCAACTTTCAGTGTAGAAAATACTTCCTTTTAAAGTTATTTGTATGTCAAAATATCTCCATGGAGCCTAAGAATGGGTCTTCTCTCTATGTGTCAATATGACCTCCACTGTTACTCACAACAGTTTGTGATCACGTCACCCTTGGCTTACTGGCAGATTGCTCATGTATAAAGGCACATCATGTTTCCAGTCAAATTAGTGTAGAGATTCTTTTAGTACTACAGACAGCATTTTCTTGTGATTTATATGTGTGGAGAAACATCTACAGGTATTTTTTTTTGCTGAGACCTATCTAGCATATTAATGAGCATGAGATGAATGCAACCCAAGTCAGAAATTGTAGCTTAGTGTTCAAGTGAAATATTTCCCAAGAATTTTCTAAAGGTTGACACTGATGACCTAGAGTGGTGTTTGTCATCCTCTTTTCTGCAGTATTGATTTAGTCAGCAGCAGATACCAGTTCTGCAGGAGTTGCTCAGTGTAGATTAAAGACCTAAGTTGGAGAAAAATTTGAGTCTGAGGCCTCTTGCAATTATGTCAAGGTTGAGTTGGTGATGTTAATAGTTGACTGGTTTTGGCATTTCTGTCTCTTTTAAACATTAAAAAATAATGTATATATGATATAACAAAAATAGTGTGTAGCCTTTGTCTCTGATACTTTTAAATGATTATTCTCTGAGAGCAAGGTGAATATTTGGTCTCCTGCTAGTGAGAAGAAGGCTACTTTCAGAACATGCCTTATACTTCCTATCTGCTCTCTTTTTCTTTTATGCATCAGATGCATGTCTTGCATGATTCCCAAAGTCATGATTTGAATTTTTTATTGTCTTTGTCCCTGGAGTTTAAGATACTTGGGCTAAAGTTTGATGTATTAAGAATTTCCAAGCATAAACAAAGGGAAAAGCAAAACTGAGTAACAGTAGCTGATTAACAAAAACACTATCCTGGGGGTAACTGAGAACTTCAATGCATTAAAATTTGAGAGCTTACCAAGTAAGAGTTTAAGAACCCCTAAACTCAATTTTGGTGTATAAATTAATGTAAATTAGTACAGTATTTTAATGGTGACAAAAAGTTACATTAAGAAAAAAAATGGTGACTCTGGAAGTAACTTTATGAGGATTGTGTAGGATAAGGCTATTAGATATATATGAGCGTGATAGATCAAAATCTGAACATAGGAAAAAAAACCATATCCAACTGACAAATAACAAAGTATTGTGGAACTCACTATGAATGCTATCAGTATTTGGAAATGCCATTTAGTAGTCTCGGGGAACACTAAAAACTAAGTTTGCATTTGGTGTTGAGACTCTGGAGAAGCTTCTGCAATGAACTACTGCAAAATTCTTAAGCATTTGTGGTGGCTTTGCCATGGAAGTATGAGTAAAATTAATTAGTCCCAAGGTTTAGAAAGTTTATTCTGACCTATAAAACATATTCTGATCAGGTTAAAAAGAAATATTAAATAGATTTCAATAGTCTATTGAGGGATAAGGAGGAAAATGGGATTTTACCTTTTTTTGATCTTGTACTATGTTGGAAACTAGGTCTTCACGAGCTAGGGGCATTAGTGGGTCTGTACCAAAATGTTTACAAAGCCAACTTCTCTCTACACCCTGCATTATAACCTACATATCACAGAAGTTTTATTAGAAATTTAAGGAATTTTCTGAAGGCATGGCACATACACCTTTCATACCACACTGTCCTAGACAGGACAGAAACTGGAGTTTGTTTTCCAGTATTACAGCTGTAAGAAAGTGGGCAAAACCATCCAGAGGTGTTCAGAAACTTGTACACAGATGCTGTCAGGGATGGTTCAAGCCTAGGCCTTTGAAAGACACTTGAGCCATAACATGAAGAAACAGGTCTAAAGCTGAGAAATGTTAAGAGCCGGACTAATATTCATCTCCTTGTAATTTCACAGAGATAATGTTTCAGTGTCACGTTTCACTAATCACCCAAATTCACAGGCTATTGGCCAACCAGAAGGTAACTTGCACTGTTGAGCCACAGAATGTCAAAAATGCAGCATGAATATTGTACAAGCTGCTAGATAAATATATGTTAATAAAGCCATGCAAATGCTATTAATACTTTTTTTTTGTCGTTATTTGTAGAGATTAATGTGCAGATTTGTGTCAAGTGATGGTATTAAAGAGCAGTATAACTTGCAGAAAGATTATGCCCTGATGGTTGATTTAACAGAAATGAGGTTTACTTTATCCCCTGAAATTCATTCAGGTAAGAACAACATAGAGGCAATGAGAGCAGGATATAATTGCTCTGTAGAAAGTGCTCTGCAGAACAAGGGCTCACACGATGCCAGCCCTTCCAAAAACAAACTTTATTACTGCTGGTGCTGTCTCTCAGGGAGCGGGATGGCAGCAGAGGCTGGTGAGGGGGGAGTCTTGCTGGTGCTGCTCAGGTTCGAGCCTTTGGCTGGCACTGGGAACTGCAGTGTCTCAGATCCCTGCTGGGGACTGCTGTCACAGTGCTGTACAGGGTGTGGCTGCTGGGAGGGTGGAGTGGATCTATTCAATCCTTCCATTTAATAAGCTTGTTTGACATCAGCAATTATCAGCTCACTGCTGTCGGTGAAGTATTTTCCCTGTTCCAGCCAGGGTGCTGTTTTCCCGCTTGCTGCAGTGGAAAGATTAGATTGTTGTCTGTAGTGTTGAGATGCTGCAGGCTGAATGATAACTATGGCAGGCTGAAAGGGTGATTCCTGAAGTGCTCCCGAGAGCCTCGTTGATTTATTTATTTATTTCCCCCCCTCACTGCTCGCCCACAGGAGTCTTATAGCTGGTGCAGCATCAACAATCACTCCAGGTCAAGCTGCATTAGCCCGAGTGCTAACCTTCTAACAGATTCAGATTGATGAATCCAATTATGGGGCTTTACAGCCTGTTTAGCTTTGTTGCTGCTGTTATTATTGTTATTTATTCCTGTCTGCTTTTAGCTGTGCTGCAACCCATTTCAGGGTGATTAAGGAGGTTCCTTTTGGTAACGTTTAGGCTCAACAGTATAATTACAGGGATGCAGTATAAATTTTTCCTTTTGTACTTCCCCCATTTGACAGCTGTTGGTGTGAGCCTGTGGGCCTTGCAGGTCTCAGTATCATTACTTCTTCACAGCTTTGACTGCATTATATAACTTCTTTTTTTTTTTTTTTCCCAAATCATTCTGACATAAATCAGTAAGGAAACATTTGTTTTATCTAGTTGTTAACCGGATAAGACATTATAAAAGAGATCTTCTCAGAAACAAGATAAGAATCTCTACTTACTCTTTTAAAATGCTGTAGTTTCTTTCTTCTGTCCAAACTTATAATTCAATGGCTTAGGGCTGACTCATGATTTTTTATATGCTTGGGACTGGTGAGAGAGACTATGCCCATACAAAGGGCAGAGAAGGAGATAATCAGATTTCTGATGCATGCAGAAAAAGTCTATAGCATTTAAGATCTTTACCAAAATACTCCACAAGTCCAAGCATGTTACAATAAGCAAATTTTCTTTGAAAAAATTATAGAATATCTAATTGAATTTTCTACCATGGCTTCCATCAATCTTGTAGTGAGTTCTGGGCTTGATAATAATTAAAGCTGGTGATTAATTGTCAGACATAAAGCAGCTGAGAGAATATATATAGAGGCATATTATAAAAAATATTGCAAAGTATTTCTTGTTGCAGTTCTGAATGATACCAGACAGTTGTGTGACCTATTAACATTCAAGTCAGAGAACATCTTAAATCTGTCAGGAAAGCCATATTAAGGGAATTTAAGTAATGATGGCCTACTATAAGGGGAAAAAAACCCAGCTGTTCTTTTCCTCGATTTTTTTGTACATTTATATGGTTGTCGTGGTTTGGACGACAGGTGTCTGCTAAGGAAGGTAGGAACCTCCCTTGGAATGGAGAATTTAAACCCCCTTCCGCTGAATTATTATAACTTTGAAATTAAGGGGCTCTCAGGTGAAGATATGGGAATAGAAATAACAGTTCTTTATTAGGGGAACTAAAATAAACAATAAACCCAAAACACATGCAGTAAGACAAACAAACAAACAAAAACCCCTGACAGAGTCAGGATCCAACCTGACACCCTGTGGGTCAGGGTGTTGGTGGCAGTCCCATTCCATGGTGGCTGCAGTCCCAGTGGCAGATGTGGCTCTGTTGAAGTGATGCTCCTGTAGAAAGAGTGGAGTTCTTTCACTGAAGGTCCAGTGGTGATAGATGGGCCTGGTCTTCCTCTGGGAGTTCAGTGGAAAAGGCTGCTTGGTGTTCCAACTCCCAGATTTTTATCCAGGTAGGAATGCTTGGCTCCTCCCCCTGTCTGGAGCATTTCCCAGTGGGATGCTGTAATTCTATCAGTGAGACTCACTGGCCCATGAGCAGAAGATCTCTCCCTGGAGGGAGGCTGGGTTGTGGAAGAGATAAGAAAACTGCCCCAGCAGGTTTTTTGACATTTGGCCATTGACAGACAATTACATCCCCCTACACCCCAGTTTCAACAGATGGTGACAGAATACAGAGTTTTGGTTACATTTTGCACTGCAACCCATGACTATGGTATAAACTTCTTTCTCTCTTGGTCACCCTTTTCAATATAAGTAAGTGTTCCTAAATAACCACTCTGATGTTTTCTAACTACCTAAGATCTGTTCCTCATGCTATCATCTGCCTCTAGATTAAAATACTCTATTCCTACGTAATGAAATTTATGTTTTTACTCAGTCTCAACTTTATGTGAACTAGTTCAGTGAAAACTAGGGCTGGGCCTAAGTTTCTCTCTGAAATTAAAAACAGGGGGTTGAAGGGTTAAACTTAACATTTTTGTTGTCCTTTTTATTTTTTAATAAGAAAATAAAAATTCCAAAGAACAAAGGTTAAACCTTTTCCACATTTCCTTTGATATTTTTACATGACCCCTTGAATTATGAAGCATCTGATGAGAGTTTATTTTCTGCTGGGATCCCTGGCAGAATCACGCAATTTGGAGATGTCAGATCACTATGCTGACTAACAGAAGAGACAAGGTTTAGTAGCGCAGACAATCACGTATTAATGTGCCTAAGCAGCTCTGGGATTGAAGGTGATTCACCTATTGCAATCCTGGAGAGCTGGCAGCTAGGTCATAATCATGTGTTTCTTTTTGCACCGAGATACACAGAAGTTTAGAGGATTTCTTTAGAGGATTCTTGGACAATGTTTTTCTTTAGTCTTATGAAATTAATCACCTAGTGGGTAAAACACTTGATGGATAAAAAGACAATGTAGGAAAAGCAAAATACCACATACTTTTTTTTTTTTTTTTAATGGGATGTAGGGCTCATAGAAGAATTGGACTAATTTTTATCTGTTTTGATAAATGAAACGTGGAAATGGAGTAAAAGATGGTTTGGAGTGTTTCATTAAAAAGCAGAGAAAATATTATGAGACTGATTGTTAACCCAGGTACCCCTAGTTCTCTGTGGTAATGGGAACATGACAACATAGTTGACACAGCTGTTTGATCATTCTCAGCATCTGTAGATTCAAGATCTCCAAGCAAAATTAACATTACTATTCTAGTTCTTCATCTTCATGTGATAGATTTTTTTACAGTAAAGTCCTTTCTCTTTGGTGTGATTGTAATGCAGGTTCTGACAAGGCTGGAAGGGTTGGCTCCAAAGTTTCATCCTTTGGATTCTTTTGTTAGTATTTATTTAGCTATACTTTCAAATTAATAGTTTTCAGCAATATCTCTCCAAAGCAGAGTGCAAACAAACTTCTCACAGTACCTTGGGAGAACTGCTTTTACAAATGACAATCAGCTTGCACTAGTTATTTGGAAGCATCCCTCTTTTCAGAACTGATATAGTTGAATCTGTGAGTACCATGACAATCATCACCAATAACAAGCAATCACTCTAGCCTGCCAATCCTTGCACTGCAACTCAGTTGCAGGCCAAGTTTAGCTAAGGCTTTTCTGATACAATATATTATAGATCCAGAAGAGTTCACTTCCACATGCAATCTTGTGTTTAATTTACAGTCAGTTTCCAGACCTCATGTTTGTTGGGGTTTTTTTATCTTGAAGCACAATTTCAGTGAAGCATCTCAGGTAAACACCTTAAAAAGGAAAGAAGTTCCTGTGAGAGCAGCTGTAAGAAACAGAGAATGTGGCTGGGAACTAGAACCAGTTGCGTAAGATGGTTCTGCAACAAAGAATAAGTAATTATCTTCCTACTAAATCCAAATTCAGCATTACTCCTTGCAAGGCATCGTTTCCTTAACATATCTCTTCATTTTTAAAGCTGACATATCTTGACATGATGGCAGTGATGGTAGGATAAGGAATGATTAGTCAAGACAATGTAACATCTGAATAAAGCTTTGACAGGGAGCCTGGACCCAGCATGCTGACATTGCACAAGCCACCTTGTTAGATACTGTGCTGTGAGATACTCTTTTTGTTACATTTCTGATAAATATAATTATAAATGACAAGCTAGGTATTATTTAGTGGTTCTTCATAGCAACTGCTCTTCATGGGGTTTCAGCTGAAACATGTTCAAGCTGCCAGCAGGGAACCAGGACCTATTTCTGCGTGGGGAGGATCACAGTTTCGCAGTGCTGCCTTCCAGAAATAGCAGGGAAATTCGTCAAGATTTTCTGTACATTGTCTCCTTTTCTCCTACATACAAACCCATGCAGACTTCTGAGGATAGCAAGCTAAGCCAAAATGAGCAGGGTGATGTAATGGGCTGTGACGCTGGGGTGAGGCAGGACTGACCCTGCATCTCCTGATGGCAGTGCATGGTCTGCTTGTTACATGAGAGACCTGTAAGCCTGGCCCAGTTGCCATCAAGGCCAAACACCATGCCACAGGGTATCTGATGACACACAGGCTCTGCCAGTTGTAAAGGATATCAAGGTGGCTGCTGTCTTACAGCAGAAATTACCAAAAAGAGAGTATGCTTGTTGCTGGGTACATGGCATAGGGCGTGCTGAATGGATTAAAGATCCATTGGATTGTTGAAGATTCTAAAAATATGAAGATAATATCTTGATATCTACTGCTAGAAAATATCTCCTTCCAGGATTTTGTAGAATTCGACCTGTGGGAGATATAATTTAAAACATAAAAACACCTGTGCGCAGAAAATGAAGTCTATGTCAAAGATAAGCTAGAAAATATTATGCTAAATTAATATATGTGTGTAGTACAAGATGATGTTTTCATGGGTTTATTTTCAAGTGAATTGTACTGCAAATTAACATCTTGGGACTTTTTTGTTAGTGTTGGGTTTTGTTTGCTTGTTGTTTTTTTTTCTTTTTGTAAATGGAATTAGTTAAATCATGAGGCCATGGTATATCAATGGTTTCAGACTGACTTACTTATCTTAATTTCAGCTGAGATCTAATTACATACTCCCCTGCTGGACTTTGCTGAGTGAAGAATTTGCTTATACAATGCTATGTACAGGGAGCTATCAAGTACCATCAAATCAAAATAATCATCAATCTTTTCTTAATACCTATTTCTCTGTATTAGGCAGAGATTCCAATTGCAGTAAGTCTGAGATGATAAACCTTGGGGACATTCTGTTGTGTGTGGACTTGCTCAAAATCTCTGTGAAGGACGGATTCATCTCCTCCATACGTATGTAAAAATGTGTGATGTGTGGCACTGTCCCAGCACTGTGTCTCCTCAGTGAATACTGTGCAAATGAATTTGAACAGGGTGAGTTTGCACTCACTGAAGGTAAAGTGAGGTTAAGAAAAAGCAAGCAAAAGGTTTTTTTCTTTCCTTAAACTCATGGAGTTCATAAATGCAATACAATGAGGTTGCAGGGCCTTCTCTTCTGGAACCTCAGTGTAAGCAGGAGCATTGCATGGAGGTGCCACTGGAGAAGGAGCAAAACGCAGTTTCAATGTCTGGACTTCAGAGACATCTGAAGGTTATGCCAGACTGGCTGCTTATCTGAGGCCAGTATTACTTCTCCTTTATCATCATCATAGGCAGTTAAAACGGAACGGACTCTGCTCTGTATTTTACAGGAGGGTAAGGAAGACAGATCCTCAGCTGCTATCTGAACCTCGGTGTGGTGAGAATCCTATGCACTTTTGTGACATGAGCGTGAGGTATCTTCATTGAGGCATGAAGATTTAAGGAGCCTGGGAAATGGCACCTAATGTTTTACTGCAACATCTTAGAATTTGCTATGCTTTCTAAAACATCGTTTTGTATTTTAAAAGTTATTAGAAGATGCAAATTTTATATAAATTTAGCAATAAAGAATATTTTAATGTATTATTTGAATTATGATAATAGCAGATGTTTTCCATGCTGTGGTGGCAGTGCAGATTTTGTGTGGTGGATGTAAATATTAGTACAGCTACACTATTTTTCATACTCATCTGAGGAATCCAAAGACTAAATTTATTCTTCATTATCCGTGGAGAGAGTATGTGTAATAGTTCACAGCTAGATTAGTGGTCCAAACAGCAGCAATATGCATATGTTTGCTGGGTTGTTTGCTGGGTTGTGGATTGCTTTAGAAACAACAGATGAAAGACAATTGATTTCTCCAATAGCTGATGACAAATGCAGACTGAGTCAACTTATCTTTGAGAATGTACCTGTGGATAAGGTACGTTCTCAAAGAACAAGCCTGTGTAATGCTTCTATTTGCAGCTTGGTGTTTTGGCTCTGCTAAATTTGCTTATGGTTTCATGTTGCCATCATTCATCATATTATCTGAGCAATTTCCAGACAATAACAGGCAATTATAAATTCCTGGGAACAGGAACATTTGTGGGTTGTTTCATTACAAATGGGAACTAACTTTAACTCCTCATTAGTCTTTAAGGTAAAATTCCTAAACCCTCAAGGATCCTTGAGCTACAGACTCACAGACACTCACTAGGTGGGCTGGTTAGAGTTTACATCCCTGTTTGACTCAGGCAGTCTATTTTTCCTTTGCAGGTAGGGGTTAAATATTGGCAAAGTGGAATTCTTTAGATTCCATTTTTTATATATTTAAAAAATACTCCAGTATAAAGATTATGAGCAAGCTTGCTGATGGTAAGACTTGGTCTGTCTAACTTCTCTGGAAGCTCTGCTTGTGAATAGCTACAAAATTTTATCTTGACCTCTCAGTATTTTCATTTTAGCTTCAGCATAAAACCTGGCAAGCCTAATTGATTTTGTGTTGCAGTTGCATTAGTCAGAGAGTACAACAAAAAGACCCTATAACTGAACATTACAAGTATATTATCCTGCAGCAACACACAGGATCACAGAACGACCAGGTTTGGAAGAGACCTTCAAGATCACCTAGTATGACTGTCATCCCAGCACCACCATAATCACCCCTAAACCATATCCCCAAGACCCACATCCGGATGCCTCTTGAACACTTCCAGAGATGCTGAGTGCACCACCTCCCTTGAAAATTTGTTCCCAATATCTAATTTGAACCTCCCCGTGTGCAACTTAAGACCATTTAGTTAATGAGATGTGGACCAGACCAACCTCCACCTGGCTAAAAAATCGTTTCAAGTGATTGTAGAGAGCAAAGAGGTTCCCCTGAAATTTCCTTTCTCCACTAAACAACCCCAGCTCCCTCAGCCACTCTCAAGACTTGTGCTCCAGACCCTTCACCATCTCCTTGCCCTTCTGTGGACACTCTCCAGCACCTCAATACCCTTTTTGAAGTGAAGGACCCAGAAATGGGCATGGGATTCAAGGTGTTGCCTCACCAGCACCAAGTACAAAGGGACAAGAACTGCCCTGGTCCTCCAAGCCACACTGTTTTTGATACAGGCCAGAAGGCCACCTTGGCCTTCTTGACCACCTTTCTTGTGTTTTTGTGTCTGTTGTCCAGTACCCCCAAGCCCCTTTCTGCTGGGCAGCTGTCACACCCCAGTCATTTAAAGGGCTAAACCAAAGTTCTCTTTTTCTAGGTAGATGCAAAGGTGGAATACCAACCAGATGTCCTCAAGAGGTAAACATTCACACAAAAGTTTACTGGAAAACTATGGAAAAACAAGGAACTTTGGCAAATGATTCAGTACAACTTAACAAGACTTATCACAGCATAGACTTAGCCCACTGATCTCAGAAAACCTTTAAACTCATTTGATATTATGTTCCATAAAAAGAGAATTAAAAGAAAGGAAGAAAAACAGAAGGATGGGAAAGATATAGAAAACCAGACATATAGCTAACAACTCCTGGGTTACAGCAATGTAAAACTCCAAGATGAAGGTAGATTTAAAGGACAACATGCTTGCCTTGTGGTCAGGCTTCTTAAACTCTTGACCCTTTCTGGGCCTTCCTCCCAGATGAGACTTCAGTCACTTGGCCACTCCGGGGCTGGGTTAGGTGAGAGTGGGAGGCTGCCTCTGGTGTGCCATGACTGACAGACACTGTGGGACTGGGGGGTATGGGGAGCAGGGCACTACCTCACCAGAGCAAGGTCTGAACCCCTCTCTTCCCATCCCTGTAGCATTGCATGGGGTTGTTGTGACACAAGGACAGGACCCAACTCTTTACGTTATTGAACCTCATGCAGTTGTCCTCAGCCCATTGGTCCAGTCTCTCTAAATCCCACTGCAGAACTTTCCTACCCTCCAGCAGATCATCACTCTCACTCAGCTTGGTGTTGTCTGTGAACTTAGTGAGGGTGCCCTTGATCACCTCATCCAAATCAATGATACAAATATTAAACAGGGCTGTCCCCAATACCAAACCCTGAGAACACCACCCAGGGCTAGCCCCAAATGGATGAAACTCCATTCACCATCACTCCCTGGGTTCAGCCATCCAGCCAGGTTTTTGCACAGTGAGAGTGCATCCATCTCAGCCATGAACAGCCAGTTGCTCCAGGAGAACTCTGCAGGAGACAGTCTAGATAGACAGCGTTCACAGCTTTTTCCCTCATCCACTAACTGGGTCACTTTGTCCTGGAAGGAGATCAGGTTGGTCAAGCAGGACCTGCCTTTTATAAAAGGTTGTCCTATATGCGCAGTGTGATGACACTCAGGATGATCTGCTCTGTGACTGTCTCCATTACTGAAGTGAAGATATCCCTGTAGTTACTGGGATTATCCTTCCAACCCTTCTTGTAGATAGGTGCCACATCTCCTAATTTCCAGTCACCTGGGAGTTCTCTGGTTAACCAGGACTGCTGGTAAATGATTGAAAGTGACTTGGCAAGCTCTTCTGCCAGCTCCCTCATTCCTCTCAGGTGCATCCCCTCCAGGCTCATAGATTTGAAGGTGTCTAATTGGCATAGAAGGTCACTAACCATTTTCTCTGGGTTATGGTGAATGATGAGATATATATAAGTAACCAAGACACTATTTAAAACCAAAGTTGTTTTCCAATGTTTGTGTTCAAACTGGGAGTAAAAAAGGAAATAGGTATCAAATGGCAAGACATTTTTGCCTCCACAACTCTTGAGTAGAAAAAATGAAAATCAACCAACCAAACCAACTAACATGCAATACCCCTGTACTGAATAAGGCTAAGATTGCCATCAAAGAAGAGCTATTCAGAAATCAGAAAGGAAAAATCCACCTGGAAGAGGTGTGTTGTAAAGGAAATTTTTGCTAGCAGTGCTTTCAGAACAAGTTCATACTTGCGAGTGCTTTTAAGATAGAATATAGAACAGAAATCAGAAGCATCAAAAAGCTAGTAATATTTTCTTACCCATGTTGTAGATGTGTAAAGAGACTGAGTCAGAGGCTGTTGCAAACCTGAAATTTAAGGATACTTCCTTTCGGAGAATTTTGGCTGGCTAGAAATGATCTTAAAATTAAATAAAAGACATAGTCTTTTACAGAATGTTTTCAGCTGCAGGACAAAATTTTGAATGCTTTGAAAGTATATTAAGAGAAACACAAATGAAGAAAAGGTATTGGATCTCTTTGTTTTTTCAGTGCACCCAGGGGTTACACCTGCACAGTGTCTCAGGTGTCACTGTATTATGCAAACTGCCTCTTTTAAAAGTATGTCAGCAGGTATTGAACTTCTTCCCTTTGATCACCAAATTGGCTCAGTTTTACCTAGCTAAGGAAGGATGTCTGCTTCCTTGACAAAGACATTTCTCGTTTGCATGAAGCTTTTAGCTTCCTAATCTTTAGGGACTCTAGGGAGTCAAAGCAGTGTTCTGCATCAATAACCCTTCACATCAAATATCTGTCAAGAGAAGTACCTGAGTTGTTTGTTGCTGCTGCAAATATTCTTTAGTTTTTCTGTCCTTGTCTTGACTCTCAGGGTTCTTCTGTTGGCCTTCTGTTCTTCTTTGCCCAGATATAGCCGTTGAGATTGACATTTTCAAAATTATGATTCTGCAATAGGCTTCCATGGATCTGTGTGAGGATGGTGCATGATTTCATGTTGTCCTCTGATAACAGGATGACCTTCAGTGGATGTGTGATAGAGTCAGTGATGAGTGGTGTCCCTCAGGGGTCTCACTGGGGATGATACTGTTTTTGTAGGTGACAGGAACAGTGGGATTGAGTGCACCCTCAGCAAATTTGCAGACGACACCAAGCTGTGTGGTGCAGCCAACACTCTGGAGGGAAGGGATGCCATCCAGAGGGACCTGGGCAGGCTTGAGACGTGGCCCCATGCAAATCTCATGATGTTCAATGAAGTGAACTGCAGGATCCTACACCTGCTTTGCAGCAATCCCAGGTACACCTAAAAGCTGAGTGAAGAAGTGATTGCGAGAAGCCCTTCAGAGAAGGACTCAGGGTTGATGATTGATGAAAAGCTCAGCATGAGCTGGCAGTGTGCACTCTCAGCCCAGAAAGCAAACAAATCCTGGGCTTCATCAAAAGGAATGTGGGCAGCAGGGTGAAGAAGGAGATTTTCCTCTCTACTCTTGCAAGACCCTACCTGGAGCACTGTGTACAGTTCAGGTACTTCCAACATAAGAAGGACATGGAACTGCTGAAGCAAGTCCAGAGGAGGGCCACAAGGTTGATAAGGGGAGTGGAACACCTTTCCTACAAAGACAGGCTGAGAAACTTCGGGCTGTTCAGCCTGGAGAAGAAAGGGTTATGTGGAGACCCCCTAACAATCTTCCAGTACCTGAAGGGGGTCTACAGGGAAGGTGGAGTGGGACACTTCATCAAAAACTGTAGTGATGAGACAGGGAGTAATGGGTACAAACTGAAAGAAGGGAAATTCATTTTAGGTGTTAGGAAGAATATCTTTACTGTGAGGATGGTGAGATACTGGAACAGGTTGCCCAGGGCTGTTGTGGATGCCCCAAACCTGGCAGTGTTTCCAGGCCATGTTATACAAGCCTTCAAGCAACCTGATCTAGTGAGAAGTGTCCCTGCCCACCACGGGGGGTTGGGATAAGATAATTTTAAAGGTCCTTCCTAACCTTAACATTCTGTGATTCTATTAATGAAAGTGCTGCAGTCCTGCGTGAGGCTTTTCAAGAGACAAACTGTGTTACTAAGCAGTACAAAGCGGAGGCACAGCTGTGACCCACCACCTGTACTTGAGGAACATGGCAGTAAACAGCGGCTGCTCAAAGGGCAGGGAGCTCAGGTGCAGAGTAGAGGGGTTGCTAGAGGGACAAGAATATCTACAATGATTCTGAAGCTCCTTCTACTGCTCTTGGACATACTTGGATGACTTCTGAGGCAGGAGACAGCAGAGGAAATAAAAGGGGTCAGTCACCACGGTACTTTGGGAGGCATTACACAGCATATGCAAAGCCCATATGTCTGAAGGAGTTTCTGAGGGCTGCCTGCAGTTCTAGGAAGAAGCCAGATGCTTTCCTGTGTCTGTACAAAAGCAACCATGGTATATTTTAATTTCTTAAGATAGTTACATTCTACTCAGCTTTCATTTTAAGAGAAATTGCCTCCACAGTTTTATTCTGTTCTGTTCATATGAAGCTTATGTGAATGAGGCCTTCTTCCCATTTCCCTGCCATGATGCCACCCCTTTTCTCTTTATCTCTCTTTCTGTCTTGAAAGAGCATTGGTTTTTAATTCTCTGCCTTTAAAAACTGACTTTGTTCTATTTTTTATCAACAGGGTCTAAAAAATAACTGCTATTACTAACACATCAAATGCAGATCATTTTTAGCTATAAAAACACCTTGACATTCATATCCATTAAATTCTAAAATAGAAAATAAAGAAAAAATGTTTTAATGCAACCCAATGTAAAATTAAATTTGTTCATTTTACTTAGAACACTTTTAATGCTATCCACATTCATGAAAGGATACTGGGCTGGATCCACTATATCATTAGCAAAATTCCTAGTTTATTAAGGACATCCAAGGTTTTACTTAGCACTCATCCCAAACAATCAAAAAAGGAAATATAACCAAAGTGGGGAAAACAGGATTAAAATGCATACATATTTTCTTTTAAATTGTAATCAAATTTAAGGATTTAGTCATGAATGATTAAATTGGAATATCCATGAAGGAAACACTTTTGCTTTGTCTCCTTTAATGGGTGTTGATACTTGTCAACTAAAATTTCAGCATTGGGAATTCATAGTCATAAAGGAAGCTTATTCAAATAGATAATCTACAATGGGATATTTCTCAATAGTATAAACAAATAGTATAATGTCAGGTGTACAGGAAAGTTATTAGAATGATTAAAAGAAAACAGTCAAAAGATTTATATACGTTCCATGGGTAAGAGATAAAACTAGAACATTCTTTAACTGGGTGTACTTTTTATATATTCCAGTGATGAGAATACCTTCATTTAACAGTCAGATGACCAACAATAGTTTGCATCTTTAATTTATTAGTTACACATTCCTCAATGCCTTGTTACTTACTTTATTATAAATTATTAGACAAGCAACACTAATGAAGTTAAGTAAATTGATTCTGTGTAGAAAGATTTAATTTTGTTTAATGAACAATTATTTACAAGCAAAATAGTGATGAATGGGTTAGCTGTGAGCTTCATGTGCTTAGTCATAGTCCTTAGTTCCTAAAACAGATGAAGATCACACTGTGGAAAAAAAGACGAGTTGTTCTCATCCATGTGTCTAAGCCTGCAATTATCATCTGGGATTTGGATGCTATTTCTCCCACTTTTTTTTTGCCTGGAACTAATTTCCAGTAATTTGAATTAATGTGGAGCTATTTGGAAATTTCAGTTTTACTTGAGGTGTTATTTTTTTTTTTTATTAAACAAGCAAAGGAAAAGCATTTTGTCTTTCTTTAGAGGCTGGTGCAAATATCTTGCATATTTACAGTCAGTATAACTTTCTTGCTAAACATCAAAGTATTCTTTTTCAGAGACATTTGAGGGGAAAAAGTAGTTTCTTTGTGTTTCTTCTAAAACTACAGTGTAGGTGCCATCTGATTTATCTGTTCAAGAAACCAGTTCATGTCATTTTGCACTTGTTCAAGTCCGTCTGTACACTATCCTGAGATGACAATTTCAGCTGAAAAAGGTTACAAAAGCTTTCTGAATCAGACATAGGGGAGAGGGCAAGGCATCTAGAGAATATCTTCAGTGGCAAAACACACATTTATTCACTATCATAAACATACACATGCATTTACTGTTGCATTAGAGAGATACCTAAAAGCTACGTACACACACACACACACACACACACACACACACACACACACACACACA
>CM031857.1:102186772-102278357 GCA_018697195.1 Certhia americana
CACACACACACACACACACACACACACACACACACACACACACACACGCACACACACGCACAAAAAGCAATTCTATCATATTTTAATTATCAGTATTGTATCACCTACTTTCATGAAACAAATAATTTGTGTGTGCTTATTCTTTCCAGGGCTGTGGCCTTGAGTCTTTGTCATACATCAGCCTTTCTCCATTCAGATTTACCACAAATAAGGTGTTACAACCTGGCTCTGTAGATGATGAACATCAGGTTTCTGTTAATAGATTCTCTGGGGCAGATAAGAGTGAGTGATCATTGTTTATATGTATATTTCACTCTCAGATTTCTGAGTAGCCAGTGGCTCTTTTTGCCGTCCTTTAAGGGCAGCATCCAAAATGGGACAAACTGCCTTTTCTTTGCTGGATTTCAGTTTACATTCTCTTGTCAGAATTGTAATTTCTTCCACCTCTGCTTGTGAGTCATGTCAATTGTTATGAGGGAAGGCTATATTGGGAGGAGAAAAACTAGCATTACAATTTCCTCATGAAGGCCGAGTCCCCTCTGACTCTCCCTCAGCAGCAATACCCTTTAGTGACCCACTGGGAGTCAGTGTCTTTCTCCCCAGTACCCTCTCCGAGGGCTGGCTTGACTTCTTCCAGAGAAAATCTTGCAACAGATCCAGGTCCAGCCAGAAAACTCAACAACAGCGTTGGACCATACCAATCACTCCTCCATATCCAAGGGATCCTGTAATACCTCAGTCTATTTGAGGAGTTTAGGGGAAGATAGTTTGATTTACTCTGGGAAGTGCATGGGAGAAACAGCAGTTGTCAGGAGGTTCAATAACAAACTGGTCATTAACCCAGAGTGAGTTAATGTTTTTCTCCCCATTTACCTTCTCCAAGAATCAGCTTGACTTTCTCATAGAGAAAATCTTACAACAGGTCTGGGTTACACCACAAAATGTTTAAACAGGTTTGATGTGTCCAGGTCATACCAAAAAGAGAAAAAAAATACAGCAGTGGGGAGCAGTTGAGATCAGACATATCCTGGGTTCCCATGATCTTTGGTCAGAGATTCTAGCTTTGACTGGAAATCAGTCCTCTGTCCAGAGCTCTGGCTGTTATCCCTTTAGAAAAGCCTGCTCAATACTTTACAGAGTAATCCTCCAATTTAATGTAACAATCTACCCCTGAAGGCAAAGGTAACTGAGGTTCTTGTTAGTAGATCTCTTGGGATGGATTAGAGCATTGACACGAAATGACCAGTGTTTATAAATATGTAGGGCAGGTTTATTTTCAGCACTGGCTTGCCTTGTCAACAATCCACTTGTGTTGCAAAGCACCATGAAGTTTGATATCTTGTGATGCTGGGTGAGGTACAGGCACATAAAGAAATTACAGTCTTGCATTCTAATTAGCAGAAGCTGTGAGTGGTGAGGATGGCAAGAGAAGGATGACAGAACAACACATGCTCGCAAAATATTGCGAGCAACTGAGTGGTTCTAAATCATTTCAGGGGCTGTGAGAAGTTTTGCAGTTGACTGCTGTTTGATTGATGCTAGTGAGCATTACAGCAAAACAACCTGAAGAAACAATCCTGGAACAAATTGAAGAACAAGCTAACAGCTAGAGGACAATTATCCTCAATGTGTGAAGTAATATTTTATTATGCTAATGTTTCCTTGAAAAATGGTGGCACAAAATAAGCTAATGGTTGAAAAATAATGACAGATAGAAATGAATCCTCAGATTAAGTACACACAGAATGTAAGCAGCCCACAGCACAGATTTGTGTGTCAAGTATTCAGATCTCCCATGTGATCTGACAGGAGAGACCCTAAGGAAACAGTTACTGCCCATGGCAAGGTAGTTGATGAGTATCAAACAATCTGGAAAAATCTCTTCTTAGTTAAGCAAATTAGAGACAAATCCTGCTCAAGGACCTCCTTTCAATTTGAGGAATTCACAGTGCAGGCAGTAACAGATGTTCTTGATCTGTTGATTTGACAGTCAATATCACAAGACTACAGAGATCACTTCTATACCTATCCATCTGTTGAGATAAGAATTTGTGCTTCCAGTTGTGCACTGCCTTTGATATAAGTGACTTCAGGAAATTTCAAAACACATTTTGAGCCAAATTAAAATCAGAGGGTGGATCAGACCTCCCTGGAAGTCTGAAAACAAGAAAAATATCCCCTGATTTACTTTCTTGTGTAATTCTAAGATTTCCAACCTACCATCAGGGACAGTACACTTCAATAGGTAATTTTCTTCTTCAAGAATGATGTGATTCTTGTATCCAGTCCCAGAAACAAAAAGAGGCCAGTGAATATATGAGAAATATGTGAAATACGGAAGCAGCAGAAGTTGCCTTTAGAATGCTGGCAATGCCTGGAGACAGTGACTGAATTCTTACTTTTGGGATGAACACAGGCTCCCTGGATTGTCTATTGAGAGCCTTCTGGAACAGATCCAACTTTCAAAGAAGGTGATTACCATCAAGAAAATATTTTTCCAGATTGATCCAAAATCAGATAAGACTGTCATTTTGAGCTTCTTCACAGACAGGAATCATTATAAATAAAATGGCCCAAATTGAAATAAGGACAGTTCTATTTAATTTTTTTTTATATTAGGCTTGCAAAGCATTTAGTTCATGCCCTGGTATACATTTATGGTGAAATACTATCTCAAGTACTCAAAATAGTATGTAGGATGCTAAGGATGAATTATTTATGATCTTTCATTTGGTCTGTTTCAAGAAGTACTTAGATTGTCGTTCCTTTGTGATTGACAATTTCATGACACTATCTGTCAGGTACTTCCAACCATAATTTACTTCCAACCATAATTTTTATTCCGTATTTTAACATGTACGTACGTATTATTATTTATTACTGATAAAACTTTCATTGACTTCTATGGGAGCAATGAAATTCTGCATTTTTAGTAAATCTCACCTTCATAATCAAATTCATCTAGATTAAAATCTTAAACTCCTAGTGACTCATTAGATGTAAAATGAAATCTTCTCAGAGGCATTTGAGTTTTTTGGACTCATGTGCACATATGCTTATGAGGATGAGTCAAACGCTCTAACTTTTGAATATTTAGAACAATCTCACTCTTGAACTTCAGAAAATTTTTATATCGAATTTTCATGTTATTTAAGAAAAAAATGTAAAGAGGAAAAGTACATAGAAACAAAAAGGGAGTATTAGAAGTGTCACACCGTGTGAAGTGCATGTATGTGCCTAGAATTTTGTTCTGAAGGCATTTGACAAAGCTGCTGTGAAAATTTCTGTCAGTGATTTTATTCTCTTCCATGCTCTTAGAGCCACACAAATAGCACTGTCACTTCACAAAAATGTCATGCTTGGTATTCACCAAATAGTATTTTACTGTTATCTATAGCTCAGGTTGGTTTATTTACTATTCTGAAGATGCCATTCTGGAAATGCATGAGTATGGGAAAGTTTTAGTTTTTTTAAACTTCAACCATTTTGGAATTACTGAAATTTGAACAATGTACTGCTGTCTTAATCTGAGTAATGTGTGTTGCTGTAGTTGCTGACCTCTTCCAGACATTTACAAGTGAAACTTTTTATCAGTTTGTGTCTCAAAGGACAAGTCAACCAAGGGAAATCAATTTCATTCAACTCATCCACAAGCATACTCCTTGGAAATTAATACTTCCTTCCTGCTTGGGAGACATTTTAACCTTGTCTATAGTTTTTGAGTCCTTTGTCAGTTTAAGATGTACATTCCCAGGTCTGTGTGCCACGTGCCACTTACTCTCTCAGCCCTTTAACTGGCAAGTAAAATACAAGCTGAATATTTTCCCCATGAAGGAATCTGTTTCCAGCACCACCTATCTTCTGAGACATGCTCCCAGCCATCTTTGGACTGGGAATCCCACCAGGTGCCTTTGCTCCCCAGTGACTGCCCCCATCAGCAAACGACAGAACAAATCCAGGCACTGCTGAACTCTGAGGGGCTGTGCTGTGGAGCAGGACAGGGCTTGTCAGCATGTTAGAACAGCTCTAGGATGGCTCCCAGGTGACTTCCTGAAGCCGTAGCTGACAAAGATTTTCCATCAGGTTCCTTTTATCTTCATGCCTGTGAATGACTCTACTCCTGCTGGTGTTAATGGTCCTGCTTCTTCTCACAAGGAAAGTTCTGTCATTTCTCCCACTGTTGCTCTTTGTCTTTCTCTTTCCACTTCTTCTGAAATCTGTGAGGGCTTATACTCTTTTCTAGCTTTTTTTTTCCCCCTTTTTCCATATTTTCATACTAGAAAATTTATGTTTAGATTCTCAGCTCTTCTTCTCTTCGTCCATGTTGTAGTGCCTGCTGATGAATAAAAAACATCTCTGTTTATTTTCTGTCTCCATTTTCTCTCACACAGACACCCTTTCCCTGGGTACCTGTTGCTTCTTTCCAGGATTTCATGCCCACAGAATGTTCAGAGATTGAATAGAGAGCATTTAGTGACTCACATGCTGCTATGCAAGGCACAGATCACAGATGCTGATATAAGATGTCAGCAAAAGTGACTGAATACTGTAACTTGTTTGGTCACCTCAGGCAAGTCATCTCTCTTCTTTGTTTCATCTCTAAAATGGCTTTAATAATATCTAATGCCTTTGTAATTTATGGATGGAAAACACTATGCACAATCCAGTTGTAAATTACTGTTATTGTTATTATTATTATTATTATGATGATGATGAATTCTGGAGTCTAATTTTTTCCTTTAGCTTCTTTAAGTTACATTAATACTTATGTCAACATCCTAAAAGTACATGCAGGTTAACCAATAAAGAGCAGCTTGTTATTATGAGGCCCATCTTTCATAAAACAAATTTAGAATTAAAGAAAGGGCTACATTTGTGATACTTTGCTTTTAGGGCATTTAATAAATGCTCAGATGTCAGCTGTGAAACCTTCTTGTTGGTCAGCCAAGCTTTTATTCTGAGAATCCTTTTTGTGAGCAGTTAGGAAAAAACAAAATGCATACTGGATATTTGGAATAATGATGACAACTGGGCTCTTTCTCTAATGGTGAGTGGTAGGTTGTCTCTCTTTCTAATTTAATAAAATAGAGAGCTGTACCCAACATGAATGACTGGGAAACAGACTCCAAGTGACTAACATTTATCAAGAAAAAGGTGATCCTCTTTCATGTCAGTGTCAGACATTGAACTGCACTGAAGAATTCAAGATGTAACTCATACAGCAGAGTTGATTCACTAAGAAATGGTTTCAATATACTGAGGATTGGTATTTTCTTTTAACAGATTTGTATGGGAAAACCACTAAAAGCAGGTTTAATACTGCTTGATGGGATCCTTCTGCTTTTATTTCATTCTTATTTGTCCCTACTTTCCCAAACAGCACCATCTGTACTCCTGATCTCTGACTGGATATATGGGAACATAGGATGAAGTGGAAAAAACAAAAAAAAAACCAAAAACCAACCAACCAACCAACCAAAAGGAAAACAAACAAAGAAACCCCATTTCTGAACAAGTAAGGTGGAATTTAGGCCTGCTAATTTCAGAGCATGACCACCCAGGGAGTAGGAGGTGTTGATTATGGTCCTTGCTGCTCATGATACATATCTCAGCTAAGGAATTAGACTCGCTCTTGGTCTCCTGGTTTGATGAATCTTGCATTCTTTGATGCACATCTTCAAAGAAGCTTTCAAAGTTAATTTCTGCCTGGATTTAATTTATAGGAGCTGGGCATTTGAATGCCCTTAACCAAGGACCACCTGGACCTCTGTCTCTTGTATACCAGCTGAGAGGTTCAACCAGTACATCACTACCCAGCAGGAAGGGAGTCTCCATCACTTTTGGAAGTCTCCTGATATGGGCATCTAAAGCACCTCACCTCACACCTTTGTTTTCAGCTATCATCAGACTCTCACATAAGCATGTCATATCTACATACAAACATCTATCCTCTACCAAGAGATGAACAGATTTTTATAGAATTCCTGTTTGGATTTGTGTCTGAATCATGATTTAATTTTAAATTTTAGCTATTTTTTCCCACTCACTGGAATATACTTAGATGTCTGGTTTGTTTCTTCATGATGCACTCCTCCTGGATTTGATATGCTGAAAGAATAAGTGAAGACACTGCACATCATTCTTTCTAAATACCTGCTTTATATTTGGTCCTTTAATCTGAACAGCTGAGAATATATCTTTAAAGCAGTTTGTTGCAAACTACTTAAAATCTACCTTGCACATAGTTCATTAAATGCTGAGTGATGAACACATCACACATTTATCCAAAATGACCTCTCTAATTAGCAGCTGTAAAAGAGCTGTCTGATCTCCTCCAGCTAGCTGAATGTACTGCAGCATGTGCCTGTGGTCTCGTGTCTTGTTAGTTCTGTTTCAACCAATTTCTTCAGTCATTGCTTAAGTCAGCAGGAATTAAGGCAGCTCAGCATTTTGAATGATCCTGCTGCTTCTCTAGGTGCTCAGATGTGACACGCATCTGTGTTTGACCCAAATTCTAGGATGAAACCCTTAGAGCTGCTGCTCTCCACCCCAGCATAAACCATGAGGAGCAAGGCAGAGCTCTCCAGTGCTCATGAAGCTCCTGTTTGTATTGTTTATGGCTTTGGGCAGCTCTCCACCTGCCTATATGAATGATAATGCAATAACACAGCCATTAACATTTACAGTACAAATGATAAATCCAATTAAAAAGGAGACAACAAAAGCCCCATGCCGTGGCAATGAAAGATGCATGTACAATATTTTACTTAAAGAAACTGCGGGATGAAATTAGGAGACCAATGGATGTATTTTTGAGGCTCTTTCCTTTGTCCATTGACTGCCACTTCAGATCAAGATTACTAAATCTATACAGGGCAGATACTGAAACTTTTCTACATTAATCCGGGATTATTTTGTCTTTCCTGCATATACTGCATACACTGCATATGCACTGCATACACTGCATATTTATATTCTCAGAAGCAGGCTCCAATTCAGTCACTTACACCCTTTCTGTTAAGCAGTGTTTACTTTAAACACATGGTTAAGTTCAGCTAAACACATTTTTTGAGAGCTCAGCATCTGTCAGAAAGGTGTTGCAGGGAATAGCTGGACTTTTGATCTAACTCAGAACATCCATTCATTTATTCTCAAGTATGTTTCTAAATCAGGAAAATGCACTGTGTTTTATGAAGACCATATGAAGCCATTATTAATGTCCCACAAATCTTATTTATTTAATATCAGCAAAAGAATTCAATAGCTGCGTCTCTTAGAAGAAACACTTCTCTTCATTTTTTTGTAATTTTCTTTTTTTTCTATAAAAGTTTGCATTAAGTGGTCTTTCACAGGAAAGAAGGCAGATGAAGTGATGAATCCTGCAAATAAAGCATACAAGACTTGCTGTCTCTGTATCTCTTCCATTTGTTCATGTTTTTGCTAAATCTGTGAACAATATTCTGCTGTGAGATGCTGCATGTGTTTTGCATGTAGGTAGCGGCTGGATAACAATTACAGGAGGGCAGCTTGCCAACTCAATTGGCAAGCACTAAATTGAATTGGATGTTCAAAAGCAAGAATATAAATATTTTTGTTCAAAGTTTAAGATATTGAAGTATACCATTTGGCACCAAGAGCTTTTTGTAAATCATTTAGTTTTACTCTGCAGTCATGAATCATTCCAGCAGTGGGTATATGCATTAGTGATTCCAGCCACAAGCTGCTGAAATTTGATGTTGGCTGATGCAAAAATGTAGCTATTAGAGTGATTTGACATCTAGCTCCACATCTTGAGTAGACACCACTACCCCATTTAAAACTAATTCCTCAGGAGTGACATCTCATGCACAGGGATTATGAGTCATTAAATAATCATTTGGTAACACAGTGCATCCCTTGCCTGTGGAAGTGGTGTTCAGCATGGTGCCTACTCAATTAATCAACCTTAAAATATTACTTTCTACTCTTCTAAATTACACTTCCCTTCTTAGGTTTGTAGAAAGGGCTCATTTAACTAGAACATGATTTTAAAGGTGGAAATGAGCTTGGGCAACGTAATTGGGGTTCAGATCTGAACTCTGTCAAAGGGCTGACTGATTGGATCTAGTGCCAAATGCTACTTTATGACTGATTTGAACTGCTCTGCTGGTGCAAGTCAGAAGGAAAATCATCAGATGGAGCTCCCAGATGAACTCTCCTACAGAAGGAAACCTGTGGAGCACGGGGTCTTGTGGGGAGCTTCAGCTATCCTTATTTGTTTTAGTGGCTTTTTGGGGCTCTGAGCATCAGGGAGAACTCCAGTACAGTTGGGGTATCCCTGACTGATGGCAACTTCTGGCCTTGGCTTGCTTGTCCATGAAGGAGGAGAGCATTTAGTTACCACACCAAGTCTGCTTGTGACAAATACAGCCTAAGTAGTTTAAAGCAGAGATTTACTAACTATTTTTATAGGATACCAAGGGGGGCAGCAGGTATTGGGAACAGCAGTATGAGTAAAGATAAGGGCAGGTCTGGCTCTTTGTCAGCTTGTGTATTGCTCAAAATAGCTCTGCACTATTAATGACTCGTATTATAGCTGGTAACTCCTATTAACCTCTGCTTTGTGGCTGAAACTCCTGCAAGTCTGGCTTCTAGCCCATGACCATTTAATTCACGTTATATAAATGTAATTCAGTATTCAGGTCTGAGTCAAAATTTCTTCAGATTTGGGGCTTTGGCCTTGACTCAGCACTACTGAAAATAAAAATACATGGAAATACCCTACTGACAATTTATACTGAATTAGTGTAATACATATTTAATGAATTTTTGATTTGAGAAAACATTTTTGTTAAAAATATAATTATATAAACACTGGAAATTAATATGCACTTGAAGCTCTATTTATTAGCTGTCTTATAATTGTATTTATCATCCCATGATCTTGCATGAAAAAGCAATGATTTTAGCAAAACTTTGGTACTTTATCTTACTCGAAGACTTGACCCATAGTCAGGAAGGTTATAAAACCACTTCTGTAGGTGAAGTTATAGGATGTGAGCAAAGATTGTTGCTGTAACAATAAACATTGCTATTTTTCTTGTGATTGAACTGGTCTAATGGCATCTTTAGACATTTATTTTCTAATGAAATTTTGTGTTGTATCAAAGTCCTGTGGACATTGCTTCAGCAGGATATGATAACATTAAGCTAAAGTAAAGAGAATATTAAAAAATGTGTATTTAATGGCAAATGGTCACAGAGCCATTGAATTGTTAGGGTTGGAAGGACCTTGGGAGACCGTTCAGTCCAGCCCCCAGATTCTTGGTCCATTAAAATATTTTTTTTTCATTTATTCAGTTACTATGCCTTTATGAATGATTTGTGAATTTGTGGTTTGTGAATGATTTGACCTTTATGAAAAATTTCATGCAATGCAGTTTTGTAAAATTAAATTTACCAGGAAATAACAATCACTCACATATAACTGATTGTTCCTTTGCCTTTATGGTGGGATCATTTTTCCCCTTGAATTAATCTGTATAAAAGTAGCTATCTGATTGTCTATGCTTACTCTATAATCAAGGAAAGAGATATTGAGTAGTTGAAGAGATTGAGTAGTCGTCTGGGACACTTACCTTTTTTTCCAATGACAATAGAGAAAACTGAAGGAGATGACTACTTTAGAATATCTTCTGCCAGTTAAGATAGGAAAGATAAACCCCACTGTAGTGTACAAATCATATTCCATATGCTCATTGTCAGTTTGCTCTTCCAGTGGAATAGGGCAAAAGTTTGACTGCATATTTTTCATATGATGCTTCATTTTTCCTGTGCCCGTTCAAATCTATTGTCAGAGAGGAGCACTGCAATTAGCTCTGAACACCCTTAGAAGAAGGATGTAGGACTTTACTGGGTGAATTTATTTGAGTACTAGACTGCATCTTTTGAAAAAAGCTACCCCAATGGGAGTAAAGGTCTGAGTAATATGGATCTGGTATTTTTGCCTGAATGACTGGAATCTCATCTTTCCAAATCTTTGTCAGCTGGTAGGATAGCCTTCCATCATTGATTTGTTTTCCCTTATGCTTTGAATTAATTCAGCTCAGGTCTTAGCCCTTTATTGACAAGCTTAATCAATTCAGGTCTTTGAGTCATTCATTTTAGGATTTGTTTTCTAATCCCTTTATATTTCTCATGGTTCTAGTCTGATTGCTTGTCACAATGTGGATACTGTCACTGGACTGTATCCTAGTCCCAATTTTGCAGATGATAAAATTTCCTCAGTCTGTTTTCCCTCTTGGCTACAACGTTTTACTATAGCTCATATTCAACAGATTATCCACTATGGTTTGCAAATTGATTTCAGAATTATCATTTTCTAAGACTAAGTTTGCTCTTCTATAAGGATGACATCTGGCTTCTTGTCCTGTTCATGCATTAAAACATTTTAAATTGCACAGATTTTGCCTTCACCTTTTTTTTTTTTTTTACCAGCTTCATGTACATGATGTATTTCCTGCTTAATTTGAAATTCCTCTGGTATCTGTACACCCACAAGCTTTATCAGTAACACTTTCATACTGAGTCATCAATAAAAACATTACATGGCATGAGGACAAAGATTCTGAGAAAGCCAAATCAGGACACTGCAACTTAGTAGATCTTTGGCTTACAATCCAAATTCTATCTTTTAACTATTTCTGATTCCAGATGTGTGATTTATGAAACAGAAGTTTCTGTTTGAAAAAGTTTAAAGTTGTACCAGCTTCTCTGTGCACTCAGTTATTTGTTTATGATGCATGGCTCACAAGGGACTCTGTCAAACGACTCTGAGGGACTCTAAGATATTTCAAAGAAGCATTGATCTGCAGTGGTTGGATTTGAGGGACAAATATCTGGCTATGTGCAGGTTACAGGTTTGAAGTTTGAAGCCCTTTTTCTTGCCATTTCTTGGGATGCTGTCTGCATAATATAATTTATTGGATATATCCAGATGCAAATACAACATTTTTTTCACAGACAATACTGGGTAAGTTCTTTTTTGTTGTTGAATCAAAGATTACTGTGAAATAACCCTGAGCACCTTCTGCAATTTCCTGCAGTGTCCTGGTGGTGAATCAAAATTGGGGTCTTATAGCTTCTAAAATGACCACACAGGGAGTGAAGCTTCCCCATTCCCTCCCTCCCCCCCCCTTCCCCCCCAAGCTGCTAGCTCAGATTTTGGGGGATTTGGAAGAGGGGATCTTCAGGATAGGGAGAAGAGATTCAAAAGAGGCCCCTTACCTCAGGATGTATTCCAAAGCTTTATTCTCAATGAAGGGATCCCAGGAGGCAAAGAGAGGAAACATGGAGGAACAGGGGGTTTTATCCCTTTTGGGGTAGAGGTCAGATTACCTGGCTGAAAGCCATAGGTCAGAGTCAAGGGGCAGGTAAATCAGGCCAGGTTACAGTCTCTGGGGGAGGGGTTTTTGAGGAGAGGCCATTCCCTAAAGGGAATGCAACAAGGGAGACTGTATTTAAAGATGTAAACACTGTGTTCACATTTAAAAGGTCACAAATCTCAGAGGTTTTGAGGTTTGGGTGCTGTTTGGAGCTTGATTAACTAATGCACACATTCCTGTAGGATAAAAATGAAACCTGATTTACTGAATGAATGGTAGGGAAAAAACATTCAATTCACGGAAAGACCGACATCAATTTACTTCCTTATTAGTGACATGGCAAAAGGTCAGAGGGCCACTGATGTATGTTTGCCTTGTCAGTTTTTGCTGTAATAAAGATAGATGGTCATACTTTTGTGCTGAAAAATAGTTGTTATTGGAAATTGTTAAGAGGAACACTTTGTGTAAGGTGCTTTGGGTTTTTTTAATTGTGAAAAGTCCTGTCTGAAAAATTCCTCATTATC
Organism: Certhia americana; assembly: GCA_018697195.1. NCBI lineage: Eukaryota > Metazoa > Chordata > Aves > Passeriformes > Certhiidae > Certhia > Certhia americana. The sequence goes on from CM031857.1 coordinate 102,198,660, forward strand.
CAGAAAAAGGAGAAATTTTGCAGTATGCAGTGTCTTAGATTTAATCTCTCTGTTTAAAGTTCCACACTGGTGACATTTATTTTTCTCTGTTTTAACACATGCTCCCTTTCAGCAACACTATCTGCCCATCAGGAATCAAAGCAGATCCAGATGGTTCAAGAACAGATGGCTTATGGTTTAAGAAGCATGGGTCAGATTCAGCCATGCAGTGTACCAAGTTCACAGGAGTGCTCTTCTTACATCTAGATATTTGGAAATGCTGAACAATGATTTTTCTCTGCTTTGCTATTGTCAGGCTGGAAAATTAGCATGTATGAGAGAGTGGAGACCAGAAGGTTCTGTAAGAGGGAAGGTTCTAAATGCTCCACACAAGGAAAAGAATGAATTTCTCATATGTAAAAAGGCACTATGTAGCAGTTGTAAAGACAGATATCTAAGAAGCATTTGAAAAATCTGCTTTGCTCTGAAATTATGAATGAGGCTTATGGAAAAAGTCTGATAAACGTTGCTGGAGACAGCCAAGGTGTTTCCAGGGAAGAAAAGAAAGGGAGATCTAGCAACTTCCCAGCAACTTCACTATTACATGACCAGTAATGTGTCTCTTGCAGCTACAAAAGACAAATTAGTGCCTGATTAAGCCTAAAGAGAAACCTGTTTGCAGCCAAGTAACTTTGATACAGGACACCAGCAGCAATTGCAGGACTCTACAATTACATAATACAGTAATGAGTCAGGGCAAAATTCTGTTTCAGAGGTCTAAAAGGCATCTCACAGACCACAGCAGTCAAACTCATTCTCTTCCCCAAATTTGTAGCAGCACAATAAGTCTTCAAGACCATGTTCATCATTACTCTTCACTGTCTGCCTCCACTCTAGAGGGGCAGGAAAGAGCCCCACAATCGTGTCCACACATGTTTCAGATGTTTCCACATCCAGCTATCTGGGATAATTGAAAACCAGGACATAGTTGGTACAAGCAGTAAGACAATTATACATGACATATGTATGTAGTGTCAGTAAAGTATCTTATTTTGGAATACTTGTAAGGACAGAGTCCACACAGTATTTTTTATCAGTAAATCCCCTCTACAATTCAGTCAGGAGTGTTATCCCTATAATTTAATGAACAAAGAAACAGGGAAGGACACCAATCTAGTCTTTCAAGGTCATGCAAAACAGCAGAATATGGAAAAGTAAACAGTTCTCTTAATTCTTACTTCAGTGGTTTGCTCTAAAAAGGAATGAATACAGTTTTTTAATCCTCATAGCTTTTGCAGAAAGGGATAGTTTTGAGAAGGGAGCTTAATGGGTAAGAATATTCAAGGTAATCTTAATGACCTAAATTTAGCAAATATTTGGCTTCTTTCCTTTCAAAGACTTTCTGCTTCCTATATTTTGGATTTTTCACAGCACTCCAGGTGTGGCCTCACCTGTGATGAGTAGAGGGGAAGGATCACCTCCCTTAACTTTGCCCAATGACACCCAGGGCACCATTAGCCTTTTTTGCAGCAAGGCTCATTCCTCATGTTCTCCCTGGAATCCACCAGGACATCCCAAGTCCTTTTCTGCCAAGCTGCTTTCCAGGTGGGCCATGTCCAGTATGAGAGTTGTTCCTTCCCAGGGGCAGGAATTTGCTCTTCCCCTGGTGGAACGTCTTGAGGTTCCTGTCATCCCATTTCTCTTGGATGTTGAGGTCCTCTTGCATGGCAGCACAACCCTCTAGTGGATCAGCCACCCCTCCCAGTTTTGGGTAATCAGCTGATTTTCTGCATGTGCTCACTCCCCACACTGCTTCACCATCCAGATCCCTAGTGAAGATGGTAAATAGGATTGGATTCTTGGGGTATTATCTTGGGTATTATTAAATAGTATTGTCCCTTGGGGTGTAACTAGCACTGCTGTCATCTAGACTTCATGCCATTCTGTCCTGTATTTATGTCTGTATTGCTTTTCATACTTGCCTATAAACTTTACACTAACAAGGAAAACTAAAGAAGGGAAAAGGGATGAGAGAAAAAACCAGCATCTCCCATACAGAAACTGAACATGATAATTTTTATTCTCTATTGCATTGTTTTTTGTTGTCTGCTAGACATTGCTTAATATTTCCATTTGATCCTTGCCTCCTCTCTCCCTTTCTTGACCTAGACTTGACAAAGAGACCTATCTGGAGGAATGTTACCTCCAGGAAAATGCTTGGAAATCAGCATAGGCAGGCACAAATCAGGAGAAGTTTTAACATACTGGTTTTTAGAGTAAGGGCCAGTCTAGCCCAACCCAGTACTGAAGATATAATTGGGATAACATAGTTACATCAAGGTCTCACCTGAACTTGAGAACCAAGCCTCTGATGTTAGTTCTTACCCACAACACTGAATTGCTGCAGCCTCTTATTTGACTGGACTTTGCAAAACTAGCCTATCTGGTAGGAAATGCAGGGAATAATATTAAGCCTCCAATGGCCTCTTTCAGAAATCTTGATCCTACTGTAGATGCAATCAACACAACTATGACTACCTGCTATCATCCTAATTATGCCATTTTCTCCTAAATACATAACCAGAACAAATATTCATCTCCTGCAGAAATGCTTAATGCTGACATGACATGGATTTATGGAAGTAGAGCCAGTAGAGCAGCAAGAGAAATGTGTTCTTCCCAGATCTAACTAATATTCTCAATCTCTTAAGGTTTCTGAATGTCATCCCGAGTATAAATTAGACCACTGAGAGGGTTACATATCGCTGTATTTTCCTCCCTGCCTCTCTGCCATTCATTTTCAGAAAGCAAAATCAAATTTTTCCATGTTAGAGTTGTAACATATTACATCCACTTTGCATATGCAAAATGTCTAGCTATGCAAGATGTCTAGCAATGGAAAATAAAATGTCCAATAGAAAATAAAAAGTCCAGTGATGGCATCATCCAAAACCTCTCCAAAACTTAGAGTACAAACTGATTTTAAAGTATTCCCTTTGTCTTTGAAGAACTTTAAACCTTTCTCAATGAAAGAGAAATTTTTTCTTCTAATGGGATAATCTGATGTTTTGGATGTACAAGCAGTGGAGTTTTTCTCATAAATTGAATTGGAATGTTCCTTGTATGATAAGGTACATTAAAAGAGTATGTATTGTGCAGTAACCCAAACCAGCTCTAAACAAATTATCCTGGGTACCAGCTGCTGGGTAACTGTGTTACACGGAAGTCCATCAAGGCTAATGAATTCTGCTGAGAACCAGCCAGGATTAGCTTAGGTAAAGTTTCCTGTTGCCATGGCAATCTCTTACTCCTAATTTGGTAATTTGACTATTGTGATGATTTTCAGCAGCTAAGTATCTGTAGCATATATTTTGAATATTGTTTGCATGTAGGTATTTAGGATTTGCAATTAAATAGTTCAGAATCAAATTTAATTCTAGTCTGTGTATTTACACATATGGGGTGTAATGAATAGAATCTATTTCATATTAACAGCTATTTATCTCAGTGTAACTAATTGTACTTCATGTGAAGTAAAGTATGGAACCTGAACTTACCAGAATATTATTGAAGACAATGTGGAATTGTCTAGCAAAATCACAGCTTCCATAAATACACTTCCTAATATATTTCCTAATGAGGAAATATAAATTTTTTTGCTAGTGGAAATGTGAAGTAAAGCCTTTCTCATTCTAAGATTTAGTCTGGGAGAGAAATGAGAAAAGCATGCCCTACATGACTTGTAAAAAGATGTGTTTTAAGTGTGCTGTGCACACACCTTGGGGACATGGTAAAAAGCCAAGTTTTCCACTGGCTGTCCTTGGTTACCTGGTAAGGGTAAGGTAAAGTGTGCTGCAGACCTTCCAGGATATTCTTTGGGCTTCTCTGTGGCTTGGTGTATCACATCTATCCCAGCTTTTTATCCCAACTGAATGTCAAAAACTACATCTGCACCAAAGCAGAAATGTCTTTTTTGAGCTTCAGCAAAAAGAAAAATCCAGGTGGTCCTGTAACCTGTGAAGGTCCCAAATGAAAATCATTTAGGAAAAAGCTTAGTGGAGACTCATACATACAGAAATAACATTTTTAAAAAGAAGAGCCTTTTAACTACATATGTTCTACAATAATTTTCTGGGTATGTGATTTCTCTGACTTTAAAGCTATTGGCAAATATTTTGTGGGTCAGCAGGAAGGAAGCATGTGTATGGAAAATGATTTGTTCTGGGGCTGCTCTGTTCTACAGATTCTTATTGAGTATAGAGATCAAACCTACAAATTCTCAAAGAAAATATCATTGAATATAGAAGTCATTAAAACAAAGGACATTTTTGTAATATTCTTCCCTCTTACAGACACTCATTAGAAATTAAAAAACCTCACCTTCCTATAAAAAAATACATCTTCTTAGTAAGAGGAAAGGAAGAATTAGGCCATGAAAAATACTTAGTTATTTCTGATTAGAAATATTACTGAGATATTACAGTGACAGTGGTCCATCAGGAGCCCCACTAGATACACTGCAGGGTTAAAGACTGTCAGTCTTCTCTCCTGGGTTAGTAAAGCCCCACATTTGCTAAATGTTTGGACTTATGACAAAATCTAAAACTGTATGGGTATTACATGCAGAAGCATAAAACTCCATGACTTTTCTGCCTCAAAACAAAAAAATCCACTTATACTTAAAGGCAAAACCCCATTGGCATGCATTTGAAATTGAGTGCTGAAAATCACTAGTGTTTTGGAAAATGCAATTATGTGCATCGAAAGTGTGTGTGGGTGTAAGAGCTTGAGAGACAGAGCCACATGGCATGGCTGTTTGCAAGTCCCCCAAGCTTTTTCTGCTTGAATTCTTTTACTTCCCAGAAACTGTTCTCCAGAATAAGTGGCACCTCCTCTTGGCATTTCCAATTTGCCACATTAAAACCCAAAATTACAATTTTTTGTCCAATATTCAAAGGATGAGAATTACATTAGCTTCTTATCCAGGACAGTCTGCTGAATAAAAACTTCTTGCACTGTAGTTTTTGTAACTTTATCACCTATCACAAGCTCCAGTGAAATAATAGAATTCTCTTTTTGAACTCAAATAAGTTATGTATTATGAAGTGTTGAGAGTAGATTCATAATTTTTGGGAAAGGGACCATAATAACCAGTCATTCATCTGTAACTCTCATATAGCACAAGCTGCAGAGCACACTTATGCAGTCCTTTGTCAGGTCAGGTAGCACAAAGTTAATCTATATTTTTCAATAAGTTGAAGAATTTGAATGTGAAAAATGGCATACATCCCTTTAAAAAGTCATCCGATGCTGGATTATGGTCTCCTTTCCCCATTAAAGATTATTGCAATGGAATTCCTATTATGCACATTGTTGTTCCCTGGGATAAGAATATGTTATTGAGTCAGGAAAAATAAAACTATTTCTCACTCTTGCATAAGCAGTTCTTCAAGTTCTGCACAATTTTATGACTACTCATAGTAGTGTAGTGATGGCCGCATCATAAATATCCAGAGATTGTTTCCAAGGTGCATCCAACGTTTGTACACAGAACACCAGCACAGGCTAAGCCAGCTCTGCTGAGTGAATGGAGGTAACTGGAGCAGCAATAGCAATGGCACAAGCTGTGTCCAGGCTTTCCCATCACTGGGAATACACTTCCTGGGGATCTGTGGCATCCCTCTGCTGGATGCCAGCCCAGACACAAGCCTGTGCCACTTTATCTCACCTCAGTTGCAGCCCATGCTGCTTGGGTGACAGGGTGTGGGGCCACGACCAAAGTCACTGGGGACATGGAGGTTCAGAGCACAGACAGTGAACGAGCTCTCTGACCCTAGGAGCCTTGCTGACTGCCTGTGTCAGTGAAACTGAAATAACCAGCACCACTGAGGGGGGAGGGAGCTGGGAACTGACTAGTTTCTTCTCTCTTGTTCCTCTCATCTGCTTGCCACTGCTCATTTAACTTTCTTCTGGGGCGGGAAAATTATGGACTACTGAATGGGCTCTCTTTTACTGGGGTGTCTGGAGGGCTAATTGCTCAAGTGGGCAGTGGGATGCAATGCTGCTAGTGGGATGCAATGATGCTAGTCCTCCCTAAGGCTGGACTTTGAGCCATGTTAAATATCATAAAAATTGTATGTAGTGGTCTGCCCTGCAGACAGGGGTGGAAGCCTTAACTTTAAACCATGGGTCAGCTCTCAATCAGGGTGAGCTGGGACCCACCCCCAGTTACCTCATTTGGTTTATGGAAATCATTTCCAGAAAGTTCTCAGTTCTCGTTGTTGTTATTGGTTGTATTCTGCTGCAATATTTTCCATATTCCTAATCGCCTTCCCCCATTGGACTATCCCTCCTTTCTCCACCCTAAACCCCTCCCCCGTGTTCGTGCTTAAGAATGCTGTGACCCTGGACCTTCCCTCTCGTTTTTGGTTCCTTCCCTTGTACAGTGCACAGCTTATAGTTTGTTCTTTTCCCGTTATTAAAAAGTTCTGTTTCTGGATGACCGAATCAGGGTGTCTCTCTCACAAAAACGCCAAGGGTGGGTGACCTGAGACAAAGCGCCGGTTATCACATCCGGGCTAGAATCGGATGCTTCAATTGTAGGACCTCTTGCTCTTGTGTTTAAAACTGATTTTTTGCCCTACTCTGATGCCCACTACTAAACATACCTGCCTAACCCTAAATGTGCTGCATGCCACAATCACGCTTTATTTTGTCTTTTGTGGCAAAATGAGGTAGTGTCATGATCTGAAGCAGAAAGGTCTGTGCCATTTGCACAAGTAGATTTTTATTTCTACGTTGAATTGAAGGAAAGTTAGGTTCAATATGTTGTTTATATTAACTGTTGTGAATGTAGGGAATGTTTAATGGGAATTTGATAATTAAAAGGATTTCAAGGGCCTGTCAACAAAACTTCAGCTCCATAATGGAGCCACTTAAACAGAGAATGCTTGCAAATATATTATGAAGTTGGGAGATTGAGCTTAGAACATGGTTGAAATTACTGTACATTAAGACAAGGTAGTCAATAAAAATGCAAACACTCTGAAATGTTTTAATATGACTACACTAAATCACCCTCAAACAGCATTCAGCAACACATGTCACAGGGATTCAGGGCTGCTTATCCAAACTCTTCTGTTCCTCACCTTTTCAGTAGGAAGGCCTAATCATTGCTGAAAGATTCAGATTTACCACTCTCTAACTCCTTCTATAAGTTCTTAAATTACTCCAAAGAAGCCTTGTATATTCAGGCCTTACTGACATGAAGCTTGACCTGAAGTCATTTGGAATCATCTGCAATCTATGGAGCTGGATGCATGTTTGACCCCATGGAAGTCATTAAGATTAAAATGATGAATGCAGGTTACACAGCTAAGTCACTGTGCATTCTAAGTGCTACACCACCTTCTTGTCAAGGAGTCAAATATGTACTGCATAGATAACCATGGGATTTTTTATTTGGGTGAAAATTTAAACAAAATATTTTGCATTTTGAACGATTGCCAAACTCTTCAGCTCAAAACACTGTAAGCTTCTTGGCTTTGCTTATAGACTCTTTGGCAGCAGGGTTTAGTTTTTTAATTTCTTTTCTTCACTGAAGGCAAAAATCTGATCAATTTATGATCTTTATCAACTAGAGTCTATGAACAGAAATTTCTCTTAATTTCTCTAGCAACACTACTAGGTGGCAAAATGTACATGTACAAATATTTCCCATTCATTTCTGCTGCACCCAAAATTATTAATTCTCTAATAATGCAGGAAAAACATGGACAGCAGTTTTGTCAGAAATGTTCTCATCATTCCTTTTTTTCTTTCTTTATTTGCAGGGGGCTTTTGTTAGCACGTGGAGGTGAGTTGCTCCAAGATATCGAGCAGCAGCAGTCGTGCAGAGCAGAGTGATGAGTCAGTCCAGCCCTGAAAGGTTCCTGCAGGGTGACCATACCTGCTCACAGCCACCACCGCTGCTAAGAGCAGAAAATGAGCTACCAAATGCACAGGACAGGTTTTCTTGCCAGCCGGTGTAGGGTTTTGTCACCTGTCTCAGCCTTTAGGGCAGTGGTTTTCAAATTAAAGCTAAAAAGTGTTCTGTAAAGTACTGAAGCATCTTAAATGCTTCACCCCCACTCTTATTCCCATGCGTTCCAGAAGAAGGCAAACACTAAATTGGGAAAAACAGAAGTAACCAATTCACAGTGTTTCAACTGTTAAATGATCGATGGTGTTGTTATAAAAGATGAACACTGGGGTTTTTCAGATTTTTTTCCTTTTAGAAGAAACAAATGGTCCTTAGGATTTAAAGGAGTTTAAAGATTAAATCATATTCTCTGGGAAGCATGTCTCTAGAGCAAGAATTTGTCAACCTGTTTTGACTAAATATTTTTGAAATATCTCAAAAGTAAAATCCAGAGCTCCTCAACAGTTTAGAGTGGCACCTGGTGCACTGATCACATTACTGTATTTCAGGTGAAGCTACAGCCCAGTCAGTCCGATGTTGTAGGATCAGTCACACACTCTAGACTTACCACAGGTGCCCTTTTGCTGATGTAGCTTTCCAAGATCATATTTGTCATAATCAATGTCACATTTGTCACAATCAATGAAACACCAATTTTTATCTCCATCAGCTTTCCCAAGAAGCCAAAATCTCCCTGCTTCCATTTTGTGGGGCTCTTCACGTTGTGCATAATTCAAATGTTTGTACTTTAGGAACTTACAACATTCAGAACTTCTGTTGCAATGGGTATGAGTCACATATCTCAAAATCTTTTTTCTGGGACTCTAGCCAAACAAGATCTTTATTTTTCTTATTTCCCTTTTTTTTTTTTTTTTTTTTTTTTTTTTTTTTTTTTTTTTTTTTTTTAATGCCTCTGTAAAAAGACATGTCACTATCTGAAAGGGAAATACCTTAAACTTGAAACTTTGCCCTCAGGTGAAGCTGTTCCACTATTGAAAAGTCTTGTGTTCTTAAATGTTTAAATAATAGATTAACTGAAGGCCTGCATGTTTCTTAGAAACAGAATGAAAAATTTGGGTGATTTAAGGTGATTCTGGAAGTTACAGAAGCTGAAATGCTTCTCAAATAAAGAGAATGAGGACAGAGAAGCAGGGGCAGGTAAGGACAGTGCTTCATCATAACAGAGCAGATCACCTCACTTGCATGCTATTGAAAGACACTGTCTGAAAAAGAAAAAAAAGAGGAAATTCTAATTTTGTTTTGGAATAGTATGTCTGAAACCCAGAAGTTATTATTTGTCTCATATTCCAAACAAATATAATGGTGATTCCCCTGCAGCCATGATAATAAAAGTTCTGAAAAATATCAATTACTCAGAGGAGACAATCTGAGGCAGTGAAAGGCAGAAGATGAATCAGAATTGCTATGCAAAAAGCATTTCACACCTAATAATCCTTATTTTTTTTCAATACAAATCCTTATGCCCACCCTCATGTTATAATGGGAAGCCATGTGAAAGGGGAATTTTCAGGTTTGGAAAGTAACAAGTATGTCTTCCTCATATTCCTTAATAGAAAAGGTTTTGCTTTTCTATTCTTTGTTTCTCTATTTATATTGTGTAGCTAATGGTACATTTGAAAAGAGGATTAGAAGCTAAGTTTTCAGCCTTTTAAGAAGATGTTTAGTTGCTAGTAACGTTCAGACTTTATATAACAGTACTTAGAGAAAGGTACAGCTGGAATTCATGCTGGAAAAATTAATGTATTCCCATTAGGAATTAATTAGGCTGGATATATATCTTATTTCTGGTGGGTCCAGACTTTTTGAAGGCAATCAGAACTCTATTTGAACTTCAACACAAGAAAGCTTGAAGTATTAGCTGAGAGAAATGTTTACTAACACTGACATATAGATGTGATTTTTTTCTTCAGTTCTCATGCTACATCTAAAATTAGGAAAGGATCTATTTTAGGTTCTTCTTGTCAACATGATATTATTAAAAAATTAAATCTCTGAATAAATTTTGGAAGCATTACCAATTATTCTTGGTAATTTGCCAGATAAGGAGCTCTGTGTTTCAGTATTTGAATTAAATTCAACAATATAAAGTGTTAATATGTCCTACACTTACAAAAGATAGATTGCCAGTAAAAATAAAACAGGTATGATAAAGCAATTTTGTAATTATGGAAAACTGCTACAGATACTGTTTTATAGAAATATGTCACTTCACTGTGAGGCTTCACTTCTATTAAGCTTTTTCCTTCCATTCTATGGTTTCTAATAATCTCTAGCAATGATAGATGTCAGCCAGGGAAGGACTGAGATCCAGGTCTCTGCAGCAAGGCAGTGTGGTGATAAACACAGTTGTAACAAATGTGAAAGAGCTGCTCAGGAAAGCAGGACTTTGCAAATTATGATTTTAATTCGGACAAATGCAGCTAATAGTAAGTGGGCATCAATCTCAGCCTGACAATAAGTCAGGCTCAGCTTGATTGTGGGTCCAGCTGCATGGCAGATGTACATGAGCCATAAAATGTGCCAGTGGCCAAAAGGCAAAATTCAAACTAGTCCAGTATCTAAGGAGATGAGATCTAATTGCATACAAAGGTTTGGAGGAAGAAGAGATGTCAGCTAGGGAAACAACTGATTAGCTGTTTTTAGCTGCCTTTCCAAAGCTGAGGTGTCTCCTTCAAAAGTGTGGGGCAAATGTCAACACAAAAACCCATCACCATAATATCCCAGAACACAAATACACGGTGTATTTTCCCCAAGTTTCGTTCACAAAAATGGCTGAAGTAGTTTCCATGGGAAGTAAATAAAAAAACTGATGAAGTTTAATTTGAATTTTATTGTTGACCTTGAAAGGAACATGGAACAACATGTGACGGGTATTCATTTTTTACTCTAATCATACTGGAAGATGCTTTGCTCTGATGAGTAAGGGAAAAGAAAATTTTTAAATAGAAAGGATGAATATTTTTGCCTCTTTTTCCTTTAAGTTCTAATTGTCAGCTCCAAGAATTCAAGCAGGGAGTCAGAATGGGGCTCAGTCCACCCTCACAAGTGCAAGGTTGTGCCATTCAGGTTGTCTTCTTGTTATACAAGGGCTACTCTTGCTCTCAATGATGAGAAAAGTGTTCCACAAAAAATGTAATGTCAAACTGCTATGAGTAATTGGATTAATCAGTGCTGGAGGCACTCAGTGGCAACTCAAAGAAAAGGAAGCGGTTTATAAGGAGAGGCTTCTCAGGAAAGTGCACACATTCCTTTATATCTGCATGCTTATGGATGGAGTCATGCACTCATAATGCCATGACAGATGTAGGGAAAAAATATCTATTCTGTTAGTTGTAACTAGCCCAAAGCAAGGAGGGTACAAGTGGAGGAATGGAAGAGAGAATAGCAGTGAATCTATAGTGTGTCTTCTGCTTCCCAGACAAAGTTGCCCATAAACTAGTTAACTGATATGCCACACTTGCATCTTAACCAGCAATGACTTACTCCTTCAACCTCTGCTGACTTGAGAAAACATATAATTAAATCAATTCTCAAACACATTGTTGTTTTCTCATTCTGGACTCTCCCTTTCCCAAAACACCCACCACCAGCTATACATCTTAAAGGAAATCTGTCTCTGAAAAATTCCAAGAATATATTACTCATGTCATAAGGATAGATAAATAACCATTAGATCAAATAACTAAATTTAGACATGGTATTGTTGTAGGTAGTGGTCCATGGTGACTGTAGCTCATTACAGTCATCAAGTAAAAACCAGATGCCTATAAGGGGCTAAATTCTTGCTGTTTTACCACCAACAGAATTTTCTGAACTGCTGTATTATGAACACTTGCATAGTTACTCAAAAATATAAATCACTATGAATTCTCAGTTCTTTTCTTTAGGCTCCTACTGAAAATCACTCTCTGAATACATGAAGTCTTCACCTGCTGGGGAAAGTGGTTTTGGTAAAAGTGATGTTGTAAAGGTGTGTGACTTCAAGCTAACTGTCTGAATGAAAATGTTTATGTGAAAATACAGTCCTAGGATAGACTTAAGTTTTCTGATAGACTTCAATTTCACTATAAAGTTAGCATGCACCTTTGTGCTGTACTTTACTGAGAGGATAAACCTATGATCTTCTGCTCAGGTTGTACCAAATTGTTCACCTCAGTTTGAAAAGGTAAAAATGCGACATTTGTTTTTACGTGTGAAACATGGTTTAAGATGCTGATGAATGCAAGATTACCATTCTCTAGAAATCCACAATCACTTAAAACTTTTAGTGTTGTGTATTCAGAAGGCAAATAATAGCTGTTATTTAAGAAAATGGTAGAAATTCAGGGATGGATTTCCTAAATTAATGTTATTCTGAAGGTACTGACAGGGAGAGGGAGACTTTATATACTGAGTTGATAATAATAGAAGTAATAATAATTGAGGTAATAATAACCAGAAGAAGAGCTCCTCCCAGGTGGAGTAGGCTCAAATTACATCACTGGAAATGAGGGGAAGGATAAGGAAGTTTGCCTTTAAACTCAGCAAACTGTCTCATAAAGTGTGAGTTCCCAAGATAGAGCAACTGACTCCCTATGACAACAAAATTTGCAATATAGATGCAATTCATACCAGCATTTGCAGTTTTCCTGCATTTATATATACCTGCTGTCTTGAAACACTGAGTCCTGCTGTGAATTTATCCTCTGATTGCAGAGGTTCATTTCTAACTCCTACAAAACTGAGAACTAAAGGTGTTAAAGAAGTCAAATCCTTCAAACAATCTTCTCTTTCACATTTTATCTTTACATTCCCACAGAGAAGTTACATAGTTTTATTATTTTAGAATGTGAAAAAAAAGTATGGGAGTGTATACGCAGTATTATATGAAAAAGTGTAGTGGTATCAGGAGAATAGAGCCCCAAAGCTGATTGAACTTAAATTGTGCCTAAATTCTGTCCTCCAAAACTACTGAATTGTTGGTTCTGCCTTATCTGAAAGACTCCTAAGAGGATGAGCCATCACCCAAGAGCTGTGCCTCGTTTGAATGTTTCTCTTGAGGTTACATCTATACTCAGAGTGGGTGATGGGGAAGAAGAGGGAAGACTGGCAACCACAGAAAACAGCTGCCTGAATAATGGGATGTTGATGCCTTTCAGCCTATGGCTTCTAGGTATGGAACAATTTGATTTCAAAAGTAGAATATTCTGATGAAGTACATAATTACCCTGCCCCACAGAGAGCTTTCAAACTGGTTCTGAAAATAAGCACCAAGTACTTTTAATTAACTAGTGATCCACCAGTTATCAATCTTACTTTAGGACTTTTTCTATCATGTCTGTCTGATGACTGGACTAAGTGATGACTAACTCAGGAGTAACTCACTGATTTGATAGCTGTCTGTTTTAATCCTCACTTAGGGTTCAGATGTATGGTTTAGTTCAGCATAACAGGCTGCCCTGCATGATGAATGCTCTGTTTGCACTTTTGGTCAACAAGAATCAAAAATTCCACAAAATTAATTTTATCATCTTTCGTCACCACACCTCTACCAGGTTCTTTTCAAACCTGAATGTAAATCAACAGTCCCATAGATCCCATAAAGTGTTTAGCTAATGCATGCTAGTAGAGATTTTTTTTGGGTGTTCAGCTCTCAGGGTAGTGTCCAGAGACTTAAATTTTTATTTTTTCTACAGTTCATGAGGGAAGTCAACTACTGGACTTCTGAAAAGCATCTATGTTGAAGATGGAGCAGTCTGTGCTAGACTGGCACTTCTGTTTCCTTGTAATGGTCATTCAGATACTAACTAAGCAAAAGCATCTTGAATGCTTTACCTCTTTCTCATTACCTTGGAAAAGTCATAACACAATTCCAGCTTCTTACAAGATGAATTTTGGATTGCCAAATTGATAGTGTATTAGTAAAGTAAAAAATCAAACCTATCACGTGCAGAGAACAGATGCAAATTTTAGGTAAAATGTTCAAAATGTTCAAAATATATGTAGGAAGCTTGGATTTAACCTTTGAGCTTCTGTCTAGGGGAAATAACAGAAAAATAATCTCTTGCACCTGAACCAGACCTCCCTTATCACCTCAGTGAAGACCTCCATTAACAGAGTGAGTGCATGTGCAAGGTTCCAGTTCTACATGAAAATTCCTGATCTCTGGCAAGGAGTCAGATGCATAAAGTGACTATTCAAATTTAAACAAAATCACAGAGCACATATAACAAAGGATGAACCAACTGTAGCTCATTTTTCTCTTCTGAGACAATGCTCTTGGCTGAATTAATCTTGAATTGCTGTAACATAAAGTGAGGAACAAACACAGACCATCCCAATGTATGAAAGTAAACCACGCAAAATCTACCCCGGTATGGTCTGGTCAAATTCCTTCCTTCGCAATAGGTGCCTAACCTATTGAGCATACTCAGAAATATATGTCTATAATTTACCATAAATTTAGTGCAAGTTCTGGAAACACCCATGTGTCAGTGTAATTGGCTAAATGCTGTCTGCTCACAACCCAATGCAGATTCTTTAATGCATGAGAAACAAACAAACAGACAAACATTTTATGCTTACTTGCTCATGGAAATGAGGGAGATTCTGTTTTCCTTTTTTAATCAATATATAAAAGAAAGCAGACATTCTGTCACCTTATCACCTCTGATTCTGTAGAGAACAAGAAATGGAAAAAGATTTCAAATAAACAGACATTAGTTGTTGGTGTGAGTCATCCCGATGAATAATGGTGATAATGAGAATGGTATTGTGTATCTAACATGAAATCTCTGTTTCTGAAATAGTTTGTTATTCTGCTTCAATTTTTTTATCTTCCCTTTATTCATGTGGGGAATACAATGGCTGCATCATAAATACCCTTTGGGTATCTGTTATAGAAAAGTTGTACAGAAGGCAAAATTTTAGATAAAATTCAGTACTTTAAAAATAAGTACATCTTAAGTGATTGCAAACTTACCCTGGTTTTGGTGGGCTTTGAACACATGCTGTATTAAAAAAAATGCTTTTTTTACCATTTAAAAATTGAATGGAAAAACATTCCATGCAAAATGTCTTTGTGCTGAAGCAGTAAAGAGGAATTCCTAACCAATAAAATTGGTTCCTTTGTCTTCTGAAAACTCTATTCTTATTATGAAAGTCATTACCTGACAAAAATAGTAGCGGAAGACAGTATCAGAAATTAATTCTGTTACCTATCATGTCATTCAGTCTACTCTAGACTGTTCTGGTACAGGCAGTTTAGAGAGAGACTTATAAAGACAGAATTGTAGATGCTCATATGCAAACACGCATTGCATTATTTCCCCTTCCTCTTCCCCTTCCCCTTCCTCTTTTTTCTCATGTGCCAAGTTGGTAATATCTCTCCAGACCTGTTCAGGAGTAAAAGGACAACATAACTGCTGCTAAAAAAGAAATTGATTCAAATGCCACTGGTTATCTATTTACGTCTTTTTGCTTAAGTGGTCACCAGTGAAATAAGTTTTTTCCTTTCCCAAGGCAAGATTACAGTCTCCAAAAGAATTCATGGGGGCCATTAAAATCCTCCTGTCTTGACAGAATATCATCTCAGAAGAGGTTGTGACTAGTCAATAACGCAATAAAAAAAGGTTGGATATAGACAGGTGTTTTAATTTTACCTCTTATTTATAGAAGGAAAAGGAAGAAGTTAAAGCTGTTTAGGGAACTTTTTTTTTTTTTTTTTCAAATAAAGATTGTTATACCAAAATTCTTGCAGCATAAAATAGAATGCATCAGTGGTTGTTAGCTGTCACAATAGTAAATTTATACACAAGAGAAATAGGAAAAGAAAAAACCAAATTGGTTAATAACCGTATCCCTTTGAAATTCTCCTGACCCAAAGATAACGGTGTGTAAAATCATCTGTTGCTATAGCAAATGTCAGTTTCATACTAGTAAGCATTTAATCAGCTTTCTGCTTGATACATTTAATATGGCTTCAGTGTTTTACTTGAGAAAGTAACACATCACATGGCTATGTGACTGATGATGAATTCAGGAGAGCAAGTGCCAGTCACAAAGAATCAGGTCTGTTTAGTGCCTACATTAGTTGGCTCCCAGGAATAATTCTCTGTATCGTAGAAGATGTTAGGTAAAATCATTAATTATCCTCAGCAGTTATGGATAACTTCCATCAAACCACAGAAACCAATAAACACAGGTAATATATTTTGATATATTCAGTATAATATAGAACTTTCTTATATTTTCTGGACTCATTCATTTATGGAAACAAGCTAAGTTCTGTCTTAATTCTAATTCAGAACTGTGTGTCTTACTGCCTCATTTTCTGTTTTCTAATTTCAGACTGCATTATTCACCAGTCATGCCTGGACATCTCTCCCTAGATTACTGGAGGACACAGGACATGCTGGATGAAGAGGGGCTTCCTCCATGGTCAAAGTGGCACAGCTGGTTGGTACAAGCTCAAACAGACCCAGTATGTG
This sequence comes from Certhia americana, assembly GCA_018697195.1. NCBI lineage: Eukaryota > Metazoa > Chordata > Aves > Passeriformes > Certhiidae > Certhia > Certhia americana. The sequence goes on from CM031857.1 coordinate 102,215,088, forward strand.
CCACCCCTGTTTCAGAGGTGGATTTACTGGAAGAGTGGTGATGTGACCTAAGGTCACAGTAGAAAGTGGTGCTGGAGTCAGCAGCAGAGTGAAATTTCCTGGCTGTCATCTCCATGCTCTCCTCTCGCATCACTGATTGCTCAGGTCATCCAGACCTGCAACCTGGCAATGTCCCTTGCACTAAAATAAGTAAGATAAAAGCAAAACTGTGACACTGGCAAAGCCAGACACTCCAGAGTGATGAAATGCCACAACTAAGGTGGCCTTTGCCAGCAGAATAAGATTTTATGTTTACAGAGGTGTGCTATCTACCCATCTATCCACATATATGTGTGCTTATATATTTATATATATTTGTATGTTTAGTTCTGTCTTAAATAACAATGTAATATATAATTTTTGAAAACATTCCCTAATTACAGAATTATTACAAGCCATATGGTGGAGACAGAACACAACTCATCCCTGTGGCCTCATGTCTACTTTGCAGGGGTCACTCCAGTGCTAGAAGGTTATCTACTGCTATCTTGCTTAAAAGGCACTTAATTACTCTTAACAGGGTGTAGAGAGATGGGTGAATAGAGTTCTTTTCTTAAAGACATCAATCTCTAACTGCATTGTCGTAGTTACAGCTGGGGAGTTTGAGAAATGTACTAGTGCAATTGATTACTCAAACATGTGTGATTATGATTCATCTGGGAGCTTGGAAAAGATGTGCAAGTTCTTCCTCAGCCCCATCAATTCTTCCTTTATTACTTTATTTGAAACAAAGCTTGGACAACACAAAAAATAATTTGATTTTATGATAGCCATAGGAGGAATAAAAGTTATTTTTTTATACCTACCCATGGCAGAACTACAGGCTAAAGATCAATTTGAAACTATGGTTTTCCTCACTTCATTTGCTAACCATTTCAAAGGCATTACATTCTCATTTCTTTCAGGCAATTATAGATTTTGGGGCTGGAAAATTTGTTCTCCTACTAAAATAACAGGCCAGACACTCTTAACATCTTTTGTCTGGCAGTATCTAGTTATCAAGTACTCCAAGGAAAGTTAAAAAAGGAGTTGTGCAATTGATAAACAATTCACCCTTGAGGGTTTCAGAAGATTTTTCCATGGCTTGTGGGATGGCACATCAAGGCAGCAATACTGCCAAAGCACTAGTGTTTTGTTTCCTCCTTAGTAAGAGATTTCTGGATGTTTCCATGATGAATAAACACATCAGTTTCTCTTTAAAGTACTATTAAACTCTCAAAATGTTTTAAATGCCTCCTTCATAGGTGTTGTCATAGCTTACATATGAAAAGCATCCCTGGGCTATCCAGGGATAACTTGTAAATAGTTTCTCCACCTCTTCTCCACCGGGTCTTAGCTCTTTCCTGACTCAGACTCCAGCTGTGTGTGTTCCCAAGTGCTGGCAAGACCTGGGACATGACTGCATGAAGCTCTTGTTCCTTATTTGTAGTTTTCACCTATTAACTGTGGGATCCTCTGCACACTTGGCAGCAGGTCCCATTCCAAAGTGTCAGTGCCTCTAGGGCAGGGGTAGTGAACAATGCAAAAAAGTAGGCAGTTTGCTTAAAGATTTTTTGGGGTTTTTTTTGTTTGTTTCAGGGCAAAATGACTGCTGTCAATACCGCAGTACATGTCAATACCTGTTTAAAGCCAAAATATATCACTCCCATTTTTAAGGTGCCTGTCCACCCTCTGCATGGGGATTTTGGAAAGACCAGCATCCTCTGTGTGTTCCCACAGGGCCTCCCTCTACCAGCTTGTCTCCTTGATACAGCTTTTGATCTACCCTGGACATTCCTAAGTGATTCAGCACCATTTAATGGGGATTAAGATGTTTTTAATTGTTTATAATCATTTTGACCTTCTGCCTCAGCTGAGATCCTGGAATCATGCCACTGCACTTCAAGCAGGAGTGGTGGCTTAGGGCTAAGCAGTTTGTAGAGAGAGGTAACTTTTTTTCTTATTGGCCCAATTACTGTGGATGGAGAAAATAGTTATCTTGCAGGAATGCAAAGCCTTGTGCAGGTCTGAAATCAAAACTGCAATCTTCAAAGATAAATGCACATAGAGAGCAATTACTCTAAACTTAATTTCTTTATGTTAACAAGTTAGATTACCATAAAGAAAAGGCAGTTTGTGGCTGTGAAATGGAGACAGTGTCTTAGCAGAGGGAGGGGTGATAAACTGTTGGCTCGAAAATTTTCATCTACTTCATGAGCTAATTCAGGAGCATAGTAGCCTTATAGAGGTCATGGCCATCAATAACCATTTCACTAAGAATCACCATGCCAACTACACAGTAGGACTTACATCTCAGAATGCTAGAAAGACCTGGAAAATAATTTCCTTTGTCTAACCATTCCAAAATTATGAGCTAAATCAAGATGCAGGCTAAAATGAAGTGCTTCTGAAATTTCCCTAAGCATTTTGCAAGACTCCAAAATGCTATAAAAATAACCATGACAGGTACTGATCACAAGAACCAACACAACAGCAGCTGCCTCAGTCTTTACCTGATAAAGACCCATTTAAACATCTTCAGTCAATGAAAAATCTGCTAACCAAAGGTGAGCTGTCTGCTCTGAAAGCCAAAATATCTCCTCAGGTGAACAACTACATAAAATGCTGGTGTATGGGGAATTAGAATTACTTTGTTGACTTTTTTTTTTTTTTGTACTTTTTTGACAAGACAGAAATTAAGTCTGGTATCCATCCTCATATGGCAATTTCAAGAAGAAGAAAAGGAAACATATTGAGTCTGAAGTCTCAAGACAAAATCCCATCCGAGACTGCTCTATCAGCTACTTATGGAAAAAAGCCAGAAGAGAAATAACAAGCCAGCTATCATTAAATTTTTTTCCTGTCTCAGAAAGAAAGTCTGTCCTAAATCACAAGTAGTGCAAGCATGAAATTGATAACACTATGACTAATGAAGTCAAGGAGACTGTGCAGAAAATAAGGTTTCTCTCCAGTGGACCAGTTAATGACCATAACTTCCTACCCTCTATAGTACTGTCATGTCCACCAGGAATGTTCCCAGCCTGTCCACCATATTCCACTCCCTGACAGCATCCTTATTTGTCCTCAGTATGGCCCCAAGATGGATATCAACTTCCAGTGCTCCAGCCCATATGAAACAAATATCATCTAGTCTATCCTCACCCCATGCAGCTTTATTTCTGTTTTTTTTTTTTTCAAAAAAAGGACACAATATAAGCATAAAAATAACTTTATTACATTTTGAATTTAACATGATCTACCTCAAAAGAAAAATAAAAGAGGGAAAATGAAAAAAAAAATAAAAAGAAGTCCTAATCTTTTTATCACTAAGGCTGTGTTCTATCTCATATATGAAAGCTTTTTCATGTGCATTGAAAACATAGATCCCATCATTGATTTTTATTTAATTCAATAACAATTGTCCCTCTATCAAACTATCTTGAATATAAATCCACTGAAATCAGCTTAGATAATGATCAGTATCAAACTAGAATTTACCAGTTATGGTAAGACACTCATGGTTAAATATGCTTGTCTGAAAAAAATTGGCCACTGCTCAGCTTTTCAAACCTTATCTCATTTGCTGCAAAAAGGTCACTCATACAGATGACCTTAATTATTTAGAAGTTCTTTCCTGGTAAGGAGTACTCCTTGGGCAGGTGGTTGGCATCTGTGAGTTAAAAGAACTGAAAATAGTGTCAAGCACTATTGTTACCAGCATAATTTGGGACCTATATAATGAAACATGAACAATTTACAATGTCCTAAGTCCAAAGAAATGTCAGAAGCAGAACTCCTTCTTTTCACATAGCTGTAGCCTCACTAACTTCAGCCTCAGGAACAAACACTCAACAGGTACCACTGTATTTGAATGGCAAACACTGAGGTTGACAAGACATCTCACAACCACAATCATCCTTGGATCTTTAACAAGGCATTTCTGCAGCCCATCCACTGTGTCATATTCCATTCCAGATACAATTGCCAAGACTAATCAGCTGTGATGAGCCAGGATGAGCTCATGTAGTCAATGAAGGATAGAAACTTCCTTCTTCCAGCAGGGGATATTTCTCTCAGTGGAGACACACCATCCCTGAGATTTTTGGTGTCATCCGCAGAGACACAATGAAACACCAAAACAGGAGAACAGGTACTAGAAATCATCTCTCTTACAAGTACTAAGAGATTAAAATATCTTTTGAAACCTGTTTTCATTGAACACATTCCACTCCAACACAATCACTCTAATCTTGAAGAGGGACAAATACATTTTTCACGGTTGTCCATTGTCAAAGTTGTCGAAAAAAGCTTATTGAATAAGCTTTTTGTCTCTGCAGGTACTAACCACTTTTTTTTTTTTTTTTTTTTTTTTTTAAACCTGATGGGTTTATTTTTTTTTCCCCCGCTGCTGTTTTTTTTTTAGATCTGAAGGGGGGCTGTGTGTCCAATCACTTCTTTGTTGTTTCCAGCTTTAACAAACTAGCCTAATGAAACATTTTGCTTTTCTCCCCAGATTTTGATATAGTTCTGCTCTTAGACCATCATGGCTACACTACTTCTGCAATACTCACACACAAAAATACAGTTATTTCTCTGTATCCATGACATTCTTACATTTCAGCTCCGTGGCTGTCATGCAGACTGGTATTTATGGAATTACTGCTGGACTTCTGTGCTTCTGTGACCCCTGCCTGTGTTATTTGGGTTTAGTGTGCACAGAAATTTAAATGTTTCATAGGCAGGTCCTTGCCTGGGGTAGTGCTCCACTGTCCTTGGGCCACAGTGTGGCTCTGCCAGCTGACAGTGGCACCTGGTTTCAGGCTGGGAATCTCTGCCCCCAGAGCAGGCTGTGAAGCCAAACTCATCCAGTGCCTTCTGGAACCAGCAGCTGTCAGAAACATGTTCATTGCAGAAGCAGTGAGAACATAATCACATCCAACATGTATTTAGCGTTTTCCTAAGTAACAAATACTATGCTCATATGAAGCTCGCAAAACTGTTATTATCTCTGAAATAGGAACACCAAGGAATAATGCAGCCAGAACCTTAAAAAAAAAAAAAAAAAAAAAAAAAAAAGGAGCATGAAATTTTTACCCAAATAGCTTGGTTTTCAGAGATAATAGTCATTCACACCTCCTACAGAATTTGTTTTTTAGATGCAGAAGTCAGAATGAGCTGCAGGTGCTCAACACCTCTGAATATCAGGCCAGTCCTCATGGCTGACTAATTGGGAGGGGGAAGTGTTTGAGGTGGGGTGGTAGGTTGCATCTTGCTGAGGCTCATGTTTTTCCCAATGTGGGCCAGGTACACATGACATTTCAGTAACAGTCTGTTGAATGTATTGCTTCTCATCCCAGTCTTAATTTGTAGGATCACATTGCCTCTCAAAGCAAGATTTTATTTTCCTGAAGAGTTCTGAATGCAAGTCTGGTTAAATCAGTTAGCATACTGTTCTCTGTACACACAAGAGAGCTGAATGTCCTTATTCTTTTCTGATTACATAATGCCAGCATTCAGGAACTGTAGAGCCACATGGTCCATGCAAAACTGATTAGAGAGGGCACACATCTTGCCAGTGATGAGGGAAACAGCAGCCTGACTTAGTGCAGGCTCATGACTCCCTATGTCTTGTGTCCATTTTCCTGGGGCCACTGACCCTTATCCCCTTCTTCTGTGAGTAAGTGGTACCAACCTTACATTACAGAGAAGGAGAATGCTTACATTGTTTAACAGCAAATAGCCAAAAAAACTGTGAGGCAGGTCTGTATCTGTTACCTCTGATGCCTGCCCATGAGGGATCTCCACCAGACAGCCTGGTCCTAGGAGCAAGCAAGATAAGTGAAGGCCTTTTCCAGTAGTATTTTCCAGTTTGTCACTTGGATCCAACAAAGTTTTGTGGCTTGGAGTGTATAAAGTAAATTTGATGTGCTGTGTTTAGCTTTTGATGGATTTGTTTTTTGTTTTGTTAATTTGACTGTCAAGGTTTTCAATAGCATCAACAGCAGTAATTTAGCTTCTGTTACCTGTTGTGGGTGGCTTATGTAATGTTAAATTCTTTCTTTCCTGCAAAGCATCCAACTGCCAAGATCATAAGCATTATATAAATTAAATAACTAAATGAGAGACTTTTCAAGGACTCATAGAAAATTCAGGGCTTTAGTATTGCTCAGAAAAGAGCAGAATGACAGGTATAAAGCTATTAGGATATGATTTCCTTTCAAAGCAAATTCCATGCAAATACTGCCTCCATCTAGAAGTGTGTAGGTGCCTCCACCAAGGTCACAGCCCTTTGTTGCTAGGTTTCATGTGTATGAGAAGAAAAAGAGAACACCTCCATTAAAAAGCTGTCTCCACTGCAGAAGACATTATCACCTTTGCTGTACACAGAGAAATCAAATTATTTGTCCAGCAACAGGAACCACTAGGGCTTGATCCCTTCCTCATGTGAAGGAACCTCTTTTTCCTTTACAAAGAAGACTCTAAAAAGAAGTCAAAACCAAGCCCTTTTTCACTGCAGTAGTTTTGAATTTTTCTGAATTTTGAAATAAAAATTATGCCACTGTACATTTGACATTGCTGCCACATTAAAAGGATGCAGAAATCAATGCAATTTATAGCAATTCCAGCTCTGGGCTCTCTGAGGGCTTGTAAAACAACTGTAATTTTTTCAATACTGCCATAGCCCTCTGTCTGGTTCTGCTGGCCACTCAAGGGTATCCAACATGTTTTAGCTGATGGCACTGTTCCTTAACAGATCTTTACATGCTGGGACACGGTAGGATTTGGAGTGAGACATGAAACTGTAAACAAATCCCACTGTTCCCAGATGGCATGGCTTAGGATTGTCATCTCCATCTCGTCAAATCTCATTTATTTGCTTTAGTTTAATGTACATAAAATACATATTTAAGATTTTCACATTTATGGAAATAAGGGAAATTTAGTGTTTGGAAAAATTACACCACCCTTTATTAAACACATGAAAGATCCAGCAGTAACTGTAACAGAGATGGGGTGAATTAACTCACTAGAAATGAAGAGATAATTCAGTAAAAGGGCACATGTAGTAGAGAAGAAACACATCAATAAAAGGCAGACAGATATAAAACTTGATGTCCTGATTGCATTCTTTATGGACCTCAGCTACTAACCATGCTATAGAACAGGAAAAAATAACTTTTCTGCAAAATTGTAAATCAGTTTTGTGCCATTAGATGAAATATTATGTGGTATTCTGAATTAAAGTGACCCCTCTCAGATATGCTCATATCAGGGGTAGTATTAGAGCTCTGTGGGAGATGACACACATTCAAGGAAAATAAGTGATAATGAAAATGATAGCTTCAATAAACCTATGGTTAAATCATACACAGCTATATGCCAGTCTAGATGAAGCTTGACAGTGAAATCAGCCATTGTGCAGGGTGTGAAGAACAAAAAAATACCAAAAAAGTTACTACCTTTACAAAGTGCTGACAAATAAGGTGAGAAAAAATATGGGCATATATGTCACATAGGTCACCATTTATTGCTGTATCTTTGAATTAAGTGTTTGGAAATATAACTGTAGCTTGTAAGGGAATTGAGCAGAACAGAAGTTCTTCATTTCTTGGTCACCTTGATTTAAGCAGTGTCAGGGTCAGTGTTGTTAGCAGTGCTGAAACTCAAACACGCTGTTGAGGAGGGGGGAAAGCCGATGTCTCCCTCCGGTTTGCTCAGGGTGTCAGGTATGGGGTTTATGTCACTGAGCATTGAAGAGGATAAGGTAACATCTTGTTTCAATTCATCTTCCCAGAGTGGCACTTCTCAAGCACTTTGGAAGTGTAACCCACTTTTGGCTCGTGCCTGTTCGCCCTCTTTGCTGGCAGCTGCTTGTCTCCAAGGCAAGGCGGTGGGAATTGGCTGGAATTACTGGCTGCTAGTACCGACGCCCGTTTGCTCACTCTGGTTAAGCTGAGCTGCTGCTGGCACTTAGAGATAGTTAGCAGCTATCCATCTAGTTGAAACACTTGCAGCCCAGAAATAAAAAATCTGTTCATGCTAAGAATGGAACTGCAAGCAGCTTAGGAGGAAACTGTATTGCCACAGATATATCTCATCTAGCACTTCTTGAGCTATTTCAGCCTGTACGTGGTTCCTCATACAGGGCAGTTCTGGAATTGAAGTGTTGCCATGGTGTTACTGACCTACAAGAGACCTCCTGGACCATTTGCTCTTATGGAGGACTATTTTGACCCTTTCATGAATTTGAGAAGTTGCATGCAGAAACAGAAGCAGTTCTTCTGCTCTCACTGGAATGATACCAGTACCTTTTTAATTACATTCCTATGGCTGATTTCCAGTGATTTGTTCCTGTGCCAATCCTCAAAAGTTATTCTCCATTTTTTGTGTGTTTATTTTAGAGGGTTTTTTCATTCCTGCAGGGTCCCTGTCTTCTCTGCCATACTTATTTATGAACACCAATTACATGCCCTCTCCACTGTCATTTTTCTGCCATAAATAAGTGAAGTCTTTCTGTCATATTGTCCTGATTTTCCATTCTCCTGAACATACTAGCAGTGTTAGATATCTGCAACTTTTTCTACGGCTCAACTGAACAGAATTTGATATGGACTAGAGGAGAGCTTTACCTTTTAGAGCAGTCTTAATATTTTCTTGTTTCCATTGGAAACACCCACATATTATGCCCCAAGGTCGATTTTCACTCTTGGTTTGTTGGTTACCTCAGTGAATCATAATTACTGGTGATCATGTGGTACATCCAGGACCCTGTCATTTCCCATCTGAGAGTGCAGAAGTACATGTAAGCTGTACAAGTAAGATTTCTGGCAGTGGATGAGGAGTTATCTTGCACTGAGACCTGCACAAAAGGGCAAAAAACTAACTAGTTTAACATCTATAAACCTCATTATTGCAAACTCTGCTTTCTCGAACTTTGGAAATGGAAAAATGAACAACAAAAGAACTGGATTTTATTTTTTGGCTAGAAATATTTTTCCTCTTAACAAGAATTTTGGTTTTTTAGTTAGAATCTTCCTCTGTGTTTGTTTCTTAAAGCCAAAACCAGTTTTATAAAATGACTATGTGATTAAAATATAAGCCACAGTTAATAAAATTTTTTCTTTGAATGGATTAATCAGACCTTATTCTGTACTGTCTGAAGGCAGCTCAATGCTACATCTCATTCACCTGTACTTGTGTTTTTTGCTTAAAAAACTCATAAATGACTGCTAAGTCACTTCACTTCTGTATGTAAACTCATAGTCAACAGCACTCCAGAGGAAAAGAGTTTATGATTAGGAAACTCTGGTATCAGATTTGATAAAGGCTCAAAAAGATGTAATCTACCAAATATGTCCTTGAAGCATTCTGGCCAGCAGCAGTGAATTGTGCTGTGTTAGCATCATGCTGCCTGCAGGCTGCAGGAGGGGTTTGTTCCACTCTGTTCAGCACTGGTGAGGCCACACCTGGAGAGCTGATCCCAGCACTGGGCTTCCCAGTGCAAAAGGGAAATGCATTTACTGAACAGCATCTTGTGAAGGGACACAAAAATGATGATGGTGCATCTCTTCCACAGCAAAATGCTGAGAGCTGAGTTTGGCCCAGAGGGGGCTCATTGATATGGGTAAGTGCCTGGAGAGAGGGTGCAAAGAAGATGGAGCCAGGCTCTTTTCTGTGGTGTCCCCAGGCAGGACAGAACCAACGGGCACACACTGTGGCACAGGAGGCTCTGTCTGCACATCAGAAAACACTGCTACTGTGAGCAGGACTGAGCCTTGGCACAGGCTGTCCAGGAAGTTTGTGGGGTCTCCATCCTTGCCGATACTCAAAAGTTATCTGGCCATGGTCTTGAGAAACTGGTAGTAAGTGCTCCTGCTTGATTATGGGGTGTCACACTATGACATGAAATAAAACACACATTTACTACAACTCTCTTTGCAAAAGGGAGGAAAAGAGGAAGTTTATTGTGTGATCTCAATATATATAACATTCTAAAGGTGGCCAGGGATTGGAGGGTGAAGCTGCCACCTCTCCAACCACACTGGTCAAACTAAGAGTCTATTAATTCTCTCTTTCTGTAGAAAGGAATGCAAAACAATCATTGTTTACATGAAAGTGTGTGAGAACTCCACTACAAGAATGAAAAACATCAGAAGGCTAAGAAAAACTTTCAAAGATCAGGATGACAATGGGGATTGGATGAGATGTTCTTCAGTGCTTCCTTACAACCTCAACCACCCTGTGAATCAGAGATTCTGTGATTTTATGATGCAGTTTTTATGCAAAACCACCCTCTTCTTAGAAGGAAATATAGTAGCCAAATTTGAGTTGTGTTGAATACCTCCTTAAAAAAATGGCACCTACAACTAAAGATAAATACTTGAAGGAAAGACAACATTAAAAGTTGTTGTCCTTATGCAATAAATTTTTTTGTGGAAATGTCTATAGAGATATTGCATCAAACATTCCAGTCCAAATTTTTTGTGCCTTGCTTATGCTAAGAAATACAGCATGTTCCCTTCCTCATGACAATTATTTTCAATTTAAAATCTGTGTAAGTCCTATATTGAATTTCCCCATTTGGGTAGCTGGATGGGTAGCAAGAAGATGGAGAGGGAGTGATGAGCTAGAGATGGAAAGTACACTTTAAATGTTTTTTTACTTTGTTTTCATATTCTGAGAGGTGCTTGAAAGCTATGGTGTAAGTTGTATGTGGAAACAGATACCTTTTGGAAAGAGTTACAGATTATTATTTCATGTTTATAAATTAGACTCCTAAAGGGAACACAGAAGTGGCAAATTTGCATGTTTGTAGCTGACTGATGAGAAAAGCGTAACTGTCTACCAAGTGCAGCTGTTGCTACAGAAGATAAATGCAATGCAAGGGATTTGAGAACCAAAGCAGAGAGAAATTGTAGATATTAGTCAGAAACTCTCTCTGTTTTAAATTGGCTAAACTGCTCTAATACAAAACTGTAGCTAAAATTAACCTCAAATAAGAGAACAGCAGATAAATTTTAAAACTTGGATCACAATAGTCACAAGTTTATGTGAACCAAAAAAATAGCTACAAGCACACCATGAATAAGCTGTGGTTTGGAAATTGAATTGGAAAAGATGAAATCCAGTAGCCTGTGAAATTCAGCAGTTGTGAAAATGTGTGCACCAATAAAAAAAATCTGCTGGTCCTCCTCTTGCAGTGTTGATAATGGAGATCCCCCCTTTTCCACTCCTCCATCCCAGGTAATGTAACTGCCAACTTCTCTTAGGAAAAGTTATTTGCAGCACTTTGTTAGAGTGCTTGAATTACTGATGATTGTTTATAACATATTAATCAAACTCCAGACTGCATTGTGATATTCACAGTTTTGGTAGACGTCCTTCATGTATATACGAAGTTCAGTTTTGTCCATAGGGAAAAAAAGGGAGGCCTTTATTTACTTCAAATCATTTTAGAGGATAGCTAACTGCAGTAGGAGTGACTTTCTCAGCTGTCTAGTAATGGAGCTGCTATGAGAAACCCAATGGTGGTGGGCCCCTCCTATTTCAACACCTCTGCTAGGTTGTTCTGTTGCATGAAAACAAAGCTCTGCAGGAAGCAAGAATGCTTTTACATCTCAACACCACAGCAGCTTTTAGTTAACGCACCTTATTTTAAAAAAAGTTTAAAAGTTGACGCTCTCCAAATCTCTAGAGTTGCAGAATTTTAAACTAGTACTCAAGCTACACTGAAAGTGATGACTAGTGACTATCATTCATAGCAAGAATATGAAAACCCAGACATTGGAGAGGGCTTTTTAGGACCTACTGGTGTCTCATAAATATGTTTGGAAAATAGACCATTTAAAAACCAATTATATAAGTAATTTTCAAATATGTGTATGTCATGCTCTGCTTCTAATTAAAAGGAATACTTGCATAGAAAGAGATCTTCGGTCATCCGCTTTTGCTTTTTATATTTCTGTAACCATCCACAAACTTTGCAATTGTTTAATGTGAAGATGAGGCTTAAGTACAAAAGAAGACAGGGACCAAAAACACCAAAATGTATATATGTATGATGTTTCCCAGGGTGGTGGGGGTCACAAGCTGCTGAAAATGAAATCCTTGCTTGATAGAAGGTCTATAGTCTTCAGGGAGGTGTTGTCCCTTAACTTGATTGTCTCACAAAAAGAAATATTTTTATTTAACAATCTACATCTATTTTCACCATCAGTCTAATGCCTCGAGTATCTTATTATCTTTTCTTTCTCTCTCTCTCTCTCTCTCTCTCTCTTTTTAATCATAAATATAATGTAATTCTAATTTCCTTTACAAAATGCAGAAGATTCTTACAACCCTAAGACTACATGGATGGGCAAAAAATTCATTTAAAAAAGGGCTGGGAGGAAAACTGGCTCAAGTACTCAACAAATCTGCATAACAGAGCCTAAAAGAGGGAAAGAACTTCTCCAGAAGAAATAAATACATGCATTGATGAGATAGTATTCCTTTGAGGAGTATTTTATGTGTCTCACAGGAAGAGAGTATATTGCCTAATATTTTTATTTCAGGCTTTACACTTTGTTTTATGAAGCACATTGAATCATTATTCCTTGGGGGAAAGTTTGCTTTAGTTCCTCATTCATGGCAATTCGATGGAATCACTTTGAGCAAAAGGTGAACAGTTGTTAGCAGTGCAGAAGAACTTAAGTGACACTTCTCTATGATGGCATTTACACCGCCCAAATCCTTCTTGTTACGCCAGTTGCTGGCACGTAAAATGAAGCTCCACCTGCTACAGCTGGATTCATGTCTAACTTTCTGGAACAGACTGGATTTCCAGAAATGTGACTGACAAATTAAGCATAAACTATGTTCTATTACTCATCCTGCACTATAATGGGAATATTTAAAGTTCTTTCTTGGCCTGTGTCTTCTTGAGTCACTCAGATGAATAAATGGCTCTGTCAAGACATACCTGACTGAGAAAGGTAGCAGTAGTGTAAAACTTCATGAACACAGGAACAGAAGCACAACCCCTTATGAACTCTGTAAGTTGTATTACCAGGGTGATACTTCTAAATAAATGTAACATGACTATGGTTTTAACCTAAGCAGTATCCCAACCTAGCCGTAGTCAATTACCTAGAGAGGGCTACTTATAGGAGAGCTGAAATTCTTACTTCAGCCACAGTTAGGCAAAGATGTGCAGACACAAAGGAAACCAATTAAAATTTGTTTTGAAGTTGCTCTTGAAACTTGAGGACAGATATGTGTGAGATGGAAACAGCCAAATTTTTGGAGGAAACAGTTTGTATGGGATGGGGAGGTGAATGTCTAAGGAACTGCAGAAGGGTGAATTGCGGCTATCAAAATGGGAGCTGATTGAGAGGGCCCTGAGAATTTCTGTTTTGATATGGTGGAAAACAGCCAGAACTTCTTCAGGAAAGGAAAAGAACAAGGTTAGGAAATTGATGGATTTATGGCAGAGTGAGAGAGTTGTTTAGTCAGGAATGAGGCAATATTGTCATCACAGTGGAACGGTTGTCTACAGGAGAATGACATGTGGCAAAACAGAGGTTGGTTCCATGGCCATTAAGCTCAGGGATTTTGGAGGAAAGCTGACATGTTGATTCAAGAAAAACTCCAAGAAAAGGAGCTCCAGGTTAAATGAGATGATTTATGAGTACTTAACAGAAGAGTATAGAAAATTATATTAAAGAATATGAAAAGACAATTGTGTGTCTGTTTTCTCTGTTTCAAATAACATGGGAGAATGCTCTAAGCCCTTACAGCAACAAAGCCCTGGCCTGCCCCTTGCAAAGAGTTTGTGTAAAACTGATGTTTCATTTCACCTGCACATGTTATGGTTGGGAGTCCTCTCCTTGTTGAAGAATTCAATATACCATCGTATTTTGACCAAAACAAGTCCATTTTGTATTTCTGGAGTGGGTCAAATCCTTTGCAGAGAAGTGAACAAAAATAAAGGTTGTTCAATGCTAATCTGTTTTACAAAAAGTATTTACAATCTCAAGAAAGTTAGAAAAAACATCCTGTTTTACACCCCCATCCAACCACACTCCTGGTAACATACTGTGACCTCAGTCACCATATTAATATTGAAGGAGGTGATGACTTTAGCTTATTCAGTATCAAAGGCTAAGTGAAATAGAATATCACTTTCTTTCTTTATTGGTTTCACTTGTATCCATCTTTCAATTAAAAAGACACAGATCAATATGCACAAAATGTTCTTTATGCTCCTACACTTTTATTATAATGCAGGTATCTGCCTAAATGTGTAGATTTGCAACTGAATTTGACCTTATTTAAAATAAAGCAGAGAATTTCAAATTTACACCTATTTACTGTGTCTCTCAAACAGCTATTCCCTAGCTCCAAGTATTTTCATAGTCACCACATGTCTATACTTATACCAAATAGCAGTGTGAATTTTTTAGAATTTATAGCGCTCCTATAAAACACTTTAATTTTGGTGAACTTGGTTTGTTTGGAGTATAAAAAGGATCCTCAAAAACCACTAAACCCACTTTGGACAGCTCTGTTTAGATTCCTGAGAGCTTTCCCAAAGGACTCTGTTCATCTGGAGTGTGACACAGCACTATGCCCATAAGAAAGCAATGATTTGGTCGTAAATGCCTCTCAAAGCAGTGATGATGAATAAAAGACTGTCCCATCTACCTGCCACATGAGCTGTGTTCATACTCAAGGGGTCAAGGATTGTCCTTGACCCATGCAGACATGGGGCATGACCCATTATGCTGTGAGATGTTCATTAGGATCCAGTGCACTGTGAAGTAGGGAGATGCACAAAAACCCTTCTGCTCTTCTGATGACACCAGCACTCTGCCCAGAAGAATTCCCCTCACAAAGATACTGCACTCTGTATTAGTGCTGGCTGTCTTCTGTACTGACCTTCACACACCCTGGGAGTACAAATTCTGAAGGGTATAGAGCAATTAAAATGTGCTGTCTGCTCCTTATGGAATGAGAGGAAAGAAACTCATCAGGTTACAAAGAGCCCAAAAAAAGACACACATCTGCTCATGTTGTCAGCTCACGGGATGAGCAGCTGGAGGATTCCCAGCTCATAGTTTGGATTGCTAACACAGGGGGAGCAGTCCATGGGAAGTCATGCAATAGAAAGCTGAAGGAGAAGCCTGCATTACTATAGGGAAAAATCTAATTGTATTTATGTTCATAATCTATACAATCAAGCAAATAACTGATAAAACAAGAAGAGGTCTCATGGGCTCTTCTTTAGTAACAACAAAGACATCAATGGCATTAGATCAGGATTCAGTTTAGCCCAGAATATTACCATCTGGTGATCAAAAAGAGTATGGTCCTTAAATGAACTTAGAATAATGGCATTTATGGGGAAAAAATGAAAAAAAGTACATGCACTATATGGATTTATAATGAAGTTATAATTAGAAAGGAAAATTGTAATTGAGGACCAAAGAGAACATAATCTACATTATTGTAATGTGAATTATAATTGGCATGAAGACACAAAACAGGGAATGCAACATGCATTATGCAGACTATTTTTGGAATAGAATGTGCTATAAATTAACAACTGTTAGATGTAGGTGTCCCAGCCTTAGAAAGGCTTAGGAGTTCTGTTCAATTTGTTTTCTTAAAAATCACAGAATCACAGAATCATGTAATAGTTAGGGCTGGAATGGACCTCTGGAGATCATCCAGTCCAACCCCCTGCCAAGGTAGGGTCACCTGAAGCAGGTGACACAGGTGGGTCAGGTGGGCCTTGAAGGTGTGCAGAGAGACTCCATGATCTCCCTGGGCAGCTATTCCACTGCTCTGCCACCCTCTGTGTAGAAAAGTTCTTTCTCATGCTGATGTGGAACTTCTAGTGTTTTAGTTTGTGGCCATTACTTTTTGAAGTATGCAAAAATGTTATGTTTTGTTGAAATTAAAACTTTCACAAATATGTATCTTTTATGAAAAAATGTTTATAGTTTGAGAATAGAATTTCCTCTGAAAAAAGCTGATATCCTGATAATACCTAGTGGATGTTCCAAGCAGATTTATCAGAGACCTACATTCAATCTTCCACTCTTGCATTGAAATATTATTTATTTTTCCTCTATTGTTTATGAAAACAATTTCATATTTATGAGGAAAAATAATTCTGATACCTTGTAATTTTCACAAGATACAGAGTTTCTGAATTTCTACATAAACTTAAATTTCTTGGAAGTAACATTAATTTGTTACTAGTGGTGCATGAACAGCATAAAAAAAGAGGAAATTAGTAGCTGTGTGTCTCTTCCTAATTAAAAAACAGCATAAAATTTTAAGAAAGACGTGATTATTCACTGCTTACAACTTGAAAACAGCTCTGGTTGTTTGCAGCATAACTGTTGATAACAACAAAGGAAACTTCATTGTTGCCTCAGTTAGAAATGATTTCCAGGAAGGACATAGCTTTTTTCACTGTACTTTACAATGTCTTCCAAATGCTCATAAATTTCAGATTAGAACTGTGAAAGTGCTTGATCTTCAGTTTTTAGACATTTCTTACTTTTATTAGGGTATGAAATAAATTATGGAAATTGTTAACAGAGAGAGAACTACCCACAACATGAGTATGAACAGTTAAGTCTACAATGAAGGTATGAATTAAAAACCCAAGTGTCTTCAGATCTTATGTAGGAAATGAGGAAGGGGGCATAGGTATCCTATTGTAATTATAAAATTGGTGGTTTCCAGGGGTTTCCATTCAGAGGACACAAATGAACTTATGACACTAATGAAGTTAGTCGTACTTCTGAGCAAGACAACTTGGAGAGAGCCAGATCGTGGCCACTGCTAAGCAGAAGTGTTGAAGCCCCATGGGCACTGGTGAAAGTTGTGTTTATTGATGTACCTGGCTCCTGGTGCTCCTGTGTTGCACCATCCCACATGCAGGTCTGTGTTTCTGTTCATCAGCTCCTCAGAGCTCCCCTTGACTCCACGGTGCATAACTGGGGGTTTTAGTCCCTCCTCCTGCACACAAATTCTGTGCACACTCCAGGCAGGACTGAGCCCCTCTCTGAACACTCTTTGGTTTGAGATGTCTGCAAACAGCTATTTCTACATTATTATTTTCCAGTCAGTTTTGATGCTTGTGGTTCTGTCATCAAGAAGTTTCTCAAGTTTGGTCACAAAAGTACCCTTTGCTACAGTCAAAAGGGAAGTGCAAATCAAAATGCAAATCTTGTCTGTTTTTCTTCCAATCACAAAACCTGTCCTGCTACCATGGAAGAGAAGTTGGTTTGTAATCTGTTCCTCAAAAACCCATGTTGACTGTTGTTTATGTCCTTGCTATTTCCTCTCTGTTTACAAGCAAATTGATTGATGAGTTGTGTCACCATATATCTGGAATTGACATTGATTTGATTTGTCTGTGAAACTTTTCATTCCTCTTTTTTTTTCCTGGTTTTGAACTAAGTCCTAATTTTTTCTTTTCTATGGACATGTAATACCTGATCTGCTCTCCTATGGATTTCTAAAAGCAGAATGAATTAAACTAAGGGTATCACAGACTCAACCTTCCAGCTTAGCTTTTTAATGTCAAGACAACACTCAATATGAACTCAGTTCTTTCAAAAGAAATTCAGTACTTGGTGTAGTTATCATTCTTCAGTTCATCTGATTGGAACATAATCCATATACAGCTAAACAGACCAATTTTGAGTAACTTTCCTTTTCCTACTCCTTTGGTGAACAGTCCTCCTCTCTTGCCCTACAAACTCAACAACTGAAAAGAAAGTAAGAGCTAAGGAGATTTTGTTCAGTACAACATAATTTTAGCCTTAACAATAGAGGAGAGGTACTGCTACAATCCAATGTGTTCATCCTGTAAAAGATCTCAAGTAATTGGATTTTTTTATCAAAAGCAATTTGACCCTCTACTAGGTCAATATTACTGGGTAAATAACTTCCATGCAGCAGAGTTGATTAGGTTGAAGTAACGCTTTCCCACAAGCATGCAAAATGGCACTGCTCTGTTGCATGCTGTTGAAGAATAAAAAACACCCACAGATTCTCTGCATACTACGTTAAAATACAATATTGAACTGCTGGGAGAAATTGTGCCTTTTCAAGTACACACTGCCACTTCAGCAGTGTTTGTTCAAAAGTCATTACTAACCTTTGGCATCTCATCTGGGCTACTGAACACTTGCCACTAAGGTTGCATTAATATCTGAGCAATGGTAGGGTGTAAAACAGTCAAGAAGTCACACCTATGAAATGGAAAAGCCAGCCAAAATCTATAGGAGTCATCATCAAAATCAGTAGAATATTTCAGAAACGTATGAAAAATACTGTGTTTAGCACTATGCTGCAAGTAGTAATTTTATGCCACTATCTTACAGTCAAATTAATCCTTACACCAAAGTAATTTCCACCTGTGTTTTCAGATCCAGCTTAACCTTTCCTTTGACAAGGTGTTTTTTTGTCAAGAGAGAGATGGGATATAACAGAAAAAGTCAGCATTTTTCTTGATGGAGGATTGATCTGTATAAACAGAGATGCCTACATTGTAGGCCACTAACCTGACCTCACTGTGTATATCTCCCATTGGAGTCAGTGGAAAAAAATGAACAATTCTCCTGCAGGGTCCAGACAATGCATTTCAGATCCCCTACCTTTGAATATGAGGGATGAGTCCTGCAGCATCCCTATCACTCTCCATAGACCATAAAGAAGTCCAGCCAGCTAGCTCAGAGGTAAATGCTTACAGGGCAAGCATTTCTGTTAAGAGGAATAAACACTTCTCTAAATCTGACAATTATCTTTTGACTGCTTATGAACAAGAGGGAAATACTTCTGAAAAAGCATCTGGAATAGTGCCAAGCTCTAGAATGCCCAAAGTAAATCATGCTGCTAAAAAGGTGTCTTGTTTTTTTACTTACATTTCCTTGCTTGTTCACCTTGGATAGCTCACCATTTGTTATTCAGGTGAAATCACAGAGAGCTTTCCCTGGACAGTTCACGTTAAGCATGCTGGTTTGTTTGAGACAACTCAGCTCCTCCCCTAGGCTGCACAAGAGGTTTTGGGGTTTTTTGTTGCTGTCCTGCCACAAGTGCTCTCTGAATCCTGGGGAGGGTAGAGCCTCAGCAAAGTGGCTGTGACCCTTCTCACACAGGGAGGCAGCCCAGAGTCAAGAAGGCTAGAGCTGACAGTGGCAGGAAGGAGAGAGCAGTCCCTGCCAGCCCCTGGGTGACACTTGAGCATGGAGATCAAGTCCCTGAGGTGAGGAGTCAGAAATTCAGGTGTATTTCTCCCAGCAGGAAAGTTAATCTGTTATTCTCTCCTTGCTGCCCCACCAAAATGAAGGTTGCTTTTCTTTCTGTCCAAATGGTTGAAGTTACTCTATTTCCTGGGGGAATTTTGGGGTTTTCCTTTTGTGTCCATTAATCTCCTTTCTTACATTTTGAGTCTGTAGCCCTAGACATGAAGAAGATGTTAGGGGCACATCCATTAGATCTAGATTTTAGTTAAAAGTAAGAGTAAGTCCATAGAGTAAATTAAGTGTTTATATACTGGATCTGTCACTGAACAGAATCCTTCAAGCTATATCCATGTTTTCCCCTGGATCTGAACCAGAAAAGCTGGCCTTGTGGTTTACTTCCCTGTTCCTGGGTGAAGGCCAGGAAAATGTGTATTTATGAAACAGTTATCCACTCTCCTCAAGTTCTAACCACATTTTTTGCCTGTTTTAAATAGGGAAAGATTATGACTTCATTTCTGTCTAGCTGAAGACACTCAGGAGATGCAACGCACTGCAGTAGCTCTTGCAGCTTCAGATAGCCATGGAAACAGGAGGCTGGGAGCAGGCTAGAAATGTGCCAGGGTAACAACCTAGGTTCTCTGATTTCTCTTTCTGTTCTTGTTTTCTTGCTTAGTGGGTTCAGGAACAAATTCTGGCTGAATCTTAATGCATTTATGAAGAGAGAAAAAGTGCTAAAAATATACATGTAATATCTGTGCTCCATCTAATGAAAATGATGACAGAAATCTCTTTTACTAATAATTAGAAAGATCCCAAATTCTCATTTTTTATATGAATTGTTGATGTTTATGCAATTTGATATTGTTTAAACATTATAGTAAGATAAACTGTTCACTGAAAAATACCATTTGTGTTATCTAGGGTATATCTAGATGTCTCACTGCAAGCTCCATCTCCCTTTTATATGAAGAACATGCAGCTATGTTTTTATACATATCTGCCACAACAGCATTCTGATTTTCAGTGACGATTTTTTCTTTTCTCTCATTTTTATTATTAGTATTTTAACTTTCTTTGCAAAGTCAGCATTGACTTAGCATTTAATATCTTACTGTTGTTTTTTTCTAATAACGCTTGTCATACAGAATCACATATTTACTTAAAAATTAATAACATTAAAAGTCTTACAAATTCTTGTCTATAAAAATTAGTATTTTTAAAAATGGTCTTGAGACTTTTGTGTCATGATAAAAATGGGCTATGTAGATTGTAACCATAAGTCCTGGAGATTTGACTAATAGGAAAAGAAAGTATAACTTCACCTCAACATTTTTTTACAAACTCCAGAACCAGTATAAATGTATTTTCTGGCCTCAGATGTAAAATGACCCAAAGACCAGATATTTTTAATGAAGCTCTGGTCCTACAGTGATGGCTTTGGCTCCTTCTGCTTTTCACCCTTTTTTTTTAATGTAGTATAAGTCTGTTTACACCTGAGGTTTAAAATGCATCCACAGAGTGAGAAATAGGAAAAGCACAACAAGAACAGGCACCTCAGCAAACTTAAATGATTTAGAGGTGGAAGTTTCGATATGACAAGGAACATTTGGTGATACAGAGTGGGTCTGCCTTTGTTTACTTCCCAGGGATGCAATGGGCATAGAAAATAGAAAAGGACAGGCTTTTGCACATTTCCCCCTGAGACATACACTGAGAGAAAGCTATTAAATTAGTTCTAGCCCAAAACATAAGGAGGAAATGAGCATAATTCTGTGCTTAAAGCTCTGGTGGTATTTTTCCAGGGCTGAGAACATGAAGCTTTTTTTTTTTTTCAGTTTACCCAGAAACTTCTGGGAAATTGCAAATATTGGCTGATATTTCTTGAATATATATTGGGTATATTTCCATGCAGTTTGTTCTTGAAGGGAGTGCAAATCCTCTGTGGAGAAAAAATGGTGGTGAGGTTTTGAGCTATTTGTCCATTGTTTCTGAAGTATTCATCTCCTTCAGTGCCTAGGCCAATTCTTCTGCCATGGCTGTAGATATGAATCTCCACTGTCATTGGAACTAGACTGGTGTATAAATGTAGCAAGCAGGGAGAGGAAATAAAGCCCATCCACTGGAGCTGAAATTGAGTCTTTTTCATTCTCTTGATTTGGAATTTGTAATCTCAATTCTTAAATTCAGTGTAACAGAGCACACTATAGAAGGATCAAGAAATGATATTTTATAATCTTCAAATGATAATAATGAAATAGAGAAAATTACACCTAGAAAAGAGACTCTCAAGCTGAAACAGGCAGGTCTTTCTCTTTCCATAGTTATCTCATTTCATGACTTGGACATCAGTTTATAAAATTCATAGCAACATTTTAATATAGATTGTAAAATAATTTTTTAAAAATTTAAAACATATAGAAAACTGTAAAAGTATAATCACTTTACCAACATAAAAAGGAGCGACCTTGTGAGATTCTATCTGCTTGTAGTTGTCACTATGTTGAGTTCTTCTCCATGGAATGGATCCAGGGCTGGTGATGCTGGGAGGCCTCGTGGAAAGCACGACAGAGGGAAAAGGCCACACACTGCCCATGACTCAGCTCATCTTCCTGCTCTAAATGTCCTCTTGCTACAGTCATACTGTTTAATTTTTCATTACTCATAACAAGAGACATCTGATATTGTCAAGTGAAATTTAAAAAAAATGAGATTTTCAAATTAAAAAACCATATAAACTTTAAAAATATTAGAAGTAGCAGCAGTCTATTAATAATGTAGAAAGCGAATTATTATTTTAGAGAAGAATTCCAGATCTCTCTGAGACAGTAAATGTTACCCACTGTATATCTTTATTGCTCCATCCATAAAATCAGGATAATTTCATAACACTTCAGACAATAAATATTAGTCTTTTCCTCAGGAAATGTTGAGTAGCACTCTGAAAATAATGAATGCAGTTAAAAGAAAGTTACATAACCTAAGCAACCTGTGCTTAACTTCATGCTGTCTCTGGAGGTTTTGTCACAACCAGTCTTCTTTGCCTTATCAGCACCTTTCCTGCTTAGATAAGGAGATTTCAGGAAAGTGTCACACAAGACCACCTAGAGCCAAGGCACACTGACCCCTGAGCAACGTGGGCATTGCTCAGGGGGTAGCAGAAAGCCCTGCTGAGCCTCCAGCACAGGGGATTTGCCTGTCCCAGAGCCCACCCAGCAGCTGCAGCAGAGCATTGTGCTCAGTGCTGGGCAGTGGTTTTCTGCAGTGAGGTAATCTTGGAGAGTACAGGAGCTGACATTCCTAGGAAAACATTGTTTGTCGTGAGTTGAGGAGTACCAGAAATGCATTACAGAGTTTCTGCACAAGTATGAAAGAGGCTATGTACAGACCTGAGCAAGATGTGCAAAAGCTATAGCATTTGTCACAGATGGTGTCACAATCCCTGCTAATACACACGGGGGTCGTCACCGTTTGTTTTCCCAATCTCAGAGTGCAAAAGACACACAGCAAAGGGGACTTTCAGTTCAATCACAGCAATGCACTTTTATTGAGTGCCAACAACAATTATGTGACAGAGAGAGGGGGGGAGAGAGAGACAGTTAAGGAAAAATGAAGAGAAAGAGAGGTACAGCTACCAATGGAAAGATGATGTTCTCAAGGCCTTCTGCCCATAGATGTGTCTTCCTTCTGTGGGGAGATCTCTAAAGTCCTTTGCAGAAAAGTCACTCTTTATAGTCTTTTGCCAAAGAGAGCAGCATCTGGCCAAAGCAATAAGCTGAGCAGTATTACTGTGTGTAGGAGAACCATTGTCCCGAGAAGCAAGTGTAAATGTGAAGGATGTACCATTACACACCTGTACCTGCCTGGAGCAGTGTACTGTGGGATACAACAGGCACACCTGCAAACAATCACTTGGTCAGTATCCACCCCACCAGGCTAGAGCCCCTGTCCAAAGGGAATGGAGTCCTTGGGGTCTGAGACTCTGTCCTCGAGATGGTCATGAGGCAAATGAGGGAAACTTGGGACCATCTCTTACAGATAGACATTTGAAAGATTTATTAAACCTCCCCCAGCCTTGAGAAGAGAACTTGAAATGCACTTACTCTGTTTGGATGGCAAAAAAATCATGGTCCCAGCAGGTTAGGGCTTCAGTTTCTGGGAAAATGGCTGTCACCTTCTTGTACCTACTAGAACACAGTATTGAGTTGTACCAAACTTAATGTGTCATATAACATGTGTCATCCTTCTTGATTTCATCTGACTCCTTTGAATCTGTCCTATTCCATGTCTACTTCAGTTTACCTCTACTCTCCAGGGAATTGCTTTATGTTCCCTCCAGGTCCCATGTAGGGCATCCCTCTGCATTTTCTGTCTGCATCATACTCTCCAGAAATGTTCCTGCAGATGAAGAATTGTCTTGGTTATATGAATGGGTAGAAAAAGAGTTTAGGGCATATGACCCAGAAGTGTGATTCTCTGTCCCAGATCTGGCCTGTCTTCCTGGCAGCCAGCTTGGGATTTTCCACTGCCAATCCAAGCAAAAGATGTTCTGAGAGAAATTTTCTTCTCTCTTCCTAACTCCTCTCCATTCCTGCTCTCTCTCTTGCTTTTGACAATTTCATTATCCTGCCTGTCAATTATTCTTGTTACTTGGGTGTTACCTGAACTCTCTCTCAGGTCTCACATCAAGACTTTGAAAGACTCTTCCATGTAGTTTGTCGAAGATACAGCCTTTTTTATCTATCCATGCAACTGAAATTCTTGTCCAGGGTCAAAGCTGTCACCTCACACCTCAAGCTAAAGCAGCCTTTCTAACTCTCATCCATTCAGAATCATTTTTTACATCCAATTTTCCCAACCTGCCACATTAACAATGGCAGCCTTGTCTTTGTAAATCCTCATAAACCCTCCAGAGTATCAACATCTGCCTTCTCCTCAGGGTCTCCTTCTGCGAACTATCACTTCCCATCTTCTATACCAGTAAACACTCTTCTTTGGCCTGAAGACCAACCTCTCACCAGATTTCACATTTTATAAAACAATTATTTTGATTTTTTTCCCTATTCTACTTCTTGTAAAAGTCTACCCTGCAAAAATACTTTGTTATTTTCCTTCAGATCCTACTTCAACAGCTTCCTTGGCTGCAAAATCTACAAAAAATTGACAAGAACACTGCTCCTGTGATTTTATCACTGCAATGCTGATGATTATTATCTCCTGAAGTCCTTCTGCACCTCTATGGACCTGCATTCATTTGGTCTCTCAATTTGTAGATCCAGTGGGTTAGGAATTAGGGTTTTATTCTGTGTTTGGTACTGCAATGTGTGCTCAGATAGTAATTGACCCCTGTGCCAACATCTTATCAATGCAATTCCAAAAAGGACACTTTCACTCCATCCCCCATCTTCAGGGTTTTTGTTGAAATTAATAGCTGAGTGAGACAACTACTAAAGCAAGAATTGAAAGTGGAGTTCTATAGTGCAGCCTCATATTGTGTTAAAGAACAAAAGACATGTTATTCAATTAATTTTCCTACTGTGAAGTAAGATAGGTGCACCTAGGCCAGCACTAGAAGTTAATCCTCCAATCAGTCTTAAAAGCTACCAACCATACCTCTTACCCAAATGAGGATATTTTACAATACAGTGCTGAACTATTGTCCCTTTGTTTCTATTAATATCAAGTTTGATTCTCTGTTTCTGCAAAATTAAGCCAACAGCAACTTTTCATGTCTCCTTCAATTGGCAAAACAATTCATTTCATTGTGGTTTCTGCAAAGGTTTTTTTATATATACAAAAATGGTCTTTGTTCTCACTAGGGGCAATATTTTTTTTTCAGTCTTGTTTTATAGGTTACATTCTGCAGTGCTCTAGTCTTTATTGTTTCTTTATTCTCTGCTATTTTGCTCTTTTACTAAACTTGCTGTTCCGAGCAGACCTCAGTGGTTCATTATTGACCTAATCAGTATCAAGTAAATAAGAAAATAAAAACAACTACTTCCTGTAAGAACTTATATATTAATACATCAATGAATGTCATTAACAATTTTCAAGGCAGGATCATGTTGCTAATTTATATTCAGCTCATGATATACAATGCCCCCAGGACCTTTTCTGGCAGAGTTGCTGCTTCACCAGTTATTCTTCATTTCGTATTTGTGAGTTTGATTTCTCCTTGCTAAGTGTATCACTTTGCACTTGTCTTTATTGAATTTCATCTTATTGATTTCAGGTCCTTCAATTTATCAAGATCATTTTGAATTCTGATCCTGTCCTTTGAGGTGCCCACAACCCTGCTAGCTTGGGTTGTGTATAAGCATACAGTGTATTTTGTCATCCAGATCATCACTGAAAATACTTCATACACTCATTTTTAGGTCTGACACAACTGGAAATGCCCTCCCATATTGGCAGTGAAACATCCATGTTTTTGGAAGGGTTTTTCAATTAGTCTTGCAACTGTTTTAAAACACTATTTTCTTGACCATATTTCCAATATTCCTATGAAAATATTGCCTGAGATGGTCAAGGACAGAAATAACTAGCAATGTCCATTTGCATGTGAAGTAAAGCTCCAGAAAAACACCCTGAACTTCCCAATTTAACTGGAATGAATTAGTTAAAAAAAAAAAAAAAAAGGAAAGGTCAAGAAATAATCAGAAGCTGTACTCTGTTGGAGACTGTTGGGAAGATTGAAAGAATAATTAAGCTATCAGACAGATAAGCTGACAAGAGCATTAAAAATTTAAAGAAGTTATAGTGAAATTAATGCATTTCTGAGATTCTGTGCAAAATCCAGCTTTGTGAAAGGGATAACAGAAAATGTCCAGTTTCTTGATTAGATGTAAAATAGAAAGAATCCAGGCATTAAACTAAGTAAGCTTTAAGATTTATAAATAAATATTTTATCATTAACACTAGCACTTCTGAAAATATACATAGTCACATTACAATGCTTGAGCTTTTAAAGGGGGACAAAGAGTTAAGTAAAGATAAGTAGAAGGAAACTCCTTGGCATTTTGTGGAGCCACAGAAATGGCCACAAGGAAACCCTCAAGCAGACTCACAGAAAATAGTCTTGTCAGGGCCTGGCAGGTTACCCAGAGCATCCCCTGCCTCAGGGCAGGATCTCCATTAAAACCTGTTCTGAGCTGTTTGTCTGACCTCTTCCCAAAACCCTCCTATGCTGGGATCTGCCAGCAATCAACTGCTCTGCTTCACCAACTCTAATGTTATAGTCTTTCTTGAGAAATGAAAAACCCTTTCCTTTCTGTAATTTCAGCCCACTACTTTCAGTCCCAGTCCCAGCAGACAAGAAGAGCAATTTGGGCTAGATACAGCTGCCAGCCCCTACAGTAGCTGTCAGCACTGTGCCTTTCACCAACACGCTGTCAGGAGAAGTGCTGGGTGTGGGGATAAAACACAGCAGCACAGGGCACAAAGCTCTGCAGGCTGGTGAAAAGCACTGTAGAAGTTCCTGTTCTGGAAGATCTCAGACCAAACAACTGAAGCAAATTTGATGACATGAGTACAAAATCTCCTTTATTCTGGTTGAAATGAGAGACACTACAGTACAGGGGTAGACAGTTTCTTTTGAGGTGGGACATTATGCTGTGGTGAAATCTCATTTTTCTATGTCTTATAATTGATCTTTCCTCCTGTTATTTCACCATGGCAACATTTTTGGTCCCATTACTGAGTATACAATTAAGATTTCAGATTTCTAATTTCAGACTGCAGATGTACTGATGGATAGGAAGCACCCACGCCTGAGATGTATTATGTGTGCTACACCGGCAGATCCTCTCTGCAGCAGAAACGTATGCTTGCTTTTTCACCCATTACACTGCCATAATAATGTTTTCCTTAAACCATGCACCAGCCAGAAGAAAAGTGGAAGAGAGTGAGGCAGCAAGAGAGTGGGCATAGCAGCAGTGAGGCAGCTGGGGCAGGAGGGAAGGAGTGGATAAGGGTAGGGGTCAGAATGGTGAACAAGGACAAGAGAGTGGTAGTGGGTCCTGAGAGTGCAGAGCAGAAATGGAGAAAGTCAAAAAAGTGAGATGGAGTCTACTGGGAACTCAGCAGGATGGAAAGGAGATGATGTGGGCAAGGTAAGAAAAGCCTCCATGCAAGTGTTAGAGGCAAGGTGGCATGTGATAAGAAGCATGATTAGGGTAGAGAAGAAACAGAAGGAGCAAAGAGTTTGGGTGGAGGGAAGCTATCAGGTAATGCAACAGACTAAGGAGGTAAAGAGTGACAGCTTTCTCCTCCCAGCTGTAAACAGAAATTAAATGTTACCAACATCTGAGTAGCCAGAATCTGCCTAGGCATCTGCCTTTTCAACCTGACATAATTGGAGATGATTGTGGCAGGCTTCCTCAAATAATGCTACACTTATGAAATATAACTTTTTGCTATTTAAAAATCAGATGCACATCTTAAGGGACAAGCATTATACTGAGAGTTTGTAAGATATGAGCTTGGCAATAAGACTGCAGAGAAAGCATTTTCTCTGTACTTGAATTCTCCTTTATCTTAAAAAAATAAAAAAGGTAAAATGTAATAAAATGTATCAGAATGCATGACACCTAATCACATAGCTTCTTATTTGTATTCAGCAACCGAGTCCTTCTGAGGCAGCAGTTATTAAGTGCACAGAATCCCATAATGCTCTTTAAATATCATGAGCAGGAGCAGCAAAGCACAGGGGAAGTGAAACTGCTGTCTCATGGCTCTCTTGTTTTATCAAGCCAGTGCCCAGTGCACATTGCAATGTGGTGTTTGAATCGTGCCTGCTGATCCTTGGTACTCATGGGAAAGAAAATTGGGTGCCACTTGTTCTAGGGGAAGTCTGGTTTGTCAATAACATGTCCACTTTCAGACAATGTTTTGGAAATGTATTTATTTCAGTCTCACCATGGTGGGATCACTGAGTGACAGGGAAGGTTGTAGATAGAAAAAGGAAGGTGGGGAAAAAAACAAATAAACAGGAAAAAAAGAGCAACACTCCCCTTTTTGCTTTTTTCGATACCAAAACTCATGTTCCTTTAGTCCAGACAGAAGAGAAACATAGGGCTTTTGGGGTGAGTGATGTCCATGACTTCCTGCCTGATTTCCACTTTGGGGAAATGTAGTCTGAGGTTCACCCTTTGCCATTTGCCAAGGCCATCTATTTTACCATGAAGCATTGTGATGCCGTTGCATTTCTATGAGACAGCCTAGTCCTCGATCCCTCACACTCTTATGGCCACACCTGACTCAGCAAGAAACACTGAGGCTCTGCCTCTGTGCTGGGGGTGAGGAGCCAGCAGCTCTCCAGCTGTGATTTGGGCCCGAGAATCTGCACTGTGCTTGGGAGGGCAGGGGACCAGGGCACCAGGACATGGGGTGCTGACATGGCCACCACTACCTTGGCTGCTTTTCTCTTGAGCTGAAGCCAAAGAACCACAAGGAATGTGCTCTTCCTGTGGTGATCCCCAGAGTGGGCAGGAGGCTGAGCCCCATCCTGCCAGCCCCATCCTGCCACCCCACCAGGCTGCTGGTGGATCTCTGCACCCCTCTAAAGTGCAAGGGTCTCTGAGCAGTGAGGCTAAGGTTGCCAAGGGACCCAGAAGGCAAGGATGGGCACAGTCCCCACTCTGCAAAGGCTGCCCGTGCCTTACAAAACAGCAGAGGGGCCTTTGCCAGCTGCCCCTCATGTTTCTGCTTCCTGGGAGGAAAGGATCAAGGGCAGCCAGCAGCACCGGGATAATCCCTGGTGCAGCATGAGGGGGCTGGGTCATGGCTCCTCATGTGTGCTGTGGGTAAGAAGCTGACAGCTGTCTGCTTTGATAAAGCTGAATTTCATAAAGGAGCCATCTTTCTGCAGGTTGCTGCACTGTATATGAAAGTGTCAACAGTAGCTAAGAATCTTTTGCCTTCCAGACATAAGAAATACTAGGGTTCCCACGTTTATATGCTTTTAAAAAGCTGATATCAATGCATAAAAGAAAGCTGCAATCCATGGAAATTACTGCCCTGAATTTTGTGTCCCTGTATCCTAGTAAACTTAGAGGCATAAAAGAGATTCTTTTAAGGAGAACAGGGAGAATCCAAACAAACAGGCAAAGTCATAGACTGCCTAGATGGGAATTGCATTTTCTTTCTTCTTGATTTTGTGAAAATTTGCTTGCATCTGAGAAGAGGAAAAGTCTATCTTCAGCTGTCCTATTTACACGACAAGAGTGTGCCCAAGAAATCAATGCACTTAGCAGAAGAGAAAGGTACCTTGCAGTAACTAGGTCATAAACACTCTATCTCTCTTTTGCCTTGAAGCCCTGCTCTTCTTTCCTTTTATTTTGTGTTTCAGTACAAAAACACATTGCTTTTTCAAAAGCTGCATTGCCAAACTTCTCCCTAATGTGAGCTCTTATTTTCTGAGCACTGGTGCATTGACTGTTACAGGATGTGTATACAGTATGTAGAGTCCATCACAGAATGAGAGAAACAGAAACTACCAAGGTCCTTTCTTGCAATATCCCCTCCTCCAAATAATGCAAATAAAATATCATTCCCATGATTTATGTTGGATATTGACTCAAGGGCCAGATAACCCTTACCTGTGTTGTGTTATTGATGTTTGATTGATAAATGTGATAGGTGTTTTAGAGGGTTGAACACACATTTTTGTGATGCAAACTAAGATAATGTGGATGAGGAGAAAGGCAACTTGACCTGAAAATGGGCAAGCCACCTTACAATTCTTCCAGTTTTTCTTTCTCCAAAGAGGTTTTCCAGCCCCAGTACAAGAAAGTGGGTGGGTTTCAATTCCAATCACTGTGACATTTTTCCCCTCACAACCTCACCAAGATAATTCCCTGCTGTGTAATTACCATTACTGGAGGTACAGGATGGTCCAATGAAATGGGCAATGAGACAGATAAGCAAAAACACTCAAGGTATTCATGTTTTGATTATTCCAGTCATCTGAAGCAAGGGTAATGGTAAAAGTGTGATAATTAAATTCTCAGAAGGTAGTAAGTCAAACACTGCTGCAGAGGACTGCTGTGGCCTCAAAATGCGTCAGCGATGAGATCAGAGATTAAATGGTACTTCCAGAATGTTACAAAATGAAATTTGTTTTTGCAACAGGAATGCTAATGTGTCTGAGCAAACATATTCACAAACAAGGACAGTCAGTGCAAGGGGAGATATGTTTTGCAGAAGTAATGACAAAGGAGAAGTTAAAGTTAATGGATAACTAATGAGATAGGAATCAGCAACAAGGCTGAGCAGAATTGACATACATTGCTCCTTTGTCCACATAAACTCATGGTAATTCCAACTTTTCTCAGAGACATGTTTTGGAAGACAGGAACAGTACTCTGGGCAGAGTTGCAGGGTATGCTGTAGTTCCTAACAGCACAGCCTGACCATTGCCAAAGTCAGGATTTATGGGTGGGCAGGGAGAAGAGGAGGAGGAGAAAATTGTTATTTCTTAGAAAGGGTTTGGCACAGAGTGAGCATCCTGGCAGGTGGCACATGGGTCTCTGAGAAGTCAGCAAGCCTGAGGGGAGACCTATTAGTGTTGGGGAGTATGGAGGGGATGGGTGAGGGCAGAGAATGAAAGGGAGGAGAAAGAGTAATGATGTGGTGGTTCTGACTATTAGTTGTGATGACACGCTGCTGTGTTGTGCCTTTTATTGTTGTTTTTGTTATTGATGTTTATTCTAAAGAACAATGAATAATAATTAAGAAATGCACAACTGTTTGGCTCTACAGGTTGCTTTTACCCAAGCTGCAAGTTCTGAAGAGAAAAGCCTTTCTCCAGTTTTGGTGGAGAGAATTTTTTTCTGCAAAAAAGTTCCCAGGTATGGAAAGAAGCAGACACATGTACACACACTTTTTGAGATTGGTATAGTTTATGATTAAGTGCAGGCAAACTGCTCTTTGTATTTTCACAGTGGAGGCTATAAATGACAGTCCTGCAGTTCAGTGAGGGAAACTGTATTTTAAAGTTTCATGTAGGAAAGATCTGAGGTATTTTGGCAACCACTTCCCTTGAAACCTTTTTTTTTTTTTTTTTTTTCCTAAAGGGAAAAAATATTGCTGTTTCTGAATTCATCATACCTAACAGGAGTTTGTATAAACCTGTGCAAAACATTTTTTTTTCCCTGTTTTATGCCATTAATAGAAAAATTTCACTGAAAGAGATGAAGTAAATTTTGTGGCTAAAAATAATAGAGAAAGTAAATTCATACACGATAGATTTCAAAGAGTACTGCAATTATAAAATATTTAAGTATGGATTGTTTTGAAAAAAAAAATGCATTGTCTACATTAATTCTACCAGTTGTGTTTCTCACGTGGGGTTTTTTTGGAACATTTAAGCCATGTGGTTAGTGGGGTTTTTTTGGAACATTTAAGCCATACATACTTAGTTTAGTATGAAGTGTTTATGTGCCAGTGATGAAAACAAGGGAATTATCAAAAGCATGACTATAGAAGGCAATTTCTCTGCATCCAGTGTGGATCTAATGTTTCCTGAAGTTTTCTATCCAGTTTTTCAGAACTTCATCTTGATTTCTCTACCAGCTTAAGCAACAGCTGCATAGCAGCATTCCTGGCTCAAATGAAGCACTTTGAACAAAGTGACAGAGGTGAACAAAGCACTTTGAACAAAGACCAGGGAGGAGACCAGGAAAGTGAGTCTGTAGAATTCTTCATCTTGTCTGCTTTAGGAGATGGACTTCCAGGGTTGTTATTGTTTAGGCAAGACTTTTTCACCCCATCAGTGTCATGGCCCCCATTTTCTGCTCCTGCACTCCCACAATCAAAGGAACAGGTGGATTTACACCAGCTACAGAGCCCTTGGACATGTCCTACATAGATCAGCAACCCAAAGCCTAGGAAGTTATAGACCCCTGGTGTAAGATATGTCAAAGCATATCTTTGATATTCAGCAGAGGCTTTTACCCCACTGACATGGTGCATTTGTCAGACCATTAAATCTGTGTTAAAAGAAACTCTTTCATACCAAAGCTGTCAGCACTGTCAGCATTTCAGCTGCCTTTAATGATGGAAGTATGCAATGTGAGACCAACCCTATTTTAATTTTATAACTGCTGACTCTGAAAAGTCATTATTTCTGGCCTTTTTTTAAAGTGTTTTCTCCCATAACAATTACAGTTTGGTTAATAGTATAAATTATCACATGCCTAAAGCTGCATGTTATGTATTGTCCAAGACTGCTTTGCCTAGAACACTTCTAGATTAAAAGAAAAGCCTCATTTCTTCTACCACTGTTGGTGGTGATACAGGAAAAGAAGAACATTCCTTCCTTCATAGATTTCAGTATGTAGTAAATCCTTCCACATCTAGATATTACAAATGGTATAATAATATTTTGATCTTAATTCTTGGTGGATTTTCACACTGAAAACTGTTTTCCTTTGGGTTTTGGTCTTATTTGGTTTTGGTATTTAATGATTTTTCAGGTAGGGGTTTTCCATTAATTTTAGTCAACTACAACATTTTGGCAGGAGATGGAGAAATTCACTCCAACACCCTTATCAGTAACAATATCTCTCTCCTCAGTCCCATGGTGGATCTCATACCTTTGAATGTGGGCCAGGAATGAGACAGGAAGGGCAATTGTCTCTTCTGTTGTCTGACTGCAGGTCCGTGCTGCAAAACTCTGCACAAAGTGGGACTTCAAAGTGATAATCATATAAATTAAATCAATGTGTATATTATGTCATTTATAGTCCAATGACATTGCAAATGTTGCTTTTTGGTTATTAGTAATAAGTTAAACTTAACTGCTCAGAGAATTTAACTGTGGACTAAAAGGGCCAAGGAATACTCAGATAAGACAGTGACTTACTATAGCTGCTAAAAAGAAGAGAAGACGTGTAAGTAAAGTTCACTGAAGGAATATTGTCTTTAAGAAACATATGTACACTACAAATACCTTTTAAAAAAGTTGTCTTTTCTAGTGAAATATATGAAGGGCAGAAAGTAGCCCTATGAGAAAGCAGTGAAGTTGTTCTCTGCATGAGGCAACACTCAGTGCCTGGTAGGTTACAGAAAGGGTTTATACACTTGGCAATAGTGGGTCACCATTGAAGTGGGCAGCTATTTGGCAGAGCAGCCATAGAACTCTGTCAGCAAAAATACACATAACTTTAACATCCTTGCAAGCATAGTGTACAGCTGTGGAAACCACCTGGCATATAGCACACAGCTGTGTGATATTAATATATATCATTAATATTAACAAAACACAGCTGCTGGCTGATGTAGATCCAGCCTTTCTGAGCTGTCGGTTTTTCTGGAGGACTTTAGTTAAGAGAACCAAAGCCGTTCTGGCTGTCAACAGGGTGACCATTTTTTTCCAGTTGTTTTATGTATGTGCCAGAAAAGTAACCCCCTAGAAATCCCAGCACTGACTCTAAAAGCCTGTGAACTGTCTCCTCTTTCCTCCCCCAATAAACAAGTCTTTTTTCCTTTGTATTGTCATTTCCATTAAGAGGTGTTTAAAGTTACATAGGCACTCCTCTAAAAATAAAGCAAAACAAAACAAAAGAAAAGAAAAGGAAAAAAAAAACCCAAATCATCCCAACCCCTTCCCCCCAAAAAACCCAAACAATAACAATAAAGATATTTTGAAGCAGTACTTAGCATTTTCTGTCAATATGTGCTGCTTTGTATACAGGCTCCATGCAGTTCCCATAGTCTGCCAGCCTAACAACGTTGACCCTTCTAAGGTTCAAGCCTTCAAGAGGGGTTTGCTACTGAATTGCCAAGACTTAAAACTTTCCAGCATCTAGCTTATAACTTGCTTGGACTGACAGGTTTCCCTAACTGCTCTTCAAGCCTTTCACATTGCTACAGTATGTATTTCATGAATTTCAATATTACTTCCAGTACAGCTCAAACTTAATCCATCTTGAAATGCAAGCAAGTGCATGATTAATCCATTCAATGATTTCACTGCACTATAATGAAAGCTGTTCATTAGTCCAATATTTGCAGATGAGAATGCACTTGGCAAGAGCAAATTATTTTACTTAAACCTTGCACAGGTACCAGTCAATTTGTGATCATAATGTGCTTTTTGCTGCATTTAGAAAAGATAAACAAGGCAAAAAAAATTTTTTTGCAAATATTGGAGTGTTCTAACTTCATTAATGTATCCTCAAGTGCATTTTCAAACTGTTTAGCCAACAGAAACATCCTTAAATTTTCTCTGGTGCTTTCGTAGTTGTGTCTCATCTTAAAAGCACGTAATTACATTTCACAGCATCTAAACTAAATAAATGAAATTTCAAGTACCAGATCTGGGAATAGTTTATCCATTTCCCTTAGCTTGTATCCATACACTTCCTGTGCCTGTGAAAACATACTGTCCAAGTGACTGAGAATATAAGAATCTTCTCACAGACACAGAAGACCTCAGAAAAACATTTCAGGATCTGAGAATTTAATTCAGTTAGTGATTTTAATGTTTACTTTATTGCAACAGCAAGAACTACCTCATAAATAAGTTGTTAAAACAAAATGTCCCTTTTAGACCATTTTCTGCACACTCTTTTATCAGATGACAGTGGTCAATAGTTAACCTTTCCACAGAGGGGCTGAGGACTACAGGTGTTCCTGATACCCATTGTTGACATTTCTTGTGCCACTGACTGACAGCAGCGTGGTCTTGAGTGGAAGAGCAAAGAATACCACAGTGCTCTCAGCTGTCCTGCAAAAGCTGGTTTCTTCCATGTGCCCCACTGCTCCTACCCCAGAGGAGTGTCTGTTTGTGTTAGTCAGTGCAACAGGCAGGTTAGTTTTCTATCTACAGCAGCTCCCAAAGGCTCTTGGGAGCATTAGCTAGAATCTTACAAGGCATCCCAGACTCAGGCTTCACTGCTTTTCTCTTTTCTAATCTGAAGCTGGGGCTTACTTTCTGACCTCCAAAGAGGTTCAGGTATATACATGTCTACATCCCGCCACAGAATGAGACTGAGGCACCAGTGTCACCATGGCCACTGGATACTGATGCATGACTTGTGACAGAGGTACTCTTTTATGCCATGTTTCTTCCACATCTTGATGAACTGTTAATTATTCCTTGCAGTTCAGAGAAAAGAGTTCACAAAATCATCTGGCAAAGTGTTTCTGAGAAAAGGCACATGTCACAGGGTTATGGACCGTCTCTGTTAATGAATGGCTGAGTGGTTCCTGAGTTTCCCTTGAAGAGATAATATTATATATTCTTGGCTGAAAAGGGAATCAGAAGATTTCTTCAACCAAGGGAGACAGTACAGCATGTTTTAGTTTTCTCATTTTAATGTACATTTATATATCTTCACAGACAGAGGAGTGACAGAATGAAGAACCAAAGCAAGTAAAACTGCTTTTCAACATTAAGTACAGATTTCCTTAATTGGATGCTCTGTAGAAACTTGGGTTTTAGGACTCTTGGAGGAAAGATGCTTGATGACATGTGAGGCTTTTTCATGGTTTCATCAAATAAATCACTATTTTTTAAGATCAGCAGAGGCAAGTAGGCAGCATTAGACATCGCTACCAGAATAGTCCGACTTCATTCAATTTTATTGTTACTCAACTCAGGGTTTGCCTAATGGCAAGGTGTAACATAGTTGCAGTAGTAAATTAATGTGCACTTTACCAGCTTTAGCTCGGCCAGTTCTAGGCTGTAATTCTGGTGTTGCAACGCATTGATGAAAATGGCTACATAAAGTCTCTGAAGAAGGTAATTTTCACCATGGGTTCAAGTGCTTATACAAGTGAAAAGCATATTGATCCTCATGCCTCTCCCTTCCAGTGTAACTGTTGCAGTTTAAATGTTTGATGAACTGTGAAGTCTCTAGAAAAGGTGGAACAGTAGAACAATTTATCAGCTGTATCTGTGAGAGAAGAGGAACCATGGACACTCCAGCATGTTGGAAGATAATAAATGGTAAAGAAAACAGCTGTTTAAATTTGGATGTCAAACTTTTTATACTTAGGCCTATCATTTATTATTGTATTTGTAAGCCATCTGCCACCAGGGAGTTTTTTATCTGATTTACCTCTAGGTAGGTATTTTTCAGCCTGTTCTGTCTGGAGGGCTTCCTTGCTAGGAGAAACCCTTGCCATTTAATGGGAAAGGTGCCAAAAGCTATCTTTTCACTCCTAGACTAGGAAAAAAGTTCATAGTAAAAAAATGAGATCACTTTTCATTTGCTGCTGGTGAAGGATAGATTTTATATCTATAGATATAAGAAGATAGAAGACAAATTTTAGGCATGCTTATTGGTTTGGGTTTTTCCCCTGTTACATGGAATATTATCGCCACTGGACCACAGGTGGAAAAACACGACCCTAGTGACACCAAGTTACATATTGGTTAAAGAAATAGAAATTATGACAAATTAGAAGAGCAAATGGAGGAGAAAGGGCAGATAAACTTTCTTTCTTTCTTTTCTTCTTTTCTTCTTTCTCTGTCGTTCTTTCTTATTTCTCTTCTGTTCTTTCTTTCTGTTCTTCTTTCTTTCGTCTTTTTCTCGTTTTTTCTTTCTTTCTTTTTTTTTTTTTTTTTTTTCTTTCTTTCTTTTTTTTCTTTCTTTCTTTCTTCCTTTCCTTTCCTGTGACCAATCTTCAAATTCAGACCGGGCTTTATTGATATTTTTTCACAAGGCTTATTTTCTCAGGTCATAAATTAGGGTTTTTCCATACTAAAGTTCAAAAGACAGCTGTCCCTGAAACAGACTGAAAGGGGGCAGATTTAGGTTGAATATAAGGAAAAAATTCTTTACTGTGAGGCTGGTGAGGCAACAGATTGCCCAGAGGAGCTGTGGATGCCCCAGTCCCAGAAGTGTTCAGGGGCAGGTTGGATGGAGCCTGATCAAGCTGGTCTAGTGGGAAACGTGTCCCTACACATGACAAATGGATTGGAACTAGATGGTCTATGATGGTCCCTTTCAACCCAAACCATTCCATGATTCTAATCATTCCATGATTCTATCAAATCTTTTTCTCTCTGATGTGTCTCTATCCAAACCCACTTCAGGAAGAAATCAAATAAGCAGATATGGATATTTTATTTGATATGATAATATGGATGACAGAACAGGCTCTTAGTTGGCAAGCAGACAAACAGGACTGCAGTGTTCTCAGTTTTCTCTTCTCCAAACTGCTCTTTAAAGCTGGAAGTTGGTATCCTTATGCACCCATATGCATGGATAAGATATGCAGAGCTTTCAGGACTCTGACCAAAAGAATATTGCTTGTGCAAAGACTGTGGCTGAGGAAGGTTGTGTCTACACAGCTGCAGAGCGTGTGGCTGCCCTGGTTGTACAGCAGCTGCTTCCACAGACACTGAAACCATGAGGTGGCTTGGCTGAGCATCTGTCAGGGGCTGTTCTGCTTCTGGAGAAGCCCCAGAGGGAGAACAAAGGAGGTGGAGGAAGTGGACTGCTCCTTGTCTTCATTTCTGTTCCTTTGGGCCTGTCCAAGAAAAACGTCTGTTAAGGAACATTGAGAAGCAGCACCTTGCAAAATGAAAGTATGAATACATTCCTTTTCAAAGTATTACCATTGTATGATTTACTGACCATCCATTCTGGAAATTTTAATAAGCTTTTTCTACCAACCTTTATACTTTCTTAAGAACAGAGAGGGAGATAAATCAAGGAGCCGGAAACACTACTTACGTGTCTCTTTTAAGGACATAGGTTTCCTTGTAACCAGACTCTATAATGAACTATCAAGTTAGTCTTGAAAGTGTCATGTAAAAATCTTTAATATCTATTAATTAAAATCAAACTCAATTTGCAAGGATGATTTTTGAACTCTGAGGGCCATGTAGTACTGTGACCAAAACTACAATCTTTCTGCACTAGAGTTAGCATTCCCCAGGAATTGAATTGAAAATGAAAAGGCATTTTAGGCAAAATGAAGGAAATAAATAAATAAATAAATATCTCGACAGCTTTTCCCTTGTTTGTCTTTTTATGAATAGAGGAAATTGCATTACTAAGAAACTCAGAATTTGTCAATTATTATTATAGTCAGAAAGGAAGGAAATTTTATATGGAAAGAGTATTGGAAAACTCATTGTTGATACCATTTAGTAAACTGATGAAAATTAGGACTATTCTCCAAGTATATAAAAACCAATACTATTCTTGAAATTCACAATCTAATTATTTCCAAAGAAGAATGGGGTGCCTTTCAAAGGGGCTTTGAACTGCATGGTAGGTTTTACTTTTTCTCATGTCTTTAAGCCAGATACAGAAAATTTGCCAATTTCTTCCTTCCCATTCTGAACTAGGGGTTGTTTGTCCATCGAGACCCCGCTCTGCACAGTCCTGTGTCTGTCTCTGCAAGGAGAGAAAAAAGGACAAAAAACAAAATTCATTCACCCAGCCTCACTCATTGTTCAGACAGCCTTAGGCTGTCCTACTACAGAGCAGAAAAGTGGCCTATCTTCCTAATCTGAAGTGCAGTTCCTTTGTTTGTCAGGTTGAAGTGACAAATTAGGATTATTGCATCTCCCTTAATACTCAGTATCAGTTTCTATTTTTTTAAGTACACTCATTTCAAAGGACACATGTGAAATGAAGGATATGATGTAGGGCCTAAATGATTCATATGAAATGATACAAGTCAGGGCTTTCCACTGCATTTCCATTTTATCAAATTCTTTTAAAAATTACTAGCAATAAATAGTTAGATTTGGGAACACTTATGGGGAGGTACTTGTTACTTGGTACTTGCAGGGATAAGGAATAAATGACAGAGGAATAATATGAAATGTGAATAAAAAAGTTTTGATTCTTAAAATCGTATTTCTTCTTGTTGTCTCAAGGTGGATACACAGAGTCATTAAAAAAGGTTAATTTGCTGCAAATCAAAGCTACAAAAATCTCAACCCATATAAACATATGCACCTTTTAAGAACACAGAAAAAATCCTGGCTTCTCTAAAGTCCCTGGCATTAGTCCATCTTCTGTCTCTGAAACTATGAATTTGCTCATGATATTTTTCACATATTACACTGAGGCCCCATTTTGATTATATGCACTAATTATTTATCTTTACTGAATTATTCATGGCAGAGGAAGCTGTAATTTACCTTTGTTTTGTGTGTGCTAGAATGGCATGCTCACCACCAGGGTTTTGTGTGGGTGTGTGTGTGATATAATTGATTGCACTTCTCTTTAGTTCTGGGGAAGGTGATGCCTTCTGGAGGCTGACCTGGAACAGAGACTAGCCAGAGCAAAAAGATAAAGTAGGTATTTATTAAAAGGTCTCAATGGGTATCCCTAGGCAGCACAAGAGTCCAGCCAGACCATGCTCAAGATGCATCCCAGAGTGATCACAAAATGGACACCCCAATCACAAGGTCTCACACTTTTATAAGTTCTGGTCCATTAGCGTATTAGAATAAATTGTCCAACCATAACTTCAGGTTATGAAGCTCCACCTTCCTTGTTTTCTCTTCTCACTTCACTTTTTTTTTCACAAGAACTTTTATTCTTGGGCCTGAAAGTTGTCCTTGGTATCAAACTAGAGACGGAATGGTTCTGTCTGTCTACTCTGTGAAGAGAGCTTAGTAGCACTTAATATGAAACCCAAAACTGCCTACTAAACCTGCACAGAATCTAAAAAATATAAAAGCTAAAACTTAAGGCATCAAAGGCAGGGCTACTAAGTGGGCCTGGTGGAGAAAGGAGTTCATCCTGCTTTGAAGGTTAAAAAGTGAGGTAAAAAGAGAAAAACTAATCATTATTTTACTGCTACTGTAATGATGGAGTGCCTGAGTTTCATGTTTTGCCTTGAAAAGTTCAGTGGAGGATACCTCAGTGAATTGCAGATGTTTCTAAAAGTATGCGTGTTGCTTATTTTATGTGGAAAGACTGATCTGTACAACAAGTGAGGGGAAGTCTGGATACCATATGTGCAATTTATGTGATTTGGCAAAAGCCTTGTGACAGAAATGATCACCATAAATACAGTTTTAATCCTTCAGTCCCTTCTGGCTCAAGGGAAGTTCTTTACCTTTCCTTGCTTATATTCCTTAATCTGACTTCATTCCGTTCCGATTATCCCTTTCCCTTGGAAAAAGTAGTGATTTTTTGTATGACATTGAACATTTTGTATATAACTTTTACCCTAAAATAATCAATAATGGTTCTACATTGCTCTTCACACATGCCATTTGTGACTACCTTATATGAATGTGGTACCACAACGACAATTTGAATCTCATCCTAGCCTATACTAATACAAAAGCTACTGCTTTGTTTTCCACCTAATGGTCATATTCTATAAAAGACTTTGCTAGAAAAAGAAAGCTTTCAAACATTTCATAAACTCATCTCCTTGTCTTCAAGACAACTCATGCACAACTTCACTTTACTCTTTTTCTGTGTCTCTGGTCACAGGATGTTCAATCATACAGCATAATGAAAAAATCTAATATAGTGGTGGGCTTAACCCATTATCAGTTGTGAAGCTAAGAGTAGTCTACAAGTCTTCAGCCTCATTTAATGCATCAGATATTACTAACAGTCAGAATCTGTGAGGGGAGGAAGCAGAATAGTGAAATTTTCTAAGTACCCTGTTAACTGCATATTGTTTCTTCACTCAGTAGGCTAGATAAAGGTGAAAAATTTTTCTATGGGGATGTTAGATTCCTGATGAAATTCATCCATGAGATGCCAACTAGTGCATTGCTTATATATCAACAATTTGGCTAGTGAAATTGCTAGTGTGTAGGCAATTTGTAGACCAAGACACATTAAAAAGAGCAATTGATCTGTTTAGTTTCTGCGTTTACTGCAGTTGCTCTAGGTATTTTCCATTCTTGTGGTGCTTGATGTAGTAGAATTACTTTTGAAGCAGGAATAATACTGTACTTATCTTTAATGTTGTTAAGCAACATTTCTCCTAAAACACTATGTCTGTCGGCTTTCCTCAAAACAAGTAGTGAAGAAGAAATCTGCCTGGAGGTATGAGTTCTGAGCAGAGTCCAGTTTTGTAAGCCTGTGAAGCCCTTGGACTCGCTCAACAGTGCTCCCTAAGGCAGGTTGTTTTCTTGCTAAAACAACACCATGGTGGAGTTCCTTTATTCTGTGATACAGCTTTGGTATCTTTCAGAAGGATTCAGTTGTCTGAACATAATGGCAAGTTTTTTTTGGATAGCTGGGAGCACAGAGTTCATGTTTGTTCACGATTCAAAAAACATTTTTTCTGCATAAAAAGCTCACATGTACAAGGTCATGGAAACTGCCTCATAGCCAGCCTGGGTGCAGGGTCTGGATGTCTATATAGAAAAGCACACCTAAGGACTATCAAGGTATTGTACAAAAATCTAAGTTTTTAAAGCTTTGGCATAGGGTTTTCCTACTGACTGAGACTATTATCTGTTATGAAGGAGAAATGCATAAGAATGGGAAACAGAGAGTGATACTTGCAATTAGTGTCTTGAGGATTTTAAAACTACAGGATGTATTTAAGCCAGTGTTCTCAACATTCAGTGATGGATATTCTCCTTTTTGACCCCTCCATGATCCTGTAGGAAAACTAAAATGGGTCAGGTTGGAAGGGAACACAGAGGATCATCTGGTCCAACCTTCCTGCTTGAGCAGGGTCGTCCCAGAGCACGTGGCACAGGATTATACGTAGACAGTTCTGGAATACCTCCTGTGAGGGAGACTCCACACTCTCTGGGCAGTCTGTGCCAGTGCACGATCACTGAATGGGAAGAAATTCTCCCTCATGTTCAGGTGGAACTTCCTGTGCATCAGTTTCTGCCTCTTGTCCTAATGCTTGGCAATAATGAGAAGAGCCTGGATCCACCTTCTTGACATCCTTCCTTCAGATAGTTGTAGACAGTGATGAAGTCCCCTCTCAGTTTTCTCTTTTCAAGGCTGATCAGGCTCAGCTCCCTCCTTTCATTGTAAGAATGATGCTCCAGTCTTCTAATCATGTCTGCACTGGACCTGCTACATGTCTCTCTTGTCCTGAAGAGCCCAGAATTGGACACGGTACTCCAGACACGCCTCATCTCACCAGGGCTGAGTGGAGGGGCAGGATCACCTCTCTGCCCTGCTGGCAGTGCTCTCC
Source organism: Certhia americana (assembly GCA_018697195.1). Lineage (NCBI taxonomy): Eukaryota > Metazoa > Chordata > Aves > Passeriformes > Certhiidae > Certhia > Certhia americana. Next base: position 102,257,462 of record CM031857.1, read on the forward strand.
CTAATGCACCCCAGGATCCCACTGACCCTCTTGGTCCCCGGGGCACTGCTGGCTCAGGGACAGCTCATTGTCCACCAGGACCCCCAGGCCCTTCTCTGCAGAGCTGCTTTCCAGCAGGTTGGTCCCCAGCCTGTGCTGGTGCCTGGGGTTGGCCTTCCCCAGTGCAGGACCCTGCATTTGCCTTTGCTGAATTTCAGACCATTCCTCTGCCCATCTCTCCAGCCTGCCAAGGCCCTTCTGAAGGGCTGCACAGCTCTCGGGGGCATTGGCCACTCCTGCCAGCTCTGTGCCATCAGAGAACTCACTGAGGAGGCCTCTGCCCCTTCCTCCAAGTCAATGATGAATAAGTTAAACAATACTGGGCCCAGTAGATACCAGTGACAGGCCTCTACTCTGCCACTGTTTATGACTCACTGGGATCAGTCATTCAGCCAGTTCTCAATCAACCTCACTGTCCACTCATACAGTCCACACTTCCTGATTTTGCCTGTGAGGATATTGTGAGAGACAGAATGAGTTTCTGAAGTTTAATTATGCAGTCTGGGGAGTGTGTGCATGAGAAAAAATATTTTAATCTGTTTTAAAGCTGTGGCCTGATGATTTCAGTGCTTGTTCTTTGAGAAATACTTCATAATTATTTACTTTTCACCATTTCATTCACAGAGATATGCATACAGTTATTACAGGCTCTTCCTCCACATAAATCTGTCTCTCAAATGGAAGAGTCTTTTGTTTCGAAGGGGTTTTTGTTTGTTTGTTTTCCTGTTATCAATTCTGACTGCTTGGGGAAAATTTTCAATTGTAGTAAAGCCACAGAATGACACCCTGCTTAGGAAGCATGTAAACACCACTTCTACACTTAAACCTGCTTATAGATAAGAGGATGTAAACTACACACATCTTTGAAGATGTGGGTCCCTTTATGGCACACAGGGACATCATTTCTAGCCTTTTCCTTCCATTCCTTTCCCCCTAACATTCTATTTTGATTTTGACCCCTGCTGCCTATCAAACTGATGTTTTCACCAAGCTGACTGTGATGATTCCCTCTTCTCCCTCTGGACTTGTTAGTGATCATTTAGAGTTCATATTTTTCTCAGGTACATCACATTCATCAACAATGGATTTTGATAACCATTTTATTGCTCACCAGTGCAATCTTGCTTTAATTCCTCACAACTAGCTCTAGATTTTTTTTATCCTGCCTATTTTTATAACACCAGCAAACATTTGTCTATTCACCAGCTGCCTGTGCTTTCAGATCTCTCAGGATGAGATGCAGAGCACTGATCCTGCTGCATATCACTGTAGCATTGCACCTGTGACTAGGCCCACTCTAAGGCTGACCAGTTCTAGCCCTATTCTTCTTTCTCTAAACTCTAATCCGTTATTAAAAAATGGCAAGTTAGCTTCCTAAGAACCTTTGTTGAGGAACCTTGCCAAAACCTCTTTCACAATACAGAGATGTATCTTGACAATATTATATCTGTTTCACAATCACTGATTCCTCCAAAGAGATTTGACAAGTTTGTGCAGCATGACTTCCCTTATCAAAGCATTATAGGCTCATCTGCCATAGAGAACAATTTTTCCATGCTTACTCTAACCCTTTCCTTTATTGCAGAACCTACTGATTTTCCCAGGACAGCTGTTAGATACACTGTACAAATACAAACAGGTATAGCAGCTGTAATGTTTTTTCAGCCATGGATTTTAAAGCATTTCTGAAGTTGTGCAGATAGTAATTGGCACAGGTGGAAGCAAGAGAGAAATGAAAGGAAGAAGAATGAAATATACGCATAAGCAGGGAGTGTAAAAATCCCTGGTTTCTTCAGGGAAGTTTTTTTAAGGAACAGATTTAGACCCCACAGAAAGCAGAGGAAAGATGCCTGCAGAATTCTGTGGTCTTTGGGTCAGGTTTTAAATCCTGAAACCCTCAGTATCCTGTCAGCTCCCTCATCATACCAAAATGTACTAAAAAGTCTATCAGAAGACTGGAGAATACTTCAAAGGAAATATGCACAGAATCCCATAGGAAAAAGTGTGTTATAAATGTGAACTCAATTTGATTTACTCCTCTCTTTGATAGTAGAAATATCCTGTAGCTGAAAACAGCTGTGAGCATACTCAAATACGGAAAAAACACCATTAGTGGTCTCCTTGTCCTTGGGCTGCTAGTATAAAAAGCATCAAGGATTTCTGCTAGTCATATAGGTAGGAATTTACTATCTTTGTGCGCAAAACAGAGGAAAAAATGCCATTGTGTTGGTTTGCTTTTCTTTCCCCTTTAGAAAAAAGCATTTAGATTTATCAGGTCCAATTTAGAAGGTCAAGTATCAAGTGGATTGGAAGGGAAAGCTGTAATGTTGAGATAAAGTTCAGAGGTCAGTTTCCTCTATCTTGGGACTTTATTAAAGGACTTAAGGATGTAAGATCTTCTCGTTCATTTGCATTGTCTGGACATGTTCTCATGCTTTTAATAAAGGCAGTGGTATTTCTCACTAGCTTTGTACAGGAAGGTTTAAGGCACACAGGTTACACACAAAACACACTGTGTGGAGCATGATAGAAGGGACTCTTGCCCTCAGATAAACAAATTGAAAAACTTACCAGAAAATCAGCAAAACAATGTGCTGTAGTGAATAGATATACATCTTTCACATTTTTATAAATAAATGCCACAAAAATGGGAGAATCTTGTGTCAAACAGTAAACTCGCTACCACAGGAAAACACTTTTGAATGAAATTATCACAGAGGAAACAACTCTTCTTTGGAAAGTCCATTCTGTAAGAAGGTGTGTAAGGTATGGGTGCATTTAGCAAGATGAGGATGGGAGGGAATGTGCATGCTGTTTGTGGACCCATGAGGGTGAAAGGTGAATAAATTTTGTGTGGGAATTGTGATTCTGCAGATTTTACATTTTATATGTTCAGAGATAACCATTATTGCAAAATCTAATAGATGTCGGAAGTCTACAATCTTTGATATTATGTCCAGTCTGTATGAAGTCTCATGTTTATCTATAGAGAACTGTTATATGCGGTACTAAATAATAGTAATTTTGAAAAGATTTAAGAAGTTAATTTAGGAGTATTTCTCAAAGATAACTGTTCCCTACAGTTATTCAAAACTGTCAAATAACTTTCAGTTGCTGCTAGAATACATGGTAGCACTAGTGAATCACCACTGTAACTCCTCATTTCCTAAAAACAGACAATGTATGAGTCTTATGGAAGTTATTTACTATATTAGAGGGCAAAGTATCAATTCTGTCAGTAAGAAAGATATTCCATTCCAAATTTTCATGACTTGCCCAAGATCTTCCTTAATTTCTCTAAATAAAAAGAATTATTAAGATTTCACATCAGAATTATGCAAGACGGAACATGTTGGAAATAGCTGACATTGTTGGGAGGGGTGATATGTAGTATACACTGCTATCAGTTGATCAAAGCCTCTGCAACATTTCTGGGATACCAGAGGTCCTCTTGAAGAATTTCTGTGTGTAATGTAAGCAAATTGTTGAGGCTTTCAATGAGAATTTTTGAAAATCTCCAAACAAAAGGCAGAAAAAGGAGGGATAAGGCAAACATAAACAGAACAGCCAAATGCTATTGGAATACAAAGAAGTAAGAATAATGACAATAAACATGAAATAAAATAGTATGAGCCACTTGAGATGGAAAAGAAGATGAAGACTCTCTAAATAGCAGCCTACCTTTATCTCCACAGGTCTCAGAAGGTCTTCAGACAAATGGTGGGAATTTTGTAACTGGATTGGTGACTCTCTGCCATGCTGCATCACAGGATTCCTGTACAGAGAAGGCACAAAGGAATGTTCTGTTTCCAAAACAGGCCTGGCCATAGGGACAGACACATGTACATATATACACATATATAACCATATGTATATAAATGTACATATATATGTATAATACTTATATCGTACATATAATACTTGTGTATATATATACAGCCAGCCACAGGCAACCTGAGTACAATGAGAGAAAGCAAATGGTTGTTTTCATAATTGCTTGCTCCTTGGAAACTGGATCATGTGAAATTAGTTTATTATCATTACTAAGGTTTTTGATCCATCCTGAAAAGGCGAAATTAAATTGCTTTAAATAATGGTTTTTGCATAGACCTTGCCAAGAACATGCATTTTGTGACTCTGTATTTTGCTGATGCCCAGTGGCACCCCAAATTGCTCATCTCCAGAGTGCTTGGTCAGTATCTTGTGGAGAACTTGAGTATCTCCTTGCTAAAAGTCTTCCTTTCCTCCTTCCCATAGAGGGTACATGAGGCCTTCTGGGTTTCTATCAACAACTCATTGGTACCACAGGGCACTAATAATCTCGTTCAAATATTTTGCAGTAGAGAAGAATTCTTCCTTTGATAGAGCTTTTAGCCTCTATTTTCAAAGTTGATAGTCTAACTTTTTTTCTAAAGGAAGCAAACTAGTTAGAATCATATATTTTCCCCTACTCAAACCAGAAACAAGCAAGAACTTAAAAAAATATTTTAAAGAAGTATTTTTGTTAAATGCAACCAGCTCAGTTGTCAAGATTTGCAACATTTGACAAAACAAGAGTCTTCACTCACCCTCAGATTTATCATAAGGAGTATTTGTGCATGAGAAATGCCCTAATCTAACCCTCCAGTGGCCACAGAGGTACAAAATGGCTTATTTATTCTGTGTCTTCAAAGTATTTGTACTTCAGAGATGACAAGAAAAGCCTCCATGTAAGTAATTTGCGGGAAGATAATTAAAACAACAGTTCTTTCCTTCTATGAAAATACTGTCAGGTATCATTTTTTTTTTTAACAAAAGCTATGTGTAAATAGTCACTGACCTGAGTGATGTGATGGGTACATAATGCAAACCAGATTGCAATGGGAATGATTCTGCAAACCTAATATCTAGCTCTGAAAACCCTTTCAGACTTCCTAAATAAGAAGTAGAGCATTCAGTGAGGAGTGCAGCCATTTTAAAAGTAGGACCTAATGCATAATTTCAACTGCATCTTAAATATTCAAAGGCATTTTCTCTGCAGAGCAGCTTTTAAGAGGATTGGTATGCCATACACACTTCATGTTGTCCTTATCTCTGTTTAAATAAATCAGCTTGGTGCTCTGAAGTATCAAACTAAAATCTTCTGAGTTGAGAAATGTCACAAAAAGAGCTGTTTGTACGTACAAATAGCATCACTTGTACCAAGCACAACAGAAAACATAGCCCACTAGTAAATGTATTCAACTACGAAGTGCAAATTTTTGGCTAAGGGGCTCTACATCTAGAAATGTTTTGTCCAGAAGAGTTGGCTTATTTAATACTAAGTAAAATAATAAATCCTGTAAAGAGGATCAATTTGATAATATCCTCATAATTGAAAGAAAAAAAAATAAACAAAAATTTCCAATATAATTAGATCTTTGTCTGCTCTATGGTCATTAATCAATAAGCTATACATTGACATGATGATGAGTCATAGAATGACTTCTGGAACAAGCAACATCTTGAAACTCCAATGAGCCAAACAGGGAATTATCTAGCTTTTTTGGTTAAAATTTTGTGAAAAAAAATTAAACCTGTAATGATAAATACTGTAAGTAGGAGATTGGTGAGCTTAAACTCAAATATTAGCTAGTAATTCTCACCATTTAAAAGTAAAATTATAATAATTAATTTTCAAATTGCATTTCACATTTTATAGGCAATTAAAAGCACTTCCAAGAGTTCTTTTGATTATCATACCATCAATGAGAGTAGAAAACCCATCAGCATCTAACACAGAACAATTTGGCTTCTAGATTTTGGGTTCCATAGTGACTAAAACACATGGATTTTGATCCAGAGCCTGGTGTTAGGTGAAAAACTCCTAATGGTTTTAACGGATTTTGAAATTACCTCACAGTAACTCTTGTCCCTCCTTTTATTAAAACTGAATCAAAATTATGCTTGTGATTTCCAGTCAGTAACACTGGTTGGATCACATGTTCCTATGTTTGAGGATGCTGGATCACGTATTTGAAGGTTCAGAACCACATCAGCTTTCTAGAGAGAAGGAAAAAGAGAAGAATAAAAACTAAGGCAAGGCAAAGTTGGTTGACTTAATGTACAATTAATGCTTGCTTTGGGATAGTGGTTATAGACATTAGGTGTGCATATTGGTGATATAGAAAAAATACTGTCATCATAATAAGCATAGAAGACCATAAAATATAAATTAGTTTTCTGTATCTGGTACTCTGCAAGACAGCTTGCATGTTGAAAATCTTGCTGGTCCTGCTGCTTCAGTGAGAGTGGAATAAATGCATGGAAACGTATTTGAACCTTACCTATTAGAACTTAACAACAAGTATTTCACCTATATGAACCTTTACTGCTTTTCTGGATAGAACTGGTGAGCTGAATTTGGAAAGGGCCCTTTAGACCACACAGCATTTGAACTCCTCAGGGCCATGCCTGTCAGGTAATTTTGGGCACTTAAAGAAAGAAAAATGTACAGTGAGAGTAAAGCTATCCAGGTATTACTGCAAATGGTGCTGTGAATCATTAAACCAAAATGGTATATGAAAATCTTTGATGATGGCAATGAATCCACCAAAAAATAAATTACATTTCTTTAGCCTTGGATTGTCGTTCAGTGATTTTTCATCAAGACCTGGTGCTTCTGCCATTTTCTCCAGTTGTCAAGATCAGATAAAAAAGTGGATATTCTTTTATGTACTCTGGAAAGTAGGGTTCACATCTTTTGTATAAGGAGCAAATTATTGCCCTATTTAAGCAAATGTCAGCAGCTGGAAATATGGTATATGGTCTTTAATGCTTTTTAGGAAAGAGAGAATTATGAAAGACAGGAAAATAATAACGCCAAATTAGTATTGTTTCAGTTTCAAATGTTAATGTTTACTAATTTTCAACAAAAATAGGGCCCTTGTTGTGTTATGAACAGATAATTGGCAAGTAAAAATTGGTAGGATTAAAAGAAGGACTTATTTTTTAACTTCCTAATGAAGAAAAAATGGTGCCATTATATGGAATGATCAAACCTACATAAGTACTGTCTAGCAAAGTTAAAGGAAGATTTTAAGTCTTAACCCATGACTGTAACCATGTGGCAGTCCTCATTTTTGGAGCTGAGAAATGAGATGGTGTAAAATTGACTCCTTAAAGTGGTTGTGGTTATTTTTTTAATTTTTTTTTTTTTTTTTTAATATGGCATTGAATTCTTATCCTCCTTCTTCTACAGTAAAAATAGTAATGTGCAGCTTGGCAAAAACTTAATATTTTTACATCATTAAATTAAAAAAAATTTTCAAAATTCAACTGCAAGATTAAAATCAAAAAGCATATTAGAAGTGATTCTTTGGACAGTTTCTGGCATACTTATTTGACTTTAAGTATGGGCATTTAAATGTAATTAGAATGCTGGGTGGGGACAAAGCAGTTTAATTTTCCTACAAACCAATAAAACTTTCAGGATAATTTCATTCCCATGTTGTGTCAGGAACACCTTGATGTGGTTAGTATGCTAGGAAGAGAAGATACAATCTTGTTTCCACAGAGGCCAGCATGTGATTTTCCCATTGGCTCCAAAGGCAGCAGCACTGAGCAGTAAATTAATGCAGAAAATGAAGCAAAGCAAGATGTTTCTTTACTAAAACAAAATGCTTGTTTTGTGCCAATGCCAAGGCTGATGCCAATGCTGCTACTATATTGATGTAAACTTAATTATATCCCCTACAGCCTGATTAAAATTAAACTTAAAAATTAAACAGCACCAAGGCAAATTTTTCCAACACAGCAGTCTACAGATTTATTATGGGTGGTCTTCTTTGAGTATTGATGGCTTGAAACTACTTTTGTACTCTCTGCTATTGCCAGGTTCCCACCAGCAAAAAGTACCAAACCCACAACAATATAATCCAAGAACCCACTTTTCTTTGCATTACATTCTTCTCATGTTTTTCCTTGGGACTCTGTTTTTCTGTACTGCTTAGCGTGCAGCATGAGTCAAAAAATTTCAATACTGAAGCTGATTGTAGATCAGTGGATTTATGGTTGCAAAACCTGCAGCAATCTATTGGAAAAAAAATTCCTTTCCTGAGGTCCTCAGCATTAAAGCCATGACATTTAGTGCAATGCTCTGAGTCAGGGTTAGCTGTCATGCCTCAAACAAGAAAAACTAATGCCTTGTCGGAGAAAGTCTTTGCTATACCTGCATGCTCCCCTTTATAGACCATATAAGAGCTGCAAAAGGAGGCAAACCTAGCACTAAGTGGTTTATATTCTAAACTAAACTCCACCAAAAGTTTTATTTTTCTGCAGGGGAGACAAGGCACACATGTAGCAAGATTTCTGTACTCAGCCATCGCTGTTGCAGTCAGTGATGTTTGACACAAGTTTCATCTGCAACCCCAAGTTTGTTGTTGTCCCAACATACTGCTGTTGCAAACCAGTTCTCTCAAATCCTTAATCCATAGCACTCCTCATACAACAGAGACCTTTGACTGTACATAAAACATGTTGTTGATCAAGAGAGATGATCCCCACAGTGATGATTATGCATATTACCATGGAAATGTTTAGGATGTTCTGGTACTGAAGGTATTTTTTACCTAGACTTCATTCAAACCTTTGACAAGGCTTTAATTTCCCTGTGGGATAGCATTCTCCTGGAGAAATTGGCTGCTCTTGTCTTGGCTGGGTATGCTCTTGGCCGGGTAAAAAGCCAGCTGGAGGGCTGGGCTCAGGGATGGGTGGGGAATGTACTAAAACTGAGCTGGTGCCAATCACCAGTGATGTTCTCCAGGACTCAATGTTGGGGTGAGTCCTGTTTCATATCTTCATCAACAATCTGTGTGAGGGGATCAAGGGCACCCTCAGCCAGTTTACCGGGAACCCCACCTTGGATGAGAGTGTCAATCTGCTGAAGGGTAGGAATGCTCTACTTTAGGGTAGAAGGGTCTGGACAGGCTGGATCAATGGACTGAGGCCACTTGTGTGAGGTTGAACAAGGCCAAGTGCCAGGTCCTGCACTTGGGTCTCAACAACCTCAGGGAACAGTCAAGGCAGGGGAAAAAGTGGCTGCAAAGCTGCCCTGCAGAAAAGGACCTGGGGGTGCCAATGGAAGAAGCCAATGGCATCCTGGCATGGATCAGCAATAGTGTGGCCAGCAGGACCACAGGCAGGGCAGGGACTGTCCCCTGGAACTCAGCACTGGTGATGTCACACCTCAAATCCTGTGTCCAGTTTTGGGCTTCTCCCTAGGAGACACTGAGGGGCTAGAATGAGTCCAGAGAAGGGCAATGGAGCTGTGTCTGGAGCACAAGTCTGGTGAGGAGCAGCTGAGGGAGCTGAGAGTGTTTATGCAGGAGGAAAGGGGGCTCAGGGGAGACCTTTTCACTCTCTGCAACTCCCTGAAAGGAGGCTAATGCAAGATGGGGGTCAGTCTCTTCTCCCAAACAACAAGAGACAGGATGAGAAGAAATGGCCTGAAGTTGCAGCAGAGAAGGTTTAGATTGGACATTAGGAAAAACTTTCTTCACAAAAATGATTGTCATTGTAACAGCATGCTCAGGGAAGTGGTTGAGCCTCCATCCCTGAAGGTATTTAAAAGATTTAAAAGTAACACTCATGAGCATGGTTTTGTGGCGGACTTGGTAGTACTGGGTTAATGGGTTAACTTGGTAACCCGGTTAAATGCAGTTACCTCAGAGGTCTTTTCCAACCTAAATGATTCCATGTTTTGGCATACTTTTAGAGATTCTGTCTCCTTTAAGTGCTGTCTCACACATGTGCCTGAACATATCTAAAGTGCCTAGGTATTAATAAAATAGCCTTTCCAGGAAGTTTGTTAAAGTCATTTTGACTTCCCTTTTACATTACCATGAAGTTTAATAAGAGGTTTCCATAGTGTTGTCTTAAATTGCTTCCAGTTTCCTCAAAATTAATGCCAAGAAAAGCAGACTCATCTTTGCCAAATGTTAATAGTCTGGATTAAGAGAAGATCCCACTGTTTTCTCTACCTCTTTTCAAATGTCTGCAGTCCTCAAATCACTTTTAAAGAGAAAAAAAAAGAAAAGCCCTGCATGAAGCATTTTATTTCATTATTGAGAATACTAAAGGATATGGTTGGAGAAGTAAAATCTGTGTTTAAATCTCCTTTAAAGATACCACACAGATCAGCAGAACACTGTGCTAAAATGAAGTATGGTTCAACAGCAGCCTATTCTGTTTTCTGCACAGCTGAAAGTATTTTCTAACATATTTGCTTTCTGACTTACCCAGTGCATATTGTCAAAGGGAATTAAGGGCACTGTTATATAACAGCCTTAACTCAAGATCACTAACCCAGTAACCTACCTCAGTAACTTGATTGCATGTCTCATTTACACTTACCCATTTTCACTTATTCATTAAGTGAATTTAGCTCTCACTTACATGTTACATGCACTTATTTTCAGCATGATTTCACTGACTTCATTTCTAATGTATGTGTCCTGGACCTGTTGGCAGCTCAAGATGGTGGTTCAGAAAGGGCGTATGCTCATCTTAAAAACATTCTCAATATTGCAGTTCTTTTAGTCAGTACCTAAATGATTTAAAATCCCCTCCTTGACCTATATGCTGTCTGTTTGATTTTACAGATGCCTTTTTTTTTTTTCTTTTTTTTTTCCCCTCAGGAGTTTGAAAGCAGTAGCTGACTCTTCTCATAAAAATAAGCTTTGTTTATTCTTAGTGTCATTGCATGTGGGCTACATGACAGCCAAAATAATACTTTCAAGGTACCCTAAACAGCCCTAAAATAAATTTTCTGCTGTAAATGCAATTTGCAAACTCCATTTCATCTCATTAGATTTGTGCTTACATTAACTTAAAGTATGGGTCAAATTAAAATCTAGAAATACTCATGCTTCCAAAATCTGTATATACACAGTAAATATATAGGATAGCTAATATCTTAGGTTTCAGATGCATTTAGTGAATCTCAATCTACAGCCAGACACCAGATTTTAAGCAAGCATGAGGGAAGTTGTACTATGTACAAAAGTCCCAAAGATTTTGCTAAAGAAGAGCAAGTTTATCTCAGTGAATTTGTAATACTCTCCATGACAAAGAGCAAGATTCCCTGTGGGACTTTTGACTCCTGTTCAGCTGCCATCCAAGCCTTTGCCTTGAGCTAACTTTTATTTGAGGAGATTGGCAAGATTTAATAAGCTGTGCACAATTCTGCATTGTCTTCCATCAGTCCTTTCATGTGGTGCACTCACCAAGTGCTGTCTGCCTCTAGTGACTGCCAGTATCCCAGGGAGCCTGGTATTGGCAGGAAACTCTTCAATGGGACAGGAAGTTTTATTGGACTTGAAGGAGGGTACACAGCATGGTTTCCTCTTGTTTCTGCAGCCACACTGCACCTCATTACCAATTTTTCAACACTATCCTTACTGGTTGATGGCTAAGTGGGAAAGCTGCATTTGCAGATGACATTAGCTTGAACCTGGCTATTTTTCATGGGAATTGAGAATGTGTTGATGACAGAGTCCTCTCTGCTGATTTACTACACAAGAAATAAGGCATACTGCTCTGGTTTCTGAACAAAACAAAATTAAGCAGCTTAACTGCCAATAGCTTCAGAATGTAATCTCTGTTAATTTAGACAAATACGATGTAGTTGACCAAGGATGAAATCCTCATGAGTGGTTATGATGCTGCTGTTTAAATGGTGTACATACTTCTATAGGATCAGATGTTACTAAACATTAGGGTCTGGTTAGCCCTTTTCTTTTTTTTCTCTTTTTTTTTTTTTTTTTTGAGAAGTCACTGGATCAGTATTTGGACAAGATTTTTGTCTCCTTACTTTGTTTACTGATAAGACCTTGCTCACCACACACTAATTTTTGCCTATTGAGGTCACACTTGTGTTTATGTTCAGCACAGGATTTGGACTGCATCAGTTGCCTTTTTTTATGACTAAATTAATCTCTCCACCTTCAGGACTGGATTGCTAGCAAAATAATTTGAACTTTAGTTGGCATATGTTAGTTTGGATAACTTTGAACACAACCCCTGCAGATGATGTGAACGGGTAAGTATGAAACACTAATTATTTTTTCCAGTAGCCTTTTGACATTGCTGAATACAAAATGAGATTTTATTGTCCCAAATGGAATGGGTAAGGTCACTCAGCCATTAGTCTTTGTCAGAGTAATTCAAGGCCTTTCTTAAAGAAGGAGAAAAAAGAAGCTTGTTCCAAATTATTATAAAGTTGCTGGTACTAGTACCCTATTTTACTGATTCACAGAGCAGATGATCTTTCTGCTACCTCTTTCCCTAGTTAAGGTTAGGTCTCAAGTAAAAATTTCCTATAATTTACAGTAAAATTATTTTTTCCTGTTTTATTTATTTCAACATTAGGCCATGGCAGGAGGATGGGTCACGTGCTGAGGTGCATTTCAGTAATTTATTTTTCTTTTAATTTAATTTTTTTTAAGAGACCACAATAATGGGAAGAATAGAGATTGTTTTGCTATCCACCTGGTACTGAGTGCAAATGGAAGTGTTGATTTAACAAGTGTACTCCCACATGGTTGGGGTCTGGGCTTTTTTCTCTGTAAACCACAAAAACCCTTTGAGAAAGACTGAGGTATTTTTGTGAATAATCCCTTACATTGTCTGGCCAGGGTGACCAGAGGCCAGAAGAGCTCAGGGGAGGCCACTCTCCATTGGAATTTGATCCCTTCATTGTTCTGTCAAAGCTGGAGTGTTTTGACCTCTGGGGCACATTATAAATCTCTGTTACTCATTGAGACTTCTGCTCTGAAGCACTCACTATGGGAAGAGTAGTGGACTCTGTGTGGTTCCAATGAAATTATTCAGCTCTCTTTAATATTTCATACATGTGCATAAGGGACATTATGTGGAAGCATTTCTACCTTGGCAATACAATACAAATAAACACTGAAGAAGTAAAAGTTGAAAATGGGTTTGATTTTATCCCCATTTGCACAATTCAGTGCAACACAGCTGGGTACACAATTTAAAACCACTTAATTAGAGCATAAGGTGGCATTGCTAATTTTTGCTTCGAGGGATGCTTTCCCTCTATTCTTTCTGTATTGAAAGGCTCTTTCTGATTATATGGTAGTCTGGGAAAGCATAGCACCCCGGGCAATCTGTAAAAGACCTGTCTGAAAGTTTTATGCTCCTTTTGTTTGTTATACCTTAAAAAACCTGGGTTACTTGTGCAGCTGTTCACACTTGGGTAACAAATCAAGGGGCAACTTGCAGCTCCTCACACAGTGAGTAAAGAGGGCAGATTTCTGCCCATGAAAGGTGGAGCTGCTAGTGCAGCTGTCAGTGAATACTATCAGCTGCTTCATGGCACTGGGGACAGGGGAGAATGGATGTTGTGGCATGGTGGAGGGTCAACAGTCAGAAGTGAGGCAGTGTCAGAATGTTCTGTAACCATTACACAGCGTGTTAAATGAAAGTGGATTTTAAATTTTTAATTTGTTTTAATGAACAATCATATCTACAACATCCAATTCAATAATTATTTGATCAGGTCAGAATGTTGACTTGTATTTCTAACTGGCTTAAGCCTTGATGATATTTAAGTTTCCAGTCTGCAGTTTTGAGCCTGTTTCAGCACTTGCCTCCCTTGCACTTTTTTCTTCCCCTGCCTCTCTGTTTCTCATAAGCACACATACAGATGAAAAGCAGAAGTTCTGTGAATTCATGGGGTTTTTCTTTACAGATTCTTATGTTTATTTTTTATTTAAAAAAGGGTCTGTGTTAAAATTTATACTGATTTCCTCCATTTTTTGCTAGTAAAGGTGCTTATGAAACCTACACTGAATGCTGGAAAGAATTCATTCTGTGGTACTGTGGCAAGTAGTTAAAGGCCACCTGTGGGCTTACAACAGCTGGAGTGAGTATGAAACACTATTAAAATTAATGCTCTATATAATTCATGAAGGCTACCTGTGTGACATCTGACAGATTTACCTGGTTATAGGCCAGCTCTACTGCATTTCCTGTTACTGACCTTAGCCTACAGTGTCCTATTGAAGATGACAGAGACAATTCCTAGATGAAAGTATTGCTGAAGCAGGAAAAACACAGTCTTTACCTGTAGTGACAAGATCAAATTTTTAGGGACATGGTACTCTGAGGCTATTTGCACTTTTTGCAGATTCATGGAATAATTTAAATTTAATTAATGAAGCATTTAGTAGTTACTGCACTGACTTTGCAGTCAGTGGATCACTTCAGCAAACACATTTTGTAACAGTAGGAGTTCATAGTAGGCATTATCAGGGAAACCAACCAGAAAGGAGTTTGAATAGTATAATCTTGAGGTAACAAAAGCATGAATAACCATTTCAGGCTCTGGATCAGATACAACTGGATGCAGAATGGTGATATTCTTTAAGCGTGCCCAACAGGATTTGGATTGAACCCAGGAAATAAACCAAAACCCTAGGCAAATTACTATTAAAATACAGACAACATCAAAGGCAGGAGCAAGGAAATAAAAAGATTGAAAGAAATGTTTTGGTGCAAGGATAATTTATTTTCATTATATCAACCTTTGCACATGAGAGGATTTTTTTAGTTTCTAGGACTGCACATTTTACAGCCATATCAATACAGCAATCCACATTTTCCTCTTCCACTGAGCTTTCTTTCTGTCAGTTGAACAATTAGATGTTTCTCCATTACTGAGTCTATGTTTTTATTTGTTGTTTGTTTTTTTCTTTTTCTATTTCCTTCCTCTCAAAAGCCCTCTTGACATTAAGAGAAGGGAGAGATAGTTGTTCTCTTTCTCCTCCCATGTAAGTTAGAAAGCAACCAGAAGAATGGAAAGATAAAATTTTTTTTGGCTATTACTGAGACAGAAAATAAGTGACTTCATTAAAAATTTTTGTCTAGAAAGAAATACAGATGGTTAAGAGAGAATTACTTGTTAGTATAACAGTTCTCCAAAAAGATGCTTGGTGCAGTATCCCTCAAAGTCAATCACGTCATATGATCCTAATAACAAGCAAATACAATCAAAACAAATCAGCACAAAATTTGAAGGTCTAGCTCTTCTATACATTCCTGGAAAATTTCCACTGGCACAGAGCCCTGTAAGGGTACCTGAGCTGAGATTTATCCAAAGATGATGAGAAATGCCTTTATGCTGAAACCAGAGTGAGCAAAAATAGGAGAATGAAGTTTGACAGAGCAAATGGCTAAAGTAGCTACAAAGTCAGAAATAGAAAATAGCATCTCAAGTAGATGAAAAAATGAATTTAAGAAGCATGAGACACACTTGGATACTGAAATTAAAAGTGTGTAATCACTGTTAAGCCCACTTTTGTGCTCTAATGAAATCTAAGGCAGATGGATTTTTCATATTCAGTAATTATTCACTGGAACTTTTAAAGAAAACAGTTCAAACTATTATAGATTAGATGACTAAGAAGTGCATGTCTGTAAAAAAGAATTACAGGTTTTGAGCAGCTGCTTTTGTGTACCATCCCAGGGGTTTCTCCAGTCCTCTCATCAGCAGGCAGGTAGAACCATTAGGGTGTTTTGTGGGAAAGGTTTAATCTTGGCACAAGAATTCCAGACAGACAACCAGAGATGGTGTGGTGCTTCTCTGGATAAAGGGCTGAGGAGCTCTTAGGGAAACTGACACCTCTCAAGTTGCTGGAATCCTATTCCTCCCTCTTTCCACACTATCTGAGCCCTGTCCTTAGATTTTATTGTAAACACTCTTGAAGACATGAATCATGTTCCTTTAAGTCCCTGTTCCATTCCTGCCCCACAAATAAGACTCAGTCATGTAATCCTTTAACTGCATCTGTGAAACAAATAATTCATAAGATAAACACATTTTCAGTTTAAGCAGTGCAGTAAGCTGCAACACTCTCTTTTCTGAATAAAGGCATTTCAGTTATGCATTAAAAGGTTCTCACATGCCAGGCTTCAGCTTTCTTACACATCCATGCAGAAGAAACTAATTAAGGGCTCTGTACAAAAGTGATTAATAATTTCTCATTAAATTAGGGGAAGTGCAGTATCAGTTATAATTGGGAAAATCTGCATGCAGATATCTCCAGTTTCTACCTATTATAAAAGATGCCAACTTCAAAGATTTTGTCACAAAACCACCTATTTTATATTTCCACTTAAATATGCACTGGGGGTTTTGCTAAATGCTGACTGTCAGAACAAAGGGTCAAAGCTTAGTGCATATGCATAAAAATGTTGCTCTAATACCTTTTATTTATTTTGGTATGCAGATACATTCTTCTATTTTGTCTCACATCTGTCACTCAACAAAACTAATAACTAAGTGTCAAGACAGGGAATCCCCTTTCTTCACACTGCTGCCAGTATGCTCTAATTTAACTTCTTTTTTTCTCTAGTGAAGAAATAGGAAGACTATTTTATTGATTTTCTGTTGAATTTTTTTTAACAAAGGAAGTAAACTGACTTCATTAGCATGTGTTTACTGACATCAGAGTTAAGTTCTGGAAACCATCATCCATATGATCCCTGATGTCCATTTCAGAAATGAATTTTAGTTTTGGGTGATTCTGAATAAATAGAGATTAAGCCACTTCCATTTTTTTTTTCCATGGTAGGCAATAGTCAGGATGCAGGAGAAGACAAACTCCTTATCCGGTTAAGAGTCTAAGCCCCCCAAAAATAAAACAAGGTCTTGGAACCCACTATCTAACAAGAAGTCCAATGGCTTGCAAATTTGGCAGGCACTTCATGCTAAATCAGATTAGCTAAATCTTCACAGTGAACTATGCTATGTAACTTTCTGTGACCTGCCAACAAAAGACACTTCTAAGCCTAAACACTTATCTGACAGGAAGTTAGACAAATCCACTCCAGCAACTATCTTTGGTATTCCAGACAAAATGGGAGCATTTAGAGAAAAAGTGAAAAAAACCCAAACAAACACCCATTGCACACAGCTCCAATGAGATGCAGAACTTTACCATAAGTGACCTGGTGCAGCATAGCTCTTGAATTTTACAGAAGTGAAGTTGAGCACAGAGGGTGGAGATCAGAGGGACAGTACCCTGACCACCAACATCCATCTGTGCCCATTGTGCAACCCTGTTTTTGCTTTAGACAGCCAGGCCTTACATTTACTGGATGGTACTTCCAGAACACCCTCCTCCTTGGAAATTACAGTACAAATAGGCTATAAAAATTGTGTTTTAACCCTAGCTGGCATCTAAGCCACTGGAGTTAACACACAGTCACTCATTCAGCCTCTCCAGTGAGACAGGGAGAGAATGAAGATGTTCATGAAATTTTTTTTTCATGAAAAACTTGTAGGTTGAGATAGAGTTTAACAGGTAAAACAAAAGCTGCTCACACAAGCAAACTGAAACAGGGAAGCGTTCAGCACTTGCCATCAGCAGACAGGTGTTCAGCCATTCCCAAGAAATGGCCTCCATCCTGTGTAACAGCTGCTTGTGAAGGCAAGTGCCATAATTCCAAGTGTTCTCCTTTCCTTCTTCTCCAAGCTCATGAGCTGAACAGGACATCTTACAGCATGGGATACCCCTGTGGCTAGTTGGGGTCAGCGGCTCTGACTGTGTCTCCTCCCAACACCTTGTGCACCCCCAGCCTGCTCACTATGGGGTGGGGTGAGAAGCAGACAAGGCCTTGAGGCTGTGTAAGCACTGCTTAGCAATTGCTTAAATATTTGGGTGTTATAACACTCTTTCCATCACAAATCCAAAACACAGTCCCTTGCCAGCTACTGTGAAGAAAATTAAGTCTACCCCAGCACAAACTAGCTTATCAATGCAATTGCTCCTTTACCCTGCTCTGATGATGCCAAAGAAAAAGATGTATCTTATTAGGTTTTCTTCTTAACAAATACCAAAATATACATGTTTATATCTACCTATGCTTACAGGCTGTGTCCACAGAATATGCCCTTCTGCCTATGCAGGGGGTGTTAGCCTCAACCATAGATATTCCCATGGTGTTAGCTCAGGTGGCTCCACATAACGTGACATTCTTCAATTTAACATTACCCTGATTTCCCATCCTTAACTACAGAGCACTGTCAAGCATCAAGGGCTGGGCCAAGGGCAAGCTGAAAAAGTTCACTAGAGAAATAGTCTCCTGGGACCCATCCTTACCCAGCCTCATCTATGCTACTGAAATGAAATCCAAAATTATGGATATGAAGTGTATGAAAAAGAAAAGATATCTTGTTGTTTGTAAAACTACTGATTAAAGGATTTCCTTCTCTTAATTAGAAAATAAATAAATATTTAAAGTGAACAGATGCAAACAAGAACACTCAAACTAATTCACTTTGGCTAATCAATTCCACATGGAAAATAAATTCATGCAAATCTAAGTCTTCACATGAACACATCTTTTAAGTGACATGTTCAAGAGGTCATTTGTTTCAGATTAATAAATCAAACAGTTTTAGCAGCAGCATACTCACCAATATCAACCTCTTCAATCAACAGTTCATTTGCTTCATGGAAGCAAGTTGACCTCCTCATGATTGCTTTTTTCTGGTTAAGAATATGCTGAAGCTGTTGAACACAGGGTGCAGATGTGTTTCAAGAAGGGCTGGTGTTTATTCTGTCCAGTGGAGCATGCTAGAAAGCTTTCCTTGTACCCTGAAATATTATGCTTTGTCTGGTAAGTCTGTGTCAACAAAGCACAGGCAAAGTAATTTCTAGCACACAAGCACTTGGAAAATACAGGATCAAGGACTAGCAAAGAAATCTCAGCAGCAGCAGTGAGCATGTGTTCTTTGCACTGAAAGTAATGAAGGTAAAATTAATATATCTTTATTGATATGTTAAATACATTGTAGTTTTTTATCCTATTTGTGTAATGACATTCACTGATCTAGTGGACTGAATTATACTGGTATTTTATATGTTCAACATATCCTTGAAATTTTAGATTTTTGGGGGGGGGGGAGAATATTCAAAAAAGTAGTAAAACAAGAGGAATCTTGCTGATGCTCAGAAAGCATGAATAATCTGTAGGATGCCACTTTTTAGCCAAGGCCATCACATGATCTAGAGTTTTCTTTTCATGGGCAAGATCTCATCCTACGGTGAAAATTCTCACAGTCTCTTCTAATACTTGTGGTCTTTGGTGTGTGTTCTGATTTTATCCTAGGCACATCCCAAGCTGAAAGATGTTTGCTGCAGCCCAGCCTCCCCTCACACACTGGTGTGTCCCCTGGGAATGAGACTGCCCAGAGGGATGGTGTGTGGAGAGGGCACTGTGGCACTGAAGCCCAGCAATTTAAACATGACCTACCCCTGTTTTTTTTTCTGGTAGAGAAAACATGTTTGCAAGTCAAAAGCTGCTTTTTAAACAAGCTCAAATGTGTGGGAGCCAATCATCAAAACATGGTGTCTATTTTGGTCTTGTTTCATTGTGTGAGATCTTTAAATTCAAGATTTGAAAGGTTTATCGTAAGTTGAACTCTTCATTTTCAGAGCTGCTACAGATTGAATCATAAAAACAACCCTTGGAGAGAGAATTTCTAATATTACTGTGTAGTTTTAAGCTCAACTTTTAACTCCATATGCAAAACTGATTAAAGATGATATCCAAAGAGGAAAAACCATAAGTTTATTTTAATTTTCGTTGACTTGGAATTTGCAGGTCAAATGCTTTCCACAGTGAACCATGAAGAATTTTAACTGTGTGTATAGCCTTCAAAGCAAAATACATGCTGTCATGTGACCCTGATCCCAATAACTTGCCAGGTATTGCCAGGTAAGTGGAAAGTATTTGTTCCTCCTCATTCCTTTGGGGCTTTTAAAGGTGAGAAAGTATCACTGTAAAAACTTGGGTCAAAATCTAATGTTTTATACTTGCCTCACACTTGTTTCACTCTCCAGTTACTACGAGAATCGAAATCAAAATTCTGATAGTTTCTGTGATGCTCTGAGATTAACACGAAACTCGTTGCCAGGAGAGCAAAAGCGGGGAGAGCATCCACGGGTTATTGTTTAGTGCACGTAGGGTTACAATGAGAACATTGAAATATAATCCTTGTAAATGGACACTTTCAATTGGAAAGGACAGGACAGGACCGGCCAGGACAGGAGAAGGGAAAGAAATTGCGGAGGTGCGGAAAGGGTTGCGGAATGTGCTGAAAGGTGCGGCAGGAAGGTGCGAAAGGAAAGGTAGCGTAATGAATGACAGCTGGCGCGAAAGAAAGGTGCGGGAAATGTGCGGACAAAGGTGCGAAAGGTGCGAAAGTTGCGGAAAGGTGCGGAAAAAAAGGTGCGGAAGGAAAGGACAAGGAAAGGTGCGGAAAGGGAAGAAAGGTGGCGGACAGGGTGCGGAAAGGTGCGGAAAGTGCGGAAAGTTGCTGAAAGGAAAGGAAAAAGGAAAGGAAGGAAGGAAAGGAAAGGAAAGGAAAGGAATGACAGGAAAGGAAAGGAGTAAGAAAGGAAATGAAAGAACGTATGCAACGGAACGGAAGGAAAGTGTACAGGCCCTTAACAGACAAAGGAAAAAGTAAGGCAATTCAAAGTACATGAAAGGACAGGTTCGGAAAGGAACGGCAAAGGTGCGGAAAGGTGCGGAAAGGTGCGGAAAGGAAGGTTGCGGAAATGAAAGGTTCGAAAGAAAGGAAAGGTGCGGAACGGAAATTAAAGGTGCGTAACGGAAGGTTCGGAAAGGAAGTTACATGAATGACAGTACAGGTGGCGGAAAGGACACGGAAAGGACAGAAATGAACGCAAGGACAGCAAGGAGAATGACAGTGAAAGTAACGGAAAGGAAAGGAGGAAAGGAAAACAGGACAGGAAAGGAAAGGAAGTGAAGGAAGGAAAGGAAGAAAGGAAGAAAGGAAAGGGAA
>CM031857.1:102281231-102575295 GCA_018697195.1 Certhia americana
ATAAAAGAAAAGGAAGGTTGCCGGAAAGGAAAAGGGGTAAAAAGGAAAGGGTGCGGAAAGGAAAGGACAAGGAAAGGTGCGGAAAGGAAATGCGGCGGGAAAGGTGCGGAAAGGTGCGGAAAAGGTGGGAAAAGTGCGGAAAGGTGCGGAAGGAAAGGAAGAAAGGAAAGTGCCCGGCGGGAAAGGAAAAGGAAAGGAAAGGAAAGGAAAGGAAAGAAAGGACAGGAAGGGGAAAGGAAAAAAAAAGGAACGGAAAGGAAAGGAAAGGGAAAGCAGGAAAGGAAAGGAAAAGGAAAGGAAAGGAATAGGGAAAAGGGAAATAAGGAAAGGAAAGGAAGGAAAGGAAGAAAAAGTCACATGTCTCTAAGGTAAAAATGTGATTTTACACTGTGAATGAAGGAGATTAGCAATTGTTGATAAAAAAGGATTTCAGGTATTCCTAATAATTATATACTGTACTACATGGAGACTGCAGCAAGATTTAGTTTCCATTTTTACACCTTCTAGTGAAAAAACAAGTTAGCAAAAATATTCTGTGCTTCAGGGGATGTGTTGTGCAAGTTCAGGCTGTAAATAGATGGGACAGATGATAATAGGAATGGAAGAGGGAGAGAAGGAATGAAAAGGAGGAAAATGGAAGTTAAATAAATAAAAATGAACGTATTGGAAAATTGATTGCAGCCATAGTTTAAGATCCCTCCATGAATCTTCAATCTTCATTCCTGGTTTTAAAGAAAAGGCAAAAATAATGTTGAAGGCAATAAAAACTGCATATTCATACATGAGCCTGAGTACAGCATAAGCTCTTTCCTAATTTTAATTTAGAAATATTCCATGGAATAAAAAAAAAATTATCTTAGAGTCAGGAGTCTGGCTCGAGTCATTTGCAGTCTCAAGCTACAAGTCAGTTTCTCTGAAAGGTTTTAGGAAAGTCCTTCGTTATAGACAGTAGGTTCTCTACTATTTATGCAATCAAAGAACACAGAGAGCTTTCACAGAAGTAAATTCCTGGGTATTCGGGGTTTTGGATAGAGTTGTATATGCCGAAGAGCTGAATGAGAGGCGCACTGAAACCTTCCCTTTAGGAGGTTAAATTGAACGAAGAAAAAGAGCAGGGTAAATGATAGCATTAATAAAGGGCAAGCCTGTTACGTAACAAGTTTTAGTTTAAACCCTTTACATTCTTAAAATGAAACATTTAAAGCATCAGAACAATTTTTATATTTAATTTTCTATTCTTGTTCACGTTTGAAAAACTGGATGTAGGGGGACTTTTTAATTATTTTTTTCTTTTTTTGTCCAGTGTCAGACAAAATAAGACAAAATTTGTGTAAGAGAATTCCATCACAATTTAAAAGGAGAACAGGATATATGAATTTCTGTGCTAAGACCTGTAAGACAGGAAAATGTGAAGGGGATGATAAAAGTGATCAGCTGAGAGCATCTTCCTATGTGCTTTGGGCTTCAAGTCTTCAGCTGGTGGAACTCACCACAAATACACTGATTTCTTTCAAATCATGCCTGCAAAGAATCCGGCTCTTAAGTTTTAGTAAAGGTAGTCTTAGAATGTAATAAAAATAGCTTGTATGGACAGGCTTTTAAATGACAATATTTAAAACAAAAACAGGAGATTACCAAAAAGAGTGATTTTCAATGTCTTGGTGCTACCAGAGAAAACTGCGTTATTGCAAATGCACAGCTCTTTTGTAATACATCACACAACTCATGGGGGAACACCTTACTGGGCTACTGAACCTCAACCTAATTTTCTCATTCCACTAAAGACTGCTCTGTAGATACCAAGATTTCAATTTCTAGAGGGTTTCTCTCTTTTTATCTGTGAAAATATTGCCTATGATTTGTAAACTGCTGTTCAGTTTCCAAAAATCTCACACCATGTACATGTGCAGAGTTTTACAGTGGCTTTACCCTGATGATCTCAGGCTCCAAAAGATGGCTCATATCTCTTGTGAGATAGACTGATAACTGGCAAGAACTGTGCCAAGTCTTCCTGCCTCTTGGCCTCATGACAGGATCCTTGGCCCTAAAGACTCCTGCCATTTTTCCTCTGGTGTTAGCTATATATTAGTTAGCTTCCTATAATCCTCACCTTGCCATATATATTTTCTGTTCCAAGGAATACCCTGGGAGGAAAAATTATGCTTTCCCTTCCCATAAAACTCTCTTTCCATTCTCTTATTGAAGGCTTCTGGCTGAACTGTCTGAAATGGTGCAGAACAATGCATTTAAACACAGGGAAGGAGGTGGCTGGTCACCACCTGCCTTACTGAGTTACATCCCTGGGAGCTCAGGTTTCAGCCCTTTGTTCCTTCCATGTGGAAAATGCTTCCCTGGAAAGAGGAGGGCATAGAGGGTTAATGTTTGAGGAATGCAGGGCCGGGATTAATGCTTGTGGCAATTAGTCACTCAGTGGAGCTGCCTGTGCATACCGGCTTTCCTGAGGCTTGACACAACAGGGAATTTTACTTACCTGAAAATTCTCTTTTAACCTGAGAAGGGCTCCAAACTTCAATAAAGTTGGACACATGTGTAAGAACTTGAATCTTCTAACCCTAAAGCAGTGAAATCAGCTGCATTTACCAAAGCTGGCTTTGAAACACAACCCTGAAATACAACAGAAATAAACCAAGAAGAGAATAACCTCACTTTGAGCCCAGGAGAAGTCAAAACCCCTGGTCCCTCACTCCCAAACTAACTGCCACGCACAATCTGCCAAAAATGAACTTGCAACACATGCAAAGAGCATTTCTGGAATACACACAGAGAACTTATAATATCCATTATATGCCTCCTTCATGCAAAAGTAAACTGTATTTAAAGGCATTATACATGCTTGCTATGTAATTACATCCATCAGAGAGAGCTGCTTCCCTGCGTTCCCCTGCTGTTGCCATGGCAGCATCCCCATGTTTGCAAAGTGCAGGGCACCCGCTCTTAATTATACTTACAAAGCAGCTACATTTCAAAGGAATACAATAAATACAAAGTTGAAGTGACGGTGCTGCACCGAAGTGATATGAACAAATATACTTTTATCACGTCTGCATCTCATGCACACTTCACGCCCATTATTAGAGCATTCTGCCTAATTCCCCGGTTCCTTTTGTGCATTTATGGAAAACTCCAGGTTTTTGTCTGCCAGAAAATGCAGTCTGTGTTGCAGGCCCCAGAATTATCTCTGCTTCTAACCTGGGAGCTGATTGTTATGAAACCAAAGCAATTGAGAGAGATCTTTTCATTTGTACTGATCAAAATGCGCCAAGGGGAATGTCTCTTTGCTTAACCACTGTAAAATGCCATCTCTGCTCTCCACTCCCACTGGTGCCCAAGTCACCCACCCAGCAAATTCCTAATGAGCTGCCCCCCCTGCTACAGTCACCTATCTCAGTGCTACCGTGTCAGTTTTGGTGACAGCAAAGGTGATGCAATCAGTCTGAGGTGCCAACAGGACATTGATCAGGCAGAACATATTTTGATGCATGAACCACCAGCTTGGTGCAGCACACACCACCAGCACACTATTTGCTTCCTTGTGGATGAATAACATGGAAATTGCAGTTGATACAAATTTACATTTTGGGAAATTTACATTTTTACCCCTATAAAGAAACAAGGGATTCCCTCATTCTGAAATTAATGCTCTCCCTGAAATTGAACGGGGCTTATACAGATGCTGGATTGCAGATATGAATTATGTATTTTCTGGGGGTGGAATGTCATGCAATTTTAGTGCTATTCAAGCCACAAAGATCCATCAGGGGAGAAGTAATTAGAATATTTCAGAGACCCAGATTTACATTTCTTAAAGCTTGTGAGCAAAATGAAATTGGCTGCCTCCAATTTACATGTCTGCAATCACACCATGAAAAACCTGTCAGATCTCATCTTCTTTGGAACTGAAACCTCTGTGGGGGAAACCAGGTGCTCTGGCAAATGATGGCGTTGCTTTGGTGTCACTTGTGCACAGCTAATTCTGAAATAAATACGTGCTGAGGTGTAGGGGGCACTGTGTTACTGCATGTATATAAGCAGGTGTGGTAAATGCTGTTGGATCTGATTTGCAATACAGAAACCTTATTTTCCAGCTTATTTATTTCTGATTTTAGTTTCTTTTTTTTCATGTGTATATTTATTTTTCACCTTGTACATGGGAAATTGTGGTGTTCTCACCAGGGTGTATGCACTCAGCCACAGAAAAGAGAAGGAATTCTACCTTCTTAATCAACCATGCTCAAACTTAATTATCTGGGGAAGCAACGTGGCCTGGATAAATAGCGGGGGTTGGACATGGCTGACATATATGGACATGTGAGCAGTAATGATTCTTTTATTTTAAAAAGGAAAGCAATTCTACAATTTGGCCTGTAAGCTGTAGCCAGGTGCTGTGTATTTTTATCTGTTCTGTCCAAGTAGCCACCATGGCTCCCTCAAAATTACAATGACTTTTAGATAGATATTGAATCTCATTTGACTCTAGACTGCTGATATGGGTGGCAGAAATCTTTGGGTTGCCTTGGCTGGAGCTGTGGATTGAACAGGAGGCCACAAAGCTCTTGCAAAGCAGGAGTTTGTTTCTTGTACCACATACTGATTCTCATCACTGGACTCAACAGATACATTATGTTTCCTCACTCTGCCAACAGAATAAAGACAATTCCAGAGTGGTTTGGACTACCTTGTGCAGGCTCACATTTCCAGACCTTTGGTCTGCAATGGTTTCCTCACAGATCTGAGAAATGAACAGCTGAAAGCAGAAATCATGTGATTTAGACTGGTTTATGTCTATAAGTATTTGATAATACACACAGATATGTAAGTATATGTGCATAGATGTACATGTACATGTGGAGCCTGTCCCTCTACTGCCCTTATGTGGAGCACAGATGTTACATAATGCTTCCATCCGGGAACAGAGAAGTAGGGATATGACTAAGCAACAGAGCGTGACTTATGAATAACAAATTGTGCATATTCCCAAAGATATTTCTTTAGCTGATCTCCAAGGAAAGAAATCTCCAGAATTAATACATTTGAGAAAAATCCCTTCTTCTAGAGGACTACAAGGAGATAGTGGAGGACAAAGAGCAAACAGAAAAAATAGGCAGAATTTATTCCATAAATTTGCATTTCTCCTTGTAGATAACTCATCTCTGACAATGGCTTCATGCATTGATTCAGATGATTAATATGTGGGTCAAGAATTTTCACCCACTACACAGCAGTGAGTGCAGTGGGATTGAACTCCAGCTTGCAGCTGAATGCAGAAAGCAGACCCCTCACAGGCACCAGAAGGCATTTTGGGGCAGATTAAAAATCAGTAGGGTGAGATCTAGGAAATTATATCTCCTGAATCCATTTGGCCAGAAACCTGCATGCAGACATGCACAGCTTTATCACCCTCTTGCTTTGCCTCTTGGGATTGTCAGTTCTTCCAGTACATTCCAACATCTGAAGATACCAGTTTGCACAGCAAGAGCCCTGTAAAGGGGCATCATCAGCAAGGCAAGAACTTCTAAAACCTTTGAGCCAGTTCCTTGTCTGGAAGAAATCAGCAGAACTCCATTCCCACCAACAAAGCTGTGCCAGATGACTCCTGCTGGGTCTCTAGGACTCAGATTTCTCAGAAAAAAAAAATGTAATTGACAATAAAATAAGAGAGGAGGAGGGAAAGTTCTTAAATGCCTGAAAGATGATTTGGAGACAGAAAATGAAGGGCCGGGGCAAGGAAACAAGGGCACATTTGAAATGATTCAGTAGCTAATGGGGAAAAAGATGGAAGAAATATCACAGATAATGGGAGAAGGGTGATTATTTTCCAACTCCTCTCTTAATCCACATTTTGTCATGATTTTCCCATGGAGACAATATGACCATCTGATCCAAGGAGCTTTCACTTAGGTGAGACATCTGCTTGCTGAAGCAACCCTTCAGCCCTGGAATCCTTGCTTGTTTTAGTGCTGATCGGGTGATTATACAGGGCCATTCATTATCTGCTGAATTTCTAAAACGCTCCCCTTGGAGCAGGTGTACCTACACAAGTACCGCAGGACAAAAGGCACTGCTGAGCTCCAGCTCTCCCTTGCTGGTCAATCAAAGCTGAGTTAGTAAAAAGCTCTCTGCAGTTTATTGCATGTGGGAGGACCCAGGGAAGGGTGCCATGAAAGGTTGGCTCCAGCGTACAGCACCTTTTTGGACTGAGCTCTTAAGTTCTTTCAAAGGCACAGTGAGGCTAAGCCTTTCTGCTGACCTTTTCAGATGCTCACCAGTGGCCTGGCTCTTTATTTCCACTCAGATCCACTGTCTCATCTGTACTGGCTCTCTGTGCCATTCCCCTTGCTTCTCCCCCAGGACAACACACTGTGATCTCATTTATTTGTCTTGTTAACAAGGCCTTGTTCTTTATCTTTTCTCCTTCTCTTTTGCTATCTTCTATTAATCACAAGGCTTGCTTCAGTCTGTGCATTTCAAAATTTGTCATGATATTATTTCTCCTCATGAAGGGCAGCACCCCTGACATGGATGGGCTCTTGCTTCCTGGAAGCAGGCATTTGGATTCCTGAGTGACAGAATGCTCAGCAAGTTCAAGGCTCCACCCAAACCAATACGATCTGGACAGTGAGGGCAGCTGATTTCATGGTTGATTGCAATCTGGGCCAGGCAGGTTGTGACCAAGACAATCTTCTGTCTGTAACAGATGCCAGTAAGTTTCATGATGTGGATACAACTTTGATCTTCATCTTAAGCCTGAATGTAAAGAACCTAATAAACTACCCCAAGGAAATGAACACCTGCAGTTTTCCCAGGACTAGTTCAACCATGGACCAAGGCTGAAGTATTTGAAGTCCAGCATTATGGGGGGAAGGATGCACGTTTGGGCAGGCTACTGAAACCTTTAGTTCCAAAAGAGCTACTACCTGATTTGGAAGGACTTCAAATATCTAAAAGATAAGCTCTCTATATATTTAGCATCCAATTATAAAAATAACTAAAATGAGTGCACTCTATAAATCTTTCCTCAGTGATATTTGTGTCAGAACTGGTGATAAGACAGCAGCATAGAGATGACAATTTGAAAAACTCTCCTTTTTTATGTCTCATTTCATACCTCAGACCAACTCTCCAAACTTCCCTGCAGCTGTCAGCTCTGTTGAGATTTATTCACCAGCAATCAAGATTCCAGGCATTCCCAGGAACATTTACACTGACATGTTCTCCTCTTCCCACTAACCCTCATCTATGCCCACCTCTTCTCTTTCCAGTTCCATTTCACTGCATTTTCTCCTTTCCGTAGGCAGGGCAGTGACTCTGCTTTCCTTTCAACATACTTTCCTGAACATGCCCACTCTGAGACTCAGCAGTGGTGAAAAAGTGTCATAATAGGCATAGCAGTGTTTGGGGTTTTTCATTGGGATTAATTTATTTCATAAAATCATAGAATAATTTGGGTTGGAAGGGACCTTCAGAGGTTATCTAGCTCAAGCTCCCTGCAATGAGCAGGAACATCTTCAAATAAATCATGTTGCCCAAATCCCCATCCAACTTGACTTTGAGCACCTCCAGTGATAGGGTACCACATCCTCTGTGCAATGTATTCCACCACCTGGCCATCCTTGTAGTTAAAAATTCTTCCTAATATCTAGTTTGAATCTGTCCTTTTTTAGTTTAAAACCACATACCCCTTGTCCTATCACAACAGGCCTGGCTAAAATCCCCATCTTTCTTATAAGCCACATCAAGTACTGGGAGGCAGCTAGAAAGTCTCTGCGGAGCCTTCTCTTTTCCAGGCTGAACAACTACAACTCTGTCAACTCCCTGTGTTCATGAGAGAGGTGCTCCAGCCCTTTGAGCACCTCTGTGGCACTCCTCTGGACCTGCTCCAACAGGTCTCTGTGCTGAGGGTACCAGAGCTTCATGCAGTGCTCCAGGTGTGTTCTCTCTCAAGGAACAGCTGTGCTGGGTCATAGATAACACAGATAACAAAGGTAAGAACTGCTGATACCAACTGCACAAGCTCTAGAAGTAGCAGAGCAGTGTCACACTAACTCTACCCACAAGGAATAAATCTCAACCACTGAGCTGGTTGCTCTGTCCCAGTCTGTATTGTATTGATCAACTTCAGGGGCTCTGAACACATCTCTCCTGCATAGGGAAGTGGGGAGGGATTTCAAATAGTTCTTCATATTCTGAATTGAGAAATGAGAGGGAATTTCTATGCAGCCATGCATATGAGCTCTACTAAAGAAACACAGACTGCAACACTCCAGTTACTTTCCTATGTGGATTTTTTTTATATTCGCTTCCTTATAACATCTTCAAACACCCCAATTAGCTGTTCATGTAGTAAACAGTCCCATTTATTGCAAGCTGTGTCAAAGGCTTTTAGCATGGACTGTTGGACATTTGGAAACTGAATAGTAGCTTTTTTTCTATTGAAATATGGCCTTTTTGGTGAACAAAAAGGAGTACCTTTTCTAGATATTGCACATTTGGCTGAATGCACTAGAATAGTATGACCTTTCTGTGCACAAACCTTTCTTTTTTAGCCTATGCTTTGTATTTTCAACAGCCACTTTAATGAAGCTTCACATGTGTGAGTGTTTTTCTTTACTTTCATGACAGGAAGCATTAACATATTGATAGTTTCAAGGCAGGTTGTACAACTGAAGATGTTTGCTTTTTTAAACAGGCACTTTATATTCTGCAGTTTACTTTGGTCAAAAAGTCTTACCAGCCCTCCCCAGCATGATATTTACACAGAAGGAATGTAAGCTCTTGTCCAGCTCAAGTGATTTTTATGGTCCAATGAGTAACAAGATATTAGTCACCAGAAGGTCTTTTGACCTCATTTATTTTTACCTTCTTTCCTGCTAATAAGTATATTATTATGGTTATGAACTGCCTACTTTTTACTCAGAAAAAGTCAGCTTCCTGGAAAAATCTGCCAAATGTAATTCCCTTTCAGCTTGCCACCTTGGAAATTAAGACAAATTAACGGTGTATTGACTCAGACATAAGTTTGCAAAACAGGAACTACTTCAAAGCTACTCTGCTGATTTTCAGCAGGCACAGGAATATAGAAGCAAGGGCTTCTTAAATATTGGACAGAGGAAACACCTGAACTTCTTGAACATCCTTACTCCCCTGATACGGGATCTCCAGGATGTTTAGATCTGAATTATCTCAGACCTTTTCCAGCTGAGCAACAAAACCCATCTGGCCGAGATAACACTGGCTGTTGTAGGAACAGCCCAATGGTTTTGTAGTATGAAGAAAGCATAAAGAGAGAGGGGTTGCAATTCCTTGGAGATGACACAGGGAGAGAGATGACACTTTTTCACTTTTGAGACAGTGTTAAACAGGCTACTTGCATAACCCATACTTCTTCCAGAACCTCTGCTGGAGCAAGGGTCTGGAAGCAGCATCCTACCATGTTAGCAGATGGACATCAGTAGGGCAGCCAAGAGAGCAGGGAAAGAGGGATGCTTTCAGGAAAATCACATAAAGGGAGTTCATCCCAACTGAAGAATGTAGACAGCTTTTAACAAATACATTGAATGCAGTGGAGAGACATAATTATAATATGACTACACACAAGCAAGGAACTAGGATTAAGACCTCAGCAACAGCAAGGCAGGTTTTACAGTATGAATCACCAGCAGACAACTACTGTTGTTTATGAAAGCAGGTTCATTACCCTCTGCAGGCAAAGCCATGTCCTGTCACGAGATGAGGCTGGGATGAGACACCTTACCACGCAAGCTGGCATATTATCCTTGCTGAGACCACGAGCAGCTCTGTGCTGCTACTCAGCATGAACAGAGCCATCAAAATCTTTCTCTAAACCAGCATAAAAATGCATGAAATTTCTCATCTCCAAAAGCTCAGCTCTGCAACCTCTACAGTACAACAGAATATTGTTGAGGGCTTCTAACTATGCACTGCAAGTAAAATGGCAGAATTAGTCTGTTTGCCAACAGGTAGTGCCCAATCTGCCTATTTTCCAGTCAGATGTTATTTAAGGATAATATAAACTGCTCTCCTGCTGAAGTAATAGTACATTGTAATAAAATTGCAAGTTCTGCTACTGAAACATACCTTTGTATGCTTTTATGTGTTTATTAGGAGCAGTGAAATTTAATTAAATACAGAGAAATCATTTTATCTTGTCAGCTCTGCTGACAGATCTGACATTCATTGAGCACAGATGCTCCTCTTGAAAGATCTATGTTCTGTCCTAGCTGTTAATCCTGCCTCCTCTTCTCTATTTTTTGGGGGTTTTTGGGTTTTTTTGGTGTTACTTTTTTGCTATTTTTTGTTTGTTTATTTTTTGTTGTTGTTTTTATTTTTGGTTCGGTTTGGGTTTTGGGGGTGGGTTTTGAGGGGGTTTTGTGTGTGTGTATGTGTGTGTGTGTGTGTTTTGGTCTGTGTGTGGATTTTTTGGAGGGGGGGTTGTTGGTTTGTTTTTTTAAAAATATGTGTATGTTTATTTGCATACAGGGATTTTGCAGCAGTGAATATTTGGACAGTTTTTAGTGTAGGTTATAGAAACATAAAATCACAGCAATGGTTTAGTTTGAAAGGGGGTCTCAGAGTTTGTATAGTTCCAACCTCCAAGTAGATGATCTTTAAAGTCCCTCCAAACTCAACAATTCCATGATTCTATTAATCAACACCCAGTGTATTCTGAAGCCTTTATGTACATCTAAAAGAGGACACCTGACAAAAGCAGCTAACAAAGGAAGCAAACTCTTATTTGAATTTTTTCTAGCATGGTTAGAAATTAAGGATATAAAGTTAAGACAACAAATGATTTGTGTCAGTGTGCAGATTGACATGCAGGATGAAATTTTGAATTTTTATTTATGCCTTAGATTGGCTCCACAGGAGGGATAAGACACATCAGGGCTGATGCTGCAATACTGCCCTTAGCCTGAAAGCAGGAATCCCTCTGTGGCACCTCATTGCCTTCACAGAGCAGACCAGGGTAAGTGGTTCCAGAGGGGATGCTACTGAGGCACTGGAAGTCTTGGCACCTAACAGAGTTCAGAGGACACTGGAGACACCAGAGCTTCTAAGGTTACACACTTCAGTGTCTACATCTTTCATGGATGGATCCAGCTCCCATGTAACTGGCTGTTGGCTTTTTGTTACAGATTCATGTGTGTTCAGTCCTCACCTGGAATGACCAATGACAAAACAAGGCAATAATTCTCTCTGTTAAGCATCTCACTGCTGAGTCCACCAAGAGAGGGTGACAGCTGTGATTTTTGTAGTTGTGCTGTTAGAAAGTGAGCTGCACTTAGCTGACAGGTAAAGCTGTTTTTGCTTGTGGTGAACCTGAGAGAGTTTAAAGAGATGACTAATTCATGAAAGTTTCTATTGTCCACTAGCCCAGCCTCTTAGACACTTCGTCACCTCACAAGTATATAATTAGTTACTTTTCCTTCCAAAACCAGCTCAGACACACACTTCTAAGCAGTGGTATCACTTATTAAATGGTGCAAATCCCTCATCTTTAATGGGTCATGGTCTGGAAAAAAACAGCCTTACTGATAACAGTACACTGAGACCTTCCTTTAGGTTTTGTTAGGAATGTTGCTCTTTGGAGATTCCAGAGTGCCTCTCTGAAGACCCAGAGTATTTAAGACTTCCTTGCCAGGGCTGGGACTAGAGAAAAGCCCTGGGAATGTGCTGCTGATGCGTGGGTGTAGCAGTCCCCAGACTGGTGGTAAAGTATTGTGATGTTAGTCACTGGTGATGGCAAGGGCAAACAAACAAGTAGGAATTCAAAGAGAACATCAAACCACTGTAAGCAACCTGAATTATGCAGGAGTCATAGAGTGAACACCAAGAGAATTGGATAGGAAAATTACTGAAAAATGTATAGCAACATCTGTCTTATGTCTGTATCAGACTCTAAGTAGAGCTGGACTATTTTGATGACATACCAGGTGAGACAAAACTGTTCCCCGTCCCTCAAAGAAAATGAATACAGAAAAATGACACAAACTATTTCTCCTTCTGCCACATTAACCCATTCAGAGCCACCTATCCACTTTTGCAAGGTCTTACAAATTCAGAGGAGGCAGCACCAGCCCCAC
This sequence comes from Certhia americana, assembly GCA_018697195.1. NCBI lineage: Eukaryota > Metazoa > Chordata > Aves > Passeriformes > Certhiidae > Certhia > Certhia americana. Next base: position 102,293,354 of record CM031857.1, read on the forward strand.
CAGCAGTGCTAATTCAGCTCAACTGGGAGCTGAGGCTGCCAGCCTGTAGTTACCAAGGAGCTGCAGCCTGAAATGGGGGGAAGCTACTCTTCTGTCACTGTGGAATATTTCTGACCCAGGGTGAGCCCATGCTGAAACAGGAGTCTGTGAACATGGGAATAGATGGGATATACTGTCAGTGCCAGGAGCCATGTGGCTGCAGGGTTGCTGCCATCCCAGCTCTAGGGTCATCAGAGCTCAGTTAGAAATTGTTCGGTTCAGTTGTTGCAGCTCCAGGCACTGAATTTTCTCTGGGAGAGTAGGGAGGTGGTGCCTGCTCTACCTCTCAATTTTTTCCCATAAAACTCATGAAGGAAAAGCTGCAGCAGTGCCTCCTCCTCAGCTGATTCTGCTTTTCTGTTTTGCAACCAGCCATCCATAAGCTAAAGCGTAAAGTTTAGCCCTCTAGAAGAAAATATGTCAGGCCCTCAAAGGACACGAGTGGGGCACAAGGAAATCCCACAGGCACCTCTGCACTGTGCTCATCGCAAAGATGCCATGAAGCAAACTACTGTCAGGGTTACATTACTGGAGGCAGAGATGACAATACAAAATATTTAAGCTAACAATTTAGCTGTCCAGGACAGTGTCATTACCATCAGCCAATAATGATTTCTAAAAGATAATTTATAAAAGATTGGATTGAACACCTTCTGAGCTTTTTGACAAAAACATAAGAAGATTTGATGTTGGTTTTTTTTTTAAATTTTGTGCTTTTTTAAAATGAATTTTATAAATCTCATTTCACTTTTCTGCCTGAAGTACATTCGTTTCTATGGAAACATGGTAGTCATTTACGTGCATGGTGTTTTCTGACATCCATATGGGGAGTATAAGGACAAGTTATGTCACCATTGTGAAATGCAGGCATTTATGTGATGCTTACCATGGTTCTATGTGCAAGAGAGAAGATGAAAGGGGATACCTTTGGTCTGTTATATAATAGATGCAAAAGCCCAGATACAGGGAGGCAGCAATGAGCTGAGCTGTAGAATTTAACACACACACTCAGTACATTCATATTCACACCAAAGAAGAATGTAGGATTCACTTAATATTTTTATTTTGCCTATTTGGTGCAGCCATGCCTGTCTTCACTGTGTAGAGCAACACTGAAACTTGGTGAATTAATTATCACAGAAAGCCTTATGATGTAATTCATCCTTCCTGTGACAACATTTACTATTGCTGAGGAAAAGATAAAGGAAACAATCATGCTGTTTCTTCTTTCATGAAAATGAGAAAATTATATTGTGACACAATCTGTAAATAACAGAACCATTGGCTGTGTAACTATTTCATTCAGGAACATAAAACAAGCTTCCAGTGAGTCATACTTGTTCCTTATGTTTTAAATAGACTTTTATGAATCTACATTTCATATCTTCTGAAGGGTTAATGAAACCATCCCTTTTTGAAGTATGTTTTAAAAAGCCATGCTAGTCAGTCCAGGGTACTTAGAGAATAAAATTATTGCCATACCTTGGGCACACTGTAGAGCTAGAATGCACCCACACAAATCCTTTTGCTGTTATGTGAGAACTGCACTTTAGTGTGGTTAGTGGAAAGTTCTGCTCATTGAAATTACCATAATGTTGCTTGTTATGCATCTTTTGCTTTTGATTCTTAATATTCAGAACCATAATTTGATGATTTTTTTGTAATTTTTACTATTAATTTCCTCTACCAAGACATGGAAATAATCTTCCTTGAATAAACCTCTGCATCACAAATTGAACTGCAATGGGAACATTAACCTTTGATGTACAAATCAGGTGATGTTGCAGGTACTACTACAGTACTAACAACCAGCAAAAAGCTGTAGCAATGTGACAGATAGGATGAATTAAATCTAGCAAGCAACTTAAACCAACATTTATAATACATAATGTTATCACTTATTATGAAATAAATACAAAAAGAAAATATACAAAGAAAAATATACTTTTTCAGACCCTTCCAGCTGATATGTGGGATTCTGTGTATTCTTTCAAAAACATGCAGATTTCAAGTGTTTTTGATGAGTCCTGCTGCATAGGAAGAGTTGCTTTTTCTCTAAGAACACCATTAGGAGAGACGTAAGTATCCACATTTTTCTGCTACACCACCTTCGTCACTCTACAACACACTTTTACTGTAACTTTGATCACAAGGAAAGGAGGAAAAGAGGACATTTATTGCGTAACTTCATATATATACCATTCCAGAGCTGACCAGGGATTGGAGGGGGAAGTCACTACCTTTCTAACTACACTGGTCAAACAAAGAGTCTATCAATTTCCTCCTCCTCTAGAAAGGAATGCAAAACAATCATTGTTTACATGAAAGTGTGTGAGAACTCCACTACAAGAACGCAAAATATCAGAAGGCTAAGAAAAACTTTCAAAGATCAGGACGACACACCTTCAATCCTCTTCTAGGGGATTTAGTAAGGGCTGCCAACTCTGTCAGCAGCTTGAGATGAGCGGAGACAATTGTCCTGGTGGTGCTTGGCAGAACAGCTCAGTGGCTCCTGAATCATTCCTCAGCTCCCCAGCAGAGCCCAGTGGAGCACAGACCCACGCTAAAGGACATAGGCAGGGCTGGGCTCGCACGTGGGAGGACCACAGGGACTGAAGGGACATTTTGCCGTATGTGACACGTTTTTCTAGTCAGTCTCTTTAGCTTACTTTTTGTCATGTCTGTATTGGGAGTGCTTTAATCCCCAAATTCTCAGTGTTAGACAAATGAAGCCCTTTGTACAGGCAGGGCTTTGTTATTTGTGGTCAAAACTGATGGAAAACAAAAATCTACTGGCATGAGGGCAAATGAATCCAAATGGTTGAAAATGTGGGATTGTGGTACTAATGGGAACAAGACAGCATTTTTTTCCCAGCTCTCTGGACTTCATTCGGAAACAAATGACACCCAAGATAAGGTAGTTTGTGGTTCTGACAGGTGGGGATGGAGCTGAAGAAGCTTATTTACCTCATGCAATATGGCATTGCCAGATAGCCTTGTTTCTTATACCCATGGGAGCACCAGCACCTGAGCCATGGCCACCTAGCTGGCAGCTGAGAGGTCCTCGTTCCTTCCCTGCTCAGAGTGCAAAAATAGCCCATAGTGGCCTGTGATAGAGACAGACCCAGGAGCTGCTGGGAAGAGCAGTACTGCAAATCTCTACAAAAACAAGTCCAGGTTACCCTGACTTTGACCTGAATCTACCACTAATTTCAGTCATTAACACTTTTCTTCCCATAACTCTTTCTGGTTCCTTGGGGTTTGCCATCAAGTGGAGGTTGCTGGGGATCTGGCTTGCCATGTCTGCAGGGAAGAATTTGGAGAATAAACATTTTTATTTTATCTATTGTGTTTATACTGCCTGAATTCTCAAGGCATTTCACTTCATCTAGAGTGGGGTGATTTCACTCTAAATTAATTTGAGACTGAGAATCTATTTTTGAAGGGAAATGCTAAAATACCTGCCCTGATGAAGAGAAATCAGGTCTTGAAGTATGTGACTGGCAGTACTACTATGGGATAATGCTTTTGCTGAGTGCAGGATTTATTTTGGCAATTCTTGGTACACTAAGTACTGTATCAGCTTTAGCCTCACATTTCTGTGTGTTTCTCTTTCTCTTGTCCTTCCTAAGGACAGCTGTCTGATTTAGCAGGAATGTCAGATGGGTCAACTAAGAAACAAACAGCCTGGTAAAAGCAAAACAAGAAATGTGGAGTGAAGGGAAACACTGAATATTTATCTCAGGTTGGCTCTGGAATGGTTCCAGATGGTCAGTGCTGTGTCAGTGGTGGAGGCAGCGGACACACGATATACTGGCCACCACTCTGAGTTTCTTCTTTAGGATTGTCTTTCATTTCCAGCCTAAAAATTTCCTAGGAAAGAGTGTGGGTTTCTCAACACATTTCCTGAATAAATTTCATAAAATGCTGCAGGTAGCATGACCTGGTGTTCCCTAATATCCCCTATAATATCCTTAATATACATGGGAGGAGTGGATCTGTGTGTGTAATGTAGAGGGCTGTCCCCTAAGATGCTGCTGCTAACACTCAAGATTGTGGCTATTGAAAATGAACTGTGTTTCTGTCAGAACCAAGGAAAGCTGGTCTTATTTAGTTTAAGTTTATTCAACTCTCTGTTAATTGGTCCTTTTCACTTTATTGTTCTTTAAAGGCAGCCATGAATTTCTCCTCTCAGAGCTTTCTTCTGTCACTGCTATAAAATATGGAAGTTGTTCACACAAAATCAATAGTAAATTCCCTGGTGGACTTCAGGTAGTCTCACACGTGTTATTAAAGCCAAATCTTTGCTCAAGAGAGCTACTGTGGTGATTTTGTTCTGTTTTATTCTGAGAGAAGTGAAAGGATATGAAGACTAGATGGGACTTTCTGTTAATTAGCACCACAGCTGGAGCAGAAGCTTTCCCTTGGAGGACAGCTTCCTAACAGGTTCAGCCCACAGTGCTGAGGCGCTGCTCCAGTGGCAAAGGTTCTTCCACAAGGCTGGGGACTTTCCCACATTGCCACTCTTGTCCTTTCACCTCTGCCATACCCCAGGGTCTGAGCTGTCATCACAAATTTTGGCATAACTGGGGACAGATACATTCATTAACTAATTTGAAAACTGAAGCCAAGGCATCTTCCTGGATGTTGACCAAGACTGGAACCAGGCTGGGGAGTTCACAACAGCCACAGGAGAGGGACCAGCCAAGCTCCCAGCTTGGGGCAGCCTGTAGGGCAGCTTTGGCTTCAGGAAATTACTCTGTGTCAGCATGGAGCTGACAAATGCAATGGCCACATGTTTGTCAAGATTATCAGCAGAGGACATTCAAGAAGGCACTTTACTTTAAAGTTGCTCAGCCTCATCACCCATGCACCATTCACTGTGCAGGACCAGGCAGAAACCCATGGTATTGCACCTGTTGCAATACCATGATGCAATGATGCAATGAGGGCTTGATGTCCTTGGCAGAATCTTGGAAAAGTCCTTTGGTCTACAAAGACATCTCTTCCTGACCAGCATCACCTGAAACTTGTCTGGTATCAGCTTCAGCCAAGTGGTCCTTTTTCCATTTTCATAGATTTAGTGGCATCAGATGATCTGTCTACATCTCTATATTTCTATATATATATATATATATATCTGTGCCTCTAAGTCTCTATATTTATATAATCACCAGATTTTTAAAGATTATACATACACACACAGACACACACATCTGTATCATCCCCATCATCTCTTAAGTGCTACTGTATGTTGTCATTTCCTAGGGGGTTCCACGAATATTTTTAGGACTTTAACTCTGAGTATGGCAGTTTTTCACTGGCTTTTTTGCCTCAAAGGATCTTTAACAGAGCATATAGCTCAAATGTTTTTCTCTGAGCCTTACAAGGGTGCTAGGAGCAATATCAGACAGAGTCTGTTAAGTCTGTTTATCCTGTGGCACAGGATAAAACTGAATCAAGGATTTTTCTTTCTCACTCCTTTTCTATTATGTTAATATTTAACAATAATTCATCAATGAGCTAGCACAGACTGATATTTTCTTGGAAAGGTTATTGTTTTCAAATATTCTTTAGGAGTAGGGAACAGTCGTCATCAGCCAACAAAAAGGGAGCAGTAGTACTTCAGAAAAGACAAGGGTCATCCCCATCATCCAAGAAGAAACCACAGACAGCAGCAGTGAAAGCCTGCGTCCCAACCATCACAAACCCACTTTTCTCTCAAATGTGTTATGTTTGCAGGCTTGTGTTGAGAAAGTTGTCCAAACTTCTGTGAAAGCATAGCATAGATGAGAAACTCCCTGTCCTCCCTGTGCCACTCACAACAGAGCTTCTCTAAGAAGAGACCTTATCAGCCTAGGTAGCCAGAGGAAAAGAAGGTAAGAACAATCCAGCACTCAGTAGTCTCCAGCTGAAAATGACATTGTGTACTGATTCAGCCAAATAACGCTAACTTTTAGGATTTCAACTAAGGGATGTGGTACCTCACTAAACTGTAAGCTAGAATTTTGGTGATAGAAATAATATTTATGCTACCATTTATTTTTTGCTTTCAAAAGGCAGCAGTCCATTATTTTTCTGTGTTGAACAACTCTATTTTAATTTAAAATTATGCAGAATATTAAAAAAGCATCAATTTCTAGTCCTTTATGGTATATGGGAATTATCACCAACCTCTCAGCATGAACTTGATCACTTTTCTCAAGAAATTTGGAAAATCAACGCAACTGGATTTTACCATCTCATGCTACAGGAAGGTACTTGGCTTTTAGCAAGTGTATGCCTTCAGCTGACTTTATTTTCAACTATTTTTATCTTCAACTAATTTTATTTTCTATCTTGGGTTAAGAGCAAAATGTCTGAGAACAGAAGCTTCAGTATATGTGACTAGAATTTCTTCTAGTCATAGATGTAAAAACCTAGCAAGTCTAATAGAGAGCCAATGACCAATACTCAAAGATGCCCAACAACCACAGCTCACCTAACAAGGAAATAGCAGATGAGCCAGTACTTGTGTCAAAACAGTCTCAACATTTCTCCAATGCTATTTGACTGCACTTCAAACCAAAAATGCCATATTTTAAGATTACTCTATACACTGCAGTCTCTCTGTAAGAGTTAGATCCTTTTGCTGTCTCCTGCATGAGTCTCTTTGAAGCAAAAGGATGATGTTTCCACCATGTTTTGTATGTTATGTCCATTTACTCTTTCACATATCCATGTCTGCTGTGACACTGAATTATTCAAATGTCTGATTATGGTTTGATTGGTTGGAAACCAATTTACTACAGAGAACACATATATCCATACAGTCACACCTATGTTTCTTATCCTTCTGAAGGGCCTCAGTAGGATCGAACTCCTACTGAGTTCTATCCTTCTGAAGGCCCTTTCCCTGCTTTGAGAACACAAGTCAGGTCATGAGGGCTACACACACTGATTTTGCATTAGCCTGTGGCAACATGCTGGCACTGCACTGGTGACTTCTTCCTGCCCCACTGTCTGCAGGGCAAACCTTTTGGTTCACTGCTGCCTTTTGATCTCCAGCTTGGAAAAACAACTTGACAAGGAACTGACTGCAAAGCATGGATTTTGCACAGCTCTAACCTAAACTATTTTGTCTGACCACTTTTAGAGGAGTTCCTTACCAAGATGTTGTTCTCCTTGCTTGCACAGTGACCTTATTTCATCCTACTCTCAAGCTGAGGAACACCAAAATAAACATCCACATATCCACAGTGTACTCATTAATATACAGTAGATCTATTTCAGATTATAAATGGCATGTTCTATGCAAGGAGATAAATTTCAAATATGGAGCATTCACAGAGCCCCTAACCCTATAAACTGATTTTTACCTTGGCCTAGGAAGGATCCTAATAAGGCAATAGAGAAAGTTAAAGAAAGAAGGTCAACATCCCAAAAATGATACATTCATAGAGGAATGCAAATGGTGTAAACCACAATCTATATGAAATATTGATGAGATTCTAGAATGGGTTCATTTAATATAGTGTTGTTCAGATAAACACAGTGGCCCAGGTGCTCCTGGTATTTAAAACACAGAAATGCTCTCAACCCTGTTCTAATGCCTCTGCATATCAGAGCTGAGCAAGACAGTCCAGGCAGGCAGCTGAGACCCACCAATGAGGTGGGGCACTGCTGTGAAAGTATATGAACATGTAGCTAAAGCTTAACATCTAACTCCATGTAACATTTTCTCTAAAACCCATCTCTTTTTCCAGGCCACCCACCTTGTATTTGTGTCTGGGATAAGTGAACAGAGCCATGAAAAAATTCATTATTGCAGAGGCTTTCATAGGGGAAATCCTTCTCATCACTACCTCACTGTCCTTTACACTCTGTCCTTGCTCTGATCTCTCCAGGTATCCCCAGGCAGGCTGGTTTGGCTGTGCCTGTGGCCTGGTGCACAAGGGAGCCTGGTTTGGATAGCACAAAGGTCCAGGGACAACTTAGTGCTGTCACCTGGGCATGGCAAGCAACGTGAGGCAGGAGGCAGAAAACACTCCACCCTGCCAGGGAAACTTGGTTAGGTTAAAGCAATTACTTACACTGAAACTGGGCCAGAGAACTTAGCATAATTGCACTTACCATGAATTGCATGGCATTTCAAATACCTGACTATTTAAAATGTCTTGAAATTTGTGCTGATCAGAGCTAGCTAGAAATCCAATGCTACATTTTTACTGATTCCTGAATTATTACTGTTGTTCTTAATTACTCAGAGTTATATAGCACTTGATGAGAACTTCTATTACATAAACACGTGAGCTGTTGCTCCAAGGGGCAGCAGTCACTAAACACCTGGCACCCCTCTGTCTCTGGTTACAGAGGACAGAGCATCAGGGCCAGTCACAAGGTTGTGGAGAGGATTCACCTGGTGATGCCTTGGCACCTTCTGGCTGCAAAGCACCTTAAAGACTTACCTGTGAGATGGGATCCGCCTCATCCAACACTGGCTGGCTGTGTCGGCCAGGTACCCAGCCCAAACCTGTCTCTCTGCAGTCAATAAAGGAGAGACATTCAGAGGGCAATTTATTTCATCTGTCTCAAACGTTATGTCTAGAAAATAAGTAATTTCCCAAAGAAACATTTCTTCAGTCCCTGACCCCAAGAGAAGAATAAAGGCCACCCATCCACATTCTGTGCCTTTAGAAGTACTAAAAAATCTGCAAGCAACCATAGAAAGGTCTGTTGCTGAAGAAAATTATTCAATTTCTTCAAATCCAGCTGAGATCTTATAAACTTGATTCACACATGAAGCCGGAGCCTATATATAGCCCATAGCTTTTGGATCCTTGGCTGAAATATAGTGAGACTGCAAGAGAAAGGAACTGAAAGAAAACATTTTGTAATGGAAAAGTGTTAGTATTAGACACTGTTAGACACTGTAGAAATGTTGGCATTTTCTGGCAGCCTCATTTTCAATATGCCATGTGATTACAAGAATGGATCTTTTTGTAACTTACACCTGCTGAGAGATATAAATGTAACTGTCTGGAATTGGTGATATCTATAGTCTTGGTCATGCCCTTTTGTTTCTTGGTACATTGAAGACATTATACTGATAATATGCCCCATTAGATGCATATCATATTCTGCAATGAACGAAATCGTACTCATTTTATTTACAGAGAATCATGAAGATGTACTATTTTTGTCTGAATAAATAAATAAATAAAAAAGCATGCACAGCATAGTTTTGATGACTGGGACTTTAAAGAGGCGTATTACTGACTGTAACACTTCAATTGTGCTTTTCTTTGTTTTCCATGTTAAGTGTTTCAAAAAGGACATGCTAATAAGACCTAAAAGAGCTAAAATGGACTATGCCTCCTCCAGAGACTCCCTGAGCAAGCTGTGACACATACATTTGCACAGAACTGCACCTGTACATCTGAAAATTCAAACATGCTCTCTTTGTCCAGATTAGAAAATGAACTACTAAAAATGTGTCCTGTTAATCTTTTGCAAATCACCACTAATCTTCTTCCCACTGTTTTTGAACACTCTTCTTTGGATTCCTCTGTTGTTAACTATTTGATCAAGGAAACGTAATTCTGTCCGGTCATCACAGGTCCTCCTTTACACTTCAAAGAAATACCTGCATATTTTTCAGGAAAATTATTTTTCCACTATTTCGCACTGAGCTTTGTTTTTCTTTAAAGAGTGGGTGAATAGAATGTTCTGTACCAGCATGTACCAGCAAAAGCCATAGACTGCAAAGGTTTCCTTGCTGCTTTAACAAAGAATAAAAATGTTTATTAAGGAGTTTGTTTTCCACTTTTTCCTGAGAGAAGAATACAGGTTATCAAACTGTTGTTTCAAACTAGTCTCAAACTCTTTTTCTTTGTAAAAAAAAATACATGTATAATATAAACCAATACAATTACATGAATAATACAAAAATAATACATGGTCACATCTAAAAAATTCTAGGACATTAAACTGAAAAGTGCTATTCCTTTTTCTTTAAAGAAATCTGGTATTATTTTTGTTTATGAGACACTATATCTATGGATTTTTAAGAAACAGAAAATAATCTCTGTGTGATGTTTGAGAAAATGAATTCTTTCTTCATAGCATTCATTGACAGTGAGGCAAATTGTAACAACAGACAGGTAGGAGCAGCCTCCCATTCACAAATCCTGGTCCCCAAGGGCCACTTCAGCTACCCCACTATCTGTTGGAAGCACAACACAGCAGGGAACAGGCAATCCAGAAAGTTCCTGGAATGCACTAATGAAAACTTCCTACTCTAAGTGACAGAGGAGCCACTGAGGACAGATGCTGTGCTGGACCTTGCTCTCACAAATGAGGGGCTGGTGAGGAATGTGAGGCTCAAGGGAATCCTGGGCTGCAGTGACCAGGGAATGGTGCAGTTTGAGATCCTTAGGGCAGTGAGGAGAGTGCACAACCAGTTCAGTGCCCTGGACTTCAGGAGAGCAACTCTGGCCTCTTCAGGGATCTGCTTGGTAAAGTACCAACCCTGAAGGGAAGAGGAGCCTTAGGAAGCTGGCTAATGTTCAAAGATCACCTCTTCCAAACTCAGGAGCAGTACATCCCAACAAAGAGGAAGAAAGGCAAAACACCAGGAGGCCTGTGGGGATAAACAAGGAACTCCTGAACAAACACAAACACAGAAAGGAAGCCTACAGAGGGTGGAAGCAAGGGCAGGTAACATGGTAGGAATAGAGAGAAATTCTCTAAGCAGACAGGGGTCAGGTTAGGAAGGCTAAACCCTGATAGAATTAAATCTGGCCAGGGATGTCAAGGGCAAGAAGAAAAACTTCTATAGGTACATCAGTGATAAAAGGAAGACTAGGGAATGTGCGCCCTCTCTGGAAGGAAACAGGTGACTTAGTTACCTGGGATGTGGAGAAGGTTGAGGTGCCCAATGTCTCTTTTGCCTCATTCCTCACCAGCAAGCTCTCTAGTCACACCAACCAAGTCACAGAAGGCAAAGGCAGGGATTGGGAGAATGTAAAACCATCGACCATAAGAGATCAGGCTTGACACCATCACAGGAAACTGAAAATGCATGAATCAGGGGACCTGATGAGACACATCTGTGGGTAGAAAACTGGTGGATGAAGTTGCTAAGGCACTTTCCATCATATTTGAGAAGTCATGGCAGTTCAGTGAAACTCCCATAGATTGGAAAAGGGAGAATTCTTCATTTTTAAAAAGAGAAGAAAGGAAGACCTATGTAATCACAGGCTGGTCAGTCTTACCTTTGTGCCTGGCAAGTTCATAAAGCTGATCCTCCTGACAGTTGTGCTAAGGCACACAAAAAATGGGGAGGTGCTTGGTGAAAGCCAATATGACTTCACTAAGGGCAAACTGTGCCAGAAAAATTTGGTGGCCTCCTATGGTGGAGCTGCAGAGGTGGCAGATGAGGGAAGAGCATCTGCCATCACCTACCTGGAATTGTGCAAAGCACTTGACACTGCCGGGCATGATGTTCTTGTTTCTAAACTGTAGAGACATGGAAAAGACAGATTATCCACTGGATGATACCAAGTGGATGAGGAACTATCTGGATAGCAACACTCAAATTGTTGAGATCAATGGTTCAACATCCGAGTGGACACCAGTGATGAATGGTGTTTCTCTCAGCAACAGGTTTAGATATTGGGACTAGTTTAACATCTTTGTCAGTGACATGGACAGTAGGATTGAGTACACTTGCAGCCCAGAAAGCCAAACATGTCTTGGACTGCATCAAAAAGCAGCAAGGGCAGCAGGGCAAGGGGGGGAATTCAGCCCCTCTGCTCTCATGAGACCCCACCCCACAGTGGAGTACAGTGTCCAGCTCCAGGGCCCCCAAAATCAGAAGGACATGGACCTGCTGGAACAAGTCCAGAGAAAGCCACAAAGATAGTCAGAGGGCTGGAGCACCTCTCCTATGAAGAAAGGCTGCAAGGCTTGGAGATGTTCATCCTGAAGAGGAAAAGACTCCAGGAAACCCTACAGAACCTTCCAGTACCTAATGGTTTACAGGAAAGCTGGAGAGGGACTTTTCACAAGAACATGTAGGGATAGGACAAGGGGGAATGTCTTACTGAAAGAGGTTTAAATCACATACAAGGAAAAAATTATTTACTCTGAGGATAGTTGTGGATGCCACATCCCTGGAAGTGTTCACGGCCAGGTGGATGAGCAACATGGCCTAGTGGAAGGTGTTCCTGCTCATGGCTGGGCAGTTGGGACTGGACGCTCTTTAAGGTCCCTTCCAGCACAAACCACTCTCTGATTCTATAAGTTCTGAATTGCTTCTTGAATTTCACAAAAAAATGTACTCTAAGATGAAGTGTCAGTGTTTTACACAATGGACAAGTATCAGAACATAAAGTATGCAGTCTCTTCTTAAGAAACAGAGGCAGCAATCCAGCAGTACAGCTATGTGTGCACAAAGTCCTATATGTGAATATTTCTTATGCTTAACAACAAGTGTATGTGTGTTTTTCCAGACTGGGACCATAACCTCTGCTCATTCCCATTGCAGGAGTGTTGCTACCACTCCCTGCCCTGTGCTTCCACACAAGGCTTTGTGCCAGGTGTTGCACATTCATGCCTTTCAAGTTATGAAGAAGGGAGGTTAACCAAAATTAAATTGTTCAAATTAAATCAGAGAGGAATGAGAGAAAATTGTTATTTGAAGCTGACAGAAACTGCAGCTGCAATTTGGAAATGAAATGCAAGTCTAAATAGGAGCAATGAGGGGAGAACACAGGTGTGTAGCGTGTTACCTAGCAATGAAATCCCTGTGATATGTGAATTGAGAATTGATTTGGAAAGGGTAAAACTATCTAGACAGGCATGTACTGAACAGTGGCATAAATTCGTAACTTTTCACCACAAATAATCCTGAAGCTCTTTGTACATTTAATTGATAAAAATTGGACATCTCAGAATTGGAATCACTCCATGACAGAACAGTTTAATACAAGCTCATGCAACAGCATTTGGAAAGATAGAAGCTTGGGGTGAAATCCAGTTTCTAGTGAAAACATGTCCTTAAGGATTGCTCTGCTCTGGGCCCAAATCACTCCTAGGATCTGATGTTACATTGTAGGACTGTAGCCACAGCTGTGCAGCAGCCCCTGGATTTGGAGGAGTGTGCTGAGCAGCAGGAGACGGGGAGAAGATCCAGGAAACTGGGACTGCACCATCATCCATTTGCAGCCTCACACAGGAGAGCCCTCATGGGCAAGACTGCTCTAAATGAGCTTCTTTTGTCCCTTTGGGAGGTGCATAATTAGAGTAATCCTGGGTGTGCTGCATCCTATGGTTAGCTTCTGAGCTGTTTCTTCTGATTGTCTGCTCTCAGGAAATGCATTAAAGCTCTGCAGAAGGGACCACATCAGGCTGGATTACATTTTCCCCAAATTTGCCAGCAGTAAGGCAAATCTGGCTCTTCAGGGGCATCTGGGGAGGGACAGACACTGACTGTCTTTGGAGATTTCATTGCTGTGAGTGGAATGGTTCATTAATCATACATGGAGTTTCTTTAGCAAATCTGTGGCATGTAAAGTGGTACTGAAAAGGTCATGCTGTTTAATGTAGGATAAATAAAAGTGATCTTATTTTAGTAAGAGTCAATCATGTTTCAGTGTTTTTAAGGCAAAGACTGTGTCAAGTGCCAGCATTTTTAGTAAACAGGGGTTTTTTTATTGTTTTCTGTAGCCCACAGACAGTAAAAAGTGACCTTGTTAGAAGGAAAAGTACCAATAATATGTCAAAATATTATTAATATCTTTCTCCAGTTTCACAGGTTTTCCTAATCCAAGTGACTGAGTAAATAAAAACTTAAGTGAAGTAATCAATAAGAGGGAACTTGATGACAGGAAGTCTGAAAAAGAGTAGAAATACTCTTCAAAGTGCAGAAGCAGCAATCCAGTTTGGCCATAGGGTAAATATATATTTATTAACAGAGCTCCATTATTATGTTTATATATTATGATATTATGCACTGAGTTGAAATATGCATGATAGGTAACCAAGAAGGGGTAATTAATTAAAAAATTATCAATTAATTCCTTAGTCTCTTTCAAAAATCCAATTGTATGAGTGAATATTTAAGGTGGAATATGCAAGGCACATGTGGTACAAACTTTTTAATGAAGTATTAAAATACTTCATTTAGAATGCCCAGCCTAATTATCAGACTGGTCAGGTCAATATACCAGCTACAAATTGCTTTTGATAGTAAGATGCCAAACAACACCTCCAGAAAACCAGAACAGATGTTCTCTGGGATAAACAATCTGGGTCATTTCTGTAATTACACATTTGCATGAGAATCAAATTACTTTCTAGAATAAAATATTTTTCAGACTGTGTTCTTTGTTAATCATTAAACCAAGTGACCTGAGTGGCTCTGATGTGGCTTTTTGACCTTCCTCTCCTCCAATACTCACTTCAGTGACCTCCTTAATCATTCAGTTAATCTGTAAAAGACGAAAAGAGCAAACAAAGCCTATGTGGTTTGTCTGTATGTAACACAAATAATGACAATTATTTTTAAGAAACCAAGAATAATGCTCAATGCAGCAGGTTACAAAATGCTCATCTAAAATTTTATGAGAGCTGATTTCTCTCAAAACACACCAAAGTAAACAATGTATGTGGAAAATTAGACAGTGCAAGAAGCAAAAGAACATTAAAGGAAAAAAAAAAAACCAGACTCTACTACTTTATGTTCTCCTTCCACAAGCATGCAAATAACACTGCTAACCACAAACTTCCCAAATCTGCTAAGCATAGATCAGTTTTTGTCCACATGGGTAAACCTCCGCATTGTATGGGTACACAGGGTAGCAGTGTGCCTTGTAGCAACCAGCAGCAACTTAACTTCCCCAGAAAGTATCTGTGAGAGTCTGAAATCTGGTGGGTAGGGGCTGGGGGAAGTGAGAACAGAATGGAAAGGAGACATGTAAAGATAAAATATACAGCTGTGGGAGACATGACAAACTTCTAAACCTAGTGAGGCTAGGTATATACATGAGTTTCCTCTTGCCATGTCAACTCAATAAAATGTTTCCTACATTTTTAAATTTAGGGCTGCGCCTCCAATAACATTATTTTGTTCTGCTTTCTGCCAAAAATGTGTAATGTGCCTTGCCTTCATGAGATGGGCTCAGATATTCATTCTTTTATTGAAATGCTTGCTCTCATGTTTAGTCAATATGACATTAAAAAATACATTCAAATGTTGGCAGTGTTTAGTTTAGGGTAGTTTTCAAAAAGGTGAAAATTCAAAAAATGGCAACAATATGCATTGTTTCATCTGGAAATATTGGGAAAGGTGGGTACTCTAAAATTTAATCATTTCCAGAAAAGTACATTTTCTGGCATGAACACTTAAATACAAAAGCTTTAAGCAGTTTGTTTTGTAGAAGTTATAACAACTTCAGAGTTCAAAGAAATAAAATATTTTGAATATAATATTACATACCATATTTAAGCAAATTTTCAAAATTAACGAAAATGCATAGTCAGTGTTTCATTCTACAAATCTCTTTCTTATTTTTTCTTTTTCTCATACTTCTTGTGCTCTGTGTCACTAGCGTAAGTGAAAAGATCAAAATTAAAAGTGGAAGAGGAGGAAGACTTTTCCTTATTTCCCACTGGAAAAAAAGCTAACTGGTCACCAGAAGAGGAGTTAGCTGCTATCTTAGAATTTTAGTATATTCTTGTTAGTGATAGAAAAATAATATATTTGAAGATTTAAAATGTTGGTTTTATTTATTCAGTCCTACCTTTTACTCCCATTTTAATCTGGGGTGGTGAGGTGGGGAGAGTAAGGGAACATAAGGATTTGCCATTTATTGCAACATAAAAATGTCAAGCACTATAAAAATACCCTTCTGATTTTTTTTTTTTTTTTAAGAAGTGGTATTTCTCCACAGAACGCTGATATTGCAATCTTTTTGAAATATCCTTATTTAAGAGGTCAGACCTCTCAGCTTACACTTTACACAATTTTAGCTTTCACACATAGACAACACTCACTGAATTGCCACACTTCTGACTGCACACTCAGAAGGCTCCAGGGACCCGAGATGAGACTGAGGAGCAAGTTAAACCCTTCAGGGCTGCTCTGAGAAATCCCCAGAGCAGCCCAGCCGGGGTTCCCAGTTCCAGGCCTTTTCCAGAGCAGCCCAGCCAGGGTTCCCAGTGCCGGGCCTTTTCCAGAGCAGCCCAGCCAGGGTTCCCAGTTCCAGGCCTTCTCCTGAGCAGCCCAGCCCGGGTTCCCAGTTCCAGGCCTTTTCCTGAACAGCCCAGCCAGGGTTCCCAGTTCCAGGCCTTTTCCAGTGCAGCCCAGCCGGGGTTCCCAGTTCTGGCCTTTTCCTGAGCAG
The DNA here is from genome assembly GCA_018697195.1 of Certhia americana. Lineage (NCBI taxonomy): Eukaryota > Metazoa > Chordata > Aves > Passeriformes > Certhiidae > Certhia > Certhia americana. The sequence goes on from CM031857.1 coordinate 102,309,778, forward strand.
TCCCCGGGAGAGGCAGGGTGATCCTGCTGCTGGGTCTGCCCCTGCAGAGCAGCTCCACGGAGAGGGCAGCGAGCTGGGGCACCCCCCAACCCCAAACCCCTTCAGGTTCATCAGCACAAGGCTCCTGCCTGAAGGGACATCCATGCCACCCCCTGCTTCTGGTCAAAACCCAAAGCCCTGAAGTCAGATATACACAGGTTCTGAAGTGATTTTTGGTTGGGTTTTAATCTGACCTTGAGCAGGGTCTCGTCCCCAAGTGCGTGCTGGAATATTTATGCTGGGAAGCCCTTCCTCTTCTCCTGCCTCACCTTCAGAGGAAGCAAAAGGCCCAAACCCAAATGTCAATTAATAGGGCTGGCCCCCACTAATCTAATGAACTATGAGTGCTCCAGGTGAGAATCCTCAACAGAGAAAGAAATGGACTCTGCCCCCACTCCTTAAATAAGATTTTTAATAATATAAAAGGCCTCTGTTAAACATATATTAAAAAGCATGAAGAACTGCCTCCACCACAAACACAAATCAGTGTGAAGTATTTTATGAGTTCAGTCAATTTTAGATCAGTGTAAAAATAAAGGTTTATTCTTGGTGAACGGAGCAGCATAAATAACCAAAGTAGTTCTCCAGGGAGAAGTCTGAAGATGCAAGCAAAGGAAGCCTGAGAAAAGAAAAGCCACACAAAAACAGAGTTTGTCTTTTTAACATCACCTGTATTTACAGTATTTAGAATATAGAAATAAATATAGCTGTGGTGCACCAGGCAGGCAGGTACTTTGAAGACGCTTTCTGAATGAGAACTTTCAAAGATTAGTAATCAGATATTAGAGGGCATATTTCAGTCTTAACTCCTATCCTTAAAGAAATGAAATGCTTCCAAAAAATATCTCAATACCTTTCCATAAATTTGATATAAATGTTGCACCCCTCCTGAGACTTATGAGGAGGACATTGAAGAACTTTCTCCTTTCCTCTGTAGTGTTAAAACCTTTTCTTTCCAAGATGTGCTGGAAATTGATTTCTTCCACAGATTTCATTTCCATGCACTTCATTCAGTATAGGGAGTCAGCAACCGGCTTCAACAGCACGACTCAAACTGTGAACCCACACAGACCTGCAGCACAGCATTGCTGTGGCCAGTGTCTGGCCATGAGTTTTGTGTCAGTTTTGCCAAGCCTCAGCACTGAAGCCTGTCCAGTTTGCTCTGTCTGACCTGCCCTCAGCTTCACTTTAACTTGCTTTAGCTGTGACTGCAGTTTTTCTTCTGACCAGGTGCCTGCAGCTATTTTGGTTTGTTTTGCTTATTGCTGTATGGTACTGCTGCGGTTTTGTGAGTGCACAGGAGTGATACAGCAGGAGAAATTCCACCTTGGTGAGTGGCTCTGGGATATACAGGTCCCATGTGTGGTGTAGGGGAGTACCAGCACTGGGTGACAGGAGATGGATGGGACACAGGTTTGGCTCTGGAGACCCCAGAGCTATAACTCTCCAGTGTCAGATAAAGAAATGCAGACCTGAGGCTGGACAAAACTGAATCTAGGGCAGCAAGTAGAATAAAGAAACTGTATCTACCATAAGGCTCTGCTCTGTCCTTAGCAAATTTGGATCTGATGTAGAGTTCAGACCATTTTAGAAAGAGCAAACATGCAAAAGCATGTTAGCCAACATGCAAAAATGCACCCAAATAGATCATAGACTGAGAAAAAGGAAACTATCAACACCACAACACATTATCAACATCAATATCCTCCTGGTGAAGAACTACAGATGCCAACAACAACCCATAGTCCTGCCAACTCCAATACCTGAGCAAAAGTAGCCACCCACAGGCCTGAAAGGGCTAGAGAAGAGGGAACATTTCACCAGGAGAAGGGGTAAAAAGAAAGTAAGGAGTCACAGTTTTAGATGTATTATTATTACTACTACAGTTGCAACCTTTTCTGCATAGATACAGTCTTTTCTTTCTGTAATAGTTGTGTGTGGAGTAGTAATGACTTTTGGATTAGACTCCTCAGGTTTCAATTATACTAACAATAAATTTCTGTCTTTATATGTAAGTTGTTTCTGCTTTGCCCATAAAACAAGATATTGAGCATAATAAGTCGCTTTGCTAGATCTAAGTAATAGAAGTATTACTTGTTAGCAGTACTGAAACAGAATCTCTTCCTGAGGGGTTTAATATGACAGACTAAACACTCTCAAAACTTTAGACTTAACGTAGCATCAACTGAAGAGTCATTGGCATTTGCCAAAATGAATGGATATCAAGAGGTCAGATTTTCAGGTGGCATAAGCTGGTTTTGTTTTTTGGTTGTGTGGGAAAAGCAGAGCCCTCATTTCAGGCTCTGTTTCTGGGGCACGTGGCTTCCTTGAAAACCTGAGGTCTGGCACCATAGTAACAATTACTCTGAGGGTAAATTCTTGCTCCATCTGAAGTCAGTGGGAATTTTGCCACTAACTCATTCATACTTGAGGTTTCACTCAAGGGAATCTCACCCAAAACTCTTCCTGCAAAGAAGTCCAGGAGGAAGGAGATCATAATGGATCACAGCCAAGCTTGAGTCCACTGTTAGGACATCACTGCCTTGACTTGTGCAGAGTTGGAAGTGAAAGCATGGATACATCCCATGAAAATATTATGGTAACATACAGTAATCTGCAGCTGTTGTCTGTGGGATTATCCAGCTGTGGTTCAGAGACACATTAAATCAGCCGAAGTCAGTTGTAAATATAAAAGAAAAAAAAAAAAAAAACCCTAACCAAACAAAAACCTATCCGCAAAAATGAAACCTCCAATCAAAAAAAAAAAAAACAAAAAAAAAAAAAAAAAGCACACCCCCAAAAAACCCAACCCAAATAGAGGTACATCATCACACGCATCTGCTATTAAGAAAATGCAATATTATTAGAGTTATGACTAAGTGGAATGCCTGGAAGAGATTTACCACAACAGAAAAAAAATCAATTAGGTATGGATATGTACTTATACATCTTATTAATTTCCTTTTGGTTGCATGAGTAACTTTTAATTAAGCTTCAGGTTACAATGTGTATATATGTGTATAAAATGTGTGTGTACATATATATGTGTGTGTGTGTGTGTGTGTGTGTGTGTGTGTGTGTGTGTGTATGAGAATACTTTATAATGTTGACCATAAACATAATATTTTAGCTCCCATATGAAATAAATCAGGAAGGTTGCTGGCCTGTTTCAGTCAAGTTACATCATGAAAAGGTGTAAGTCTGTAAACCAAGACTGAAGGGAGTAGGGATGACTTTTTCAAACTGGGTATACTTCATACACCCAAGGAAAGTTCTCCTGTTGTCCTTGAGATAACCAGTGGTTTTAGATGGCTTCATGCCAAAGTACATGGCTTCATGCAGTGCTTTTCTGATTTCTGCTCAAGCATACGCATGCCCAGCATTGCTTCTGTTGCTTTGTCATGTTAGCTCTGGGTTTTGTGCACATATAGTATGGGCTGCATTTACTCAAGCTTAGATTTTCTGAGAAATTAAAAGTCTGGGTCTGAATTATTCACTATTGGATCAATTTATAGTCTGTTGAGAGACACAAATATTTCCAGAGGGCAATTCCTCTTCCTCTAAGATCTTTAAGACAAATCATCCTCTAGAAATGCCTGCTTCTCTTTACTGGGCTTTGAAGGTGACCAGCTCAGACTGAGATGTCTAACATTTGCTTACTTAAGGTTAAGCAAGATCCATCCCTCCCAGAGACTGTAGTGGAGGCACACAATGTTTATCAGTTCTTGCCTGTACCTGATTGGAGGGCCATAAAACAATAACATGTGCTATGTGTGACTCGAGATTGATGATTGCTGTCAATTTTGTATTTTGTATCTATTAAGTTTTAAATTTTTATAGACTGAAGTCAGATAATGGCCTCAGAAATGAAAACATTTTATTTTCACAGAGGATTCATGGTCTGAATGATTTTTCATTACAAATTTCCAACCAAATTTTTTTCAGTTTTTTAAAATATTTTTCTGTGATAATGATAAGAAATTAAATTCTAAAAAGGTATATATTATGTTAGAACCATTTCACACATAATATAAAAAACACTCAAGCATCTGGGCCATTCAGTGGAAAACAGATCCCTATGATCAATTAGAATTTTAAAACATTATTTTAATTACTTTTTAAATTACCATTTTGTTTTTTAAAAGAATATATGAATGCTCTCATACTATAACCTCCCCAATTAACTGTATTAAAGCCTAGAAGAGACTCAAACCTTTGCAAACAATTGTTCTAATAACATTCTATTAGCAGAACTTTAATTTTTGACAAATTTACTATGAAGTGTCTTGCATCAGACACAGGAATGATATCCACCACCAAGCTAAATGCCATAAAATCATCTTTAAATGCAACACTAAGCTTAACATAGCGGGGAAACATAATCTCTGATTGGGAAGCTCATTTTATGAAGTAATTCAGGAACGGGGAGCTGAGCTTTGGAGTAACCTTGGGACTACTGCTTCCCTGACAGATGGAATATCTCAGGGATGACACATTTGTTCCTGAGGGGAAGGATGCTGCCCCTTTGACAGCCTACCCACTCCACACAACTACATCAGCCTTGGAGGAGGTTATGGCTCTCATCCTCCCTCCAGAGCAAAGGCTGGTGCAGCAGGAAATGGAGTAAAAAAATCTCCAGGTTGTGTTTGTGCACAAGGCAGCAGAGTGGCAGGGGCTGGGCTGCTGCAGCTCCCCAGGTGGAGCAGGTGATCCCAGCAGGCACATGCACACAGATCTCTCACAGAATCATGGAATAGTTGGGTTGGAAGGGACCTTGAGGATCATCTCATTCCATCCCCCCTGCCACGGGCAGGGTCACCTTCCACTAGACCAGGCTGCTCTCACATATACACACAGACAGATACACAGATCATACTTTTAATGTTGCATTTGCCTTTCCCAGAAGTGCATTTTGTTTATTTCCTTGCTGTTGTTGCTGTTCAAAACCAATCTAACCAATGTACAACTTGGGGCCACACAGTTCCTCTTGGTATCCAGTCATGACTACAGAATGACTTGGCAGTAGCGGAGAGCCAAGGATTTCAAAAGGTACAATATCTGGTACCAAATCCAAAGTTTATATCAGGAAGTGTACACAGGCATTTGTGAGTTTCATTAGCTCAAAGTGTCACCAGTCTGGTCCCTGGGCTGTAAATTCACCTGCAGCTGTGGGGCATTTGTTGTGCCATTGGAGTCTTCCGGTGTATCTGATGTAAAAGAATCCTTTTTTTCTTTTTTTTTCTTTATGTTTAAAGACCCAACTCCCATACAAGGGACAGTATTGGGCACAGTAACTTTGGACAATCGATAAACTCATTTCAGCTGTGACAGAAACATGACTGTAGACATACCTTCAATCAGAAGAAATGAAACCTGAAATTGGTCTCTAATTTTAAAAAGAAGAAAGAGAGGTATGGAGAGCATGGCATTTGGTGTATAGGAGCACACTTAATGCATTCCTGATGTTAGATTTAGTTCAAAGAAAATATAAAAATGTGTGTAATGTGTTGGACCTACCCCCACCGACACCTCACTCTGCCTCCTGACAGATGCTGTATGGGGCAGAGGCAGCCAAATCTGTCCGTCAGTGCTGTCCTGGAGGGTGCCCTAGATCTAAGCATCCTTAGAGGTATGCACACTTCTTGTTTTGTGGAAATCTAGATGATTCATGCCAAATTGGACTGGAACTGGACTAATGTGGATGATTAGAGGACAGAACCTTGAAATGAAGTGGGGAATTGTTATCTGAGAGGATAGATGTACCTGATGGAGCCACTATGCTTCGGAAAAAAAAAAAAGTTACTTATTCACCAGCAAACAAAAGTTCATTTCTGTTGGAGAGTTAGTCCTAGTACAGTATGTCTTTTTATTTCTTTTTTTTTTTTTTTTTACTTTTAAGGTAGAAGTACTTAATCTTGTGTATTTATTAAGCAACTATTACAGCAATTTTAGTGTGATTGCAGTTAGTGATGGGTTCCATATTAGTTCACAAACAAAGAATAGTATTTGTAAAATAGCTTCCTGAACTAACAAAAACTGTAGACCAAGCCTATTATGAAGGCATGCAGGAAAGTTAATCAAATAAAGGTGGAATGTAAGTTTGCCTAACCTGCAGGTTGATAAATGCCATATGGGTGCTCTTACAGAGGAATAAAATTGCTTTCATTTTTTGTAGCTTAATTCTGTTTAAATTGCTGCAAACTCCAGCCTCTTTATTCTGAGTGAAAACACATGTCCCAGGAGTTTAACGTGCTTGAACTTATGCCTGTTAACTTCACCATTTGATTATCCATAACTTTCCCAAGCCTCCCCACACAAACTTGCTGTTAAAACAAGTTATTGTTCCTACTTACATAAGAAGTGTTTAAGCAGGCATAGCAACATGTTCCACACCAGCTGCACTTCAGCAATGTGGGGCCCTTCTAATGGGCACTTTCACCCACTTCTGCACGTGTTTTAAGAAGTTAAACTCCCAAAGGGAGACAGAAAGAGAACTAGCTGAAAATCCACAAAGAAATTTGGCCCCTTTCTATGCACTTGTTCTGAATTTGTCCCAGGGGCACTGCACCCACTTCTTTCTTTTATATGAAAAAGATGCAAGAATGGCAGTGTACATCCAAGAAAACTATGGCAGAATAAAGGTGCTGGCAAGCCTTAATAGGAATGCTGCTTTCCAGTCCTCACCTTTACCAAATTCCTCAGGAAGACAAACTTGTTGTTCTTTTGCACCTTACCTGCAAAATGTTCTTCACCATTCAGAGAAGTACTTCTCAATATACTGTTGATGATTCAACTTTAATATTTAGCATTGCATCATATTTCTTACCACTTAAAAATATGGAAAGTAGTAAAAAGAAAAAAAACAAAAAACCAAAACAAACAAAAAAACCAGAACAGCAATAAACACAAGCTGATGCATGGCTGAGGTACCAGTCTTTTGCTCAAACTGTTTGGCATGTGTTTGATGTACAGCATAACAAGAAACTTCTCATAACAACTATTTCATTTGTGTGCGCCTAAATAGGGCAAGAATATTCAGAAGATGTGCATCACCACTAAATAATTCACTCATTGCAGGTCTTGTTCTATGGAGCATGAATACTGCCTTGATCTATTTTAGTGCAGACTGACATCAGATGTGGCTCTCCCTCTGTGGCAGGAGTGCCCCTGGCATCACACAAACCACTTCCAAGGCCACAGCCAAGACACCTCCCTCTTCCTATATAGATGCTAATTTGAATTGCCCAGAAACAGCCTGTTCACAGGCCATTACTAGCAGCTGTTTATGCAGACATCCAACCTGTGGCTCAGCTCAGGCCATCACTACCTGCCTGCCCTGGCTGACCCCAGGCACCAGCACTGCTGACCCAAATTGCAGACAATGGGCTTGAGAGCTGAAGGCAGTGGGAAGGGTGGGCTGTGAAGTTGATGCCCCAGTGTGAGAGTATGTGGTTAGAGAAGATGTGAACAGCAAGGGTAGAGACAATGTTCAGTGTCAAAACCAGTGATGCCAGTCTGTTTTGGATGTCAGTAGCCCAATTGTACAGCAATGATTTCAGCATGTCTACGACTGACAGCTTAGAAAATAATTTAGAAGTGAATGATAAAATCTGCACCTCCCTATGACTTTGATTAATAGACAGCTCCTTGTTTTCATTGTTTGTAAAGGAAATTTTACATTTTCTGTGTAATCTAGAGGAGAAAAAAATCCAAACCTTTGGATGAAAATGTCTAAGCTCCATGGATACTGCTGCAATATACATCTTTGTAAGTCTGTAACTGGACTCTAGGTTCCCTATGAAAATAGAACTTGGATGAGAAAATCTGATTTTTTGGAAGCTCTAGAATTATATTGAGAAAAATGTAGAATATTAGAATTACATCAAGAATTATAGAATACAAGAATTATGTCAATAAAATCCCCAAATTATTTACCTTTTGCTAAATGATACTCTAAATTTTAATACTAAACCTTGCATCTCCTGGTAAGTTTAGATTATTTAATATGAACATATAAAACATCTTAAACTTTGCCAAGATTTTGTGGGTGACTTCAAATTCAACTTCTGAGGAGAAGCAAATATACTTAGTAGTATATAATACTAACTTAGGCAAGAAAACATGCACACACTTTTGGAACACTATAACCAAGAGCCTATGAGAAACGGCAAATATGTAAAAAAGAGGAGGCAGCTGAGACAAAGCCTCAAGAGTTAAAAATATTTAGTGTGATTCTAAATATTTTTAAAAAGTGAGTTCAGAAATGTTGCCTATTTTACTTCTGTATTTTTAGATTTCTTTACACTTCTGATGATCTGGAAAACTTAAAAAACTTAAGATTATTTGAAAACATACGTACTAATGTATACTTGCTGCATACTGGAACTGATATATTGGGCTGCCAGGGGAAACAGCCTCTCCCCCTCCCTCTCTGTCTGCCACTATGTCAGGACATCCTCCTGTGGACACCAGCATTTCTTTGAGCTTCTCACTGTACCAAACCTCATGAGATAAAAATCTCATGATTATTATCATTTATTTTGTCCCAGTGCTGTGGGACAGTCTTTTGGGAACACCTCTGGGAGTGATGGGCTTTATTTTGGAAATGTCCAAAGGGAAAAAGAGCCTTGAGGCTATGAGGCTGAGAGCCAGGACTCCTGGACTGTGAGCTGTGCAAGCCCCATAGGTTGCTTAGCCTTTGTGTGCCATATTTTCAACCTCCACAAGAAGAGGAATACAAAAATATTTCTGACGAAATACATTTCCTTGTTTTCATACTCACACTGCTTGAGACCCCTGAGTGAGAAATGGCATGTAGATGTGGAAGCAGTGACAAGTGGCTTTTTCATGCACCAGGACAAATAGAGTAGAAAAGCTTTTAAAAGGCAAATCCCAAGTATGCCTAGGTGAGTGTGGGCAGGAAAACAAAATCTCAGCTTGCTCAAGACATCCATGCACTTCTTGAGATTTAATGTAAATAAATGGAATTGCCCATATGAATATCACAACATAATGTAGACTGGAAACAGTTAAGTGAGTGTGCCTACTCTATTCTGTGGCAGAAACATAAACTACATGTTGTTTGCATTCAAATATCACATCAGAAGATTAGGTGCATAAATTTGAACACATAGTTGTGAAAAAGTGCTTCTGGAGTACAGGCATATTAATTTACTGGTCAATCCTTCCCCAACATAGCATGTTAAAAGATTACGTTTCTTTTAGTACCAAATTCCTATTGAATAAATGATTGAAAAATGCTAATTTTATGTAAGTTTTAACTCCTGTGTACTACAAGTGTTGTACTTTGAGAGCAAAAGTACACAATCCTATTTTACAGTCTGACATAGTTTTCTCTGATGCTTTGAGCTCTTCTAAGTAGTAACTTGACTACAAATTATAACACACTTGACTGTTCACATATAAAGGATAGCTTGAGGTATTTTTAAGTTTTATTCAAACTGTGAGCACTGCACACACTGGATTAATATCTGTGGAAAACTAATTTTCAAAATCTCCAGTATTTTCTCACCGTAAGTGTTCTCTTTCTTTTCTTTTTTTCTGAAAACAAAGTAAGAGAATAATATGCAGGCTTGTGGTTATATGACTGTATTTCCACAGGTTTTGATATGTTTTTCTGTTGCAGTTGTTACTTTAGTAAGAGCTAATGTGACTGATAGAGCAGAACAATTTATGCTAGAATTATATATCTTTTTGTGGACAGAAACACCATGACGAAAAAATAACAAAATTGAAATACGATACGACTTTTGAAAACATGAAAAAACCCACTGCTCTTCTCTTTGATAAGCTTGTCACAAAGGTGAGACTAAAACAAACCTCCAGATACTTGATATTAGTAGGCAGTGATGAAAAACAAGGTTCCTGCTCTCTTCTCACGTGCCAAGGTGTCCAGGGGAAAGCATGCTACTGGAGTTGATACACTGAATTTTCTTCCATACACTTAGTACTCACTTGCTTGGTGCTTTGAAGTTAATGGAGTTATTCTGGAGTTAATTGGGTTTAACTCAGAAGAAAATTGGGACCCACTAGAATGAGCACTAATACAAAAGGCTTTCAAAGCCAGCCTGCATTGCTGGTCAGAGATTAACAGTGCAGCAGAAAAGGACCTCTTAGAAAACAAGAAAGACAGGAGGCTGAGGAAACTTGCCCACTCTTTTGAAATGGCAGCTGTATCACATACTGTAGTGGTGAGGCACTCAGCACCACTCTCCACCAGTTCCAATCAATTTTCTCCTTGGTTCTTCACCACAAAAGTGATGTGAATGACGTAGGATGAACAAAAGAGAACTGTCAAAGTGGTTAGCACAGGTCTGGGATAATGGGATAATGGTTACAGGGATAAGAATTAGTTAATCATATCTAATGCCTTGAAATTATACATGCAACTGTGCTGAAAAAAAAATAGATCCAGAAAATACATTTTATGGCATATTGCTTGAAAATCTGTCCCCAAGATTAAGATCTCAAACCAAGAGTGGTGGCACCAGCTATACCCTAAATTTCTTCTATGGTTACTGAGTGCATTTGCATAGTAATTGCATTTACAGTACAGTATGCAAGCCCACATACAGTGCCCCAATACAATTCGTTCCTAAGACTTTTATATCCTTCAAATAAATGCATATTAACCAGTAAGGTTTTATCTTTCCCATGCTGACTCATTTCCTTCTTCAGTAAATGATCACTGTGTAACCTGTCAACCTTCTTCATAACTATTGGCAACTGTAAGAAAGATTTCTTTCACTAACAATAAGAGAGATGCCATGGAAATTGGGATACATTCATGTTGCTTTATACATTTGTGGAGAATTTAATCTGTAATTACTGGAGATGGTGATGGCAATTTTCTGTAGAGTGCAAGAGGAAGTGTCAAATGTAAAACCTGCTCAACAATTTCCCCTGTTAGGCTGGTACTTTCTCTCTCCTGGTCTGATACAATAAAAAATGGGCAGTTGGTAAATTTTCAAATGCTCCACATTGAGTTCATGTTAGATTCACTGCTAGCATTGCCAGCAGGGAATACCTTTCCTTTTAATAGTAGCTATAAACAAAAGGCACACTTTTGGTTGTACATGTTCTTTCTTGGCAAATAACTGATGCTGGCTGCCAAAAGTCTCTCATGAAAACAAAGACACATCATGGTCATTTAGGCCATAATGGCCATTGGAGCCATCCTAAGATTATCTCTGAAGTCTGGAGAAGCAGTTGGACTTCTTTCTCTATAGACCTTGCCTGTGAAATTAAACAAGCAGCTTTTTTCTTCTGTTTGACACCTGAGTGTAACTACAGCTGCAGGCTGGGTCCAAATACCTGCAGATATAAACCAAGGGGGTTTAGGGGGCAAGCAAGGACTACAAAGGTTTTTGTCCCCCCATGTGTTGGCATGTCACCCATGCCAAATGACCACATCTGGTCAGGTGGCAATGGAGGTAGACTGAACATGGTCCCAAAATGCTGACTTCACTGTGGAGGAGTGATTTGAAGTCACATTATGACTTCACATAAGGAGTTTGTGAAGGGTTTTTAGCTGAGGAATCACCATGGTCTTTTCTATTTCTATTTGCTTTCCATTAATCAAGACTGATAGAACAATATTTTTCATCTGGTAACGGTAGGAGACCCAGTCCATGGCTGCCATATGCTGACTTGGTTCTCAACAGTGTTAACTTCCAGAGTGAACAGATGTAATCCAGTCAGCTCTGGAGAGGAAAATGTAAAATTCAGGCTGGTTCAAGAGACAACAGCTGACCCACATTGAAAAAGTGGGCAAATAAATCATTGCAGTCTGCAGACTCTGACCTGACCTTCATCAGTCCCAACGACTCATTCCAGATTATTTGCAAGACGACTTATTTCTAAAAAGCCATATGGCCATATTTGCACAATAGGAATTCACATCAGCACAATGCATTATGCAAACTCGGATACAAACCCTGTGCACAGATGCAGGGCAGGTCTTAAAGTGGGTGCAATTCCAATTTGTGTATGAGACCATATATGTTGCAGCAATGCAAATGTTAATATGCATCTCTGCTATGTATCTGCTGCTGAAAGGTTACTTGAACAAATCTATACTAGTATATGTATACTAGTACAGTGTTCTCTGTTGTTCAAGGTCACAAAAGGAGAGTTTCTCTGGGATTCACTCCTTCAAGAGACTGGAAGTCTCACAGTTATCAACACGCTCTGGCTAAAATGCAGGAGTCCTCTCTGTCATTGCCTTCCCACTGTAATGTCTTTAATAATAGTAATTAAACTAGATGAATTATGTGCCTTTTCCTCCTTCCCATGCTAAGCAAGAAGAGAACCAAAAATCTATATTGAATAGGTTATACGGTAGACTTATTTAATTCTGTAAAATGCTCAGAATACTATGGAGAGGAGCACTATGGAAATGCCTTGGAAAATGAGATTAGATAGGTGTGATACCTGGGTGTCACTGGGATTAATAGAGTTTTTTAAATTGGGTGGTTAAAGGAATCTGAAATGAGACCATGGTGTGCATCTTCTCTGAGCAATTATTCAAACTGCAGTTGAGAGCTCTGTGAAAGTTTTCAATCTGTGACTTCTATGTCCTGACTTCCCACTGCTCATGCTTTGACAATTACAGAAACAAAAGCTTCTGCAGATCTCAGGACTGCGGCAGCACCATGATTACCATCAGACTGTCTGGATAGGAGGATGGCCAACTTTCTGTTGGAACTTAGAAGCTCTGAGAGGGAGCTGAGAAATGAGAGTAAATGATTTCATTTATAGTGTGCTATTGACCGTTTGTCCTCATCCTACTGCTTTTTCAAGCACAGGTATGGAGGAGCCGGTTGTGGGAAAGTAAGCTGTTGCGGTAACTTCCCGTTGGTTCTAAACTGTTTTGAGACAGAGTTTAGATTACCTTCCCAGGTCACCTCCAAAGCACCCTAGGGTTCTCCTTTGGCCTTTATGACACCTTCTGGACATCCTTTGTTGTATCCCTTTTGGGAATGTTCTCCCCCCAAAGCCCCTCCCCCAAAAACTGTAACCTGGCCTGGGTTACCTGCCCCTTTGAGTCTGACCTATAGCCATTGGCCAGGTAACTTGGCCCCGACCCCAAAGGTGATAAAAACCCCTCTCCCCCCATGTGACCCCCTTCTTGCCTCCGGATTCCCTTCATGGAATAAAGCTTTGGATTACATCCTGAGGTAAGGGCCTCTTTTGTAACTCTCTCTACCCTATCCTGTAGTTCCCCTCCTTCCAATACTCCCCCTAAATCTGAGCTGGCAGTTTTGGGGGGGGGGGGGGGTGGAGGAATAGGGGAATTTACAATCCTTGATCTTTGGTTGCCAAAGTACAGGGATTGTGAGACCAGATGGAGACAGATTGTCCAGCCCCCTGTCCAGCCCAGGTTTCTCCTACTGGATGCTGTTTTCAAGACATAGCAGAGCAGAGCATGAACCGAGACATGGAAAGCAATGCCAGAGCCTGTAGTATGTATGCAGGTGCCATCCTTAATTTCCTAGGAAAAAACCTATCTACATCCTGGAATATTTCCAGGCATAAGAATGCTTGTATTACCAAACTGCTTGAATATTGTCCAGCACAGCTAACACCTCCCAGACAAGTCCCAAGCTCTGCTGGAGTGTTAACATGGCCATGAACCATTCAAAATATGCTGGCTAGATGCAGCCACTTGGTTTTGCAGGTCAAAACTACTTAATACTATGGACATAAGCCACTCTGTAGTAGCTGAGGCCAGTGCTAGAGAATGAGTCAGTCACTAATAATCCAGCAGAGCTCTAATTCATTAGCTCTGGTACAACAAGGAACAAGAAAAATAACAACAAAAAGCTTTTGTTGAGCACTTGGGCATGTTTTGGGAGGAGTTTGCTTTCTTTGATAAATTAGTGTTAACTGCTTATCCAGGGCTGAATTCCTACTGAGTCACTTTAGGTATTTCAAACACACCCTGTCCAATCTACCTGCCTTTTTAAAATAGGTTTTTTCTAAAATCTGTACATGTTTTGAACTTCTTAGTATTAATGATATTCACATTTTCTCTTTTATTTCCTCCCTGTTTTAATACTCTGCTATATCTTCTGACTTCACTCCTTCTTGCTCTTTCTAACCCTCCTTACACTTAATTCTACATCTGTAGATCTACCTACAGATTGATCCATACTTATATATATATATATATACATATATATATATACTTATATACATATTTGTTTCTTCTCATGCTTCTTGCTTTTCCCAATTTCTTGTAATATTTTCTTCTGATTGTATTTTCTTCTGATATTGTATTGCTTCCTGTATTGTATTCCCTGTCACTCCTTTCATAATATCACCTTTTTATCGTGACCTCTGTTGTGGTTTAGTCCTGATCGGACAATTTTGTAATATTGACACTTGATTAAACCAATGAAAAGGGTAGTTACACCTCTAGTGAAAACACATTTTGAGGTGAAATTCCAGAAATATCTCTCTTCTGGTTTCTGGTGGTGTGAGGTAGGAGGCCCAGCCTGGCTTCTTCCCATGGCCGGACAAGTTTCCCCCTGCCCTGGCACCCCTGGCAGGCAAAGGAGAGGCAGCAGGGGCAGGGGGAGGGAGGCTCAGTCCAGTCCTGGCTGCTGAGATCTGCTAATCCAGGACAGCCCCACACAGCAAAACAGGGGCTGAGCCCGGCCCAGTGTGTGCTGGGCAGGGAAAGGAGAGGTGATCAGACCTGGCTGAGACATATGAAGCCTGACCAGGCTGGAAAAAAGAGATCCTAGCCTCCCTCTCTCAGCACAGCTGGAACTGGAAGCAGCAGCAAGCCTTGAGATCCTGGCCCAGGTCCAGCACAACTGCAATGCATCAGGTGACTGCCTTAACCTGGCTGCTGCCCTGCTGGTAACCCTTTCAGTGCAGAAGAGACCTCCAGAGCTCATTTTCCCTTGAATGAGAGACAAGGACAAAATGGGAAGACAGGTAGAGAGACCAACATGAAGATATTAAAGTCAGCAAAGAAAGAGTGATTGTCTTAGACGGAAAGAGTACAGGGAGTTACTTTTCAAGCTGAAAATCTCTTGTAAGCTATGGTGATTGACAGTAATATATTGAGATATTTCCTTTAAACCATAGAGGAAATAGTTTTTTACTTCTGTATGGAGAGATGGGAAGTTCAAATTGTAGACCTGAGCAAAAGAGTGTTAAAGAGAGCCAAGGTTGAAGTGGCTGTGCTTCTATGAGAAATTTGAACTGAGAGTTGATGTGATAGACTTATTTTGCCCCCGAGAGAAGAAGACAATCTCTGCTCCCTGAGATGATGATCCTAAAGACAGATAAAGAGAACCTTTGCTTTGAACAGTTTATCTTTAAAAAAAGTTTAAAACCCCCATGAGTCAATATGGCCCAAAGGCACATCTGTAATGAACTGTGTGCATGGGAGGGGCTTCATGATGTGGATCATCCGGGTGGCCACTTTGTGAAGATTGAAACCACGAGAGAATTGTTTTCTTGTAGAGAAATTTTCCATAACAAACAAGAGATGCTTCCCTCCCTAAGTAAACTGCAGAAAGACTATTTTGAAGTGGAAAACTGACTAAGATTTCTGGGTCTTGTTTTCTGAACATTGTCAGTTAGAAAGAAAAGAAAAGTGGGAAGAAGGGTGTTCTAAATGTTTCATTCGGATTATTTTCTTTCTTTCTTCTTTTAGTGTTAATTAATAAAGTTTTATTACTTTTAAGCTTAAGCCTGCTTTGCTCTTGATTGAGAAATTTCAAATTGGCAAACCAAAAGTACGACACAAAATTGGTGTTTCTGCCCAGTTTCGAACTGAAACCACAGCAACTTCTCATTCCTTTCTGTACTGATACTTCCCTTCATTATTATGATTACTTAATACTAGAAAAGTTTGCAGAAATATTCCTCCTTCCCTTTGATAATAACAATAGTCCTTTACCTTATCATTGTTTCCTATGCTTTAACCAGGTGTGGCTGTAAACAGCAGTACAAAAGGAACGATAAGAAGGTGATGGTATAGAAAAGCCCAGACCATAGTAATGATGTGATATATGAGCACTGTGTAGTATTTAAGTCTAACATGCACTCTGGTAAAAATTGATCCACAGGCATCCTCTTGATTTGGCCATTAGACTCCCAAAATTCCCTTTGATTTCAATGTGAGACCATATGGATGAACCTTTAGGTCCATGTACAGTCCAAACAGACCTCCAGGAAGAATTTGGAGTCCAGCAAGGACAACTCATAGTAGAGGACCTTAGGTCATAAATTTCCTTATCTGTAAACATGAAGCTGCATGCATTAAATCTCAAATAACTTCTAATCATAGTTTTATCAGGGCACATATTTAATCGTAACACATTTAATTGTAACATCAATAAGCTTCTGCACACCAAGAATATTTGAAACTATGTGCTTTTTTCCTTTTCCTGTGAAATGCATTTGAAAGCAATAAATACTTCTTGAAATTCAGAACTATTTCCATATAAATAGTTTTTAGAGAAAGTTGTTAGATATGAGAAATAAAGCAGACCTGTCAAGTTTCCCTGATCAGTAGGAGCCAAATTATTGCTGTCCAGTTCATCTACAAAAGCTGGCTGATATGAAGTCTTCTGGCACTGGAAGATTTATACTCTCTTTAATTTTTTCGGAATAAATACTGTCCAAGCAGATGAAGCCCGCACAGCACGAACAAAGAACATGCTATATTTAAGAGGTCATGTCTGACTTTGAACATATGGTAACGATTCCTGAAGTCAGAAATAAAATGTAATACTTGTAATATGGCATGTAATACTTTCTGTACTCCACCAAATTACCAGGGAGACAGATTGTGCTTTTTTGAGTATACTGACAAATATCCCTCCTCATTATGTTTTTGCCCTTTTTGTATTACCAGATCATCATTCTTTTTCTTCTGTACTCCAGTATGCAATTTAGATGACTGCATTCTTTGGCAACATTAAATATTTTCAGGATTGCTTAGAAAATTATCAGGTATTTATTATTCTTCAGACAATATGAATTCATCAGTAGAAATATATACTTCATGGGGAGCCACCCATTGCATTGAGCCAAACCAGCCAACCATTCCAAAGGCAATAAAATAGCATTTATCACCAGGAATAAACTATGACATTTCCTTCTAATGAGATTTCCAAGCTGAATCTTCTTGGCAGCCATTTTACATTTGTGATGCTAATAATGTGAGGACTTGAGTAGGAACCTGCTGTTAATAATTAGTTGCTGTTTTCTTTTATCATCTTTTTCTGTATGATTTTAGCACAGAAGCACATTTCCCTTGGGTTTCTTATTGTTTGGGGCAGGGCATATGTGTGACAGTAGTAGAGGTGGAGCCTTAGCTGAACTGATGAACAAACAGGATCCATGAGCTCCTGCCTGAAAAATAGAAAAGGAGAAGGCCCACATAGCACAACTGATGTATATTTATTTTTACAAAGGAAAAGAAAACTGTTCTTTTGAGATGGCAGCTCCCCACACAGCTCCAACTCAGTAGCCAATGCTCTTGAAAAACCCTCTGCATCTGCAGGAATGTATCTGTTGCCCCTCTGCCACTATTTTGCACCTTCCTCATGGCAGCATGGCTCTTTCCCTTTGTTGTGTAGCAGAACCAGCTGGGAAAAACCATGAGATTCAGAAAGACACACTTCCAGGGAGTCCTCTTTATTCTAGTGACAAAAGGAACCAGCAACTTGACTTCATATGGAAGGAAATGAAAATGGATACTGTTTGGGAAAAAGACAGAGAAAAGATTATTCCCACCACCACAGGAAAGGTTGGGAAAATTTCTTTGGCAGGCATCAATACAGAACATGCCAGATGGTTGGGGTAGTCCCTCCTGGTAGTCAAAACCTATTACACCTTTGCATGTCTCCCCAAACCTGGGAAAGGAGGAGGTCTCAGCAGGCAATTAATTGAGTCCACTGCTTGAGAGAGGAAGTGGGACTCAAATTGTGTAGTTTCTTTTTTTTCTTTTTCTTTTATTTTAAATGAAGAAACCTAATTAAAATGATAGGAATTTCCTGGGGAAATTCTCAGCCTTTTCATTTTTTAAAAGCTTTTGTATTACAAAAGGTGTTTGAAGTCCTTGAATTTTCACCCTTTAGCCACCTTTAATCTAATTTCTAATCTCTTAATAGCCTTAATTGAGTTCTGAATACTTTAAATTATTAAACATCTTTGGGGGATTATGATTTCTATTTCTGATTACACAAAATAGTATCAATTGCCCAACAACATCCCGCCGCCATTTATGTCAAATTAAACTACCAGGGATGTGAGGCACATACTTTAAGGCCAGGATATTTTCATTCGAAACACTTTAAGACTCGTGCTTTCAAGCAAGTTGAAGAAGAGTGGTAAGAAATGAGGGAACAGCAAAATCCCAATGTAGGCCCTAAGTCATTGGAGGTTCATTGTCTTTTTGTCACCTTTGCTGTACAGGTAGAGGCTGCTCATGGCCATGGAACAAGCAGTGGCCAGTTAACAGGGGGCAGTGGGCCATGCAGACCCCCGAGGCACAGGCAAGAGAGCCACCTGCTTTTCCCAGCTGGGATGGGCCTCCTTCCCATCCCCATGCCTTCCCACCTCCCCATGCTCCACTGCCAGAGCCCTTTTGCTCCTCTAAACTTTCTTATCTACCCCATGTCTACCCTTCTCAGAGGCTTACTACCTTACTGTGCCTCTGATCATGAACCTTCCTCTTCCTCCTTTGCTTGCCCATGGCACCTGGAACCAAGGCTATTTGTTACTTCCCTCCCACTAAACATCTTCCCCCTTCCCCTTGGAAGACGCCAGCCCTGACAGGTGCAGCAATCCTTGCCCTATTGAGGCACCAGTTCAGACACCACTCTGAAGGCAAAAAGGCTCTGGGGAGCAGAGGACAGACAGCAGCCCTCCCCTTAAGGAGAAGAACAACTTGCTTTACACCTTGCTGCAAGCTGTGGAAGAAAATACTCTCTAGAATGCACATATGGCATCCAAAGCAGATATTTGCAGCGTGAGATAGTACCAATGGAAAAGCTCAATTCTTATCAAATAAAGCCTCATTTGTAAAAATCAGCAATTTATTTGCTATCAAAAGACAAACTTTATTAATATGAAGAAAACATTAGTTTTTTTTCCACTTTGCTTGCTTGGTTTTTTTTTTAATTTCACTCCAACTGTTTTTATTAGATCTCAGCTTTAGTTACTGTTAATTTGCCTCCACTTGTTTTTATCTCCCACCTTAGACACAGCTTTAATATCTAGCACCAGAAATATCTTTTGAGAGCTAAATTTGTTTCCCTAACTTCAGGGTAAGAATTCAAGTTGACATTTCTGAGCATCTTGCATATTTTCTAGATACCCTAGCAAAAAGTCCATGAAGTTTCTGAGGAATCCACAGTTGTGCTTGTAACTCATCACTGATACCCACTGTAGAATCTGGCTTTATATAAATAAAACAAATGACTATTCAGTGTACCATTGCTAGAACCTGGATCTAGCTGCCACCATTATTCAGGATGAGCTGTATGTCCGTTGTCCTATTGATTAAACATGCACAAAAAAGTACATTATTAGACAGACTTGAACTATTTACTGGTTATTATTTTCAATCTATATTGCTGTAGCAGCTATGATTGCCAGCTGAGCTCTAGGGAGGTTGTTTTTTTTGATAATGTACCATGACAGAAGAGCAGAATCCTCTGTGAACCTGCAGTCTGAGGTGCTGATCCAGGAGGTGTGTGTGCTCAAACTTATCTGCTGAAGCTGTCCATCCATATCCATGGCTGCTCAAAGAATAGATATCTAAACATATATGTAGTTTTATACTTCTGAGTTCAGACTTATAGTTAAATTCTAAACTTATTCCTGAGTTTTTTCAGTATTCAATTTCATTGTGTATTTCATTGTGTATGTATATACTTACTTTTACATTTACTACCTAATACATACTTTCCTAACAAGAACATGTATATTTAGACATATTTTTAAACGTAGTAATTTTTTACACACTATATGGATCAGAGTAATTCTAAAAGATGAGTTAAGACATAATTCTGTAGTTCAGTGTCTCTGCAGGAGACTGTCCAATGTGCTTTACGTAAAAGGCCTGACTCATACAAGTGTGATATCAAGATGAAGGCCACTGAAATGAAAGATGAAAACAACCAAAAGACGTTGGTTAAGGCATTTTGGCTGAAACATATTAGTTTCAGAAGGTCAGCATAAAAAGTCATTCAGCTCTCCTTCTTACCCTAGAAAGAGAGAACAATAATAAAATCAGGCAGCAATAAATTTAGAGCAAATTAAAAAAATACTTTTATGTAGCACATGTCCTGACTATAGAATTCTTTGCTGTAATAGGTCACCAAGTTAAATACCATGGATGGATAATTTTATCATTACTCCTGAGCCATACCATAGCCAAGTCAACAATCTTCAGTGAAACTGAAACAAGATCTAAGTAAAACAGCGGGATTTACCCTAGTATTTATGATATGGCTATGCTCTGTGAGAAGAACAATAAAGGTAATTAGATTCCATGCTCAGCACTTCATCTGTTTACTGAAGTGGAAGAGTGAACTCCCTTTTACCACCCCATAATTTGATAAAATCTCCATAAAGGGGCTTTAAAAGTAATACACACTGACCATGGGGACAGTCCTGGGTCACAGATGCTTTACTGAAAATCTTGCTGTAGCTACAAATTACACTGGCAAGCTATAGGAATCCCAGGGCATGCATAATTATGAACTATAGGACTGTATACATATATACTGAGAACCTACTTCCCCTGTCCTCACCTACAAAGAATTTTCCAGCCCAATGACAATTACATGATGGCATTATAAATTACATGCCAGGCTTCACTCTGATCTTGCATATTTATACTTTTAAACCTTTGAAATGACTGGTTTCTAATTAAAATTATGACATGCTCTTTCAACAACAATAACTCAGTATATAAGGATCCTGCATACCTTTCAAACCTTTCACAAGGAAAAAAGTCAGCCTTAGTTTCCGAGTGAGTTTATTGTTTCTGTGGCTTTAAGTAACATAACCTCTTTAGAAGCAGACGGCCTTGTCAGTGTGCTGGCAGGAATGTGACACAGGAGACATGAGTCTAGAGCTAAATTCAAGGAAAATTACAGTATGCAAGCCCCAGTTCACAGTAAAAATAAGATTCTTATCAAATAAGTATAACCTTTAAGGTGAGAGCCAAGTCTACCTGCCATTGATGGGGAAACTTTTCCTGGGTCTCCAGGGAGAGGTGTAAAGCCCTATGGGCACTTTACTGCCCCTCATCACTACTACTTCAGCCTCACATATCAAAGTGGGAGAGCTTCTAGCACTGCCCATACAGCACAAAGGAATTGATCCCTTTGCTATTACCATTTCAGGACTGAGGGAATCCTCTTTTTTCCTCACATTACAGATATGAAATGTCAGTATCAGCAGTCGGCGTTCAGCAGCCAGCACTGTCCGAGGGAACATCTCGATGGTCAGTCATTGCTTCAGCCTTGGCAGAAGAAGGGTGAATGCAAACGCAGGCAAAGCTGTACATTGGCCAACTTACCGCAGGAAAACAACCTTTAGCACTATCCTCTGCCTGGAGCTCCAGAAGGAGATGCCACCTACTCAGAGCAGAGGCTCCTAGAAAGGGTGCCAGAAAAGGATGCCACAGCCATCCTAGGAGGAATCGTTCTGCATTTGGGAGGGGTTCCTACCAAAAGACACTGTTCCACCTGGCCCATGGGAATTGCCTTTCTTAGGGTAACCTCCAGGATGATGCAGCCTGGGGAGACATAATGAGATAATGAACAGATCCAGCAATGACGCGCTGCAGGGATGGTGGATTTTCACACCTGCAGACTCCATACGTTCGTGGTGCAACCCGCAGGACAGGGAGGGCAGAGGAGCACCTGCGCTGCTCTCTCCCTGCTGCGATCGCCAGGGTCCTATCCCCATTCTGCTGGCTGACTTCGCTCCTGTCCGCCCCATTACCGCACCCTCGGCGTGAGGCGGACGAACAACAGGGTGCAGCTCCTCTCCTCTCCCTCCCCTGCCCGCAGACTGAGGGGAAATGCCGCCACCCCATCGGTGCTGCAGGCACGGCTCCCTCGGGGCGCCACCGTCCATCACTGCCGTTTTACAGCCAGGCTTCACGCTCTCAAAAAAAAAAAATATAAAAAAATTACTTTTCCCACCCACGCAGCGATGCTTAATTCAGGGAAAATAATACCCAACAAGCCCACACGCCAAGCGCCAGCTCGGTGCCGCTGGCTGCGCTCCCCCTCAGGCTCCCCCGCTGCCCGGCCCGCCGGGAGCAGGTGCTCGGCGCTGCCACCGCCCCAGACCCCCCTCCCGCCGGCGGCGGCACCTTGCGAGTCATCCCGGCCCCCCCTCCCCTCCCCCCGCCTCGGGCTGCCGTCGGGTGTCGCTTCCCATTTCACTTGGAGATATTTTCGGGTGGCAGGAGCCGCCTCGTCATTTCCGCCAGGAGAAAAAGACACCGGCGCGGCAGCCGCGGCCGCGGAGAGCCGCGGGAGCCGCCGGGTACCAGAGCGGGCAGAGTCGACCCAGTGCCCCGCTCGCTGCCGCCCAGGACCGGCCTCTCGGCGGGGCCGGGAACCGCCGCCGCTGCCCGCAGGTTCGCGGGGGCGGGAGGCGTCGGAGCGTGCCGCCCCCTTCGCCCCCTTCCTCCTCCTCCTCCTCCTCCTCCTCCCCCTCCCCGCCGAGCCGGCAACATGAACTGAAATCCCCAGAGAGGCACAGAGGCGGCGAGCAAGCGAGCGGAGCGGAGCGGAGGCAAGCGGGGATATAGCGGCTCTCTCCTCCCGCCGCCGGGATTCCGGGCAGCGCGCTCCCTCCGCCCCACACAGCCGAGCCCCTCACCGGAGAGCGGCGGCCGCCCGAGCCCCGCGCCCCCGAGCCGCCCATGGCCCTCATCATGGAGCCCGTCAGTAAGTGGTCGCCGAGCCAGGTCGTCGACTGGATGAAAGGTGAGGAGCGGTGCAGGGACTGCGCGGTGCCCTCTCGCATCTCCCCCCCACCCCCGCCCCGCAGGTGCGAGGAGCTCCGCGGCTTCCCCCGCGCCGGGATCCCGCCTCCCGGCAGCGCCGGCTGCCCCCACGCTTTGGCTGGGGTTGGGAAGAGAGGCGGGAGGCCGTCGGGGCCGAGTCGCTGGGGCCGGGGCCGCGCTGCCCCCTGCCCCGGGCTCAGAGCGGGGGCTGCGGCTGGCGATCCCCGGCTGCCCACCGAGCCGGGGAGGGGGCCGGGGGCGGAGGCGAGGCTGTGCCCGCGGGAGCCCGGCGTGCTCCCGGGCGGCCACCGCGGTGTGGCGATGGAGCCGCCTCCCAGCAGCGGAGGGACGCGGGGAGCGTGTCCGCCTGCTCCCGGAGGGTGCGGCGCGAAACGCCGCGCGAGTAAAAGTTCATCCGAACGTGCGGCTGTGCTGGGGGACGGGGGGACACGGCTGCCACCTCCTCCGGCAGGAGAGGGCCCGGGGGGCTCGGCGGGCGGCGGGGCCGGGGGTCGGTCCGCGCCCTCGGGGGTGCCGGCGCTCCCCCCGCTGCCGGGAAGCCGCCGTGCCGGGGGAGCGCCTCCTCCCGCCGGGCCGGGGGCTGCCCGCATCAGGTCACCGTCCCCGAACCCGGGGACTGCGCTTCCAGTGATTGAAGGCAGCACCAACAGCGGGTCTGGGCTGAGGGTGGTTGTTCCTCTGCTCCGCTTCTCCCGCTTCCTCACCTGTTCTCCCCTTAAATAAAGTCTGGTGGGAATAAAATTTTGGACCTTTTGGAAACGCGTTTCTTTTATTCAGTGTGCATGCCATTCTGACACGGCTTTAATGCTGTAATGTGAAAAGGTATTTTGTTGTGTGGTTTTTATGTGCGTATGTGGGTTTTTTTTTTTTTTTTTTTTTTGTTTTATCTTTAAGTTAGGCTGCATTTATGTTTTGAATAAATCACCATCTAGTGTTACATATCTTTCTATAAAGATATAATGACCGGACGGGCACAAGTTTTGAACAACTGCTACATTGTGGGAGTTCTTTATAACACGCTGTGTGACAGTTTCATCATCCTTAAAATTTCAGGCATATAGCATATGTTTTCAGTTATTCAATCCTGGCATTTATAGCTGGCGAGTTATAATTGTATTTAGTATCATACATAGTTTTGCAGTTTTGGAATCATTCTTGCTCTATAGAATAATAATCAAAAAGAATGATGTAATACTTCATATCCTGAGAAATTAATAAATATTAATAAAAAACTTGAAGGAGCTATAGATGATGAGTATTAAGAGCAGACCATTTTCAACTTCAAAATATTTTTTACAGAAATTTAGCTTCCAACATTATTTCAAAATAAAAAGATTGTGTAGGACTTTATTCTAATCAGTGTCTGAGATACCTTCCCCATAATTTGTGGAATGCATAAATATAATGAATTTGCAGATAATGCATTTTTAAAACACCCAAAAAATGTAATACATCAAATACTTTTCATAAATGACAGATGAAGTGCATTGCATACTCTGCTTTTGTATTACATTATTAAAAAATCATTAATTTGAAAAGAACAGGCAAAATGTTAACGTTAGAAATTGTACTGCTGGATAAAGGTGTGTAGTTAGAAACCTGTGACTGACACTCAGAGCTGTAGATCTTTTAGAAATAACCATAAAAACTAAAAAAAAAAAAAAAAAAAAAAAAAGCAGTTATTGCAGTCGTGCCCACTTGCTGGAATGAAGCCTGCTTTTAGGTGTTTAACCTGTTTTTTTTTTTTTTCCTCAGTGTTTGATTGTTTCTCTGGAGGACTTTCATTTTTACAGAGGGAATGCATATATGTTGCTTCATGCTTCCATTTCTTGATTTTGTATTCTGTGTAGCACATGAATCCTCACTTAGAGGGTGCACGGAGATAAAGCACCTGCCTGTGACTGGCACTCTTGGAGGAAAACCACCTAGGTAGGCACTCTAGTTTCAAAAGTTGAGCCTGGAAATGAGTATGACCAGTAGCTGGGGGCAGGTTTGCTCCTGCCTGGAGGATCACACCTTGCTGAGTTTGGAGGAAGGATGGCAGTGGATAAGGGCAAGCTGTCTTTGCTGCAACAAATCTGTTTTCCTTACTTATAATGTGTAGTGTTGCAAACGTTGGTATTGAAACCCATATGAAAAACATTCTTCCAATACTTTAAGGGCATTGTTTCCTGCAAATTCTATTTCTGAAGGTCCCCAAAGTAGCTTATTTGTGTTTTAAGAGGTACCCAAGACAGTTTGATGAGTAGAACATGAATGTGTCTATCGTGAGGAGTTTGGGAGGAACGCAGTAGTGGTCTTTGCATTAGTGGCAGTCAAGTCTGGCTTGCATAAATTACATTAAACTTCAAGATGTGAAATATTTTGCTGACTTACTGGGGGTTATTTTACAGAATTATAAATATTTGACATGGTTTTAACCTCTTCCTTGAAGTGGTTGCTATGTCATATGCCTGCTCAGAGCAGCTCAGTAAAGAGAATTCTTCCAAATTGATTTCGATGTTCAAAGCAATATCTTTCCTGAAAAAGGAGAATCCTGCCATTCAACATTGTTTACAGTTATCTGAAAGCAAGGGGAAATGAAACACTAGATTTTATTGCTCTCAGTGTTTTTGTGATGGTCTTGTTGGTATGACCTGAACATTTGCAGTAAAAGGCCTCATCTGGAATTCTTTATTTAGGCAAAAGAACCATTACCTCAGAGGCATTTTGCTCAGAGCAGTGATAAAGCATTGGGACTGAAATTATAAGATGTGAGAAATGAAAATGGGAAAAGTATTTTCACTCAAAGAGGTTAGATTAAAGTGTCAGGCTTTGGGCTGGATGTCCATAAAGGGAACAGGCTCAAGACTGGGTATTCATGGAATAAATTGCAGTTTCTCTAATATCTTGTCAGTTTTTAATTCCTTGGCATACACATTGTCTGTGGATTCCTGTAATGGCCTAATGCCAGTGCTGATGAGCTACAGAGTTATACCTGGAATTTGTTATAGAAATAAGTAACTATTTGATTTTTTACTGTGAAAGTGTGTACAAGAAGTTGTAGACCAAAGTACCAGTTAGAACTTCACAAGAAGGGAACAAAGTGAGGGGAGCCTATGTCAGCATGAGTTTTCTAGGGTTTAAAGTGAACCCAGAAGGGTAACTGTCACAGAGCTGGAAAAAGCATAGAAGGATTAGCTCATCTCTCCCACAGGATGGCATATGGAAGATAAAATGAGTATTTAAATTGATTCAAACTTTGTATTGTTGTGTTTTTCGTATATTTAGTACTAATTTTAAAGGTCCTGTATGGATCAGTGAGATGAAAGTGTGTCAGCCACCTCCTCTGCCTCCCTGCTGGAGGATGTGTGGATTCCACTGCTGTGTCTCAAGATGTTGACATGTTACATAGGCAAATGTTGTCAAACATCATGGCTTTCACTCACTCAGGAGGAGAACATTCCAGATGTATTTTAGATTTCTGAGGCTCTGAGAACACTTGAAGACACTCAGTTACTTACCAAACATTACGATGTTTTTAACTGAGTCTTCTAATCTAACTTCTTTGGTCTGAGGTTATTGATGATTGCTGTATTTTGATAAGGGCTTGCTGCTTTTAACAATATTCTAATTTTAGTTCAGTACCAGTCTCTCAATGGCAGAATCTGTTTAAAAGGCAGTTCACCTAAAAAAATAAAATCTGTATTACTTTATCTAACAAAGCTTAAATATGTATTTTTTGCTTACTGAAAGACAGCTCATAAGGCTTATACAAACTCAGACAGCTTCAACTGTTGTGATGGTAGTAGTACTCAAGAAGCTGAGATCTAAGGCATGGGGTTGCCTTTACAGTCTTCTAATGCTAAGGAATAGGGGCTTTTTACCTCTATAAAGTCTCCTGTACCAGGCTTTAGAAGGATGCAGATATTTAGAAGGACTGGGGGGAAGAGAAGCAGCAATATGAACGTGCTAGCAAAGTGAAAGCAGAGTGCAGAACTTCCCCACCTGTATGACTATTGCTTGGTTTTGAGAACTGTTTCTGTCTGCTCGTTGTGTGCTGAAATTCATGTCCATTTTCAGTGGCACGTGTGTTTGCAGAATCATCGTGGGCTGCCAACAAGTGTGCTCCACTTGGTGTAGCGGGAATTACGTGTTATTCATCAAGAAAATGCAACAGTTTGTGGGAATGCTTTGACACTAAATACTCCAATATTTAATGATGATTTAAAAAAAGTATTGCCATGGGGATCCTCCTACTCCTGTTCGTGCGTATGCAGAGCCCTAGGACTGCTGTGGTGGCACCCAGGTTCTGCTGCAGTTCCTGAGCCATTAGTTAGCAACAGGGAAGCTCATCAGTGAGGTCACAAATTCTCTCACAGCCCTGGGATCTAGCAAATCAGTTTAGGCCTTAAAAAGGTAAGGGGTGAATCCTGTGTTCAGGGTCGCTGTCAGACCGACCTCATTTTTGGCCATGGTTTTCTCAAAGACTGACATGGATTGGGTTTAGGAGGGAGTGTAGGATGGACTGTAGTTCTACAAAGGCATGTGAGCACCTACTTTATGGTAAAGAGGAGATGTGCTTCCACAAATGTATGTGCCTTATTTAGGGCTTTCAATTTTGTCTGTTGTTCTTAGTCTTTCTTCTAGTAGTCTATTAAATTAAAGGTTCTTATGCTACTTCCCTTCACATTGATGTCAGCAGGGCCCTTAAAAATTGTGACTGTTAGAAGTAATATGGAAAAGGCTGAGTTGTCTCCGGGAAAAAAAAAGCTGGATGAGAGCATGAAAAACACTTGGATTCTGTAACTTTGATTCCTTGTCAAGTGTGTGTAGGTGACTGATGAGCGTCAGAATAGTCATCAACCTGATAGTCATTGCTAAGTGCCATATGTGGAATAGATCAGGCTTTTTATGGTTTGTCAGCATTAAACCACTATTTTCTTTCTCCAATGTAAAGCAAACTGGAATTTCACAATATCGGAGGGTACATGTAGTACACCACTAGTGTTGAAGTGATGCTATTAATGCCTAGCAAAAAAACTGTAGAAAAATATGAAATAATGCCATGGCTGGAGTTTAATTTTGATGAACACACAACCTCTTTTATTTACAGATAGTTAGTCTGTAAGAAAGTAACAAAAATTTTAGTCAGACAGTGGGGGATTTTATGGGGAGGGGAGTTTATACAAGGACGAGTAGTCAAGAGTAAAACTCCACTATTCCAAACTTTAGTTTTAAGGACTCCAGCTTTAAAACTGTATTAAAGCAGTGCTGGAAGACCTCTCTCTAGTTTGTTTATTTTTCCTGTGATCTCTCGCTTTTTGCTTTCCCCTTCTGACATTAGGAGTTTTAGCAGTATCAGTGGCCACCACATCAATCACAGTGATGTGTTTTAAAGCATCTTTGTTGTTTGTGATTAGAAAAGCTCTCCTGCCATTGTTTATCAGCAGAAAATGAAACTGCAGTTGCAACTGGGATGTGTCAAAGCCTAACAGCCGGGTGTTGCCATAGCAAAGGAGATGTTACATAAGCAGCCACTCTGCAAATAAGTCATGCAGCCAAATTTTAAGCATAAAATCAGACTTAATTTCTAAATTTATGATCTTTTTAGGAGAGAGCTTTCCTAGATGACGTCATCTCAATGGCTACTGAAATGGATGTGCTTAGTTGTGAAGCTCTTCTAGCACTGCCCATTTACACCTTTATTTCATTTGAACATATTGTTCTATTTCTGAAACATCTGTTAGTTTAAATATGGCCTCACAGTATGTTTTCTCAAGTGGTTTTTTGCAACAGTTCAGTAAAGCTCTGTATTTGATTTTATTCAAATTTATTTGCACAATGCAGTATCAAACCAAGCAATTTAAAATGTCTTTTCTGGTTAATGGGTGTCAAGAATTTTGCAAGGCAGCAATATAAACCAGATCACTTTTCAGATAAGAGGATAGAAATATATATACAGAAGTATTTTTAGAATCTTTGCAAGTAGTTGTCTTTAAGCACTCCAACAATAATAACCCAGGCAGTTTTATCTTCTAAACCCCAAATTGACAAATGGTCCAGCTTTTGTCTGATCTGCAGAAGTGTAGATAACTGTTTAATCTCAGTCAAGTTGCTGTAACTTTTGATTGTATTGTATTTCTCAAAAAGTAGTAATATATGTTACCATTTTCCAGAGGTATAAGGAGAATCTGTATCCTGAGAAATTTCTGTATATATAGGCTTGTATTCAAAGGTATGCAACAAGGAGAAAGAGCTAATTCTTCAAGGCTTCCATTCTGTGTAACTGCCTTTTTTTTTTTTTTTTTTTTTAGAAGTTACAATATCCTCATTAAATCATAACTGCACTGAGGATCACCTGGATCAGGCACTTACCTTCATCAGGATAACAACTTTAGATTTTTAGATTCAATAAAGCAGAACTGTGCTTTCACACTTACTGCTTAAATTATTTACTCAATGAATACTTTAAGCCTTCAGTTTAGAAGCTGAATAGTTACCAAGACAAATGCTGAAGAATAAGATTTCTCAAATACGTTGTTAAAAAATCCTGTCTGGAAACACCATGTTGGGAAATTCTGAATGGTCACATTTTCTTCATTGATCTCTTCCAGCTCTTCAAATGCATTTGCCTTCTTTAAAGAAGTAAGGAGATGGAGATGAGTTTTATTTTCAGAAGAAAAATTTTGGGAGCCCAATATTAGGCTCATATTATAAGAAATCTACTGGCACACAAACCTGCTCAGAGCGCTGTCAATTTTTTGTTATGAGACAGGCCTAGCAGTGCAGTTCCTCTTCAATTTAAAATAGCTGACTATAGTCCAAGAGCAAGCTCCTCATGGTGTTCTTTTCCTGCAGTTGAAGGATGAAGGGCTAGAAGACACAGATCCATGGGTCTGGAATGTTTAATGCACGTCCACTCTTACACACATTTTTGCCCTCCCTGCGTATGGGGTTTAGCAGGTACCTGGGAGACAAAATAAATTTTTCCTTCAGGACTTTAATGCAGGCTTTTCTCTTATGCAAAGGAAGTCCAGCATTGTCTATAGCAAGTCATTTTATAGTACTGGAGGCTTAAAAATCTGCCCCATTTTGTGCTCCTTATCTGCCAGATAATATTATCTTAAAGAAAATAGCTGTGGATATCATCTTGTAGGATGTTTGGCATTTCCAGCTTATCCCTTAAGTAGAAATTTAGGGCACTTGGTACCTCAGATGAAGTGGCTACAACAGTAATTTCAAAGTGTTTGGCCTTACATGATTAACATCTGCTACAGTACCATATGGTGGGAATTTCCAAGTATTAATTAATATTGGAGTGCACAAGAGTAAGCCTTAATTAAAATATATTCAGCTGAAGTATATTATTTTAATGTAGTCAGGTGCAAAATGCTGTACTTTTGTATTGATACCTTTTTCTGTTGTGTGAAGAAGAGGAAAAAATGCTGATGAGAATTATTTGAGTATTTAAATTGAAGGTTCAAGTAGCTTTTAAAATAAATGGTTTAGGACTCGCATCAGCCTCAAGCATCTATTGATTTAAGTGGCATAGAGTCTGTATTTGTTGAGTTGTGCTTTGTGAAAGCTGTGGTGACTCCTCTGCCAGGATTTTACTGGTGTGGGGTGTGGGTGGTCAGAGGGTGTCCTGCAGAGCTGCACAAGCCATTTTCACAGAGCTTCAGATATTGCTGATGGGGCAGTGCCTGTGCCATGTGGTCTAGTAGCACTGGTGGAATGATACCTTCCTGTGTGAGCGGGCCAAAATAGGCTGGAGGAGTGTGGGGGTGGCAGCTAAGGTTGTCCATGAGCATGGGTAATGCTGGGACCTCTCCTTGGCCTCTTGTATTTGGCAGGATGAGCAAACCCATGTATAGAGCTGAGCAGCTGGCAGGCTCACCTCTAAAGGGCTCCTTCTCCCACAGGGAATGACTGTCAGCTGTAAAGAAATTGATAACATTACTGGTTTTGTTAAATTGTAGAATTTATTTTTAGTTTGGCCAGATCCACCAGTTGCTAGTAGCTATAGCTATAAATGACCTATTTTTAAATAGGTATTTTCCCCCATTTTCTCTTCCTTCTTTCTCTCCTTTCTCCCCTGATAATCTTCACATTGATAAGAAGGTGAAGAAATCCTTCCTCTGCATATTGAGGCCAGGTAAATATAGGTGGGATGTGCCAGTATTGTCTGAGTAATTCACTAGATGGCATTCTTCCCTCTGAGTCAACACTGAAACCCTTCATGGCAGTGACAAGAGAACTTAGTCATTTTAGTGAGATGCCAACCTGAAATCTTCTCCAGGTGTGGTTGCTGAAGGCTTGCTTCACAGTAGTGGGAGAGTTAGCTGCAGCTAATTAAATTCCATGTTAATAATTAAAGCCTTTGTAACTGGATTCCCCTCATCGATATCCATTACTGACATGCACCTGCCTTACTTTCTTTAGTCGCTTTGTAGTTTTGTTGGTTACTTTTGTATAGTTGATTGTTTGATTTGTAAGGTGCAGTGCTGTTTTTGTCTTTTTGGGGATGTTTCTGTTTGAAGACATATCGGTAGAGGGATCTGTTGAACACAAAGTAGAAGTTGCTCTCTGAAAAGACTAGTTTAGGTTGTGCACACTCAACAGTTGTGAACCTGCACTTGTCCTGCTTTGTGTACACCTTTTAAACACCAAACAAGTAACAATTTTCATCTTGCTTAGTTTGAGTGAAGTGGGACTGGAGACTTCGTTGTGAAATATTGAAAAAGTAGCTTCTTGAGCATTCAGTGTTGGCTGACTTCTGACTGTCTTGTTTATTGTTGCTTTATCATCATGGATAGAACCATGAGCCCTTTGTCTCCATTTCTCTTCAGAGATGAAGAATGCCTCTTTTTGGTAGACTTTATTTTATTAGAGCTAATATGAGAAGAACCCAAACCAAATATGTTAGTGTGTTTTTATTTTAGTAGTCCACTTCTGCTTGTTTCCAAAATTTTCTGTAAATACAGGATAACAAAATGGTTCTTACTGCTTTTCAAGAGGTATTAATTATTTCAAATGTTGCAGTCTTCAAGTATTTTTCAAATAAAAGTATATACTAGTTTAACCTAGAATGTGGAGGCTTAATGTTTCTTAAATTTCTTTTAATGTTTTTTGATGTAGTATGCTACATCTAAAGTATTGTGCCCCACAAGTCCTCTTGAAAATACCAGCAGTCTGTAATTTCACTGTTGGATACTGGACTTCAAAAGCAGATGTAGTTTTTGTTGCTTCACTCATTGTATTTTCATATATTTCATTGTATGTTTTTAACTCTTCAGATCTTAGCTGTTTAATGCAGTCTGGGGTCAAAAGCCTATTTCTGGAGTCCAGATAACCGAGTCCAAGAGCACAATGTAGTGTGAATAATCTGTCATGCTCTGAATGTGGATTAAACAGAGGTTCAGCCTTGAAGTGTAATCATTGCACATAAAAAAAAATTCCATATAAGTGTCAATCTAAACATTTGAAGGACATAGGATAGATTATCATTAGAAAAATAAGACAGGTCTATGACAGGACTCCTTGAGATCAAGTAAATTCATTTTTGAAAAGGACTGGATAGTTCATAGCCTTCAAAGGTCTGTTTTAATTATGAGTGCTTTAGCAAACCTTGTTACTGAGAAAGCATTTGAATGCCTAATGAGTTGTGGAGAAGCTACTGTTTGCAGCTATAGAAAGTATAATGTATATGTGATCATGAAGCTTTGGTATTTCCTATGATTACCGTATTTTCTTGTTGGTTTGATGGGATTTTTTTGATGTATTTTTTGTTGTTGTTGTTTTGCGGTTTTTTATTAAATTGTTTTTGGTGTTTGTAATAACTACCTTGGTTTGAATAAGACAGCTGAAGAGTAGTGGCAATGAAGAAGTGGTAGCCATCTCACATTATCATAGAATTGTTGGGGTTGGAAGTTGGAGATAATCTTGTCCAACCTCCCTGCCAAGGCAGGGTGACCTGGAGCAGGTGACATGGGAATGTGTCCAGCTGGGTTTTGGATGCTTCCATAGAGGGCACAACCTCCCTGGGCAGCCTGTTCCAGTGCTCTCCCACCCTCAATGTAAAGAAGCTTTTCCTTGTGTTAAGGTGGAACTTCCTGTGTTCTAATTTATGGGCATTACTCTTGTCCTGTTGCTGGGCACCATTGAAAACAGTCTGACACCATTTTCTTGGCCCCCATTTCCATTATGGAAATATAAGTATTTGAAAATGGTCTTAACATTTTACCAGTCCAAAGTCTTGGGATTAAACAAAACTAGGCAAAAATCACTCTTTGAAAATCCCATGTACTGCGATCATTTGCTAGATGAACAAAAGATTAAATACGTTGATTTGGAGAGATCTAAAGATAGTTTCTTTTCAGTTACTAAAATTCTGCAAAGAAACTCACCAATATTTTGGTTGATCTGTCTTGGACATTAAACTACTTTCCTGTTATTTATTTGGGCATCATCTAGTTTCTCTCTTGCATCTTATCTGTTGTTGCTCAACTCACTGTAAGCTGTGCTGAACTATCCAATTATGAACTGGAGGTAACTAATGCTGATGAGCTATGAATGACTAAACCTGAACAGACTGGGCAATTAATGCCTGCCTCTGTTACCAGGCCATAGGGCTTCATGGGTATTGCTGACATCCTTGCCTTCCAAAATGGGGTGCAGTGATGTGCTGTAGGTGGCTGGCTGGGTATCCAGCTGCTGTGACTGTGGGACAGAGGCTTGAGTCTGCAGAATAGCATGTCCTCAATGTTTTTCACCTCTGCAGATCTGAGCAAATTCCTCTTTAGAGGAATGAGTGCTCTGTGTAATGGAATAACTGAAAATAGCACTTCAATATGTGTCAGGTCCCTTCAAAAATTCAAAAATTAATTGAAGCTTGTTTTCTAGTTCAAGAGCAGGTAAAACTGAATGCAAACTTCTCTGCCCAGTCAGTTATTAAAAAAAAAAATATTTTAAAGACCTTTACAAAACATTTGTTTTTCAGTTGAATAGTATATTGTAGTCTGTGGTAGGAAAGATGACATTTTAGTTTCAAATGGAAAATTAACGTCTTATAGCTCTTCATCTGTGCCTGTATGAAGTCAGGCAGGATTAAATAAGAACTAGAAATTGTAATATTGTCATTTCTTTAGGTTTTCTGGCTTTGTTTGTGTTCAGCAATGTGATGTAGGTAATTGACTTGTATTTATCCTAAGAATTAAAACAGTAAACCCTAAGCCTTTACCCTCTTGTTTTGTGCTCTCAAATACTGTGAGGAGTTTCCTGCAGAATACTGTTTTGATAAATCTTACTAAATCAAACTTCAAAAATTACAGTTGACCTCTGAAGGCAAAGATTGATGTGTGTTGGGGTTTAGCCTCAATCAGTGGTAAAATTGTTTATATAATTACAAATTTATCTAATTTTCTTTTGATAAGAGTCTTTGGAAGTGTTACAGCAGGTCACAAACTTGGGACTCAAAGTTTTTGACTTCAGAGTATCTCAGTAATGTCAAATATTAGGACTGTGCTCACTAGAAGGAAAGTGGCTTCCAGATTACAGTAATTCACAAATGGGCAAATAGGTAGAAATAGCTTTTTGGGGGTGCGATTTTGGTATTGAAATCTCAAGAAGTAATTTTAAAAATTTTTGTTTGTTTGCTCTTGTTTGTTTGGGTTTTTGTTTGTTTGTTTGTTTGATGCTCACTATTTTGGGATTTTTTTGTCACTGTGGAACCACTCAAAATAATAAAAAGTTTAATGGTGGAATTATGCCATGAGTGTTGAGAAGAATAAATCCTTGTAGTTTCTGTAGAAGAACACACCCTTCTTGAGTGGAATCAAGCATGCTAAGAACAACTGACTTGGAACTTTTGATGAGTTCTTAAATGTGCTTCTTTTAAAGTTATTAACATATGGCAGATGGGGAGTAAGTTAGCTAGGAATTCAGAGAGGTCGGATACGGTCAGGTATAAAGAATTGTCTGCCTGATTGGTTTTTTTGGGATTTTTTTACCCTTTTTTTCCCATTCCCTTAATGACTTTTTGCTGTGACATATGTGACTTAATATTTGAGTTTGCTCTGTGCACTCTAATCCAATTGCTTTGTTTAGTCAAATGAATGTTTTTTGTTTTGTTCTGAATTTTAGCCATTGTTTTTTGCAATAAATGTGCATATTTAATTAGGATACGTTATTAAAGATTAGATTCTCACAATGGGATGTGTGCCAGCTCATGAAATGAAGTCATGCTTGTCAGGAGATAGTAAATAATAAGCTTAGGAAGGTTTAAAAGATGTGTCTTGAAAAACATTAGCCCCTGTAATGAGTGCAAAGTGGCAGCAGCACATAAACATCAATTGTTTTTCTCCAGTGGATCTGTTTGAATATGAGTTTTCTTAATTTGAATTAAATTTTCTTTCACCAGTTTAATGAAACAAGCAAGAAGGGATGTTTTTCTTTTCAGAAACCAGTTTCCCATCCCAGAATAATGGCTTGTTTTGAATTGAAGGGGAACAATCCAGCATTCATGCAATATCTTGTAATCTCTGTTCACAAAACCGCTTTAAGAAATAAGAAACTGCTGTCCAGTGAATCTCCATTTAGCTGCAAGGATGTGTCTTGAATTTCCAGCTTTGCTTCCAGGGCTGTCTATATTTTGTTCTTCATTTTACCCAGAATCTTTTAATAATCGTGGGTGCAAGGGCTAGGAGCTTAAGGTTCCCTGTGCTCTTAAATGCCTTGAGCATCCTGGCTGGTGTGCCCAGGGTGGCATTGGCCAACAACAGGATCTGGAGGCAAAGATGTGACTGTCTCCATCCTAATTTGATCAGACAAAACTGCCTGCAATCATGCCCTGTGATTTTAAATTCAGGCATCTAATTTCTGTCTTCAGGTTCATGAGTCTCTCTCCTTGGGCCTGGGCAGACTAGGTCTTCTGCTAATAATATGTGCAGTGGACTTTCCCATTGATGTTTTTGATGTTACCCCTGGTGCTTTTGGGAAGAGGAGCAGCTGGCACAGCCCTTCTTTGGGGTGCACCTCTGGCCAGAAGCAGGGAGGAAAATGGGAACCTTATGTTGGAATGCAATTGTAT
Organism: Certhia americana; assembly: GCA_018697195.1. NCBI lineage: Eukaryota > Metazoa > Chordata > Aves > Passeriformes > Certhiidae > Certhia > Certhia americana. Next base: position 102,345,936 of record CM031857.1, read on the forward strand.
GATGTGGAAAGCAGAGTCTCTTAGGTGGAGAGGAGGAAAAAAGTCTACTATGCATACACACATATTCTTAGTCACTTCTTTTTTTTACATTATAAAATAATATATGCCCAATATGCTATGAATACCATGCTACCATTTTTGGCCAATGCACAAACCATTGATACTCAATACTGGAGGGACTTGGAATATCCTACAGTTAATTTTGCATGAAGCTCTTATTCCAAGTGTCTGAACAAAATTATGGAAAATGGTTCTTTTTACAGCTGAGTTTTTTTTCTCTGTGCTGGTGGACCCCCGTTATTGCTGGCATTTCTGGGGAGTTACCAGTATTGCAGGAGAAGGGGCTGCTCATCACCTCCTACTTGGGTGATGCTACTCTGGCTCCTCTTTGTTACAGGAGAGGGAGAAGGTTTAGTATCTTATGTCATCTTCAGTTTTGGTGCACTGATGCATTTCTAACTGACTGTCTGCTTTTTTAAATGAAAGAAATTTGTCTTGTAACAGCTTTATATGCCCAGCTAATTAAAACCACTGTTATATTACTCGCCATGTATCTGGTTTGTGAGGCAGAAATTGTTTGCACTTTGACAGATTAATTTCTTGTTGATATTTCTTTTGTAGGATGCTGCTGTCTTGGACTTGTATAATTTAGAAATAATAAGGCATTTTAAATACTGTCAAATACAAAGTTTTGTTAATCATTAACACAGAAAACATTTTCAGTCTCGTTTAGCTTTATAAGATAGAGTTTGTTCTGCCTGTGTGAATGCCTCTGCCTTTTGTGGAGACTAAGTTGAGTGACCTTTAGTTTGATACTTGAAGCTTGGGAATGTGTTAGAAATAAATAAAAAAATGGTTACAATGCCATAATCGTTTTCTAGTAACCTTTCTAAAAGGAAAATTCTCTTTTTTACTGAAGAGGCAGGATTGTCTGTCCTTTCTTAGGGACTCAGTGGTGGCTGATATCTTTCAAATTACTCGAGGCCATGTATGTTTGTGGTATCCTCATTGCAGGGCTCTTGTTTTTTCTGCACAAATCTGTGCATGCACAGGTGGGACTTGAAGACTGCTGTGCTGCCTGTCACTCCTGATTTGAGACCTGCAGGTCTGAGGAGCTTCACCCACCAGGAAGCTGCATCAGCTGTTAAGACTGAGCCACCTCCTAAACAAACCATACTGTTCCTCCTACCTTTAGCCAGAAGCTGTGGGCTGGATTGAGGATTAACAACCTCATTACTTTTAACTGCTGTCAGGCAGTCCCTTGGAAAAGTTTTTGGTGGTCATGAGGATGCAGATTCTGTAGCACACTGAAAAGTAAAAAAAGTCATTATTACTGGCTTCAAATATTAAATGAGGTTTCTATTCAGTTTATTGTTGACTGAACAAGTTGGATTCTTTTTCTAAGTACAGGAGTCTTAAAAATGAACACCAACCACCCACCCCCACCTGCCCAAAAGTAAGGGATGGGGAGGGCTTAAGTAAGCACCTCTCTTCATCCCTGGGTAAAGAGGATGTTGCAGCCTGAATGGCACCAGACAAGGTAAAGTAAATAATTGTGTGGGTTATTTGGAGGACGACATCTGGTCACCCAGTGGTAATTGCTCATACTTCTGTCTGAGCAGTAGAAGCCATCACATTTTGCCATCTGGTTCACCATTATTCTGACTGAGTGTAGGAGAGAAAATTACTATTTGTAATTCGTAACCCAGTGTGTTGGAAGAGGCCTGGTGCTAGAAACCGACTGAATGGGTGCCTCTTGTCTTGGGCTCTGTAAAATGTAAGCCCTGTAGTCATAAAGAGAAAGGCAATGTATGAACAGACAGAAAAACAAGGTACTGCAGATTTTTTGGTTTATATAGATTATCAGATTATTTTAAGCAACAGGAAACCCTTCAGTATAAAATTCCTGCTTGGGGTAGCTTATAGGTCTAGTTTGGTCTTGCACAGCACATATTACTGTTAAGTTGATAAGTGAGACACTGGAGAACAAATTTGTGATGGTAGAAAATAAACAAATATACCACCAAAACCTAGTTCAGAAGTTCCTTGAAGCTTTATGACAAATATCAGAGCTGTGACAAAACAGTGGTACATGGTGTTGCAGTGGCTATAGGCTGAATCTGCATCCATTTTTTTCCCAGGGGCAGGTGCAGCTCCTGTACACAATGCCCAGTAAGTCACCAATTGTGAGTCAGGCAATAATAGGACTTCAAGGATTTTTCAAAGTGCTCTGAAGAGAAGTAAGTGTACCAGATAATTTGGTGAGTCTGTACAATATGTTCATGTGTTAAAAGAGGCTCAAAATATCAGCTAAGGTCCTCAAGAGTACTCACTATTAATAATGATAGTAAATGCTGACATTCTGGTAAGCTCTAGCTGTTATTTGCTGCAGTATCTGAGATGTTCATTAAAGGAACATTTTAATGGGTATTTATGGAAATTCTTAAGGAAAATTTGAAATGACATTATCTTAAAGTTTGAGCAAAACTCTTTCTATTTCTGAGTTTGCATAAAAGAAATTATAATACTAAGATAGCAAGACTAGTAGAAAAAGCATCATGACATAGAAATTACAGAAAACCATAAGTAACCAATGCAACATATCTTGTATAAAGGATATACCAATTTTCTTGTTTTATTTCCTAATGGTAAAATATGATGACAAATGCTTATGGCATTTACTTTGGGCCAAAGATGGATTACAGGGAAGAGCAGATGGAGATGCTTTCATACTCTTGGTAGAGGTCTTTCTAGGTCTCTCTCTGGTGTTACTGGTGTGGGCACTGAGCTGCTGAGGTGGGAGCAAGGTGAGCGAGGGTAGCAGGGTCACTGCTGGAGGTGGCTCTGGTGCTGAGCCACCAGTGGAGGGGCCAGGGGGGCACCTCTTGCCACAACCCTGAACCTCCCTGCAGTGTTTTCCTGGGTTATTGATGTGCTCACCAGGGGGAATTGCTGGGCAGGTGAGACAGGCCTGTATCCAGAGAAAGAAAGTCTTACAGTTAACAAAGAGAATTCTTTCAGGCTGGTTGATCTGTAGAAGGCAGGGGGAGGTAATATTGTGGTTTTATTAGAGTTAGGTTCTGAAATCAGTGACTGCCCTTAGACTGTGTGGAGCAGGGGGAAGTGAGAGCCCTGGCAGGTGGAAGAGAGCCCTAAAGGAGTCACTCTGTGTCACCAGTGCTTAAGCCACCAGGTCTGCGATGTTCTGACTCTGACCCAAGCCAAGCAAGAGAGTCAAGTTTATTCATTGCTTCATTGTGTAGTGAGAAGCTCTGTAACAATTGACAGTTCTGTTATGTTTTGAATGCTCATTAGCACTTCAGATAAGCCATTAAAGGACATGAAACATTTAATCACCATGTCTTTTCTTGTTAGATGTAGTCACTAGTGGAATGCTTACAAAAAAAAATGTAATTAAGTGAAAAAATTGTACTTTAGCAATTTTACTTGGGATGCAGCAATTGCAGTCATTGAGATTTCTGCCCTGAGGAAACTACAGTTTTTTCTTCCTTAAGTAATGTTTTAAAACTCTCATCATGTAGAAGCTGAGAAGATCCCCTTTTACTGCCTCTATATGTTTGGGCATTTCTAGTGTGTGCTGCAAAGATGGAACTTTTAGTCATGATTGAAACTGCTGATTTCTCAAGGTCTGCTATTCAATGAAATATAAGTGTGATACAGCAGTTTTATGTAGCAGTGACACTTTCATTGAACTGCTTTTCTCTTCCCTAGTACTAGTTAGCTCTTAAAAGAGCTATTTGGAATAGACTTCTGACTGAGTTTAAAAAGGCGCTCTCTTAATTATAGATTAAAAGAAAATTTATAAGTGTCAGAAATCCTCAAAATACTGAAGCACAGTCTTTCATAATGTTTTCAGCTTAATATTAAAAAGGTTCCAGTAAAATGAAACAGCTAGTTGTTTCAGGGCTCCATAATTATAGGACCTATTTCTTAAATGGAAATCTGTTTCTTTGCATAGAATCAGCATTTAATCAAAATAATTTTCATATAACTACTTGTGTTCTAGAAGTACAGAGTATGTGAAAGATTAAAAACAAGCTGTTTTTACCAGTACTAATAATTACTAATACTATTTTTAATAGTATGTTCCAGGGAACTCTGAAGGGCATACCAGGGAAAATACCAGTGAAACTTTGCTAATCAACCCTTGTCCTTCCCTTTGCTCTTCTAAATAGCCAAGACCTGTCCCAAGCTGTGTCAGCAGACATCTTCACAATGAATTCATGCTGCTGTGATGACTTCTGCCAGATGTGCTTTTTAGGAGCATGCAGCCAGCTCTGTACCTGTCGAGGCGTGGTGTGGCATCCTGTGGCATCCCACACAGAGGGCAGTGAAGAAGGCAGCTGAAACACTGAGTAAAAGCAAGAAGATGGGGCTGTGGTTTCCTACAGCTTCTTTCTTCCCTGGTTCCGAGGGGACTGGGTGGCTGTTCAGCATGGGGGAGCTCTGAGCAGAGATTAGGTGGGGTTTGAGTACAGACAGGGCATGGTCATACTGAAGTCTTCCCCAGATGCAATGGATGCAGTGAGGGACTCAAGGTATCCACATTGCAAGGCATGGACAGGGGAGGAAGAGCAGTGGGTTTGTTACAGGGAATTTGGGGATTAGAGAGAAGTGACCATTGTGGGTGTTCTGCTTGTACTGATGAGTTGGGACTGGACTGAGATACTCTTTTTCTCTTTACCTCAACTACATATGGAGAAAGAGGTGAGTGGACTGCAGGTGATGACTGCTGCAGTCAATGATCTTGGGAAGAACTGAGATGCAGGCAAAATAGACATATTTTCCTATAAATGCTGAATTTTCTGTGAAATCTGACCATGAAAAATAACCCCTTGTTACGTTTTTCCTGCATACCACTGGGGTATATTTTTCTGTTGGCATTTAGAGGATGCTGAGTCATGAGGACTGGGTTTACAGAAGAAAACTATCTCCTTCTATCTGGAGCTTAGCTTCCTTCATACAGAGATAGGGAGAACCAACCTCCTCACAGGTCTGGCTGAAGTGCAACCTTGGTAAGAAGTGGGAATGGTGAAATTGGTGAGTAAGATGCAAACAAGAAAAGGTCAGTTATTACTAGAATTAAAAATACTTTTGTGGCCTTGACAATACAGAAAATATTTCTTCATAAAAAGGGAAGAAGGATTGTATATATTGCATGGCTTGTAGAATCCTAAAAATACATTTATCCTTGGCAAAGCATCTGAAGGTGTCAAAAACTATAAGATATTACAAGCATCTCACAAGAAGACATCTAGGACCCTGATTCTTGAGATTTCAGTGCATCTTTGAACTTTTTTCCTGTAGACAGTATGGTAGGATTTGAGATTCTCTGAAGAGATGAAATTAAATCCTTGAAATTTGATTATCAGCTGCTAATGTTCAAAGCACTTGTGGATTTTTTTTTTTCTAATACATTCTCTATGTATTCTATTCTAACATATATTCTAATGCATTCTGGTTTTCCATTCTGTAACATGGGAAATTCTTGAAGACCAAATTCATAAAGAGTTAGAATTTATTATTTTGCCAGTATTAAAACTAAAATTAATGAAAAAATCAATAGGCCTCATGGTTGTATAAAACTGTACCAGAATTAATTTTGGAATAGATTCTATAATTTAACACTGTCTAGTAAAATGTGTTTAATGGGAAAACTTTTTTAAAATATCAGCAAATGCCTTTGAGATGCTTTTGGGATTTTCACATTATTCTAAGGTAATGACATTATTTTCTGAAAGAGACTGTAAAGGACATACTTAGTCTGACATATATCTATTCATTCAGTAATATCACTTAGATTTTTAGGGCATGAGTACCTCCACAACTTTCTGCTAGAACTAAAGCTTCATTACCTGAGAAGATGTGCAAGCTCACAGTTAACTTAAAATGTTAGTAGGATCTGCTTTAATTTTGGTAGGAGTATTCACTGCCTCAAAGTTAAAATCATGGATGGTCTCAGAAGTGAGGCCCATATTTAAGAACTGCATTATGTATACCTTGAAAAGCTTACTCTGTAGATTTTCTGATGTTGACTTTCTTATTTCTGCAGCTTTAATACTGTGTTCATGCTAGCATCTACCATTCAATTTGCATGTAGTTGTTCCTTAGTTACTTTATTGGGTTTGGTATGTTTCTGGGTTGCCAGTAGCTGTGAAAATAATGTAATAATGAATAGTCCTGTAAAACTACTTTTGTACTGGCAAGCACCTCTGTTTTATCTGGGATGAAAAGTTTACTTTCTGGGACGCTAAAAACAGCATTTGTTGGTTTTGATGTCTGTACCCTCATAAACTTTTTCTAGTAGTTGTTCTCATCCAAGGCATTTTAAAAAACATTGCTTTGTCATTGCTTATGTTTAATTGCTTTTAATTGTTTTAAAAAGTTTAGGCATTCACAGAGTAGTTTTTTCCTTTAAGGTGGGAATAAACTTGGAGAGGATTTAGAAAGTGCAATTGCTACCAGCTGTCTTAGATACACATTCAAGCTTCCTAATTTACTTGGTAACATTCTTTCAAAACTCAAAAATTTCAGGATCTAACGATTTAAGTTGGGCTGTGAAAGCCTCTAATCCTCTGTGTGCAAAGTAGCCTTCCTATCCTGTGCACAGAAAGGAGAGATGTTTTGGGATGGAATTCACTAGCATCAGGCCAAACACTGAAAGATTGTTTGCACAGCTGTGCCTAAGCAGTGACCCAACTGTTAAACAACCTAGTGGGGAGAAAATGAATAGAAACTCCTGTTGGCCAGAGGAATGAGTTTCCTGGACAGTGCTCAGGACGTTATGAAGTCATTGCACATGCTGGGTCAAGGCTTTTACCCATATTTTCCCCTTTTGTTTGGGAATACTTCATGCTTTGCTTTTTCATAATAATATAATTGGCTTAAAGCATCTGAACAAAATCCTATACTGACTGACGAATGATGCACTATAGTATACTTACCTTTAACTTCAATTAAGGAACCTTTCCCTGCCAGTAAACTGATTCACTGATGAGAGAGGAGACAGTGCCTGTATATCTGTCTTGCTTCCTTGCAAATTGTAGATTATGAAACTGGACTACTGAGCAGTAATTTAATCAGTGGCATCAGAAGAGCATTAAGCTCCATTAAATGTTGGGTCACCATCAATGTCAGATGAGTATTAAATTATGGCTTGCAACTTAGTAGTACTCACCCAAAAACACACTGCTTCAGTTCTTGGCAAGCATGTAACAGTTTATTATGAAACAGATGCTTCAGAGCTTAACATACGACTGAAGTGTCAAGTTATATCAGAGAAGATGGTCCCAGAAGTAATGTGGGGCTCAGACTTTGTGAGACACATGTTAGCAAATCACTCTACCCTACCTCAACGATGTGGGTTAAAATTATTTTATTAACAGTATCTCCTGTTGAATGCTTGGAGATCAAAGCACTGCTCTGTCTGCCGAAGACTGGCTTATATAATTCTGTCTGCAAATGGTGGGGGTGCTGTTATCCTGACAAGGAGGGAGGATCCCTACAGGCTGCTCACAGTTTGAATTTTTGTGTAGAATAAACACAATTTTCTCTCTGGCTTTAGTGTACCACAACATTGCCAGCTTGGAGATTGGAAGATGTCTTTGCTAGTCTCTATTGCTAGTCACAGATTTTCCAAGTGGCATCAGTGAGGTCGAACTAGTAATGCCCTTCTGGATGGCTGTGCTAATGTCAGCAGCAGCTCTCATGCAGCAGCTGAATTTGAGGCTCTTGTCAGTCTGGTATACAGCTCCTGCCACTTAGGAAAGCTGCGTGCTTCAAGAGATGCTGACCTTGGAGCTATGCAGGTAGAGAGAGAAGGGTGAAAAATGGATGCTTGGATAAAATGTTATTCCATTCCTACTGAGGTGCAAAGATTACAGGGAGGAACTAAAGAAGAGAGGGAAGAGTGGGTTTGGCTGGGAGAGTAACAGATGTGGTGGTGATAGTAACAGAATTTTTGCTGGTGATGGTGCTGGGAAAGGAATAAATGAGAGTGATGCTGATGTAGGTAGAGTTTACCTGGTGTTTAGGCAGCCTCTAGCTCGGTGGTAAGATGGGTTCTCCAAATAGGAGTCCAGAGAGGATCTCTGTACCCGTCTGCTGAAGATGGCACTGAGGGTTCTTGCAAATATCTTGTGTGTGATTAAAATTTACTTATCTGATGGTAACCACAAGTTGGCCACAGTCTTATGAGCATAGTATTGTGGCAAGGTAGTTAAAGGAGTGTTACAATTTTTTATTTATTAAGGATGGTGTCTTTGATACTCAGGTGTTGCCAGCTAGTTTCATATTGCTGCGTGGAAACCATAGTGCATTTTTTGTGTCAGTGAGCTGCAGATGAAAATGCTGCAGTTTCAGGTGAAAACATGACACCTGGCTAGAAGGCAGTGGTCTTTGGGGATGAGTCCTATTAACTGGCTGCAGGAGAGGCTGCTTGAGGTAATGGAGCATTGTGTTGCAAAACCACTCCAGTCAAAAGTCTCCAGTGTCCTGCCCATAATTTTCACCCTAACATTTGGGGTTCATTTGCTTGTTAAAAAGTACTGTCCCAAAAATCTGCATGTCCTATATTTTTCTTTTCAAAACTACACCAATAACTTGTTAAAATTTTAATAGTAAGCTATTAATATAAAGCATCAGATATTCTTTCAGTTTTTTACTTGTCTACCTATTACAGTTCTGAAACTGGCTATTATGCAGAGAACCCAGCTCTGAAGGGAATTTCATCAGAGAAGAGCCTGTCATGAGGAGAATTGCACCTTATCTATATAGGCATTAGAGTTGTCATTTTCTCTCTACCAGAGCTTAACTTCAAGCATGCTTTACTATTGAAAGCCGTTATTTCTGAAATAGTTCAAGTTAGGAAAAATATTCTAAAAGAACTAAAAGTTTTAAGATATTACTGTTTCTTAATGAGGGGATGAATTAAAACACAAGTACTAGGATGTATTTGATGCAGTGCAAGATCAGAATACAGTGGATAGATACATGGCTGGGATTTGGAGATGGTGAAATTTTGTGTTTCATACCTTAGAGAAACACAGTATGTTTCATACTTGAAAATAAAGATGTCTCCTCTTTTGTTAAAAAAAGCCCCATTCTAATGTTATTTTTCAGTGAGCCCAGAGGAGTTTGTGGCAGGTAACAGGGACAGTAATTTCCTTGAGTTGTTAGCATCAAGTAGGAAGGCATACGAAGTCAGCCAGAACTAATATCAAAATAATAATTGCTAACTCATTCATGTTTTACAAGCACTTATAAATTATATCTGTCCAACCTTCTGTTTCAGGTGTGTTTTAAAAGATAAATATGAAATAAGGAATGTCTCATGCCATAGAAAAATTAATACATATAAAAAATCCTATTGAACCCAGCAGAGTGAAAAATTCAGGGGTTTTTTTTACTTTTTTTTTGTGTTTTGAGTTGGGTTTTTTGTTTGCTTTTGTTTCTTTCTTTGACTTTTTTTTTATTTTCCTGGCTTCTGATTAGGTATAGTGAGATGCTAACAAAATATGTAGGATTTTTATACTATTCTCTTATCACTTTTCAATATAAATAATGCTTAAATGGGCAAGAGATAATGGAGCAAGACCAGGAAGTATACTGCAGTTGGCTATATCCAGCTAGCACAGGAAATGCTAAACAGCACTTAGCATAAACCTCCTGCCGATGTCTTGTGGAAATGGGCAGGGATATCTGTAATCAGTGCACTTTATCCCATGCTGACTGATACACGTATTTAGTTCTATCAGCCAGGGTTATTTCAGAGTAAAGGTGAAGATCACAGAAAGGAGTTGCAACCTCACAATTATGTCAGTGGTAAAATTCCACCTGTTTTTTTTCATTTCCCTTTCATCTGACAAGCCACGGCAACAATGTACTAGAGCTGCAGTGGAACCTCAGCTTTGGATGTTTCCTGTGCCTTTCACATGCCTTGAGGCAAGGCTGTTTGTCAGTACAGCTAAGGGATGCAGGAGAACATCACTGTACTTGTGCTGCCTTCTGGAGGGCTCTGTACAAGCAGAACTCTCAGTGGCAGCATGTTTACTGTGGTGTTCCTGGCCTGGCTGAGTGTAGTGTGCATCTTCCAGCTCCCCACACACAATTGTCAGTGTTGCCTGCAAGAGTGGAAAGTGTGGGAATTTCAAGTTATTCGTTGGATTTCCCAGCATTAGGCCTCTGAATTGGTGAAGTAAATGTGTGTGTATATATGTGTATTATAAAATGTTAGTAACACTAAATGGCAGCATTTTGCACAAGTGTATTAAGTGTGTAATACTATTATTTAATGAAGTACCTAATCCTGACTTTGGGAAGAAGGTTTAGGGATGGGTTTCATACCATTAATTTAGTGTTATGCAGTTAATAGTTAAAAATAAATAGTTTTTATTTTTGTGTGTGCACATGTTACTTTCCTTGCAAACCTTCATTTCTCTTTCCTGGGGATATAACATTGACAAGACTTGAAAGAGACTAATATGTCGTTGTAGATTAATTCAGTTTTTGAAAGGTCTAATTCCTAGTTACAGCTTTTTGCTCATATGGATAAATTGTACAAGCAAATGATTATGTAAAATGAGAAACCAACTAAAGTGTAGTTTAGCTTGTCACTTCAACAAATTCTTTCTTTATTTTTTTTTTAAATTTTTATGTGTTTACAACCTCAGCAAAACTGATAAAAAGTATATTGCTAAAGAAAATAAAAACCCAACAAATCTATTTTACCATGATCCAGTTGTGTGGTTTGCGCTTCCACTTTACAAGCTTGCAGTCCATGTTGTAGATCTTACATGATGGAATATATTCTTCACTTTTAATGAGTGAGAGAAAGAGTGGGGAAAAACATGCATGTAAAGTTATCCTTGCCTATTCTCTTTGTAAAGCTCCTGGATATAGTTTGATGCAGATTGTGTTAGCCAGGAAGTTTAAAATCAAAATGTTTTTACTTCTTAACATAGTCTGGATCTGTGCATGTCAGAATGTAATAAAGCTGTACTTACAGGACTGTTTGTAAAGTAATTTGAACATATTCTGTCCAATTATGGTTGATGTCATTAGGGTTCTCTCTTAATTCTGAAATCCTCCCTGAGAGGAGGCAGAGCTAATGAGCACTGGATGATTTTGCTGGTCATAGAAGGAAAATGAAATGTAAGGGGAGGAAGAGTAATGTGAAGCATGGATGAAGTCATTGTATAAGCACTCCCAACCAAACCTGGCATCTTGTCTCCTGTTGCTCCAGAGAACCAGAGAGAGGTTCAATATAAGTGTAGCAAAACTACAGAATTACTCCCCATGCAAAATAAATTGGTTTGCTTTTAACCATGCTGCTGGGCTGTATCAAAACCACAGACCCTCTGTGAGGACATCACCAAATAAATCTTGAAGCCTTATTTGAACCATTAGCAGATTTCTCCAGTGGGTGGGAGACTGTAAAGTACAGAAGTAAAGGAAAGCTTTAACAACTGTTGTATTATTTCTTTTGGGACACAGTGTTCCAGCTTGTGCCAAAAGGATGCCTTCTGGCATAATAAATTCTTGGCAGCAAAGCTGGTTTTCATGGTGAAAAACTCTAATAAGGACTGTGGAGGGGTTATCTGACTTTTTTTGTGTAATAGCATATATTAGCCTGTGTGAGGGAGGAAAAAGAGGAGGGCCCTTTGTGTAACAACAACGGTGTGTTTCAGGTGGTTGTTCCAGAGCATGCTGTGAAAATGCAAACAAACATGGGAAGGCAGTTGAAGGAACAGCCAGTACTTACTTACTTGGCTAGTGTCAGGGGTGTGCTTGGCTTACATAAACATCTTCTGACTGTCTAAAGTATTATAATTGTTTTTCTCTCTAATATATGATTCATTTATATTTTTCAGAGGTGTGGGATGGTTACTGAGACATTGTATGTGAAGTGATGAATATTAGAAGTAAAGCTTTCCCTTTCTTCTCCAAGACACTCCTACACATATCGAATTATTTGACCAGTGGTTTTAATTTACAGATGTTTCTTTGTCATGTGCAGGGGGATGCACAGCTTTTTCTGCCCACAACTCTAAAAGCATCCCAAGTCTCACACTGTGCTGAGTTGTACAAACTCATTCTAAAGAGCTTCAAGCCTGGGAATTGCATGGGCGTTGAGAGGAGGAAAAAGGAATGGGAGGGAGTTCACTCAGAGTTTGAAGAAACTTTCCCTCCTGTCCTGCCTGGTGTGTGCTTGCATATTTTATGGCTTTGTGCTTTCTATAGTTGTATGGTGTGAAGCACAGCTGCAAATAATTACTGGAGACAGCGAAAAGCCATGGAAAATTAAGACTTTCATATCTTAAGTCCTGAGGGAATGTTTCAGACTTAGCCCCTTCTAAACTGTTGAAGAAGCCAATACCACACCTATTTAGACAAAGGCTGCCATCCTTAGGGAATATGGTATTTGCATTTCAATGCTTACAGTAGTATTGGGGAATTTGATCATTTGTCATTGTTACTTGGTGCAAAATTGTTTGGGGACAGGTGCTACACATTAGTGTAGTTGTGCTCAGAGATGTACAGCTGTAGCCCAGGGCTGGGACAGATGGAGGGCTGGTTTGCTTTGGTCCTTTCCAGCTCTGGCACTGCTATGTTGGTGGTGTGCTTGAGCCTGGTGGTCCTCTCCAGCCTCTTTTGATGTCAGTAGTGCTCAGTGCTTGCTAGAGAGGGGTGTTGGAGAAGCAATAAAGCCACGTGCTATTATTAGATGGACACTTGTTTTTCCTGTGTAAACCAGTGGTGTGGCCTCTGTGTGTGCTGGTACCAGAATATTGTATATTTGGGGATAAGCTGTTTTTTAGTCTTGTATAGTTGGATGTGTGGTAGCAAATTTTTAGAAAGCATCAAATTCCTACAGTGGTAGTGATGCAGACGGATGTTGTACAAGAGCTCATTTTAGAGAAGAAAAATGGTAGCATTTGAAATTTTACTGTTTAATGAAGCACAAATCAAATAGGTGTTAGTTAATGGTATTTAGATCCCTAATTTTATAGTGGTGGTTGAAAAATCCTTATATGCTGAGATAGTTGCAGTGTATTCTAGGTTACTTGTGATAATTGGAGCAGAAACGTGGTACTTTGAGGAAGAAGTTAAACATTGATTGGACCCAAGGAGATTCCCCTTTCCTGAGGTACTCTGCAAACTAGAATACATGTGAAAAATTGGGAGAATGATTATGAGAGTATGAAAACTGCAAAGTGAAACAGAGTAGAAATAAAAGCAGCTGTTGAGGGATTTGCCTTTATTAGCTAGCCAGCGTGAATTTCTTTGGAAAAGAGAAGCATATTGAGCTTCTTGGGTCAGGGCCATGTCTCCTTCTATGTTACTTTGTTCAGTCTCTAGCATTGTGGGACCCTGAATAAGACTAGACTGGCTGGATTCTTAAAAATCATAAGCCTGGATCATAAAAATATATTACTACATATAAAGTGCCAGTGTCACTTTTGCCTCTTGCTTTTTGCAAAGCTTTGATGGTGCATTCCTGTCATCAAAGCTGCTCCAAAAATCACAAGGGCATAGACTTAAGTAAGAAAAAATAATGTAATTTCCTTCTTTGAAATTTTGGGGAGTATTTCGTTCAGTCTTTATAGTCTTATAATCTCAATAATGCTTGGATAACTTCTTGGAGAACTTCTAGTTTTGGATCAGATATTTCCAGTTTATCCCAAGGTGCCTCCCCTAATGGGCTGAACTTCTAACCCTGAACTTAAAAAGCTGTCGTTTTATGCATTTTACTATGAAAGTGAATGTACACTTTCTCATCCCATCCCCACTGGAGCTGTCCTAGGCCCCTGCAGTTGAGTGTTGTGTTTATCAGGAGTAAGTGAATGTGTTCCTTTGATTTTACTTCATTTGAGGGATTCCTGATATTTAATGATGCTGTGGGTTGTTTGGCTCCTCTCCCGTCCACTGTCAAAGAGATTTCTGCTGCCATTATCAGCTACACAAACTTTTCAGCACACTTCAGCATTTCTCATGTGTAAAGGCCACAGCTGTAGTTGAACAATGTGTTCATTGTAATCCAATAATAAAAGTCCTAAATATAACAATAATTATAACCCTTTGCATTGAGAACAATATTGATAATCAGGGAAACTAACCCTTGAATTTCATAGAAATAAAGCTCGATGCTGGTTGTTGCAGTGTTATCCATGTTTTAAGATTTTAAATACTTTGCGAAACTCGTATGTGGTTGTGTAAAGATTTGGCTTTGCTGTACAGATGGGTATAATGGAAGCAAAAAGTACACAGAGAGATATGAATGATTACATTTATGAACAGCTTAACAGAATGCTGTGGATATTATTCTTGTAATTAACGAATCTAGCTTGCCATATTAAGCGCTGATTATAAGTAGTCTTAACTGATTTTATTAAAATAAGCCCAATTGGACATAGCACCCAGTTTGGTCTTGTGTATCTTTAAGTCATGCGTGTAATTTCTTCTACAAGTACATTTTTGGTTTCTCTTATCTACTTCTTTATTTTCTTTGTTCAATAAAACAATTTTAAAATTGGTCAGTGTGAAGTTCTTTGTAAAGTAGGGCTTTTGCTGAGCCATTGTGATCTGCACAATCTTGATATTTCTGCAATTTTCTCATGAACAAAATTGCCATGTATTGCCGACATGGTCATACAATATGTCCAGGTCTCATAAGAGTGCAATCCCAAAAAGAGGATGTGTTGGTAGGCACAGAAATAGCAGATCCTTCGGAGTTAGATTTCTTGAGCAGGATTTAATTTTTAATTGCAGAATTCGTAGTGATTTGAGGCAGTATATCTTTCATCTCAGATTACTGTTTCAGTCCATTGCTATCACAGATAGACTCCTTGCCTCCCAGGTTCTTGCCCAGTGTAATGCCATCTCCTTGTTTGCTTGTGGCTTTCTGGTGACCAACCACAGTCTCCTGGCAAGGACAAAGATCTTGAAAAGAACAAGTTGAGAGAGGCTGAATTTGAATTATATTGCTGCTTTTCGTGTTCACATCTCTCTGTTGAGTTCATTTTACAAACTTAACATGCTTTCTTGGTTGTAGTAGTATATACCCAGTGGATATAAAGTGGGTTTTTAAATTGTGTTTCTCTTTCATTATTCAGAACAGTAGTTTTTAGTTAGCAGTACCTTTCAGCTAATGTTTTGACTGAACATTTGAAAATTCCTAGTAAAAAATACCTATAAACTAAACTGCACATAGAAAACATGTAATCTTATGCTATGTTCTATGAATACTTGTTATTCTTGAAGGAATTATTATTTGGATGTTCTTGGTAATTTTGAATGTTTCTCTTTAATGCTTTTGGAATTTTATTTTACTCTGCTGTAGTCATAGAGAGGGAGAAGGGAGTGAGACAGAGTAATTCTATAGAGTGAAAGACAGATATATTTTGCAGTTAGAGGGCTTTCACTTGAAATTACAGATAAACAGTGCACAAAATGATTGTCCAGCTCTTTTGCAAATAATGCTGTAATCCAGGCATTTGGCAATTCTTTTTTTCATTAATCCTATACCCATTCCTTAATCTGCCTGCAATTAATCTGTTGGGGGTTTTTTTCCAGTTTCAAATGTATCATAATGTTTTTTCAATCTGTGCTGAAAGCTGTTTCTGGTGGTTTATTGAACATCCTTCCTACAGTGCTCCTCTGGGATGGGGTATTCCTTTTTTGCAGCTATCCTGTTCACAGTAGGCATTTGCTATCCATGGCACTTAAAACGTTCTGTTCTTTGCACCGTCTTCTGGCACTAATAACTGTGACATCTGTTTGTCACATATGAAGCCCAGGAGGTGCTGAAGACCCTGAAGCAGCGAGCATCCCTTCCATGGGCATCCCTTCCATGGGCAGAGGAGAATTATCTTTGCCTCTCAGGAAGCGGCTGGCTTGGCTCGCCCCAGGTTTCTGTGGTGACATTAAGACTGAGGGGCAGGGACAGTTTCCCAATGCCCATCTCCCATGTACAGATTGTGGGGAAAACTGGCCTTTCCTAGTCTCTTTCTTGTGTTTCCTTTCTTGTCTCTCATGCTCTGGTTCTGGGGAGAAAATGTGAGTGGGGATAATTGTCTGCTGTGGCCTGCCAGCAGTGTCTGTGCCCAGGAGCAGCTCTCTGGTGAAGGTGGAAGTGAGGGGATAGTTTTCTCCTTGGTTGCCTTGCTCTTTGACATAACTAAAGCTTGTATTTTTGTACAATTAAAGTGACTAGACTAATAGCCTATCAGCCCTGGATTAGCAAAGCCTGGGTGCAAATGCATATGTCATGGCAAAATGTTTTAACTTATCAGGAACTCGGCTGAACTTCTAAGTTTGCAGCATATGTGGACTGATGTGCAGACTCAAAGGCAGTCAGTCCTTAAGAATACTTAAATTTAATGTATGTTTAATGGTGAGCAGGGATAAAACAACTGTAACTTTTGAGAGGTCACTTCCATCATACTAGTTTAGGTAAAAATGTTGCAAATAATAATTTGTAATATGAAAAGGCTTTGGATAGTGCTACATATATGCAGACCCAGTTTATATTAAATTCTAGCTTACTTTTCTTTTTCATGGCTTAGTAAATTCTGTGCTACAGTCCAGTCCATTGCTTGAATTTGTATTTGTTAAGGTATAAAAGCTGATGGAGTTCAGGTACTCCTGGTGTTTCAGATTGAAACATAAATTTGTTTGCCTTATATTTAGAGAAAAAAGAAAAGCTCTAGACCTCTTGTTTTGGGTTTTTTTTTAGTAAAGCTGTGTGTCTTCCCTTCCCATACAAAATTATTCCATGTATTGTTTGTATGTTACTGCATTACAGTAAGTGCTGTGTTTACAGAACAAGGACTTGTTCAGGGAGGTTTTCAGTTTGCGTCCTCACTGTGATATACCAGGGGAGTAGAAAAATATACTCCCTTGTCAAAGTTTCAGGTATGATAGTTAGACCTGTAATGCTCATCACCTTTTCCTTAACCCAAACTGAAAAGGTGGCTGATAAGGACTGAAGGTTATTTCCACTACAGTTTCCCAACCTTGAAGGAAAGTTCTTTTATTGCCAATTTGGGTAAAAATATTCTACCTAGTTACCTCTGTTTTTAGAACTGTATCTGAGCATCTGATTTTTAATTCAGATCAAGCCATAGAAAAGACCTATTTTAATATTTTTTAGTCTCTTAGAGGTGAGAGAAAAGACTGAACTGCTTTCAGAAGAAGAACAGACTGAGATCAGAACCTCAGAATATATTTTACGGAGAGGCTTATTTGAGTTTCAGTTACCACAGATGTACGTAACATGTTGTGACACTGAATTACAGAGAAGCTTGTTGGTTAGCTTGTTTCAAAAGATGACCTGTTGCACTCATCAAAATAAGACAATGATCATGAAGTTATTAATAAGTTAGATGATTGTGAGCATAGAAGATTTCTCTGGAGGGTCATGCTGGATCTTGCAGTCTTATTCCAGAAAATCATGTGAGTGAAAAAATAAAATGAAATAAAATCTTCCTTGGTCAGTTTCTATGATGCTGTTGTAATAAAAGGAATTAATTACATAGAATCTGTCTGATTTGTGTCTGTGAACCATTAAAATTGTTAATGATTTGATGAATTCTGAATAGGCCCATGCAACGTAGAACTCAATGATGAAGTTAGGGAAAAAAACAGCTCCAGTATGTTCTACTTGCAAGAGAAACTTCTCTAGAGATTTTTTTTTTATTTAAAGTTTAGAGTCATCTGCACAGTTTCTTTCGGAGTAGCTTTTTTTAATTTCTTGTTGGTTTTTATGTATTTAGTCCCACAGGTGAGGTAAAGCTTGCTTGAGATTTAAAGTAAAGAGTTGTTCCTTTTCAGTCAATGCCCAGAATGGTCGATCTGTATAAACATTTAAGGTATACACCAACTAACAAAGACGGGCAATATATTAACATCTTAGATGTTCTTGTGATTCAATTAGGCCAGCTAATGAGTACATAATGGGATCTAGACAGCATTGCCAGATTCCATGGTTGATAAGCTCAGGTGGAAAGCATGTGGGGCAGGGGAGTCCTTCTTGAGTTCCAGCAATAACACAGACCTGATGTTAACTAACATCACTGGAGGTCTGTGTTATTGCAGGAATTCAAGGCCAGGAATCTTT
Source organism: Certhia americana (assembly GCA_018697195.1). Classification (NCBI taxonomy): domain Eukaryota; kingdom Metazoa; phylum Chordata; class Aves; order Passeriformes; family Certhiidae; genus Certhia; species Certhia americana. Next base: position 102,364,075 of record CM031857.1, read on the forward strand.
CAAGGAATAAAAAAAAGTTATAGTATATAGTTTCCTTTAAAGAGTAGGTTTAAAAGGAAGAGAACTATCATCATACAGTTTAAGAGGAGGAGGGTCATACTTTACCTCTCTTAATGCTAAAATACCTGTGCCTTTACATACACTTGAAAAATGTTGCAGTTGTTTTGGGTGAGAAGGACAGGTGTTGAATGTAAGACTATTACTTGTGTACTGACATCGCAAAACTTGGTTTTGATATACTCTAGGGCCTTACACATCCAGAACATAATCACGAACCTGGCTTTTGGACTGAGGCCACTTCTCGAAGCATCCAGGAGTGCTGGATACTCTGCAACCTTAATCTCACCCATGGCCTGGAACAGGGAGTAGTGCATAAAACAGAGTTATTTGTTGGAATTGCTGTGGTAGGGGGGGTTGGGTGACAGCCTCTCATATGACAGTGGGGAAAAAGCAGAGCAGCCCCTGGCAGCTAGAAAAATTGCTAACTACATTGAGTTTGGGTGGATTTTGGACTTGCAGAAAATTAGGAGAAGACAGTACTTTTAAGAAGTTGTTATTTTCATTTAGCTTCCTCTCCAGGCACCTGATGTTTTTTGGTACATCTTGTCCTGTCCCAAGTTAATGGCATCATCAGCTGGGAACGCTCATTCCCTGCAGCTCCCCTCCTGTTGATTTGAAGGCAGCAGCGGCTGTCTGGATGTGTTGTGGCTTTGGGGGCAAAAGGTGTGGGAAAGGAATGCTGGCCATTTTGTATTATTATTACCATCATCATTATCATCATCATCTGTGCACAGTTTTGTTTACAAAAAGAAGAGCTGTTCTTTAATTTAGAAATAAAATGACAGAAATAAATTACTTTAAAAGGATGTTTAGGGAATAAGGAAATATATTTGTGGCAAGCTATTTTGAAAATGTCATCTAGTATATGGTTAAATTATTTTGTTTTTTCCTGGCTGTAGTTTTTACAAAATCGGTGAGTCAAGCAATTGTCAGTAATATTTTCGTTCTCTTAAACTTTTTTCACCCTGTAGGAACTACATGCATCCATCTAGATTACATCTGAATGACAAAAATACTTAGGTAGCAGGAGGAGGAAAACTAATGCTTTTACGTAGAACTATCTGTCAGTAACTGTTTATTAAGTGCATCTGTCTTATCTTATTCTGGATTTGTGTTGCTAGTGCCTTAACTGGTAATTCATTTTTTGATACCTGATGACGTTGAGTATTTTAATATCGTTCTCATTCAGCAGTCTATGTAACCAGTGTGGGTCTTGAGTTCAGGAAGAGCAGAAGTACACTGAGCCCCTCATGCAGATCATCGATAAAGGTTTTAAAAGGAACTGGCCTCAACACTGAACCCCAAGGAACATCACTTGTGGCCAGCCACCAGCTGGATTAACGCCATTCACCACCACTCCTGTAGCCCAGTCATCCAGCCAGTTTTATATCTAGCCAAGAGTACACCCATCCAAGCCATGGATAGCCAGTTTTTCCAGGAAAATTCTGTGGGAAATGATGTCAAAGACTCTACTGAAGTCTATGTAGACATTACCACAGCCTTTCCCTCACTTACTAAGGGGGTTACCCTGTCACAGAAGGAGCTCAGATTGGTCAAGCAGAACCTGCCTTTTCTAAGTTCATGCTGGCTGGGCCTGATCTCCCAGTTATCCTGTATGTGCCATGAGATTGCACTCAAGAAGAGCTGCTCCATGACATTTCCTGGCATGAATTCAGACGGAAACGTCTGTGGTTGCCCAGATCCTCCTTGCAGCACTGCTTGGAGATGGACATCACGTTTGCTGATCTGCAGTCAACTGGAACCTCTCCATTTAGCCAGGACTGCTGGTATTTGATGACAAGTGGCTCAGTGAACACTTCCACCAGCTCCCTCAGTACCCTTGGGTAGATCCCATCCAGCCCCATAGACTTTTGTGTGTCTAAGTAATGTAATAGGTCACTGACCATTTCCCCTTGGATTATGAAGGCTTCATTCTGCTCCCCGTCCCTGTCTTCTAGCTCAGGGCGCTGGGTCCCTGGAGAACAATTAGTGTTGTTATTCAGGGATGAGGCAAAGAAGATATTAAGTGCCTTAGTCTTTACTTCATTCCTTAATACTGTTTCCCCCCAGATCAAATAAAGGCTGAAGATTCTCTGTGGCTCTCCTTTGATTGCTAATATATTTCTAAAAACACTTTTTTTTCTTTTACAGTACTGGCCCAATAAAGTTCTAGTTGGGCTTTGGTAGTTCTGATTTTCTCCCTGTATAACCTCATGATATAGCTGTCCTCCTGAGTCACCTGCCCCTTCTGCAAAAGGTCATAAACTCTCTTTTTTCCCTGAGTTCCAGTCATAGCTCTCTGTTCATCCAGGCTGGTCTCCTTCCCTGACAGCTCAATTTTCACCCTGTCGCAGAATCACAGAATATTCTGAGTTGGAATGGGCCCACAAGGATCATTAAGTCCAGCTCTTGAGATAATGGTCTGTACAGAGATCAGCCCCTGAACTTTGGTGTGTGATTAGCACCGTGCTCTGACCAGCTGAGCTGATCTGAGCAGCTGCCTATGGAGGGGGCCTCTCCTGCCCTTTTAAGATTTCTTTCCTGAAGAATGGCTTGAGCAGCTATTTGATGAGAAAGGGCAATGAAATGAAGGCAATGGTTTCAAATGCTTGATTAACCTAGACCTTTAAGTGGCTTTGTTTTGGAGGCTGAAAGTTAGCAGGCTCTGGAAGGACATGGTTGAAGTCTGCTGGAATTGGGGACTTTCTCCTGTATCTTTAGACTAGAGTGCTTCTTTTACAGTGTGTTTGTTTGGTTTGTGTGTGGTTTAGTTTCAGTGTGTGAATTCTAGAGGTTTTACAGTGTGTGAATTGTAGAGGTTAAAGCCCTGTGAATATTGTGCTGGTGCAGCAAGGACAGAGTGTGGGTTACTGTTGCTCAGCCAGAAACAACAGGCTGGCTTGGTACTGGGGCATCCCTGCCTACACCTCATGTGAGTCTCTTCTGAGGTGTGGCTACAGCCTGAAAGGCACAAATGAGAACCAGAAATGCAACAAAACCAGTTTCAGAGAAGCTTTATGTTGTATACTGGGGCTCCTTAGAAAATAACTGGGGCTCAGCATACAGATTCATCTTTTATCTTCCATGTATCTTCAGATATTTTGATTAGCAAGTAAGAATGTTCTTGGTTTCTGCCAGTCTAAGGAGTAGCCGTGTTTTCACTATTAGGGATTGTTTGAAGACATTTTTCAGAAAGGTTGTGTCTCTCAAGAATCAGCAAAATTAATGCATTCAGGGTTTTGTCAAGTCCTGTTGCTTGGTATCTGTCATGTTGATCCATTGGAAAGTATTCAGATAGAAATGTTAAATGGACTGCCAAATACCCAAGAGTCTTGCTTATTCTCCTTGGTACATGAGTGCACATGCTGCAGAGCTTCCCTGTACTGCCTGGCACTCTTGGGCAGAGATTGATGGGCCAGAGATGCGGGATGGATCTCTTAGATTCTGCAGTGCTCTTTGCTCCAGTTGAAAACGTGTGGTCAGCTGCATGTTGTTGACTCATAACCAAATCGGAAAGGTAGAATATGGATCCCCCACCAAAGCAGGGACCTGTACAACCCTGCATTCAGCCATGTCCTGGGCAAATGTGCTGCATGACCTTCTAGCATGTTTTTTGGCGCAATGGGCTTGTTTCTGCTCCCTGATCACTGTGTTCTGAGAATTGCAGCCGGGTCTTGATTTGAATGTCTTTTTGTGCTCATGTGTGTACTGTCACTCCTTACAGATTCTCTTTGTGGTATATTGTGCTGGATTTGCTGCTGCAGTTGGGGCCCAGTTTTTGCATTTTTACTGTCTTTCTTGTTCTCTAGAGCTCTTTGCAGCTTGTTTTAGAGGCTGGCATGATCTCTGAACTTTCAGGTGATGCGGCAATGTGTGGATGACCTTGGTTTGAGAGGCTGTGGTGTGGCACTGCCTCTTTGTGTGTTTGACTGTGCATTCCATTGTTCCTCCCTTTTTTCCTCTCCCCTTCCAGATGTGATGGAGGCATCCCTAACATACACGTTGTTAGGGGCTGCCAGATTGACATTCATAGTACAGTAAACTACAAGAATTCAGGGCTTTGTTCAGGGTTCAGGAGCAGTTGGTATTATCTACAGGTAAAAAAAAGCCGTGGCTCCTGTAGCTCTTCAAATATGAAGGTTTCTGGGTAGCATAATGTTATTTTAATGTTAAAATACTTCTCTTAAAGATAGGACAAGAATCCTCTGCTGGCTTAATTTTTGGCTAATTTTATCTCCTGCTAGGGTACAAAATGTTGCTAACTTTTGTCTTCTCTCCTTCTGTTCTTTTGTTGCAGGTCTTGATGATTGCCTTCAGCAATATATAAAGAACTTTGAGAGAGAGAAGATTAGTGGTGACCAGCTATTACGAATTACTCATCAGGAACTGGAAGATCTTGGAGTCACACGAATTGGCCATCAGGAGCTTATCTTGGAAGCAGTAGACTTGCTCTGTGCACTGGTAAACTTCTTGGGTCTAATAGGGAAGGGTGAACAGTGCTCACATATTCACACTTCCTGTACTCAAATTGTTAGTCCTAAAGACTTATCTAAGCAGCTCAAGAAACTCCTGATTTGTAATGTATGAACAGTTTATACCAGGGGCAAGATAAAGGGAAAAAATCTATTCATAGAACAATGTTTGTTAAATAAACTGGTATCAGAGATTTAGGGCTTGCATATCTGTCTTTATAGAATAAAAGTTTATCTGAAATCACAAAGAAACTGGACTGTGTTTGGTTTGGAATGTAAAATAGTTACAAATGTGAATGGAATAATTGAGTGTTGGTTGCCCTTTACAAACAAAATGTTCTGATACTAACCATGTTATTCTTCACTGGTCCTTTCATGAAAATTATGTTTTATATGATTTTTTTGAGCCTGGTGAAACAGAGCTGCTTGTATTTCACAGCAGAAAGGATTAAATACTGAAATAATTATCTTATATATAAATAATATATAAATTTTTGATGGAGCATACGGAAGGATTTTGGTAATGGTCTTTTCAGTCAGGTCATGTCGTGCTTAACTAGGATTATCTGCTCAGTGAGGGGTGTGGTGCTGACTTCACCCTCCTTATAAACTTCTAGTGTGTGTCTGTAAAGATTAGTGATAGATTGGGCACACTGCATTCTCCACTGTAGAAAGGATTGTGAATAGCTCTGTTAGAATGTACTTCACTGCCTAAGGTGGTGTTTTGTGGGGTTTTAGTACATACTATTTTTCAAGCCTCAGAAGGAGCTTTTAAGAAAGCTGAATTCTGGGAGAGGCAATCAAAGACGGTAAGCTGAAAGGCTCTTCAGAAGGGCTTGTCAGTTCTCCATATGCAGCAGCTTTTCTGAATACCCTGTTGCTGCATTTTTGGGGTATTGTGAAGTGTGATGAAAAAGAGAGAATGAAAAGAGTAAAACATCCAAAAAAAGTTTAAAAAATGGAGAAAGCTTTTTCTTACAGGAAAACATTTGATTTTAAACACAGATTCTCTTCTGTAAAATACAGTTTCTAGCAACATTGGAATGTGGGTCAGTGCAATAAGTTAACTCATCAATTTGTTTTTTAAATAAGTTGCAATCTTAAAAAAATGCTACTAATATAGAAGGGGACATAAAGGGAGTTATTCATAAAATACTTTTATATCAGACAGTGCAAAAGAAAACTAGAAAGTAAATATTTTAGTTGACTGAGAAAGATAAACTCTAAGTTGGGGAAACAGCAATGACCAGTTTTCCCAGTCACATAGAGAAACAGCTCTTTGAAAAAGAAATTACTTTTATGGAAAAAACACGTTGTTTATTACCTGAAATTTCTTTTTTTCCTTGGAATGTAATTACAGATATAATCTTCAGACAAACAAACTTTATCTTAGGCAAAAGTGTATGGAACTAAGTTGAATATAAAATAAGGAATTTCTAGCAAAGGCTAACACTGCATCTTAAATGCATGCAGCAAGTCTCTCCTTTCCTGGTTCTTGTTGCACATACAGTATTGTCTGCTTTTCTGAGTTTGTCTTAAAGAAAATTGCTAAAACACAGTGGCACATGTTCAGATTGCAGCTTCTAATTTAAGATGAGGTTTTTTGCAGTCTCACAATTGGCTCCTGATGGCTCCTTGGGGATACAAAATGTTATTGTTATATTGATTTTAGTGGACTTAATTTGAATTTATTGTTCACCAGTCAGATAAACCTCTTAGATAATTTAATTCAGAGGCAATGCATTTGACTGGACTGGTCCTATATTTACAGGCTTTTCTTCTTTTATTGCATCCCTGAGTGTCTATCCTGGCTAGGGCTTGACTTTTGTTCTGATTTGGCTTCAATGTTAGCTGTATTCTTTAGGAAAACATGAAGCCTATGACTCTTCAATGTAGGATAACTGCTAATTCAGATATTGGCTGTGCAAGGGTTTTTTTTAATTGTCTGGGTTTTTTGCTAAGTTCTATCACAAAACCTCTATCAAACTTCAGCCTGTTTTGCTGAAGTTTGACAGAGGTTATGTGATAGAACTTAGCATGAGTTACAAATGTATGATCCAAATGAGTTAACAAGTCTTTGGATGCTGGAGATGATGGGTAGCATGATGGGCTTTGAGTAGTAAAGTTAATTATGCCCTGCAAGCTTTACCCCTGATTGATTTAAAAGTAGTTATTGAAAAAATGAAAGGATTGTTGCTTCTGCTTCTCCCCACTTTCTCTCTGAGTTAGTGAGTGACAACCTAAACAGTTCTCATCATTGAGGACAGCTAGGGGGACAGATCCCCTCCCACTGTTCATCTTTGTTCACACTCTACAGGGGAGATTTTTCCAGCACAGAGTTTCTATCACTTAGGAAAGTTTCTGCAATGTTGACTGCTGATGTGCTTCATTCCTGCCACCCCTTCCCAGTATTTTTTGGGGGTAAACTTCTGCTTGCACTTTCCTGTCAGCTGTGGATATGGCAAACAGCAAACTAGCTGCTTGTGTTGCATGCCTGTAGTTCGTGGGGCTACATTTTCGTACTGGGGGAAGGTGGAGAGCCTGAATAAGCATATCTGGCTGGTGTGGAGAGTGCAAGGGACCTGTGAGTGGGGGCTGTTGAACTGTGCTAAACACACAAACTGCCACAGTAATAGTTGGGAGCCAGTTATGATAGATAACACTATTTAAAGGATGTTCCTTATGGGTTTTTGACAGAAGGTGGGTGGGTGGCTGGTTATGGTCTCTCACATTATTCGCCTCCTGTCATCAGCACTTGCAGCAAATGGATCTTCCAGTGTTTGTGAGCTGATCAGAGGACAAACGGTGGCCTGTGCTATCCATCTTTAGTAGAGTCTCTTGGCTGCCAGCCTCTGCCATACTGTGCTCTTGACAGCAGAACAAGCATTCGGGGTGAGATTCACAGGTTTCCTTTTCCCGTGGTGCTTCAGGAAAGGAGGAATAAAGTTTTCATCCAGCTGCTACTGCTGTTACAGGTCACGCTTGCTGGTAATGGTGGGGGTGTACATCCTGCATACCATTGCTGGAGCTGAATGTGCTCTGGGAGAGGGCAGGCAGTCTAATTAATGTAGTTTGTCTCTTCCCTCGCTCCTTCAGACTGTGAATGTGGGAGCATGTTCAATAGATTATCATGCCTTGGTGCAGCTTTGTGTTTTACAAAATCCATATGTCAGAAAGGGCACGATAAAGGAAATGTTCTCTGTGCTTAGAAGAAATAAGTAGTGAGGTCTGTGATGGTATTTTGTTGCTGCTAAGAATTTGTTGCATGTTTTTCAAGGTGAGAAACCTTGAGAAGCCACCATGATGGATAAATGCTGGAGGCATTACTTTATTTCCAGCAGGACAAATCTCCTGTTCTTTTCTTTCTGTTGATATTGCAGTCCCACTGGTGGTGTCAACAGGGAGATTTTTACTTGATATGGACGGATTATTTTTCTTCATACTAACAAAATCACTCAAAATAATTGACATCTCAAAACTGATTGGAAATGGTAAACTAAGGAGCTACATGTTCAGCTCTAGAGATACAGGAGAAACTGCTGAGTTAAGTGCCATTTTTCTCCATTATTCCCAGATTATAAAACAATTCTAACAATTACCATTAGGATCTTAGCCTCAACATGATCCTTTCCAGTAGGTGTGAGGGTGTGAAGCTAATTGAACACTGCTTTTCATTTAATCGTTAAACAAACAACAGTGTAGCAGACTTCTTCCACACACAAAATGTGCTGAGCCTTGTTTCTTTGATGGTTGCTTTATAAACTGAATGTGAATGAGCAATGCCAATAGAAAGTAAACTGAGGAAAAAAAGGAGATGATGCTTACGAAAGAGAAATGCATAATAAAGAATAAATTACTTAGATAATGCCATCAGATTACGATGCCAGTCATTAGGTTTGGAGTGCATCAAGGGATCTTGTAGCTTCTGCTATACGGGAGCTGTATATATGTATATATATATATATAGATATATCTTGTAGCTGGCCTGAAGAAAGCAAAGAAATGACATAATTCTTTTTCCATCATCTGTTTGTCAGGAGATGGAGTTTCATTTACCAAAACTGGGTATGACCATTTGCTCCCAGAAAACACTACACGCTGCCTGGAGAACACAAAGACTGAAGGCTGCACAGCCAAACATGCCTTCTTCCATCTCTAAGAAAATGATCTAGTGTTAAACATCAAATGTTATAACAATGTATTGTTAAAAGAATATTTGAAAAGCTCCAAAAATAATTTTTGGATTCTTTGAAGTTTTTCATTAACAAATAACTTTATGAAGTCCCTGTGAATTTGCAAAATAATTCTTCAGGGAATCTTCATTTGTGTACAATAGAGGTTAAAAAATAAAACAGATTTTGCTTTATCGAGCATACTGGTTTCAGTACTAGTTTCATGCTGGTTAGTTAAATCTGCTATGGCTGCACAAGAATTTCTTGCACACTGTATTTGAATATGTAAAGCTAGAATATTGCAGCAGATGAAATAGCATTATTATTTGGCATAGAAAACATTGGTGTGCACTAACAGCATGAAATTACTTATCATTTACCACTAACACCAAACATTTATATGCAAATGAATGTAAAAAATAGACCTACTTTACCCATGAATGATTTGATTCCTCTTAAGAATTATGCCTTTTATCTTAATTTCATCTTCCTGCCATTTCTCACACAGAAATACTTTCCTTTGCACTTATCACTAGTCAAATCTTAAAACTGTTTTGTCAGTAACAGTGAATATTAGACTTAATCATTATGGTGCTAAATGAGGAAGACTTCATTTCAGAATGGAGATTTATATGTACTGAAGGTAGAATTTACTGTTAGTATTCTGAATCTTCATATCAGAAAAATTACTTACCCTTTCACTATTGCCCTTTGAAAGTTAAAAGTTCTGCTTATATACGATATTTCATATGCCTCCCTGTCCTCAGCCTGAGCTAACTTAACTGCAGTGCAGGAAATCCTCAAGTCCATCACCAGATCAATAAAGCTAAGGAGATAAAGAGTTTCTGATAGCTCATATAGACCACATTGAAAATGTGTTAGCAGATCTTTACATAGAACTGCAGTAAACCCCATGGTGTGCCAAAGGCAGTAAATGTGTCTGTATGCAAAGGTTGAACATCCTTCTTCCCACCAGCCTCAAGAATCAGTTATGGATCCTAGATACCTTTTTAATTGCAGGGTTTGGGGATTGTTTTGGGGTTTTGGGGTTGTTTTTTTTGGGGGGGGGGTTTTTGGGTTTTTTGGTTTGGTTTTTTTTTTTCTTTTTTTTCCGTTTTTGTTTTCTTTGGACTGCTTGAAGGGCAAGTGCGAAATACATGCTCTGGTTCGTAGAGTCATAGCATGGTTTGGTTTGGGAGGGACATTTATAAAGCTGTAACCCCCCAGTTAAAAGCAGACTAGATAAAAAGAGCTGTTGCAATGTAAAATGTTTTTTAAAGGTAGTGTGTTCATAACAACACTTACTTCCTTTTTCAAAAAACTATTTAAAATTGCTGATTAGCTGTTTAAGACTTTTGGACATGCGTATAACTGGATATGTTAAATGGATATGGAATTGGTAGTTCAAATTAGGGAGAAATAAGAGCATTTGGCAGGCTAGGGACAAAATTACATGAGAAAGTGAAAACCCAAAAAAGTAATGAGCACTTGGTCTTTCAGAGTCTGTTGATTGAATAGAGGAAGAAGAAGAGTTTATATAATTGCTCTATTAGTGCTACAAAGCATGGCCAGTGCTTGGCTTTTTGATGTGTTACTTGGTTGTGGTGTAGAAAAAGAAGGGCGTTTTTCAGGAAAGGAGATGATGATGATGACTGTGAATCTTTCCTGAGTTCTGCAAGGCTAGAAGTATTATGCACCTGAGAGTTTTTCTGACTATAAACATTTAGGTCAAATATTTAAACTCTGTGAAACCATTTCCCTTTTAATCAGTGTGTGTTTTGTAATTGCAGTAAGTGATAAGTGTCATTTGAGCTATCTGGGGTTTCTGTCCTTATCTACTTATTCTGTGTTTATGAAACAGATGTGTTAGGATCATGTGTTGTGCACTTCTAAATTACCCCATATGTCAGTGCTATTTGAAGGAGAGATAACCTTAGTGCTGGCATTTCGAGATGCTGGAGGAAGGGCTGTTAGAAATATATGTTGTAGGCAGATCTGATGAGGTATAAAGTTACATAAGGCACCTTCCATATGACAAGCTGTGATATCAGTTGCTAGCAGCTTTGGGCTGGTAAGCTATCTGCCTCATACTTTGTGGGATGTGTTCAGCCAAATGTTTTGGAGAATGAGGTTCAGACCCATTTTGTTCATTTATAAAATCAATTTCAGAGGCGAAGGGTTGAACTTTTCATGGTGAATTTTTGTCCACTACAAATTTTCAGGTGTGGTTTTGAAATGGCTGCCATGTTTTCTGGTATCCGTGTGATACTGTTTTGATTATTCATTTAAAATCTTCCTCAGGCTTTTCAAGAAATGAGGACCCTATGAACTTTATTGTTTCCAGGTTGCTTGTTTAAAAGCAAATAAATAAAACATACAGAAAGGATACTCAAGAATTTCTTAAGTGTGCAATATGAAAGTTCTGAAGGATAGTGAGGAGAAGAATTAAACTTACCTGCGGTGATTTTAAGTCCATTTCTTAGCAGCCATATGCTGTTCTTGTCTAAAACTCCTGCATTCATCCTGTGAATAAGTGGAAAAACACTTTTTATTGCATTACAGAGAAAACTTACTATTTCATCTTTATGATAGATATCCCTATTGCTGAGATATACCCGATATAATTGAGAAGTTGCACCTCTTTACACATAATTTATTACTCTGTACAGCTATCTGTACTATAAAACTTGCCTTTTCAAAAGGTTGCCATTTTCTTTCTTCTTTAAAATATATTGTTCATGTGTATTACAAAAAATATTTCCTGATTAAAATAAACCTTCACCTTCTTGAGTTTATACAGTCGTGGTTGCCTTCTGCAGAGGAGCAGCAGAAATTAATTGATGTAAGCACTGCTGGCTGGTGAAGATGCTGCTTTTATTTCCTTCTTGCCCACAAGCACCAATGTTACAGTAGCATCTTCAGTTCCCATCTCCCTTCTCTTCAGCAGGAATTAACACTGGTCTCTGCATGCCTTTTGCTTCACATGGTTTACAGCAGTATGGTTTTCATGCCTTTTTTTCCACAATGTTTTCAGCTTTCTGGGCTGAAGAGAAGACACAGTGATTTAGAGATGCCATATGCTCATTTTGCTGTCTTGGAGTGTTTGTAAGAGTCAAACAGTGTCACTGAACTTGATACAGCAGTAGGGGTATTCATGATTGCATAGAAGTTGTGATTGAGACAGCTGTTCTAAGGGATTTCTGGATTTGTTAATGGGACTGTGGCACTGTGCTTAGATTTGAGCTTGGCTTTTTTAAGTTGCTGAAATGGCCTTGCACTTGCAATGGGCAGTATAAAAATACCCTAGTCCTGGCATCTTCTAGACAGTCTGTCTAAGCTAGCAGAGATAGCACTGTATGAGTTAGGAACACTTTACTTTTCAACCTATGCTAACAGTGTCAGATAAACTTCTCTGCCAGCAAGAATCAAGTGAATTTAACACAAGAAAGAGATAAGGTCTAAATTTTTGTTGTTTTGTTTTGTTGAGGGAAGCAGGGAACATATCTACTGAAGCTTGATCAAGCTAGCTAAAGAAAATTTTTCTTTACTTACACGTTTGGTTAATGAACTCTTACTACCCTTGGGGTGCTGGTGCAAGGATGGGCTGGCAGAGGGACTAGGCTGGCTCTTCTCACAAAAACACCCAGCAAAATTCATCAGTGGTGCTTAGAGCTGCTGCTTGTCAGCATGTGAAGAAAAGAGCTACAATTCCTCCCTCACACTGTCGTGTGAAGCCACAGAAAAGTAATTAGCAGGTAGGATGTCTATTAATAGCTCCCACCACCTTTAGTTCAAACACCTGCTGACAAGCTATTACTCTGTGTAGTTCAGCTTCATCAAGCTTCTGTTTTATGATTGCCTGAAGAGACTCCATTAGAGCCATTTCTGTTAGGGCAGGGTATCTCTGAAGACACTCTGTGGCCTCTATTGAGGAAGTGGATGCCTAGACTTGTGTCACTTCTTGTAATCTCTACAGGCATGCAGAGATTTCTTTGTGGTTCTTTCAGTGACTGTGAATATATTTTGGCTAATGAAAGCGCAACTCGTGTTAGTGCTGGCTAAATGCAGACAAGGGAAGACAAAGAACTGTCTCCTTTGCCTGCAATTATCTTCTTACAGTGCTTGAAAATAAACGCAGTGCATTTCTAAGAAAACCGTATTGTTAATAGTATATTATCGAATATAAAGTATGATTAAACTTGGCAGTTTCTATTTAAGCAAGTTTTTTCTAGTATTAGAACACACAGCTCTGGTTGCTTTTAATGTGTGCCAGAAATATTAGTGAAAAACAAATATAAAGTGAGGTTTTTGTTAGCTTGGCTGCTGCTTTAGGATCCTTCTACTTAAAGGCTTCAATAAACACAGCTGCCCCAAAATATATTTTGCCTGAAATTTATCTCTGTATTTTCCATCTCTGGCTTTATCTGTATGATATTACAGGTGGAAGCTTTACCAAAGTCAGTGCCATCCTCATGTAAGACTGAATTTATATGTGGCTTAGGCACAGTGTTTTATGTTAAAGAACATACACACACAGGCTTAGGCACAGTGTTTTATGTTAAAGAACATACATACACATATGCATTTGATGAATATGTGTAAAAATAGTCTTTGAATCTGTTAACGCTGCCTCTTCCTTCCCTCATATATGATGGTGAAAAAAGGCCTCTGAAAAAGAATGTGGCTGTAGGTGGCCATCACTTAGATATTAAGGGGAAGCCACTAAGCTTTTGTAGCTGATTTTCTAAAGAAGTGTATACATAAATGCAGCCTATTTTCCTGTTGTAAAAAAACCCTGAGTGTTGTTTTGTTTGGTCTGCAGTGTTCAATATTGCAGATTTTCATTCCTTCTGGTGCTTTACTTTCTGGAGGTACTGGAGGTCTGTACACTGCCTGCCAGGGCTCCTGCTGGGGTGGGCATGGAGTGCCTGTGCAGGCTGGGAACCAGCACCTGCCTGTCCGAGCAGATGAGGTACAGACAAGGTGACAGAGAGGAGATGGAATAATCTGGGGTTATTGAGGACCATTGGGATCCAGCCTCCGCCTCAGGGTGGTCTCCCCAGGCTGTGGGCCCTGTGTGGGGCATGTGGGGCTGGGGTGACAAGAAGGTGCCTGAACTTGTATGGCACCTTCCGCACACACTTTCCGCCTCGCCCACTTTAGTTTTATATTTGGATAATCACTCTCGGCTCCTTAGGAACAGCTTGCTGAATTAAGAAATTCAGTGTTTCAGTGTATCAGAAAGAGGCCCTGTGAGAAGGCCTGTGGCTGGCCTGCATCCTGTGGTTGTACCCCCCATGTTCTTGGGGCTTGCTCGTGGTGGGCCTTGCTTTGGCTGGTCTTTAAGACATTTTGGTGATTTATCGTTCATCTGTAATATCCCATTTGTTTCTTCCCCCATTAATTTTGCCAAAATGAGGTAGATGCTCAAGAAGCAGGATGAAGAAAGAACAAACCTGCAATCTTTTTCGAACTTATTCCTACCCACTCGTCAATCCCCATCGGGCTCCCTCAGCCACAGCAACCACAGAAAGCTGCAAAAAACCAGATAAATTTTTATCTATGTCTGTCTCTTTGCTTTGGACTGATTTAATAAGTTATGAGTTATGAGCCATTTAGCTTCATAATAAAGTACATTTTGCTTTTCAATCCCAATTAATTGTTTTCATCTTGTAATATTTTATTTATAACCTAATGCTATCTGTTGTGTAATTGCTTTTGAATATTTACATGGTGGAAAAGTCACTGCCCAAACATATGATTTGTCTAACTGGGATTGAATGTGGTGGCAGGGGACAGCATCTGTGTAGTTGAGAAACAAGCCTGCAAAGCCTTCCTTGCCCCAGAAAGGGATGTTCACAGAAGTTCCAGTAATGTTTTGTAAAGTGCAACTTAAGTATATGGTCAGTGACCCTTAAGCTGAGTTCCGGAGTTCATTCTCTGCTGTGGAAGGATGGTTTTTGGTGGAGCAGCTCCCTCCCAAAGTGTGCTCAGTTTACAAGCACACAGCTGGCTGGGACATGGCAAATGAGCCATGTGCTGTAGTCTCTCCTTTCTGTCATGAGCCCCCGTTGGTGTGGGAGAGCTGGGAGCTCAGCTGGGAATAGCTTCCGTATAATGTTCCTGCAGGGTAGTAAAAGAGGTTTAAATTTATTTAGTAGATGGTTTGGATTGGGAGCATGACAACTGCTGTAAATAATAACCACCTCGCACCCTGCTCCCCCAATTCCTATAGAAAAAAGAGTAAGGTAAATAAGCTTCAGCAGTCTTAAATTAGCATTGACAAGTGTATATCTTCTCCCATCCCTCTTTGTGGACAGATCAGCATGGGAAGCAAACCAGGGGCGTGGGAGGAGATCTGGGGAGGTCACAGAGTGTCATTAGGAGGCAGGTTTTTCTGTGTGCATCTGAGGGGCTTTGTGCATTCTATTTCATCATTTGTGGTAGGAAAGGGTCTATGTTCTGTAATGAGTAGCCCATTCCATTGTCAATTGCATGGGTTGTCAGCACACCGTGCTATCATCACCCTGTGATGTGGCTAAAGTGAGAACCTTCAAAATTCCATAATTCTCTTAGAGGGGTATTAAGCTCAAGTCCGTGCAATTGCTTATTCCTTTGCAAAAGCATATCAATCCTTTTTGTAGTAACTCTATCACTCTTTGTGTGTGTGAGGAAAACAAATCTTTTATAGAAATGACAAACAGCTGATGGTACTATATTATATTGTAATTGAACATTAAATCAGGGTATTCTCGAGTGCTGTTTTGGTAATGTTTGTACTGAAGGATTTCCGGCTACTGTTTGTTAATACTGTTCGTTAATATTTCTGTATAATTCTTTCTGTCTCTACTGCACAGCTAAGGAATGTAATTTAAGAGGTTGACTCTTAAATGGATACAAAGTTTAAAACTTGATTCTGGATGAGTGAAATAGAGGTTGAGCAGGGTAGCACTGTGTTCTCCAGTCTGTGATTGTGGTGATCCTTTACTACTAAAAAGAATAGAGCTGTGCTAACTAACTTTGATCTCTGAAGCCAACAAAACCAATTCCTCTAGTTGCAAGCCCTGGTGCCAGGTGTCTTAGGAATTATTGTGAGTACGAACATGGGATACTGATCCCTGATCATCAGGTCTACAGAGAGAACCCTCTGATCAAGGCTGGGTTGGATGGGGCTCTGAGCAACCTGTTCTAGTGAATGGTGTCTGTACATGTGTTAGTGGTGTTCGAAAAAGATGATCTTGAAGGTCCCTTCCAATCCACATCACTCTGTGATTCTGGTGATCTGCTGACAGTGATGCACTGCTTTGGAAAACAATATTCCAGACTAGGTTTTTTCTTTGAGATGTGTTTCTCAGTACATTTAGAACAAGCGAAAGGATCACTCATAATTTTGCTCTTCTCTTGTTCTCTTTTTATGCATTTCAGAAGCAGAACATTCTATACATTTAAAAACTACTGAGTGGGTGTATTTCTGCCTTAATTATTAGGAATGGTTAAGTTTTGAAGTAGAAGATCAGTCTTGCTGTTCTAGGTTCTACCTGTTCATCTGCAAAGCTAATTTTTTTTTTTTTTTTTCAATGCAGAACTATGGTTTGGAAACAGAAAATCTAAAAACCCTTTCTCACAAACTGAACGCATCTGCCAAAAATCTGCAGAACTTCATTACCGGGAGGAGGAGGAGTGGTCACTATGATGGAAGAACCAGTCGCAAATTACCGAATGATTTTCTGACATCAGTAGTGGATCTGATTGGAGCAGCTAAAAGTCTTCTGGCTTGGTTGGACAGGTAAAAATCTCACAAATTTCTCACAGGTAACCAGATCGCACACATGAACAAGCTCCAAATTCTTTACAAGATGCAACATAGACACTGAATGGAAGCAGAATTCATTCACATGTTCTGAGGGGATGTTTGTACCAATTCTTTTTTTTAATGTCAGCATGCAATTCAGATTAGCTTTTCGATGCAGTACCTCCAAATGCACTGTAACCCTACCCATATATGCAATAAATCAACAGGATGACATCATTAGGTTATTATATCTATATTTTACTACTATAAATCAGAAGTTTAACCTGCATAAATCAGATTCATTGCTTTGATACTATCAAATTCACAAAACTGATCATATTTTCATTATAATATTCCATATTATTCCTGTGTGTGTGTGTGTACATACATGCATGTTGTGTGTTAGGTTTTTTAAATAGCAGTGAAATACCTCTGATTTTCTAGAGGTACTGTTCCACACTTTTACCTCTGTTACCTAGGAAGTATGTGGAACCAGGATTAAAGTACTCCCCTTTGCTACTTTGTAATGACTTCTTCTAATTAGAACAAGAGTAATATGCAGGAATTTGAGATGATCATTGAAATTCCTATAATTGTTGAAATTAGTCTATCTGTGTGTCTTTATATAATGCATCACAGTGAATTTTTGTTAGAGAAAATAAAATGCTTATCTTGATTTAAAGTTGCATCTTACTTGGTTTCCAGCAGCTGAAGTTTTGTTCAGAGTATGATCTTTGTGTAACTTTTCAAAGCCAACAGAATTATTTGGTTTTACTGCTCTGTGTTTTGTGTTTCGTTTTTCTGAGGAAAATTGGCTTCTCTCCCATAAATGATTTTTATATGAATGGTTTAGGTGAGGCCTGAATCTTTTCCACTTCTTAAGCCAGACTGCAAGCTCTTTGTTCAAGAGATTGCAGCTACCATTGCTACTTCTTTTCTACTCCCTAGACAGCCTTTCCCCAAGTTTGAAACCCAGAATACCTAAAGTTGGCTCCTAAATTTCTCTTTAGATATTTAACATTAGGTGAGTAGAGAAGCAGTGCAATCTCATGGAAGGAGTTTAGTGTTGGGACTTGAAAAATTGGGATTATATTTTTAGCTCTGTCTCTAACATGATAGTATGTGGAATACCTGTAGACCACTTTTTCTCCCTGCAAAATCGTTACTGGCAGAGAGCAACACATCATACTGGGCTTTTAAAACAGAAAGAACAGTGGAAAACCCATGATCTTTTGCATAGACAGGTCAGATTTTGCCACTTATTTCTATTCAGAAATAATTTTGATGGATTTCTCATTGAAACTGTGGTCATGATTAAAGACTGTTCATTACTAAGTCAGAGTTCATTTTGGGTTTTGGTTCTTTGTTTGATGGGTTTTTGAGTTCTTTTTTTAAAAGTCTCACTCAAAAGTAAATTTCATAAATATATATACACACATACTTAACACATTGAAGAGCAATGCGTTTTTTGCAACTTAATATGCATTTAATAATTGGAGTTGAGGAAGAAGGTAGTTATAAATGCCAGAAAATATCTGCATCTCAGGACTGGTGTAGTACTGTGCACTGTAGTACTGTGTACTGCATGTACTTTTGCACTTAGCTGGAATGAAATGACAGCTGATCAGATCCAGGAATTCCAAGAAGTTAAAAATGAGGGCAATTATGGTAGTATCATGCTTTCAGCAGTGCTGTCTTGAGTGGCCAAAGGCAGCTTCAGATTTCTAGGAACATCCTTTTGATGGTCTAAACACTTGGTTCTAAGAAACATTTTCTGAAACATTTTAAGACTTTTCTGATTTATGAGTGTCTGGGTATTTTGGTAAAGTTTCTTCTTCCTTATTTGTGAAGACCCCAAATGAGGATGAAGGTAGGAGAATAACTGCATTTTTCTCAGGAAGTGGGAACATCTTGAGATCAATATGATTCTGCTTCTTGTATACCTTCTAAGAAAGTATTGGGACCACTAGGGGGAGATAGAAAGATTTAAAGAATTGATTAGTAAAAGTAAAGAACATGGATTTAATTTCATTCTGCACACCTGTCACTATCAAATCTGGATCCCAAATCTTAGGTTTTGGTTGTTTTCTAGTAGCAGTTCCAACTCTGGGTTGTGAGAGCCATCAGGATGAATGAAGTGGCTGTTAGGGTTGTCCTTCCCATCGTAACAGCCCTGCTAGGCTGCCCTTATGCAGTGGTTTTTGAGGTCATGTCTGGGAAAAGCAGCTAGCAGCAGCTCCAGCTTGCATAGACATGCAGTGATGTGGGGTTTATACCTAGACGACTCCATACAGGTTGTGCTTCACTTGTTGCTGCAGTGAGTGCTCTGTTTATGATGTATCTGGGGACATTTAAGATCTTAAAGGACTTCGTTAGGTCTGGAACAATTATCTAAAGGAGTGTGAGTGTTGTGATCTGCTGAGTTACTTTAACTGTAGTCTTGCAGTGCTGCTGTGCAGGGCTGATCCGAGGACACTCTTTGTTCCAGGTCTTCGCCTGGAGCAGTCCTACTTCCTTCCAGATGTATGTCAGAAATTGAGTTTTACTGAAAATTAGGGTAGCTTTTATTGCCAGGCTTTAAAAGTCTTTTGGTTTAGTTTCATTTATGAGCTGGAAAACTTAATAGAGAATTCTGTTTTCAAAGGAAGTTGGCGATTTTGAGGAGCATGAAATAACTCTCCAATAACATGCTGTAAAGAAACTGTCATCACACTGATACGTTTGAGTCTAATTTTAGCTTCCTGTTACTTTCTCAGCCCACAAAACATATCCTCTTTCAGGAGACTTTATAGATTAAAAACCTTTTGTTTATACTTTCTCCGTAATCTTAAAATTCTTCCAAGCCTGTTTCCTGGCAAGATTGGTATCTTCTTGAAAAACCATGAGTCTTTTGTGAAAGGAGAATGCATTTCTATTTGATTCTTAACATAATTTGGACAGATGGAAACCCACACTTCAGGCAATAGCAACAAACTACTTACCTGATGTTCAAAGCAACTTGGCATTGAAATATCTCCTGTGATGCTTCTCAGGAGTTGCAGTCAGTCATGTCTTCTAGACTTCTAGATAAATTACTGGCATTCTATTCAGTCTTTACTCCTGTAATTCATGGAAGTTGTGGTCTTTGGAATAGTAATAGTATATGTCACCTTTCTTTATCCTCCTCCTTCTCTGATGTATCAGATTCCTGGAAATTCTTCTGCCTTTTGTAGGGCTAATTCACTCCATTCTGGTGAGGAATATTTAAAAATGTGTAATTAAATTAGGATTGAATTTCTAAATTCACTACTATGGATTTGCACTATGAATGTGTTGCAATTTTGTGGCATAAAGCTGTTTTTGGCCTCACAAAAGTATTTTTCTTCCTGTGCTCTAGTATGTCCAGTAGTATCTGTACATTTAATTGGAATTTAAATTAGGCATATTTATTGCCATTAATCCTGGTTAAGTTTTTGTTCTTAGGGCACACACAATCCACCTGAAAAACACTTTGTCAAATGTTGCTTTGTGTGTGGATATGTTGGCTTTCATTGCCTTTGCAATTTCTGAACTATGTGTACATTATCCATCCATGGCTTTTGTGATCTAAAAGCAGCATGAACACCTCAAGGATTTTGAGACCTGAAGCTACTTTTTTCCATCTTTAACAAAACTTTGTTAGGGTTTTACTACGTCACTTGCATCTTCAGTGATATCAGTGAAAACTTCCTAGTTGTTGTCTAGAGGCAAGCATAAACTGGAAAGCAGTGATATCATAGGGATCCCATAAAATTCTTCTGAGTGCTTGCCAGTGTTTATCAGTAGCTTCCTCTTTGGTTAGGACACAGACAGGTCTTGTACTGTACTCCCAGCTCATTTCTGTTGTACTAATTTGCTGATGCCTATTGGTTGTGTACTGAAATTGTGATGAGTCCTGTATGAAGGGGGCTCAGATTCATCCAATACATTTTCTCCCAGATCTTAGCAGGCCACCAGACAGGCAGACAGAAGGTTGTATCTTCTTTGGAAGCTGGCACAACTTAGAGTGTTGAGTTTGTCTCCTGATGAGTCAGAAGCTGCTGCAAAATGAGGACAGCCTTTTGGAGCAAAAGGATTTTACAAAGCCTTTAAGTGCCTCATTGTTCCTTTTCAAGTGTCCTATGTTTTTCTTTCATGGGACAGCTGGATTTAACAAGTACAGCTCATTACTGTAGTCTTGACTGGAAGAACTGTATTGCTCTTTGTGGAAGAGGAAGGATCCTTAGCAAACCTGAACTGAGGTGACATTTGATGGCAGCTTCATGAGCTCTGTCTCTTCCCTTTTCTCTCCTTGCTCTGCCAGCACAAACTTCTGGTGATGTCATCTTCCACTTTGCTCCTGACTTGGTATGTTCTCTTCCTTCACCTCCACCACACTTTGGTTGTCTCTGCCAACCAAAATCCCTGGAAATCTGTATTTCCTGCAGATTTCACTAATCAAAAAAAAGAATTCTTAGTTGTACCTCTGGACTTATTCCTGCCTAGTCCAGTGTTTGGGACATGTTATCTGAAGCAAGGACTTCTTATATCTTATGGACCTCATATCTTATGCAGCATCAATAGAATATTTTGGATCTTAACTATATATATATATATATAAAAATAACTGTATAAACTATAAGCACAAACCTAGAGAACAGGAGAGGAAGGATTGGTTGGTTTTAGGGCTTTATGTGAATCCTCATTAAAGAAATGCTACAATAATGTGGTAGTTCGGGTTTTTTTTTTCTTTTAAGAATTTAAGAAAATACAGTCAACGTCCCATGAGATAACTACTACAACATTTTGCGTCTGCTGTTGTATCACAGATTTTAATGGTTGTGAATTAGGATTTGTCAAGCACCACTGGATTTTTTTAGTGTGCTGTTTGACTCAGCCATCTGTGTGGGCAGAGATTCAATATGTCTTTCACAGCAACTCTTCTGTAGCTCTTGTTTTTCACACTAGCACTATCCCATTTTGGAAGTAAAAAACTTAAACTTCTGCTGCAGATTACACTGCAGTCTAAGTAGGAGGAACAAAGAGATTTTGTTGAGATGGATTTCTGTACTCAAGGCTTTCAGTGCTGTGGCAGGAGAAAAGCTAGGATGCTGACAAATGTGCATCAGTCTGATTAATTTACCACTGCTGTCTGGACACATTGTACATTAACAAAATAGAAAAATAAGATGAACAGAAAACCTAAGTGTAAAGACAAATTGTTTGTTATATAAAACATATGGTAAAATTGCTGACAATTAAAAATTCACAGTTGAAGGCCTTTTTGGCAAGTCTAGGTCTGCTTTTAGGGTCATTCACAGAGTAGTGGGGTGTAATCCTATAACTTCTAAACCTCAGGTGGGCAAATTATTTTGGTGCAGGCATAAATTGCTACAATTCTGTGAAGCAGTTGTATCTATATATAAATCCTATTAAATAAGGGTAAAATCTGTGCCTGAAGTTAAGGACATTTGAATGCTTCAGTGGCTGACAGCAGAACAGGATCTCCAAGCCTTACACCATGGGCTTTTTTTGGTGATGCATTGATGCATCAGAGAAGTGCAGCATGCAGTGATGTAAATGCTCTTGGTTTATGACTGAGTAATTCTAGATGTTCAGGTTTAGCACATCCTTTAAATCTGCATTGTATGAAAGCACTATAGTAGAACATGTTCCCCACTCCAGAATGGATGTCCTTCTTTTCACCATGGTGATGTACTCAATGCATACATTTCCTTCCATTGTAGGTAGAATGTGTTCAGCTGGGTTTCTTTGCCTCATTGTTTTTGGTGAATGAGCCCTGGTGATGTTTATGGTGTGACTATTTTGTAGTTTTAAGTAAAGAGGTGCATTGTTTGTAAACCCATAACTTCTTACTTATAAAGAAAATGTTACTGATTCAGAGTCTCCTTTGTAAGAGACTTCATACAGTCTTGTTAGCTGTGCTTGGTTATTACTTGTCCTCACAGGGTCAATCTGTTTTACACACAAGATGGTGGAAGTAAATAAATAAAAACCCAAGCAAAAAGAAACAAAAGACTAGCAATTCTTTACTCACCAGACCAATATTGCTCTTTCTGTCAACTGGATTTTAGTCTTAAACCTTTGAATCTTGTTTCCTTTATGCATTTCCCTTTTTGCTGGTTTGAAGGACTTTCCTGTCAGTAAGTGCTGCCTCAGGATGCTATGGTACTTTTAACTGTATTGTGCTCCTGGAACAGCTGTAAATGTTTAATAGAGCACTCATTTAAATAATTCCTTTATCCAGTGTGAATTTTACTGCATTCTTCTCTGATTCTACATAAAGCAGTTCCATTAGAAATACAAGTGAAATGTTTGTTTCGTGACAGACTAAAACTGTTAATCTTAGATGGCATAAGTACAGTGTATGTACAACAGTAGTGTGCATACAGAATTTTATTTGACCTTAATATGTGGCCTTTGAAGAGTATTACTGCTTTGGTTGCCTCTCTCTTTGAAAGATTTTGGACTAAAAGGCTCTGAGGAAGTTTTCCATTGTTAGGATGCTAAAATAAGTATGATATTGGTTTTAAACTGCTCACAGTGTCTATTCTTATAAAATACCTCAGTACTACAACTAGTGGTGAAATATGATTAATTTTTGGTTTGGGTTATGCTTTTACTAACATCAGTCTGTATTTGTCCAAATTGCAACTTTTTAAAATGAAATTGTTATTTCTATGCATTATTTTCCCTTAATGTTATATGAAGAAGACAGATGAGAAGGCTAAAGTTTATGCAGACAAAAAAATTGACAATGAGGGTATGCATCTCCTTCACAAATTTTTAATTGTTTTTGAAGGACTTTTCTTCATGTGCAATCAGTAGTTGTGACTGTTAAGAGCTGTTGAATTGTATTATTTCTTAATTCAGTGATGGAATTAGCTGTGCTATGTTAATGGGGCTGGTTTTTCTACCGGTCCTTCAGGGTGGTTTCATTAATGAATGTTTGATAATAGAACTTCTTTTTTTCATTCTGAAATATGCTGATACTGCTAAAAATGCTAATTAGATCTCAGTTCATAAAAGTATACACCCATGCTTGTGTGTTGCAGCCTACATTACATGTGTATAAACAAATTCACATTCAGAGGTGTTAGATTATTTATGCCAAACACTTGTTTAAAAAGGTGTGAAGAGAACCAGTAGCTTTTTCATGCCTTGTCTTAGGAAAACCTTACTATCCTATAGATCTGGGCATTGGAGTTGATTGACTTTGGTGTTTAAAGAAAAAAAAAAGTAAGCATCAATGATTTTCCCTGTGGATGAGGTGTTTTGAAGCTGTTCATCTTGCCCTGGTGTCTCATAAGGCAAAGGTTCACAGTGTGGGTTTTTACAGTGGAAAAATTTAGAGGGTCCCACTTTTCCATCTGTATTCATGATCACAAAGCATCTACTAACTTAATTATCCTTGAAACCTATTACCCAGTCATTTGTGAAAGTGGTTTAAAAATGACTAATGGCTTCAAGTGTTGGAAAGGAAAAGTATGGAGAAAATGTGAGACTAAAGGCAAAATCACCCTGCATGTGTTTGCAAGAGCATTCATGTGATTGTGTAAATTTATTTTCGTAAAGATAACCGGTGTAGAAGGGTTAGACAAATAATGAGAAGGGGAAACCAGCAGAGGTTTGGAAGAGGAAATGAGTGGAAAGAGCATGTGGTCAGGTAGGTGTGCTGTGGAGCTACAAAGGTGTTTTCATGTGGGTGTTGCAAAGAAAATCACAATTTTGAAGGAAGAGCAAATTAAGTACAAGAGAAACAGTAAAAAATGTTCCACAAAGAAGGAAATGTGTATTGAAAATATCTTGGAAATGACTGTGAGAGGTGAGACAATGAGACGTTGAGAACAATGTTACAACAGGAAGTGGGGCAACATGTGGCCCCAGACTAGGGGAGTTCTTTACTTCTTGTTGAACTTTAAAAGCACTGAATTGGACAGTACATGTGTTAAAAACTGAAATTTTTTTCTTAGGGAATTGTCTTCACTGAAGCTGTATGAGGTACCTCAGTCCTGAAGGTCCAAGGGACTGTGAAAAACGTGGCTTTGAAAGAAAAGCTTAGAAAATTGCAAGGTGATAGAAATAGCTCTGCCAAGCCAAGAATTTTTTTTTTTTTTTTTAAAGTAGAGAGAAGTTGTCTAATTAAAGAGAATTTCTTATACTTGGTGCTTGACTTGAGGAGGAAAGTGTTTTAGCAGCCACCTGAAGTTTTAGTATATGTAGGCTTTATTTCCATTTCTACAAGTTGATTCATCTATTCACAGTCAATAATATTGTTCTGTATTAAAATTATAAACAATGGGTATATTACCAATGAAGAGATTTTTTTGTCAGTTTGGTAGTTTACACTTTGTCTCATGTGAAATCCAGTCAGTGATCCTGCAGTGAAGTTTCTATTGTTATTTTGATTGAAACTGCTGGCGTGTTGTTACACTAAGTCTTGCTGGACTTTGCCTACTGAAGTTGAGGCTTGGGATGGAATACCAAAATATATTTCCTCTGGAGGCAAATATTTAGAGAGGCCCTTACCATTTATCCAACTGCTTAAGTAGTCGTGGCTGTGCAATTGTACATGCAGATTGCCTCCATGGATGTGGTCTGAACAGGGGAGAGGGAGGAAAGGGAATTGCAATTTTACTGGTCTGGTTTGTAGCAATACTCCAGGGAGGCACCTGCAGAAATTGATGTCAGGGAGTTGGTTGAAAAGCTACAGAGACCTGCAAAGGAGGCAGTTGGAGGATCTCCTAGATTTTCTGCAGGAGCAGAGTTTATATAAAACATGGACCTGTCTCCCTATCTTTCTGAGTTGTGAAGCACTTCTCAGTATCTTACATCTTAGTTGTTGATTTGTAGTAGTCTTCTCCCTCCTTCTGACACCCTTGCAGCCTGCTTGACATGCTCTTGCCAGTAAGTCTTCACTGTGATAACTTAAATGTAACTAAAATGAATAATGTCTCAGTCCCTTTGCCTGTTCTTTAAAGTCAACAAAGTTTATTTGGAGTATTTCTAATGATCTCCACTAAGAGTAATGATGGTAAAAAATACCATTATTTTCCTCATGAACCGTGAAACCAAACTAAATTAAAGAAGTATGAGGGAGGATGATGTGGTATTCGAAACCAAAGCCTACTGTGTGATTTTGTTTAGAGAAATGCTGGAGGCTGTGAAATGTCAAATAGATTCCAGTTGTGTAATTTCAGGATCAAATTGTATTAACACCCATACTTAAAGTAAAATAATACCATTTTCTGGTTTGATTCCATTCATCTTCAATAAAAGTAAGTTCCTAAATGAACATGACCTTTTTAAATCAAGGTTTCATGTAGATTTGAGAACCTCAGCAGTTACAATCGTGGAAGGAAAATCAGTGTTTCTGTACATCTTGACATATGTACTTCTTTAAACACAGTTATCACAGAATACTCTGAGTTAGAAGGGACCCATCACAATCATTGAGTCCAACTCCTGGGCCTGCAAAGGACCCCCCAAGAATGACACCATGTACCTGAAAGCATTGTCCAGATACTTCCTGATCTCAGTTACGGTTCATAACCAAGCAGTTCAGTTCCCTTTCATTCTTTAATATGCTCATATATCTCCTAAACTTGAGAAATAATCTCTGGGTGTGCCTGTGGGTGGGCCTGCTCCAGTGTGTACCTACTGTATGGTTGTCATACACTGCAGAAAACTTGGACTCTGAATTGTGTGCATATGTCTATGTCCAGTAACTTTGATAAGGCACCTTTTGGAACTTAGCTTCCAATGTCTGTACTTTCATTTTAAAAGCATATATTGGTTTTCTCTCTAGAAAGTAAAGGCAGAAAATGTATGTCATTGTGTGATGTATTATACAAAATTAAAGATGGTAGACTTAATTATGCACCTTAGAGTTAATTCTGTTTTATGAACTGTCAGAGCTGGATTGTGAGCCCTGGAGAAGAAAGACAGCTGAAACCATCAGAGATTGGGAAGTTCACGTGGGGTTATTAATGGACAATTCCAAATCCACTTGCACTAAAATTTCAGTAATTCTGTGTTTAGAATTACTGTAATTTAGAAACCTGTTAGTACCAGTAGAACCAAAGTATTTACAGCTATCACTTGAACTTGCTTATAGCAAAGTTCTTTGTACTGGAAATTTCTTTAGGCTTAAATAAGGAAGGCATAAAACTAAGCAGTGCTGTAAAACCCTTTGAAGTATATGCAACTGTGTGTGAAAGAAGCCAGTTGGGGAAGGATTAGTCACCCATCCTAATTTAAATTAAGACAACCACTCTATTACCTGTTTTTTTGTTTGTTTTAAGTGTTTGAAGCAGGTATATTAAGGACAAATGCCATCTTTGTGATGTTAATAATGCCCATAAAATCCTCATTTGCAGCACTGATAAAGTCAAGGTCTTGACTCTTCTTAGAGAAAATAACAGTCCTGCCTAGTGTTTGGCTACTTCTTCAATGAAGAATATAGGTCATATATATGAGTTTACGGATTGAGAGGCTTGTAGAACACAAATCAGATGACTGCCAGCATCACTAAGCAAATATGTTTTAGCAGTACCTCTAGAAAACAAGAAAGCTTGTAGGTAGGAAAGCATTTTAAATGTCCTGTTGTGAAGTTTTTAAAGTATAGGACACATGTAGGTAAGGTCTGTGAATGTTGGACTACGCTGTTCATTTCACGAAGCAGTTCTGACTGTAGCAAAGTGTGTGGGCATGTTGTGTTGTGCTTCCAGTTTAGGCCTTGCAGCCACTTCTCAGCATTGATGCATCTCTGGCTTTAAATGCTGATACCCCCTCTAGATAAAGATTCTGCTTATTCTGAGTCCCTCTACTACTTCCACCAGATATTAGCTCTAATCCCAAGAATCCCAGTTGAATCAGCCAAAGGCTTCTCTGACCTCATTCACAACTGGACACCATTCATATCACAGGAGGAGGTAGTTCCTCTGGCTGTCTTTATAGGGGTATTCCCAAACCAGTGCAGAAGGCCAGCTGGGCTTCTTCTTGGGGAGTAAAGGCAGTCCAGAAGTAAGTTGTTAAAAAATAATGCTTTGATAAATGGAATTTCTGAAAGAGGAACTTAAAAACTGCAAGTGGATATATGCTAGTGCTATTCAACTTTTTTTTTTTTTTCTTTTATTTTTAGATCACCTTTTGCTGCTGTCACAGATTACTCAGTAACAAGAAATAATGTCATACAACTCTGTCTGGAACTAACAACAATAGTACAACAGGTATGAGACAGTCTGCTTAGCAGTTTATTTTTTTCCTGAAATGTAAATGCCTATTACCTTCTTCCCAAGAAATTTGTTTAACACTGGCTGTATCACTGTCCAACCAACATAAGGGAATACTAGTATTCAGTAAATGCTTTTTCAAAAATTGAATTTTCTGTTTTTATAATACTAGTTTGTGTTGTGCTGTGTATATGGCTTTGCATATCTCAGCAATAATATTTATCTTGGGTTCTCTAGTATAATATAATCACTATAAAGTGAGATAATGACTTGATAATCTGCATATTTAATTTATTATATTTTGTCTTTAAATTTTAATTACCTGTTTGGTTAAAAATATCTGTATGTATTGAACTTCAGTAGTCCTCTCTTTCCTAAAGTTTGTATCGTCTAGACACCTGTTGAAAAATATTCCCATGGGGGGGGGGGGGGGTTAGAATGTTTTGATTATATTTTTGTACATTCTACCTTCAAGAAATCCAGAAGTAGTTACTGAGAAGCATTTGCTTAATGAACTTCACTGAGGAATGTAAACCTGAGAACCTTCCCCACCCTTCTGTGTGTGGGTTGAGGTCTATCTCTATGTTTGTCTGTTGTTCTGCTGAGCTGTAATGTCTCTTTCCTGCCAAGCAGAAGTTTGAGGTATTGTTTACACTTGAGAAGGTAGAGTGGAGAAAAAGGGAGAGACTGGGCTAGGTAAGAGCGCTGAGGAGACTTTTTCTGGTTAGCACAAGCATCCCTCAAAACTAAGAAAAACTAAACATCTGACCCAGCTGTCCAGTCTGGTCATTTTTCACAGTAGCTGTGCATCACTGTCTTTAGATAGTTTTTAGATGAGGAAAACAAACACATGATAATTTTCATGTGTCCCCTATTAATGAGAAAGTGGGTAAAGTAGCAACTGCAGCAGTATTTCCCAGGAATTAGGTCAATATCAATTCATCTTACAAATTCATCCCTATCCTTGCTGCTAATTCACCGTGGTGTAGGTTGATATTTCACTATGTATATTCTTCAGTGTGAATGAGAGTAAATGTTACTATTTAATACCTTTGGAAAGCAGCATGTTCACCTTCTCCAAAAACTACATAATTCTGCAATCAGAAAGCAGTTCATGAATCCATACTTTGAAGTCAAAAGGAGCATTTATGTGCCTAAATTTAAGCATGTACTGAAGTTGAATTGGTCTGTATTCAGAAGAATGATAATGAAAAATTCCATTAGTAGTCTCAAACACATGTGGTTTGAGCTCTACTTAAAACAAATGCATTCCAGTGTAGCATTTCAAAATGTCTTA
The DNA here is from genome assembly GCA_018697195.1 of Certhia americana. Taxonomy (NCBI): domain Eukaryota; kingdom Metazoa; phylum Chordata; class Aves; order Passeriformes; family Certhiidae; genus Certhia; species Certhia americana. Next base: position 102,393,120 of record CM031857.1, read on the forward strand.
GCTGCTGTTTTTTTAATATGCTCACACTGAGAATCCTCATTGTGCTTTCTTTTGGCTGTAAATGAAATCTTTCAATATCACCTCATCAGGGGTTTGTTCTGTCTCGGAATCTTGTTTTCTCTTGTATGCAAAGTATTTACAGTAGCTTACTAGCTTGATTTTTTTGGTGAAAAATCTACAGAAGGCAATATTTCAGGTTTTCTTCTTAACAGTAATGAACAGCTTCTTATAATGCTTAAATGTTTATAAAAGGTATACAGTCTGTACATTTTCTAATATCTTTCAACTTTTTTAAGACTTCTGTAAAATTTAAAAATAGAACTTCAGTAGCTGAGTTCCATCAGGATTTTTTTTGTGTTGTTTAATTCACAGTCAGTGTTCAGATTTATTAACAAAAGCCAAAAAAAGATTATTTAGTCAAGATATAGAATAAAAAGCACTACACTTAAGGTGGCTTGCTTGAATTATTTTGCACATTTTCAAGGTAATTGTATATCGTGCTTCCTCATAGAATTAAATGATATTGGGTTGTGTCCCTCTCATTATCAGAGCTAAATGGATAATGAAGCAAAATGACAGTATTGAATGACTCTTATAAGGATGAAGTCTAAGAAAACCATTGAGTGTCAATGTTCTAACCTATAAATAATTTAAAAACTTGGAGTTAGAGATTTTATTCCAGATTTTGGAATAAAATGTGGTAATACACATGCTTTATTTTGGCTGTTAAGTTTTTCTCTGTGTGTTGCACATTGCCCAAGGCCTGACAGGCCAATGTGCAGTGGGTATTTGCCAGTGAGGGTAGGTCCCTCAGACCACTGGAAGTTATTACTGTAGCCTGCACTAATCATCTGCTTCTATGCAGCTGCTTTGTTTTGACTTAGGTATTTTTTTCTTCCCCTTAGGATTTTATGATACTGTTTCACAGCCTCTAACTGCAGGTTCTGACTCAATACTTTCTCTTTGCTGATGGCTTCTCTAATTTGAGCTTGCATTCTTGTTCATTTTATAATAAGTTCTTTCCTTGCAGAAAAACTGGAGGAAAAAGAAAGGATTTTAAAAAACCCCACAAATCCATGAGACTATTATGATTTTTGCTACCATTTCCTTGCCCTCTCTTTCTCTCCTGCACAAATCTGCCTCTGTAGGAATTGAAGGCTGAGCATTATCTGTACTTTCTGTTTCCTCTGCTATGCATAAAAAAGGCCTGTTCTTTCTTGATGGTACAGGATTGGTGTTAAATGGCTATGGGTGAACAAGTTTTGTGTGTGTGTGCGAGAGAGAGAGAGATTATTTTGTGTTGTGCTTTGTTCCTGTTTGTTTCATTCATGAATTTAGATTTGTGTTGACAGAATTGTTTGAGTCACAACTATGTATCAGGAGGAACATGAGAAAATGTCTTGGTAGTGTTGATGAGTATCTTGCTGTTGCCTTATATAGTTGGGTTTTTCAGCTTCAGAGTGTGCCAAGAACTGGTCTTTTTGAGTGTGCTCATTTTAGTTTAGAAAGGTAGCAGTAGCTACACTGATAACTTTAAGGAACAAAAGATTTCTTGCTTTATTAGGCAATCTGTAGATAGCTTTTTTTATCATTCTCAATGCTCTTATTCCTCAGAAATTCATTAAGGTTTCACTAAAAAAGCTTTCTTTAGAATTGAAACCCTGGAAATCTTGGTAATGTCTGAAAAGTCCAATTTCTGTATTGGCTTTGTAAGTTACCAGATGGTTAAAGAAGACTTTGCTGCTGAACACACTCTTTCTTTTACTGCTCTTTAATAGTGATCATAAATAGCCCTCATCACATGTTTTTTACTTTCCTTAATCAGCTCTCACAATGATTTGCAGTGTTTATTTAGTTTTAAAACCAGTGATGTTTATCTTGCAACTTTAGTTATCTTGTGGGATTTACTCAGGAGTATGCTCCTGAGTATAAGCATAGCTGTAGGCCTGTAAATACAGCTTTAGAAAAGCTTCACTGCATTTAATTCTCTGCCTAAAGACCTCTTTGAAGGGCTTTTGTGGAGGCAATGCCGTGTAACTGGGGTGGAGATGGAGAGCAGTCACTTGGCTGACATGAATCTGTCTTGCATTATTGTCACACAGCACACTTCTGACATCAGCTGTCTCACAGCAACTTTTGGGGGTAACCTCGGATTCTGGATTACACAGGGTGAGAACCTGAGTGATGCAATTTGGGAGGTGGCAGCCAGGATGGAAGATAGCAAAGTGAATCCAACGCAAATGCACTGTCTGGACTTTATGGGCACCTGTGATTTTGAGCTAAAAGCTGTGCTATAGAGCACACAGAAGTGCTCTGTGCACTGCTTTAGCTGAAAGGTTTGGAGGTTTTTTCCCATTTAAAGGCATTTCAGATAAAAAAAATGAAAGTGTCCATATATATATATATATCTTGCCCAATGGTGCACTCCCCATCTCAGGGGGTATTTCTGTTGGGCTTTTAGCCATGGCTGTTTTTCAGATAAAAGATATTGAAAACAATCACAAATTATTTCTTGGGCAATGCACTATTTTTTATGTCATTGTGGATTTTGTAATCACATGGCTGTAAACTCAAAAGAGGAATGCTTCAATTGTCAAGTTTCACTGAGAAATGTAAGTTCAGGCTTGTTTTCCAGTTAAAAGGATAAAATGGAAATTTACCTTCTTAGCTCCCCTGCTCTGACTCAGAATCCAAATACAGTAATATAAAGTGGCTCTATTCATTTGTTAAGGACAATAAAAAATTCATGAATGAAGAATAATTAATATCCTGAGAACTAGTTTTACAAATTTTCTTCATATAATCTTTTCTGTCACAATTCCTCACTTTTGTTTTTAAGTCCTTATTATTAAGGACTTTAAGGACTCACTAAATATAGCTTAAAATTTTAAAATTTCAGGTCATACCAAATTGCAAATTACCTCAGGAATCCTTAGCTAATAAAATGGTTGTAATAGTTTAGTGGTGTGAAGCTTTGAGTGGTCATAATTAAAGCTGCTTTGTGCCTCTAAATTGTAGAGGTTTTCAAAGCAGTATGTGTTTGCTGGAGACAGTTGCATGTTAAATTTTAAAGTTTTTTATTTACATCTTAGAGCATTCTTTCCACCTCTACTTCTTTAACAGATGTTTTCAGAAAAAAACTTCGTTAGCCTGCTGTGGTAATAATCCTTTCCATCCCCCCTTCTTTTAGATAAAAATGATTCATGATGAGGAGGCCACATACTTGAAGTTTTTTATATATATATATATATGCATAGCACACTGTTTATGCAAAACACCCCATTTTTGATAAGTGTTAAAATAAGGGGTAAGTGTACAATTAGGTAGCTAAATAGATGTGGGTAAAGGTAAAACTAAATAGCCCTTGAAAACAATTCATGGGCAATATCTGCCTATATGTATGAAATCAAAAGGATCTTCATATGAGAGTATTATAACTCGTATATAATGCTGACAGGAATTCAGACTCACCTTGTATCTTTTGAGTGCTGCTTTTATGCAAGGTTTTCTGTTGTATAGGTTTCAAAGCAGCTCTCAGTAATGGTGTTTCAGGGTACATACTGATCTGTGCAGTTGTTCACTTTTAAAAGTCAATGTATAATGCATACAATGTATATATAGTCAAAAATAGAAACTAAAGAATTGTGGGAAGCATGAAACTGTTTGTTTACAAGATGCTATATCAGTTTATGCTCTTTAGCAATTTTCTCTTTCATAGTAGAGTAGTTTATTTCTCTTAAAACACACTTTTATGGAAAATTTCAGATGTAATTTAATGTATTGTAAAAAGTGCTTAAGGTACTTAGCATTGATGCCTTTTTCTGATTCTGGTAGATAGTTTCTGCTATTTGATTATACAGTTTTTTTCCCCTTGAAATGGCTCACTTGTGTGTATATATATATATATATATATATATATGTATTCTCTTTTGATGTAAGTTTTGAAGTGCTTTTTAAAATGGAATTAGGCATGGAATAGCTGAAAGATTAAAATATCAATAATAGTCTATTGGGATGAATCTCTACTAGAATTGATTTTATGACTCATTAGCTGTCATTGAGATAGGAGCTGTGAAGAGGTGTGGGGTTTTCTTCCTAAAGTTGTGTACTGCTCTATAGGTCTGTGATGTGACATCTTCAAAGTAGCTTTTGAAGCTTCCACCCAATAAAGGTGAATTTGTTTTCTTTTCCATTCTCAGAGAAAGTAATTTATTTTCCTAGGGGACGAAAGGTAAAATAAAACAAAACCAAAACCCACCAAAATACTCACAGTTGCTTAGTTTGTAAAAACCCTAGTGACCAGGAAGCAGAAATTAGTTGGTATTGGCTTGTTTTGTTATTTTTAGGCTTTTTTTTTGTTTGCTTGCTTTTATTCCAGATTAATGATTGACAGTCTCTGAACATGGGGGGAAAGTGAAACAGAAAGCAGAATAATTTCTGGAAAAAGAAATTATGCCTTTTCAACAGGGCATAAGTTGATAAACCAATGCAGCTGTTAAATTTTTCCAAGCTACATTTTCCAAATGTAGCTTGAGTGAGTCAAGCTGACAGTGAAAGAGTCAGGGACCATGGAACCCACTCATGGAGCCATGTGCAGAAAGTAGCAAAAAGTTGGTGAAAACTGAGATAATGTGTTGACAGGAGAGTAAATGTGGTTTTGCATCTCATATTTCCTTTAAACAAAAGCTTTTTTATTAGACTGTTGGGGGCACTGTGCCTGTGCACACTGAGTGGCATCACAGTCTCCTTCTGAATGGAGACACAGAGGGTTATGCCACACTTACTGTGTAATTCTTTATAAATGGTAAATTCCATGATTAATGATGATGTGTTGGTCATATCAGTAGAACTGAAGCCTGAGACTCTGCATTTCTTTTACTTTGGAAACTGATCTCCCTTCCCAGAGTCAGGGCAGTCTCTGTAACCAGGCACAGTGAAGTAAGATTCCAGTTCAGTACAGTGAGTCACAGAAATCAGTGTTGCTAAGTAGCTAGTAAGAGTCTTAAGCATAAATAAGCGTAGTGTCTATCTTTATTTCAGGGCTATGTGTGTGTTTTTTCAAATCCATTACAAATACATACTTTTCAGATGATCCAATGCGAAACATTGAAGTTGTAGCTGAGCCTGGAATGCCCTCTACCTAAATATTATTACTTTTTTTCAGTTAAAATGATTTAATTTTTTCTATTGGCAAAACAACCAGCTAGACAAATATAAAACATGAAATATTTTGCTGCAGTTGTATCTTTAAAACCAGAATTATTTACCATGACAGTACTAGAGGAAAAGCAGAACTGAAAAATTGAGAAGTTATTTTCCTCTAAATTGTGTTTGAAGTGACATGGAAAACTGAAGAGCTGCGCAATACTTGTGCTACAAGCTCTATTTTATTTCCCAATAATAAAATAGTTTTGAATGCATAAGACTTACTTAGAGGTATGGGAAGTATTTTGACTGCTTTTTTTTTTCCTTTGTATGGACAATTTTTCCTCAATTCCGGTCTCTCCTCTGTTGATAGTTTCAGTGGATTTTTTGCCTGCTGAGGATGTCACCAATTAGAGAAATCATCTGAGCACCTGAAATTTGACTTAGACCATGTAAGCATTTATATTCTGCTGGATATATGAGCAAGCATCAGTGATTTTAGTTGGTGCTGAAATTCTGGCTCTGGTTTCTGACCGAATGGTGTACTGGCTTATCTTAGAAACAAGGAAGAGGTGTAACTCTCTACATGCAAAGTAAGAATTAATATGTGACCAGATCCCTAAGGAAAGCAACTTGATGTCTTTTACAGAAGAGAGAAGTAATTGGAAATGGAAAATTACTTCAGAAAGATAGAATAAAAGAGCTTAGTGTACCCATTGCATCTCTCTTAATCCAGCAAGCAATTTTTCCCAGTAGTTGCTTGGTCTGTGGGTGATTTATGTAAGTTGTATTAAATTTCTACATGAAGCATTCTGTTACTATGGTGATAGGTGCCACTCCATGCAGATTGTTTAAATAAAATTAAAGCAATTCTTTATACTCACTAAGCTGGGTAATTGCTATTAGTTTGTACACAAGGGTTATGAACTTAAGAGTACTGCAGGTTTATTGCCTTTTCAGGGAAAGGCTCTAGACTTCTAGAAGCGTGTGTGTAGGTTACATAAGAAATAGGCTTTTTTGTAGCATTTGTTTAGTAGCTTACACTGTATTTTCCCAGTCGAGATTTTTTTCCTTCTCTTTCTGTGATGCCTGCTCACTATTCTGCTTTCTTCCACCTCTTTCAGTTCTTATGCGTGTTTCCAATGGGCAAGGACAGAGTGGGTTCTGTAGGTTCAGATGAGTCCTGGCTTCAGAGTGGAAAGGAAGGAAATGAATTATAATAGAATGAGGATGCTATAGACCCAGTGGCAAGAAACTGCAGGAATTGAGTAACTGTAGCATAAGTGAGAAAGAAAGACAGGATTTGTGTGGGAAGCGAAGAGGAGTTGAAAATGGCACCCAGGTTGTGAGCTTGTGGGACATAAGGTGGTGGAGCTGTTGACAGAGATAGGGAAAGAAAGGGGGAACATGGAGCCTTGGGGAAGAAACGTGATTTCAGCTCTTCAGCATCCTGTGTTAGGGCTGATGGCAAATATCCAGAAGGAGATTCTGAACTGTGAATGTGAACAGAAGGGCTGAGAGATCTGTGACTCATCTGCACAGAGATGATAATTAAAGCAGCATGGTTTTAGGAGGCTGCTGAGCAATAAGGAGGAGGTTGCAGAAAAGGGGATAGTTGAGGATAGAGCTCCTTGAAACTGTTGCAGTTGAAACAGCCATAATGGGAGACTTTTTGAGCAGCCCAGTGGAAACAAAGTCATGGAAATGGCATATTTTGGGATGGTTACTTAGAAATACAGTATAGATTTTAAACAGTGTCTGTATAATTTTGAAAATTAATTTTGTGTGGCAGCAGACAAGGGTTACCTGTGCAAGCACTGGGTGTTGTATAGCTTAGAGGAACTTGCTACTGCTTTTTAGTTAGCTGAGAGACAGAAGAAAGGTATTCCTTTTCCCCTTTCTCTGTTCCAAACATTTTTAATTTTCAATGTCCCCAAGGCCCATACCTTTTGTATCCAATGACCTGCTAGACCTCTTAAGATACAGGATGTGGTAAAGCACATCAGGAAACCGCTGATTGTGTCACCCTCTTATTTCTTGGCATGTTGCCAGAAGAGAGTGCTATGTGCCTACCAGCTTCTGTAGCTTTTGGGACATTTAAGTTTTTTTGTTTCTTGTACTTTTAAAGGGGGGTTGGAGGAGGGGGTTGAACAGAGCTGTATATCTGCCAGTTTGCATTCTAGTATTCCAGTAATTACCCAAACACACCTGTAAAGCACAGTCTAAGCAGGATTCCATAATATCCATCAATTTTGTAGTCATCATGCTCTACAGAACACAGCAGTTTGTCATAGCTACCCATATCCTGAGCTGCTTCAATAGCAGGTTGAGGGAGGTGATTACCCCACTCTACTCTGAGACCCCATCTGCCGTGCTGCATCCAGCTCTGGGGCCCCTGAGTAAGAAGGATGTGGATCTGTTGGAACAACTCCAGAGGGCATCACGAAGATGATCAGAGGGCTGGAGTGCTTCTGCTATGAAGACAGGCCAAGTGAGTTGAGGTTGTTCAGCCTGGAAAAGATAATGCTCCAAGGAGACTTTATAAGCAGCCTTCCAGTGCCCTAAATGGGGCTATAAAAGAGCTGGAAAGGGACTTTTCACAAAGGCATGTAGTGACAGGACAAGGGAGGATGGCTTTAAACTGAAAGAGGGCAATTTTAGATCAGATATTAGGAAGAAATTCTTTAGTGTGAGGGTGGTGAGGCACTGGCACAGGTTGTCCAGAGGAGTTGTGGATGCCCCATCCCTGGCAGTGTTCAAGGTCAGGCTGGATGAAGCTCTGAGCAGCCTGATCTAGTGGGTGGTGTCCCTGTTTATGGCAGTGATATGGGAACTAGATGATTTTTAACATGCTTTCCAGCCCAAACCATTGTAGGATATCATTCCAGTCTACTGTTTCAAAGCTGTCATAGTTTATTCCTGCCATCAGCTGCATTAGATGAATTTCCTAATTAGTAAAAGGCTAATCTGTCTTAACCTTGTACCTGTTTGGAAACTATGTACCAGTGTCTTTGTCCAAGAAAAGTGATAAAGGAAAATAATGAATGAAAGTACACCAACAGCTATAAAACCTTTGCCACCTTCATGTGTTAGACAAGCTTTAGGCTTTGTCATCATTATTGTTGAGAACTTCTGTGAGAAGTTTCAGTGACGACTCCAACAAACCTCAGTCTTGTGGCTCTCTTGCTATAGCTGAATTGGGCAGAATTCAGACCAAATGAGCCCTTCTAGAGCCAATGGCATAAATTCCCTAGACCTAGTGACACTCAAACTTGAAGCCAGAACAGTTTACTGCGCAGTACTGAGACTGAAGGGGCTGCAAGTTATGATCTGGGCATTCTCAAGTTAATTTTTTTTGGTTGTTGCTAAGTAGCAAGACCGACAGATCGTCCATTTGGCTTATACTGCTACTAAAGTATTCAGTTACAGTTTGAGAAGCAAAGATGTTTAAAGGATGGTTTGGCATAATTCCAACCAATGGCTACATTGCTCAGCAGAGTTTTATGCCAAAGGTTTGGCAATTCATGAGAGCCTGAACCCTCTTTTAAGCAATCATGTAATTCATTATTTTTGTTACAAATAGGAAATTGGAGTTGCATAGCTTAGAATATTTTCCATGAAAAACAATGATTTGAAAAACAATGCTGACAACCATTATATCAGACATCTTTTTAAGCAGTGTGTAAAATCTAGCCCTTTTAAAACTAGACATGGAAGATAAGTTGGATTTCTCATGCATTTTCCAGGTAATTTTATTACCACTTTTAAAGTGATGTTCCTAACACAATTACCTACATTTTCATCGGCAACATACTGGAAAAAACAGTGCAATATTCACAAACATACAAATATATATTGGCTTCCTGTAAATTCAGTTGGGCTGCAGAGAAAAATAAATGAAGAAATGAAGAAATAAGTGAAGAAGCTCCATCCTAAGCATCATAAAGGGTACTCAGAGAATTAATGGTTTCATGGTAAGCTCTTGCTCTTCACAAGTTGCTCCAGTTGAACTGATCACACAGACTGCTTTTTTTAGGAAATGGTACTATCATATGAATTTACAAAGGACATTTTTGGGTTAATATGTTACCTGACAATTGTGACATTTTGGGGTTTGTTCCTGAAAGTCATGTAGATCTGCTTCTATATCAGTTCTGTCTAGGAATTTGCCTTGCCTTATAAAAAAAATAAATCAGGATTACTACATGTAAATGATGAACTAAGGCATTCTGCTGAACAAGAAAATATAATGAAAGGAGTCCATGCCATCTCTTGAGTAATCTGATCTAGGGATTGCTAGAAATGCTGAAATGCTGAAATGTTGGTGAAAGATTTAATTTATACACTTCTACATTTCTCCCTTTTTTGTATCCATTAACTATTTCTATGTGTATATTTAGTTTTCTGAACTAGCGTAATTTTATTCTGAAGTAAAGTTATGGAGTTGACAGGAACTTAAGACTGCCAAGAAGAGTGCAGTGCATCACCTGCCTAGAATACATGGCAAAACCATGAATAATAATGATAGTTGTAGTAGTGGTAATAATGATGGAAAGTTTTAAAATTATAGCCTGCAAGTATCCTGAGAGAAGTGTTCGACAGGTAATTGCAGTAGGTAATTCAACAGGTTGCCAACTTGGACTTGCAAACCAGATCATATAGATGCAAAAACAGGAATGTTTTCTGCAGCATATTTATCCCATAGTTATAGTACTGGAGAACTGTTCAAACATTTTTTATCTGTGGGACATGGGAGCAGTAGGGTGAGTTGGCAGGTTGTCTGTATCTCAGTTCTTCACAATTTGAGTTGAGGCTTAATCAATGTGGGTGCAAAGAAAAAAAAAGAATAAGAAAAGCAGTAGTGTAATTAGCTGACCCCATTCCTCACTTCTGTGAGATAGTAAGAAAAATGTTTAAAAAGAAGGTGGTAATACTGAGGATAGAAGAAAGAAAAAAGGAAAAATAAAGCATCATAAACACTGCTTTTGAAAACAAAAAAAGTCCACAGATATTTTTATTTTATATATGTTGTCTCATGTCTGATTTGTTCCAGCTATGTATGGGGTGGGATGGGTGAGATGTGTTCATTTTGCAGTGTTGTCACCAGTCAGTTCTGTCTGATTCAGTAGGTTTAATTTAAACGTCCTTAACAATTATGCCTTATGACATTATGGTAGGATCTGTGCAGATACAACTTAAATTTTTTTTGTAGAGACCATGTGAAGTTTTGGTTATGAAGGTCAGAGTTTCTGGAAGGAAAAAGCAATACCTCTCAGTTACAATGTAGTGTACGTCTTGCTAGTCTTAAAATTAGGTTTTGAAATGATACTGAGATTGAAAATGTGAAAGAACCCTCTTCTTAATTTGTATGGTTTGTTCTTGCTGCTCTTATCTTCCTGCCTTATTGCTTTTTTCTTTCTTCCAGTTTTGGTGCTCTTGTTTCTCTTTTTTTTAAGGATTTTAGCCTAGTTCCAGCTGGATGAAAAAGGTCCCTTTTGCACTTCTTATGCATGAGGCAGATCTGGAAAGAGTGACCATGAAGATGTGATATTAATCATAAAGTTGTTCCATCGTATTTGCTTTTTATTTATCTCCTTTTTCTTGTGGATGATACTCTGGCATTTTTCTCCCTTAAACTATTAATAGCCAGTATTTGACTACATCTTCAGGAAATGTAAATTAACACATCTTTTTTATGCTTTATTAACAGTGCATGTCACTAAGGTTTTAGACATTAATCCACAGTTAGAAGATAACCTTACTGTGTTTCAGCTGAATTTCTATTTGGTTGGTTAGAAGATCACACAGCCTAGCTATACTTACAGTATATGCAAATTTCAGAGAATAAACAGGTAAAAGTAATATATCTCCTCCTTGCTGTAACTGTGCATTTCAGTTCAGGGATAATCACAGTATTCGTTTAAGTAAGTGAGTAGCAAATTTTTAGCCTGTGTAGGAGTAAAGCTTGGTTGCAGATTTTTGTGTGTGTTCTTGCTTTTCTAAAGTAGAAAAAAAGTTGATGTTAAACTTGCATATGATCTGTTTCTTACCTTAATTGCAATGTTTTGATACCCTAGTTAAACAGATATTAAAGAAAATCTTTCAGGAGTAAGATACAGGCTTGTATGGAAGAAAAAGACATTCTCCAGGTGTGGGTGGTATGCTACTAAGAATAAAAATTTATTTCTAATTGCATAGTTAGAGACTTTTTATAGTTCTCAAGTGCTTTAAGCTCTTTTAGGTGAAATGAAATGGGTAGAAAAAGCAAAAATGAAAATGGTAAAGGTTCCCAGTAAGAAGAAGCAAGCCTTCCATTCCACCCAAGGGATGTTTGTGGAGGGTGGGCACAGTTGTCTTCAGCCCTTGCTGAATAAAGCACAAGGCAGCAAAGAGGAAATAAACTGTTCCCTTTGACAGAAAGTGGCATGTGGTTTTTGTTCCTGGGGTCATTCAGAAGCAGGCTCATTTCTAGGGATGGCTGCTGCAAGTGGAAACAAGCTTCAGGGATCAGCTTGGTGACCTTTTCCTAGGTTTTTTTGAATCCTAGACTTCAGGCTGCTCTGGGTTGCCATCATGGTTCTTGACATTCCTGCACATTTCCCAGAGTTCATGCTTAAATTATGTTTAATTGGCTGTCATTCATGTATGGAAAAAGTGTATTTTGGATTTTTTTTTTTTTTTTTTTTTTTTTTAACCTAAGTGTTACATTTGCTGTCCTCCAGTCTTTCTGTCTTTTATGGTTTACTGAACTGTTAGTTTTTGTCTTGCCTGAATGTGAAGATGTAGTATCAACAATCTGCTGTTGCTATGTGATGAACTTGTTTAGCAGTTCCTCTACTCAAACCCTAGATTTTTAGGAATTTGTGTGTTGAGGAGGGAAATTCAGGGTAAATCTATTCATAGACTGGATGCCTGAGAAGTTTTCCACTTGTTTTACTATCTTTTGTGGATTCAAAAATATTTTAATTTTTTTGTATATAGTCTTGGTTTGTTAGAAGAAAGTGTATTTCTTTAGCTTCCTTCATGATTGTGGAGGAGTTTCAATTCAAGGATTTAGCAGTATTTCTCTATTATTCACTGCTTTTTTGTTTGTAATAAACCCCTGCAGCATTTGAAAACCCAGAATCCTTCTTCCCTTAGCGAGACTTCTCAAACAGTATCCTCTTTAACCTGAATGTTTAAACTTACAGTGAACTCTTCCTATTACCAATAAAATTATTATGTCTGCTTAAAAGACTTTTTTTTCTTTAATATAAATGTTGCAATCTCTTCCTGCTATTTTTGCAAAATGATTCATAAGTAACCATGCAGAAAATAGATGTATCCAGATTGAAAATGTTACATGCTCTCCCACATATAACAATGAAATGTGTGTTTTGCTACTAAGATTGCAAATACTTCATTGATGTCTGCATATAATTAAATGTGTTAGATTTTCTTTCTGGCTATACTTAGTGGGAAATGTTTCCTGAATGCCAACAGCTGTTATTAGGAAAATGCTCTCCAATCAACCTGCTACTTCTGCATAGATGCCTTTATATAAAGCTTAAGAATGCATTGGCTTTTCTTGCCTGAGTAACACTTGAAGTGTTTAATGGATTAAAAGTTGGTGTTTTTTTGGAAGCAGTTGTATATAAAAAAGTTGATTTTCTATCAGAAATTGATTTTAAAATGAGACATTATCATGAAAACTTAGTCACATCTTTCATGTGGTTTGTTAGATAGGATATAAAGCAACTGTTCTAAACAGAGCTTGCACTAGTTACCAAAAAGTTACAGCACCTCAATGAACTTGAGTGGTTCTTTCACCAATATTGGTTGCATTTCATGTGCTCTCTGCCTTGGTAATTCCATTTCCTTATATCTGCTGTAATTCTGGCCTGTCAGAAAAACTTCTGCAGTCCCAGCCTCCCATATGTTGGTCTTGCTTATGGAAGCTGCCTCACAAGCCTCCATGCATGCATGGAATGAGAATGTACAGACAGTCCCAGCAGGAGGTGTGTGCCTCAGGTTTCCCCTGTGCTTTGTATGCAGTGATTCTCCTCCCGCCTGTTCAGGGAGTGTTACAAACAATCAACTGCTCTTCCCCTCCACCAAGGCTTTCCTTCCCTTTTCAGCAGTGTGCAAAAATGACAGTTCACCTCAGCAAGAATGGTATATCTGAGATACTTAAGACTATGGCTGGTTATCTCTGCTTTCCAGTGTTACCATTTAGAAGCAGGTCATTTTTGTCCATGCTCAGGGATGGCTGGTGGAAGGCACTGGAAGGTGTGGTAGACATGTGACTAACTGGTACATGCCAAAACCATGTAAAGTGGAGAGAGTGTTGTCTGTCTCAAGGAAGGAAGCAACTAGAACTAGTGAATAGATAGAAACTTTTACCAGTCTTCCCTTTCAGTAGTAGCTTCACACTTTCTTTCCATTCTGTCTAAGTCTTTGAAATATTTTGTTTTATTCTAAAGACTTTTCAATTTGGTTCAGTTCTTTCAAGGATAAGTTAAGGAAGGAAAAATGATTGGACCAATTTAACCTGTTTTTTCTGCTTTACTTTTTCAGGATTGCACAGTGTATGAAACAGAGAACAAAATTCTTCATGTGGTGAGTACTGTTTGGATTTCTGAAAACAACATTTCTATAGTCTACATAGAATTTAGAGCTGGGTGTTTTGTGCTTTTTTGTATGCATTGCCAGTTTGAGAACTAACTAAACTGGGTATGACTGAGTAAATTGATGGAACTACTTGTGAGTAGGTTAGGAGATTTGAAAGGATTTGTGTTTGTGTGGCTCAGGTCCGTCTGTTGTTTGTAAACCATGATTAGAGGAGTGATGTTTTAAAAAGGCAGGTTTTTTGAGAGAGAGATGATTGCTAGGCTTCTATAGAATCATTTATGTTTGTGTTAGTGAGCTGTATTTGTCAAAGGAGCCTGGAGGTAGCCTAATGATAGGAAAATTAATATAATGTTTCCTTTTGAATTCTCAGCATAAATACAATAGTCTCTTCTGAGGATCTTTAGTGCTATTTGGGGTAAATAAAACAGATGAAAATAAATCTAGTAGCTTGTTTCTAAAAGTTAGAAGTGAAGATAATTCATCTCACCCTTAAAGAGATTAGTTTAATTTATTTCACATTCAGGTAGGTTTTGATATCTTACTATTCCTAATACCAGAGCTTAAACCAGAAAATACTACATCTTTAGGTGAGCTTCCCTATAAATGTTGAAATACTTCTTGTTATTTATTTCATTCATAGTGTACCCATATGAAGTGCTTGGCAGGCTGAATTCTGTAAGATTTCAATGATTTGCTTTCACAGTGATGTGGAATAAAATACCTCCTTATATTTTTAAGTTCACTGACAGTTTTTCAGGTGTGAGACATAAAGAATTAGTAAATTTAGTGAGTCTAACATCATAATTATGCTAGGTCAACCTCTGCAAGTATTTAATGAGGTCTTTTATTACATAATCTTGGCAAAAGTTGAAGTGCTATGAGTTTGAAATCTGTATATACAGCCTGGTTTTCAAAGCATGTTTGTTGCCTATGTAAGAGCTGAGGGTTCTGAAATCTTCTGTATACCCTATATACCTTTTACAGATTGTCAGAAAGGATTGTAAAGAAACTGTCAAGGTTTAGAACTGAGGAAACCTCACTTTATACAGTCATCAACAGATAATTTGGAAGAAACTGAGAGGGATTAATTTAAGTTTCAGGAGTGCACAAAATCGAGACAGGTTTCAAAAGTTTTCTTGCATCATTCAGACTCTTGTAGGTTTATTTCTTTAGTCTGCAGTAACTTCACTGTGGTCACAGGTGGACATAGGTATGTGTAAGTGTACCTCCTGTGATCATTGCTCAAGCTTGAAAGGAAATATGAGGACAAACAGAGCATTGAATGTCTTAGTGAAACTGTGGGTTAGAAATCACCCTACCTGAATCAGACACTACTTACTGTGTGTATTACATGTAACTTGGATTATTTCTGACCGTGTTGCATATCAGCTGATCAATTGGATTTGATGGGGGAAAGGCGGACCAAAAGCAATTGGTGAAAGAGGTAAATCTGTGACTAAATAATTAAACAATGGCATTTTACATCATGTTTTCAGTTTGAAAGTTAATTTTTTACATGTGCAGGTAAACAGGTTGATGATAGAACTGGAATTGAAAGCAGTCACAATTTTCTCTAACCATTTTCCTTGGAAGACAGAAAAGGTGTTGTGGGTTTAGCCCATTGTGCAATCTGAAGGGAGCAATCCAACAGTAACAAAAAGGTTCTCTGATACAAAAAAAAAAAGCAGTAAATTGTGGGAAAGGTGTAGAAGAAACCTTGAGTAGGAAATACTGGGAGAACTAGGAAAGACTGAGAGGATGTGCATAGATATTGTAGGAGAGAAAGTAAATTCTCTCTTTTTAAATTCCAAGTTCATACTATTCCAAGTCCATTTTCAGAGTCCATTTTCCATCTGAAGTGATGTTTGACCAGCGTCCCATCCAGCTGCCTTCAAATGATCAGATACACAGAGCTGTGTTTGCTGAGCTGACTTAGACAAGAAGTTGCATTCAAACCTGTTGGCTCATTGCATGTAATTTTGTGTAGCACTTTCCCTTCACAATGAAACAAGTTTCTCAAAAAAGTGAAAGGAAAATACTAACAATCAATTAAAGGATAATTATGCATGTTGCAGTAGACCTCTTGTTAGGGGTAGAAAGGAGCCAAGACACAGACATCAAACAATGTGAACAGGGTCCCAGTTCATTCTTCCTTATAGCTGAGCCATCCTGACTCTGGTTACAGCAAGCTCCTACTGTAGGCTCCAGTTGCAGACTCTGACTGCTGGTTATCTCCTGCTTGACTATGTCTGCAAATATTAGCCTGCAGACTCTGAACACAGACCTTAGCTAGCTCAACTGTGACAGCAGGCTCCAACTCCATCAGACCCAAACTGACCTCACAGCAGATCTTCTTGCCAGTAGTAACTCTCTTCCTCAGGGTCCTCTTTATCAAAATGATCCTCTTCATCAAAGACTCCTAGGCTGCCTTCTTTGTTTTGTTCTTTCTGCTCCCTGGATGTTTCCTTCTTTCACGCCACAATGTACTCTTGTCAGGACACCAAGATATTTACCACCTTAGGAGCAGACTATTGACTCAAAGCAGTAGATTTTTATGTTCTGGGTTGAACATCTCCATTGTTCATGGAACGAAAAGGTTGTTTTTTTGACTCATGCTGAGGTTCAAGGGCTGGAGCTCTGTAAGCACTGATCTCTTGTGGGGATGCTGCCCTGGAGTGAGCCTGCTTTGTGCCAAATTGTAAGAGAACATGTGGGCATAACAGGGTTGTGGGACCATCCTTCCACTATTGAAGTGCGTACAAGGGAACATACAGAGTTAACCTATCACTAAGTCTTCATGACTTCCTCTAAAGCATGGTGAAGTAGGCAAGATCCTCAAATAAATGACTGATTGGTTTGCTTTAATTAGGTAATGCTAAAAATCATGTGCTCATATTATAACAGCATTATTTTTTTCTTTAAAGCAAATGAATGCCCTCTTTCCTTCAGAAGTGAGAACGTGAGTGTACAAGTGGGGATTGCAGAATCACCTTGTCCACAGATAGCATGTTTCAATGTCAGTTAATGTATTCACAAGTTAGCTTTTCAGGATTTTCATTTTAAGAAATGGTATTTTGTGGAGACAGAACTCTGTAGCTTCAGCTTATATTCAAAGAAAAAATATTTTTGTTTGCTCCAAACAATTTGAGTTTCAAACGCTTTAAAAAAGCATTCTGACTGTCACTTATGGTACCAGGTTAGGTAGTAAACCAATATGTGTTATTCATGTAAACACATAAAATGTATCTGAAGGAAAAATGTCTGATTGAAAAATTATGAAGTTTTAAGGTGAAATTACCTACTTGAACGTACTTCTTCTAAATGGAGTTTCAAAGTGTCTGGGGAAAGAAAGTACTTTGTATAATTTTTTGTCCTAGAATTGTAGGAGTGTTGAGAAAATTAATTTAAAGACAACTACACTTCTTAAAATTTTGTGATTCTTTCTGCGGCTTTATTCACAGAAGCACTTGGTTTCTGTGGAATAAGAAGCATAAAACCACACAGGAATAATGCGTTGGGTTTTGCTCATTAAAATTCTGAAATACTAATTTCTCAGTTTTTCCAGGGTACCTTTTACTAAGTAAGCAATGTAATAAATAAATCGTTAAATAATACTAATAATGATTTCTTAATATAAACAGATAGGAAATAGCACTAGAAAATAATAACAACAGAAGTAGGTGGCAGGAGAAAATATTAATTTCAGAAGAACAGGTTTAATAATACATGGGGCCTAAATAGGAAAGGATAAGCCATAGGTGTGGTGCTGACTTCAAAACTGAAAATTAGTATCCTCTTGCCAGTTCATATTTAGAACCTTTATATTTATTTAACTTGAGATGATAAAGTATTTGGGAAACTGCTTATATCTGCTTATTTGGGGAATTACATGTTAATTGTTGCAAAATTCTGACTGGAGCTTTAAAATACTTGAAGAATAATTCATTGATTTCATCCAGCTGTTCAAGGCTGTATTTGATGGAAATACCCAGTTCAGATTAATCCATGTGGAGCAGTAGAGTATTAAAGGGAGAGCAAAGCTAGAAGAACTAATTATAGAAAGTAGAAGCCAGGCTTCAATCAGATTAATAATAAGTTTTAACTGAAAAATTTTAATAATTTTTCTTTTTAGTTTAATTCCATAAAAAAGGACTGTTTTCTTAAGGACTTTCACTTTTTAAAAGTCAGTTTGCATTTCCTGCAAACAGAAAATATGTTTTATTTTTGAGTTGGAAAACTGTAGAAAGTCATCAGCAGAGGGAAGCTAATATTCAGAAGTTTTTTCAAAAGCAAATGAGCTATGGAAATTCAAAAAGAGTTATTACTAAGTTGAGAAAGAGAAAACAAGCAATGGATCAGAATGTTCTCTTTTTCAAGAGCCTTATTGAAACCACAGTGATGATAATTTGCTCCTGCCCACTATATTTGAATATTTGTTATAGAAGTATAATGGACTAAAAATACATTGTCAAAGGTATCATTTTTATAATCTTAAAAAAAGAGAAAAAGTAACCACCTTCTTCCTTTCAAGAGTCTATACATTGTAAATTGAACTGAACAAGCTTCAGTTTAATAGAAGCTTCTCTTTTTGCAGCCAAAAGCAGAGGTAGTTCACTGCACAGTGCATGTTCAGTCCTGCTTGGTTTTAAGACTGCTGGAGTTACTGATGTGTTCTGTAAAATATAACAGTTGTTTTGGACTAAAATTAATTGGTAAATAATTACTTGATTTGGCTTAAGTTAGTTAATTAGACTTCATTCATATTGGACAGCTGTAGCTAACTAAACTAACAGAGTAAGCTTAACATTATCCAGACATTTTTTCTTACTTTTAATCTTCACAGTCCATATGTCTTACTGATGTCCTATTTCTCACTCAAATGCCATAGGTAAGGGTGCTGATGAGGGAGGCTGGTGCTTTTCTAAACATGGGAACGTGTTTAAGCCAGGATATTTCAGTATTACAAATATTTGGCAAGATAGATTTTAAACTTGGTTACTAGCCTGGATAAAATGAAGGACAGGAACAAACCTAAGTCTGTTTGCTTGACCAGAAATGTTTGGTGGCTCTAGAGCTGCCTGAGTTGGACAGATGGACAGGTTGAGGAGAGGTCCCTGAAGCTGTGTCCATAGGTACTTCAGCCTGCTGCAGAACACAGACATTTTCCCAGCACAAACTGAAGTAGCACAGAGAATCTGAACAGATGCAGATCTAATTCAGTCACCATTAGGTCTCCATCTCCCTGGCTGAAAGAAAGAGCAATTTTGGAAAAACTGTTAGAAATTGGTATCTTACAGTCCAAAAATACAGGTAGAAACTAAGTATTATCTGTCATTCTTCATGCTCTGAGGCATAAAGAAGTTGCCTACTGAGGGAAACATAATGTTTCCCTTTGAATTCCTACCAAACAACGAGGTGCTGTGTGGTGATGTTTTTTGTTCTTTGAATCATTTAGCATTGCACATAAAGACTGTGGTGTAGGTTCAATCTGCAATTATAAGTGTGTCACTTGAATAGAGAGGAGAATTTATTACTGAAGTGCAGTGATGAGTTACTGCAAAAGAGAACTGAAATCATTGCTTTAAAGCTTATAGTGAGAATAGGGACCATGTGACAAAAGGAGAAAATGTAATTATCTGTTGGTTTCTCTCAGTTAATCCTTTGTAACTTGTTTTTTTTTTTTTTTTTTTTGACCTGAACAAATCCTTTGCCTGTGTGCAGATACCTTGCACACTGGGAGTTAAGTGCAGCTTGAAGAAGGCTGGGATTTTTAATGCCTGCTGATTTTTGTGGGAGCAGTTGGATCCTCGGTTTCCTGTGTGTCTTACTGTAACTAATACTGCATTGCAGCAGGCAATCAACACTTACAAAGAATAAAGGATCCTCATCTTCTTAACAATGTTTTTATAATCAGAAGTGTGTTTTTACAAAGCATCCAAAGGTAATGACCATTAGCGAAAAGAGGTGGCTACCATCTGGTGAAAGTAAAATACATGTCTATGATACAGATTGTCCTAAATAATTCTACCGGGAAATAATATGTTTATAAATTGGTAGGAACAAAATGAGTGGAAGAAGTGCAATATTTGAGGGTTTTTTTGCCATGTGGCAACATCTTTGCCTTGGAAGGCCCTGATCCACAGAATAGGTCCAGGGTCTTTCTCTGTATGGATGCCTGATGGGGAGGAAGAACCTTCCTGGTGAACAGACGGTTTTGTTTGTATGCCTATTTATGCTGATTAACATATTATCAACACGAACTGTGAATTAGATATTCCTGAGAATAAAGGCAAGGAAAAATGCATTATTTTGCCTGTGTCAACCTTTGGACATGTTTCCAGTGAGGGCCTGTGTACCCTGCCTTTGCAGTGGGCAGAGAATATCAACTGTGTGTGCTCCTTCCTGTCCTGGCTCTCTCTGGACAAGTTCAGAGTTCAAGAAAATTAGTCTTTAACATGAACCAAATAGGTACCTGCTCCTACTTGAAGTTCAGCTCTTTAACAAGGGAATATTTATTGAAAATATTTAAATATATTTATAGATGTGTTTATAGGGATAATGTGCTGCTGTGCTGCAGTGGGAATCTCTAAGAAAGCTGTGAGACAAAAAGACAGTGTTCTTTTAGAAATGCATTGAAGCATATGGCAGACTTTTTATCCTAGCAACTTGGTGATTTTGGCACCCAGTATTCCTAGAACTCCTCTTGGGGAATATTCACACCACCTTGTTTTGGCATTGCAGCCAGTGTAGCTGTATTGGAATGCTGATCACCATAGGAATTGCTGTATAGACTGTCTGAAACCCTCTCATGGGGAGGCAGAAGTGCAGCTGCTCCAAAGGGCTGTTTTTTAATGCATCTCAGCTTAGGCTACTGCTCCATGCCACATCCTGCACTTGCACGACTCCTTTGCTTTCCCCATCATCTGTCAAGGCAGCTGGGAACGTGCTGTGTAATGAGGAGCCACATCTGTGAAATGTCATACATTGTCTTAGGTTGTAGGAACACTCCTTTGTTGTGTGTTTTGACATCTCTCTGCAATCCAACAGTTGAAAATTGGAGAAAAAAATTAATTCACTATAAATAGAAGTTTCTCTGAAATTGCTAAGAACCCCATACATTTAGTGGGTTTAGAGGAGATTAATAGGAAGAATAGGTGGATGAATACAAGTCTAAAGAGATATGAAAAACTCCATTTTCATCTCTAGAGAATAATTTATAATGTGGTTCTCTTCACTCTGCACACATAGTTGAGTGCTCAGTAATTTTTTTAAGCAATTTTTCAATAATTGTCAGTGCAGTTCCAACATGGAAATAGAAATAACATGCCAACACTGTATTTAAAAACATAAATAAACAGAAATCTAAGCTTTCATTTTTAGTATGTAATTTTATATCATTTTACCTTCTAAAAATGTCAGCTCAAAGCAATTTTTATGTGTCCAAAAGCCATTAAAGAAGCCCAAATTTCAATAAAGTTCTCTTTTTCACTTTTTTGTACTTCAGGTAAAGGACAAGTCATTCTTTACCTAATTTTATATACTTGTTGATGTCCTTTGTTCAGTAATGATTCAGCATCATGAAAAAACAGAAGGGTGGTGTGTGTGGCTATGCTTGAAGGTGGTATTTTTTTCTGAAATAAGGTTATGTTGGTAATATAAATTTTGTTATGTTTTCCATTTGATTCGGATTTGCTTATTCATGCTGAAACATTATTGCACCATAGAATAAGCAATCTGTATACAAACCTAAATGTTCAACTGTTTGTAAATACTTTAAAGAGGAGAAAAATGTACTTGTCTGTAACAGGATTAAGATGTCACTGTCATTGGTTGGGGTTTCTTGTGTTGTTGTTTTTTGGTGTTTTTTTTCTTGGGGGTTTGGTTTGGTTTTTTGTGGGGTTTTTTTTGTTTGTTTGTTTTTGGTGGGTTTGTTTCTTTTTAATCACTTTTTTTATTTTCCTTTTTACATAAGATATTTGTAGTTTGAAGTTTGGAATTATAATGGTGATTTGGCTGGAGGTTATAGCCAGTTTTACATTACATATCCATAGCTTTGTTGCAGATTTTTTTACTGTAAGAACTATACTTTGGAATCTTGAAAGATTGATTGGTGCAACTGTTGTGTGCAGTTGTGTTTCAGTCATTTGAGGAGACTGGTTAGATTTCATCTTTTCAATTTCAGAGCAGTTAAGCTGGTTCTTAATCGCTTTTGGAGATGCCCACAATTTTGGGACCAGAAGAATGTCCTAGTCCCTGAATTTGCTGACCAAAGATGTGTTGGAAATCTGAACAGAGAAATTGTTTAAAGTTGCTGAAAGGGGACTTCCTGGAAAACACTGAAACTCTCAGAAATCACTTTTTTTACAGAGAATGATAGGAAAGCCTTACAGCTTTCCTGCTTCTGAGAAGAGGTTGTTCAGGGAGTGAGAGATCAGGAGATAAAACAGTAACAATTTCACAGTCTCAGCCATTTTAGAAATTTCTTCTCTGTTGCTGCAGAGGCTGCCAGCAATAACTGGTTTTGGAGTTATCCCATCTTGAAGTGGTGATTTATTGTAATCTTCATGTCTGTAACAGTAAATCATGTTTGGCAGCTGTAGAACATGAGAAACACAGTCCAAAGACAATTAGCATGTTTTATTAGTATAGAATCAACTTCAGAGTTAATGGGAGTTACCTGTCATCATTAAGAGCCTGATTTTCATCTGTGCTGAACAGCTGCACATTCAGTTGAAATTAGTGGGCTTTAAGGCACTTACTGTCTTTGCAAAAGGTGTGGGTAGGATGGGGGTTGGGGCTCCCCACACGTTCCCTGTGTGCCTGAGTAGGGCTTCTATCCCTGAGAGTGCATGGGAACCCCTCTTTGCTCAGATACAAAAGCGTTTGCCTCCTGTTCTTGCCTGGTCTGGTGCTGTTAGTTCAGGGTCATCACAGATAATGTATTTGGTATTGTATTGCTGCCTGAGGCCTTTCCCCCTCTGCCTTGTACGTACTTGAAAAACATGGTGATGTAAACTTGAAAAACATGGTGTATGTTGACATTGAATAGTTAGTAGTGGAATGCTTACTGTGACATTTTCTTTTCTTTTTCTTTCCTAGTGTAAAACTCTCTCTGGCGTCTGTGATCACATTATCTCGCTCTCTTCAGATCCACTGGTTTCCCAGTCTGCCCATCTTGAAGTGATCCAGCTTACAAACATCAAGCCAAGTGAAGGGCTGGTAAGAAGTACGCAGTTAATCAAACCCATCATCCAGAATGAGAAAGTGATTTTTTTTTAAAATAAGTTGTATATGTGAAAATGAATAGGACATTTTAGCCTTTTCTGTTTTAAAGTTTGAAAACAGTTTGATTTCTCATGCTAGTGTGGTTTCTCATGCAGCTGGGCCAGTGGGGAAGTATTTTGTAAAGCTGACTGAAGGATGCAGAGTTTAGTGAACAGGGAGAAATGAGTAAGAAGTTCTTGCCATTTATACCAGCTTCTGAAAAATGGTTCAGATTGTTCTAGGATCTTGATGTCTGAAGGGACTTAAATTACTAAGATCAACTCAACCAAGAAGTTTGCGTGGGCTTATGCACAAAACCTGTCAGATTCTGGAAAATGTTTCATAGTATCTTGGGGATATAAAGCTATTTTGTAAGTTATTCCAGGGCTTCGCAGCACTGTTGATAAGTAACTCATCAAATTTTACTGTAGGAATTCTGCATTCTTAATCAGGTGCTTGTAAAGTCTCTTAATGAAGCCTTCCTGTGTTTGTTGTTCAAGAGCTGACCATTGATCCCTTGTTTACTCAAATATCCAACACCCGCTGCATGGAAAAACCAACACTGGTAACAATTCCAGATGTGTGACTTTACATCGTTAATAATAGCTGTTCCCATAATTTTTGGAGGTAGGAAAAAAGTTGTTCAAGTTACAGTTAAACATTTTTTGTCCAGAGAAATAGCTTTTGAAACTTCTGCCCTAGCTTATTCTCATTCCATATTCTTGAATAGTCTTGAAGGAGGACTGCTGTACTCTTTGCAGCACCTTTTTGAAGCTGTCTGGATGTTGTAGTTTTGGAGAATATTTTGGTTTGCAGGCTGGTTGTTGTTGGGTTTTGGGTTGATTTGTTTTTCTTGGCAAAGTTGGTATGCCAAGTTATTTAGAGCAATTGTACACTAAATTAATTTTCCATTCTTTTGGAAAATTGCAATTACAATATGAGAAAAACCCGAACACTCGGATGAGTAAATATGGCCCCATCCTTTGTTTTAGTCTCCAGTTTGTATTCCCTTCCTCTTCTAGCTTTCTTTTTTATCTCTGAATCCATTTTAAACTTGTCCTTCAGGATTTCAGCTTCCCATGGATTCTCTCCTCCCTCTCTTTCCCTCCCTTTCCCCCATAATTTTAATTCTTCCACCACTTCACTGCAGTCAACCTTTTGAAACCTTTTCTTCTATTGCAATGGAAAAAAATCTCCTTCCTCTTTCTCTTGATCACCTTTTTATGAGTGCTGTCCATTTTTATCTGAACTTGATTTTTTTTTTCTTTCTGTCTTGTTACTGTTTTGTTTTGTTTTTTTCTTTTTTTTTTTTCCCTTCATTTGAGTCTTCATGTAGATTGGTATGAAATCCCAGGGACTGAGAAATGTTGAATCTCTTTGTCTCTCTATGTCTCTGTTTTGCACCCTCTGTCTGTCTTGTCTGTTTAAACTGGAAGCTCTTCAAGGCAAGGCTTTTTCTTTTTATGTATTTGTAAACCAATTTAGCAGGGTCTTGATTCATTGTCATAAAAATAATTATATGTATTTTTTAAAAAAACGAAAGTAGCAGCTATGCAGTATACAAGCCTTAGAAGGACACAATGCCATTTTGACACAGTCATGTTTTTTTGCCTCATCATTGCCTGCATGCCACTATTTGTGGGCATTGTGCTGTGTCCTCTAGATTGTGAGCTCTCCAGAGCAGGCACCAAGGATGCTGGATTCGTGCCGGGGGAGTGAAAATCATCCATTTCCCTTTGTAACAGCATCAGTCTTGCCAACAGATCACCTTTCTCACGTGGTTCTTGGTGCTTTAGGTGCTTTTGGGTTCTTGGGCTGTTGTTTGCTTTCCTTTTAAACTAATGCCTTTGAATTAAGCCACAGTGAATGCACATCAGTACTGGCACACTGAGTGCTGAGGGTGTCAGTTTAAGAATTGATGGTGGAGCTTGGAGTTGTGAATATTCTCTGCACATCAGAAACGCTGGGACAAATGTGAACGTCAGTCATTTCTGAACCTTCTTCCAGGATTTGTGTAATGATGGAGGTGGAGAAACGGTTTATTTTCTTGTAGATTTTTTACCCACATGACAGTTCTTGTGCTGACTTTACCAATCACTAAATAAAACGTTCTATAAAAATGGAAGGACTTCAGGCAGAAGAAAAAAGGCATGGATGGCTGATAACTGGGAAGATTTTTTTGTCACCTATTGTAAACAGAATATCTACCATCTCAAATTCAATAGCTAAGAAGCTAAAGTAAGTCTGGAGATAAAAAGGAAAGGAGATGAGAAGGAAATTAAAAGGTTGGAAAACAATGCTTTTCCCTAAATTCAAGGTAAATATATGATGGAATTAAGAAAATGCTTGAAGCTTTTACAAGTTACAGAAGATTGGCATGATCAGGATATTTTAATCACAAATTGCTCCTTCAGTGTATTTGGTCTTTTCATGTGGAAGCGTAAGTATTTGCCAGAGGTAAATATAAATTTTCACACTAATACCTGAATGCAGAAGAAACAAGTAAAAGTGTGTTACCGTGTCTTATAGATATTAAAACTAGCTAACACCTATCACTAAATAACCTTTCAAGCAACTAAATTTGTCAAGCAAAAAATGCTGTTAGGGTGTGATGTGGAGAACCTTTTATGTAATGGGTAAAGCAATGTTATGGGTGGGATTTGGTATTGTTTTTGTTGAGGTTTTTCTATTCCTTTTTTGTTTTCCCACTATCTTTGTCTCTTGGCTGGCTGCATTCATGTGTTCTCCAGTGAGTGCTGCTGGGGGAAGAGATACAGCCTGCAGTGGCTGTGCAGCAAGGGTATAAAGAGTTGTCATGATAGAAAGATATTTTAAAAGCCTTAAAATGTATCAGTGTGGTCAACTTTGCAATCACCAATATGGTCCCATGTGTAATCCTTTCTTTTTTTCTTTTTCTTTGAGGACTTGGAAGTTGTTTTATCTGTATCAGTAAGAAGAATTTAATTTTTTATGTTTTACATTACTGATATACAAGGAGACAAAACTGACTAGCTTAGGTAGTATGTTTTACCATGAAACAGACTTAAAAATGTTGCTACTTGACTGAAAACAATGAGTGTATTTAGACAAAAAGCAGAAAACCAAGTTTTTCTTGAGTAGCTTTTCTGCAGTAGTCACTTTCTACTTTATTTTTATTTTTAATATAGAATAGAATATCAGAGAGCTGTAGCAAGGGTTAATCTTGAATTTCAGTTGTTTCCTTAATTTTAATCCCAGTCAGGTAAGTGACAGTGATCTGATTTCAAGAGTTCAGAAATGCCAAGGTAAATTCATCAGAACATGAAAGTGATTGTTCGGGGTTCCTTTTTTGTCTGCTGAAGCAAACACAAAAGAAGGTTCTCATTTTAAAAACTGCTCATAGAATGCAACTCATAGATACAGCAGGGTATGGTAGCTGATGAAAATGTACCACTTACTCCCTTTCCAGGATTCCAGTGTACTACTGTTCCTGATATTTCTCCTGAATTTTTTAGTTTGGAATACTGGAAGAGCTGGGAAAGAGTTATGAATGGCATTCTGAGAGCTGTTTGGGGTTAAAGAGGCATAAACTTTGGAGGGCTTCATGAAAATGCAGTGAAAGTAAAAATTCAGTTACATATGTGATAAAATGAAATTAGATCTTCTTTCCTTTTCCATCCAGCATTGCATAAAATATTGAGAAATCTGTTATATATTTATATACATAAAATATATTAGAAATATATCCCATTCTGCTTTCATTCTTGAAAAAAAATAAGCAAAAAGAAAGGGGGGAAAAAAGAAAAAAAAGCACAAAAGGTCTCTTTTCTAACCCTTAACTTAATCACCAAGATAAATTGTAATCATTGGTTTTAAATTAGTGCTCTACCCTTAACTGATCAGGACAATTTCTCATGTAATTGAGCATGAGTTACTCATTTTTTAATCTAGGCATACATTTATTCCTGATTAGTTGGTTGGTTAGCTTATAGTTATTTTAGCCATATAAACTGAATTATCTTTCCTTTTATCTGGTGTAACTGATTCTTGTGAATTCCTGTGGACTTACCTTTGAATACCTAAGACTGTATCTACCAATTTCTTTCAGTACAAATGGACAGAGCACACACTGATCTCTCCTGTATTCTTGATTGCTAGAAGTACTATCAATATTGTGCAGCCACAAGGAGGCAGAGAGAGGAAAACTTGTAAATATCTGTAGTATTCTTATTTCCATTCCAGACCAAACAATTGTAAGCCAGAAATGTTCTCTTCTCTTTCTTTCTCTGTACCATTTCTCATATATTGTTCACTTAAAACAAGGAGTGGAGAAACGTGGGTGAAAGGGGCTCGTTTTTGTGTTGCAAGATGTTACCTTTCATTTAAAAGCTTCTTTATATCAAGAATTATGTTGGCTCTTGTAAAATTAATGTGACATGGTACTAATACAACATTTACTGATTTTGCACATGTGGAATATATACAATCTGAGGTGCATATTTTTCAGCTTTCTTTTTCCCTTTCTTCATGTGTACAAAATTTTGATCCTAGCCTTTAAAGAACATTCTGCGAAAGTTCTTTCTTTGTCTTTGCATTTTCAGAGTCTTAAATTTATCAAAAAGACTAGATTGGATGTGAATTGTCCTCTGGAATGGTAGCACACTTGGATTAATTTACTATCCTTTGGAACAATGCTTTGCACAAAACTAAACACAGTGTAACCATGAAGTGTAAGACTTTTCCCTCGGCTTTCACCCTGATGTTTAAGGTTGAAAGCAGTCACTTACTCTGAATAAAGATGTGGCTTTCTTCAGAAATTGTGCTATCTGGGGACCTGACTCAAAGTTTCTGTCACCATGGTCACTGTGATTTTTAGCTCTTGCCATGTTGCAGGGTGTGTGGCCCAGTGACTTAAATGGGGATC
Source organism: Certhia americana (assembly GCA_018697195.1). Classification (NCBI taxonomy): domain Eukaryota; kingdom Metazoa; phylum Chordata; class Aves; order Passeriformes; family Certhiidae; genus Certhia; species Certhia americana. The sequence continues at coordinate 102,421,042 of CM031857.1, forward strand.
CTGAGAGATTGAGGCCCTGATTCATGGTGGTTCAAGGGTAGGTGTGTGCACCAAGGAACAAATACAACATATCTCAGCCTCTTGTGTGGCTCATTATGCTTCCTGTATGATATCTGTATATTAGTGTGAAGATGTGTGTATATTATTAGTGTTTCCCTACCTCACAGGGGTGTTGTGAGGATAAATGTATGAAAAAGCCGTTCTGTATTTGAGTGAAGTAAAAGCTGTGTGATGGAGCCAGTCAATGGACAAATTGCTGAGGGTATATAGAGGAGCTGGAAGTTGAAGGATGATGTCAGAAGGTTGCTGACCATGTAGGTTTTGGATTTTTTATCTTCTTGCTGTGGCAGCTGAACATGGTAACAGGGTTTGATGTGATTAACACTATGTAATTGTGCAGAACAAAATAGTTCTTTTTTTGAGTTCACTTTTGAGCCCCTATCCAGAGAAACTCAGGCTTGTTTTACTGAGGATATTATCCACTTTGTTAATTTAGGTGTACTTCCTCATATCTGCTACCAAAATGTCTGCCCATTCTGGTGCCAACATAGATTAGTTCAAGTCAATATGTCTTCTTTGCCTCTTTACCATACTTACCAGTGAGTGCACTGGGCTCCTCAGCTAGGAACAGACTTCTCTGTGGCACTCTGATTGTAAAGAGAAAAAGTAGGCTATGGAGCAGATGTTTACTCAAGCACTCAATGTTTACTCAAGCACTCAATGTTTACCTGCTTTCTGTAAAGTGGTTGAGGGAAAAGAGATTTCTCAGAAATTGCTGAATGCTCAGTATATGCAAATTATTTCTCCCTTTTCCTTCTCTCAGTGTCATAGTGGATGCTGTTAAAATGTTTGAATTAAGGCTTGGTGAAAAGGCATATTTGAGACACTATCTTGGACTATCCATGCAGGAACTTCTTTCTGTTCATAAGCTATCCCTCCTTTTTCCTATTTTTTTGAAAGAAGTAGGGTAGCTAACAAAGTCAACGTTGAGTTTTTCATCATTGAGTTTTATAGCTGAAGTGTTCAATGGGATGAGTGAGGCTATGAGAAGGTCTTACAGCCATTTTGCAGGCTCAGTTCCAAGCATTGGTTAGCAGTTTGAAAGTTATGTTTGCAGCATTACCTACTGAAGACTCCAGATCTTTTAAAACTCAATGTAGTTTTCAAAGGAAATTGGACTACTCATCATACTAAGGCAATTTATAATTCTGGCATTTTTCTATTTGTAGTTGAAGACATGTATGAAAAAAAATGGGGAGTATTTATGGACATAAGTGTGGTAAACATTTTAGTTTTCTATTGCTAATTAGGGCCAAAATGATTTGGGCTGTTCTTGAAGTGTATAACAAAAACACTTTCTTATGTAGAGATAAATTCCTCATGGCATGCATTAAAGTCCACAAATCTTAAAGAAAGCAAAAAGAAAAGAGAGATTCTTTAAGAGATGTGCAAGTTTTGTTTGGATGGTGATGGTTTGTGAAACACTTTAAAAATTCTTTCCCATGATGTCTTTTTCTTAGGGTATGTACATTAAGTCAACATATGATGGTCTTCATGTAATTACTGGAACAACAGAAAATGTAAGTATTGTTAATACTGTATGTTCAGGCCTGGAAGCCTTTCTGACCTTACCTGTGGTTAATGCTTTCCCTTTGCTGTAAATTACATTTTGCTTGCAAACTTGTGCTGGTTGGCTGTTAAGGAACAATGGCATGTTGGACAGCAGAGATGCTTGTGCTTGTTTACCTCAGAATTGAAAGAGTTGTTCCCAGTTAAGGACCAAGAGAATCAGTCTTGATTTGTTCTTGCAAGACACCTAGAATGCTGTAGTTGATCAAGACAGGAAGCAGCTGTCTTGGAGTTACTTTGCTCTGTGAATAGAAGATAAATATCTATATTATATTTAGGCTTGTTATGCTGAAGTTTGCTACAGTGTTAGACAAACAGCTTTTGTATTTTCCATCTATCAAGCTTTATTTTTTAAAAAATGAGTGCATGGAAATAGACATCCCTTCGCATTGACAAATAACCATGTATTTCTGCATGAACTTCTGAGTAATGCCTATGGAAAGGAACACTTATTACCAGTGTACTAATTCTCACTGAAGGCATTAAAGAGCAGGTAAAACGTAACAGATTACTTTTCAAAAGCCTTTGAAATACAACCTCCTTCCCTTGTGCATTATATTTAGGGAACTGGCTGTCTGTTAGGAGTTGAGCAAAATTATAATTGTGGGGGAAAAGGCTTCTATCTGTGGTCTTCAATTAATGTGGAACAATCAATAAACAACACTGAACTGTTCCATAATGGTTTAGGCAATTCCTTTCGAAGATTTTGATGGCATTTTCTTAAAACGAATCTGTCAGAAGTATTTGTTTTCTCCTGTTACTGTGTCATCCTGTGGGAAGTGCAAACTACCTACATGACATTTACAGCTGCTGCATCTGATCTGAAGTGAGGTTCTGTTAACATCTCAATAAAATAGAAATATTATTTTCATCCTTTCATAGGAGCTGCAGTTTGATAGCCTTTTTCCTTTCTGTTTTCTGCTGTGGGCAGAATATCCATGGGTCATAACCAATAGATAATACCTGTTGTAGAATTCGTGTGAATGACACCTGTCTTGGAATAAAAAAAAGTAAGGAATTTCAAGGAAAATAAAAATTCTAGAGAGTCAGGCCTACAGCTACAGACATCATTAGTGAAATTAGCAAAACTAAACAAACCAAACAGAACTACAGTTGAGCTTAATCTAGAAAATATATGAAATAAAGAGAACAATTTTTACAGCTGAATCTCTCAGAGAAGGAACAATTTCTTTCCATAACTTGCTAATGGATTTAATTTCCCAGGGGCAAAGATAAAAATAAAATCCTAATGCACTCCCTCAAAACTCCTATCTTTTGTGATTCATGAATATAATTTAAAGCTATGTCAGGAAGCCTCAGTCATGATGATTCTTCTGCTGTTGTTACTGACTTTTTCACTCACTGTGACACCCTGGAGGTGCTCACAGCAGACCAAGGAACTGTGCTGTGTTGTCAAGGGAAAAAGCTGCTGTATTTTTGTGAAAACGAGTAGTGCTTTAGAGAAAGAAGGGTGTCTCCTGCTTTTAAGAACACAATTTCTAGCTGCTTTCTTTAACATACAGGCACACAGACACACACACACACACAGAATTTTGATTTTGGTAGATGGGAGGAGAAAGATTTAAGAAGCATGGCCAGAATAAGATCATGATGATGCACATGTGATCTGACCTACTGGCCTTAGCAGATTTACTCTTTGCAGTACAGAATCCAAATTCTCTTGCATTTGAACAAAATTTTGTGTCCTTTAGATTTCCAAGTCTTCTCTTCCAAGTAAAACAGTGACAGAATTTTCTGTCTGAAAGATCCTGGAGAAGAACATGTATCTGTATTAAACACATGTTTATGTATTTGTAAACCGATTTACTGCATTAAACACAGTATCATGGTAGTGCTCTCTACATTAATGTAAGAGAGTAGTTTTGTAATGACAGTTCTGCTTTTTCAGTCTGGCCTTTGAAGTGTTTGATGTCCAGCTGCAATCCTCGTTAGAGTTTGCATCTAGCTGTTTGGCATTAGGAGTCCTTTCCCCCAGCACATTAGCCCTGCAGATCAAAGCAGCTGAGCTCTGAAGCTTGGACTGAGAGACAGCAGTGTTCCTCACAGGTTACTGCCCTGGAAGGGCTTCTCTCTGGTGGCTCTGTAGCATTAGAGCAAGCTGAGTTTTCCAGTTCATGTCTTATGTCTTTTGCTTTGTTTTGGTCCAACAAAAGATTTTAGGTTTTCTTGTTGAGTAGCCCATCTAGATCATGTTGGAGAGATTCTTTTCATTCACAAACCAAATGTGTCCTTCAAATAAGACCATTTTGTCCTTTGGTTTTCCAATAAAAAAGTATTTGTCTAAAATAATAGCATGCAGTGCATCTATAGCAGGAATATGGCTTTGAAGGGAGTGCTCCCAGTGTCACCACTTACTCTGCTCTGGTTGGCTTTGCATGGTGTCCTGAGGTCACAGGAAAGAGAGATTTTCAGGAGAAATAGTACCAAAATCTCCACTGTGGGCATGATGCAAATGTGCTTCAGTGGCTCTAAACTGGACTTTCAGACAGTGTGGGTATACCAGGGGAATAGGAAAAAGACAACATTTAGCCTAAAGGACAAAACTAGATCTATTCTAAAGCATAAATCTAAGCAGATTCTTAGTTATTGATGTGTGAGCCTCAGTGACAGGTGCTTCCATCTCTTCAACTACCTGTTGTACCAAATCACCAACTAATGAAGATACAGTTGTGGTGTGTCACACTTTGTTCCTCTTTGTAGGACTTCATGAGTGGATTCTGTGCTTAATGATAAGCATATACATCTAAAAAAGAAAGACCTTATCAATTCTCCTCTGTTTTCCTTAAATAGCCATGATAAAGGATGCTATTTTACAACAAGGTCTGTTTTTTACTGGAGAGGAAAAAGCAATAAGAAACAGGAGTTACAACCCCTACATAAGAGCACAGCTTTGGCATATCTTTATAAATGATTTTACCTCACCTTGTGTTTGAGGCATTATTGCAATGAGGCTTTTTTTAACATAGACTTTTCCAGTTTGAAGATTTTTAGACCATGTTTTAATGGCTTGGCAAGTTTGACCTGTTTTGTCAAGATTTAAGCTGCAAATGCTAAAGACACTGTAAAGCAGAGGATGTATTGTAATAAAGTCCTGAAGAGTTCAAGGGAAATGACACAGAACTCACCTGCATTTACATGTTAAAAGTCTTAGGTGTAACTACATCTGAGCTAAAAGAGCTGTATTACATAGGAGGATTATAAAGATTGTAGAGGTATGAATGAATAACTATGAGTAGTAAAATGGCAGACAGATTATTAGGACATAATCACCAATGTTAAAATTCTTCCCCAAGTCACTCGGCCAATACCTTTATTGCTTAAATAGTGCTAAAATGTCAAGGCTGGTGTTCTTTATGTAAGTAAAATTACTTTCTTACCAGCTCAGTTTGAAATAGGATGTTCTGTGCAATGTCTGTTAGACTGAGTCATGAGTGACCCTTCTTTCAGCCTCTCATGTCTCTTGGATATCTTTCATTTGTACACTGTCCTTAACTTAGGTGATGAATTATGTGCATTTGAAGTAGAAAGTCATGGCTTAGTTGTGAGACACGTATTTTGAATGGGGAGGTAGTACACAGGTTATTACAAAAAGTCCACATTTCAGGCGTGGAACATTTTCTTTAGATGACCTGTTATCTCAATTGAAAATTAAATTAATTTCACTCCTTAACATAAAATTTGTAGCAGTTTTGGTTTTTTGGTTTTTGTTTTTATTTTTTTTTTTAAATCTGCTCCTGAGCAACATATTTCCTTTGGGTACTTTTTTCGAATTGTCAGCCTCGCCTTCTACTGTGGCAGCCACAATATTGTGAGAAAAATTGAAGTGAGACTCTGAAAAACTGAAGGAATTTATTTTTTTTAAACTTAGAGGTATTCCCCTCAGAAAACAGTTGGTCTACTTAAAAGAGAGAAGAAGTGAAAATTTGTGAGGCTTTCACTTGATGGAAGAGGTGTTTTTTGCTGTGGTTTTTATTATAATTTGGGGGTTTTTTTGTAATTGTTGTTGCTGAGATTTTTTTGAGGCAAAAGCAAAGTACAAAATTATTTTGCTTTTTTGAAAGTGTGATCAGTGTAGGATTTTGATGATGGTTGCGGGTTTTTTTCATCTTAATAATGTTTCAAAACTAAAGTTACCATTTACTTGCTTGCTCTTCCTAGGCTGTACCTAACCCAGTCTTCTCTTCTTGTGTGCTTTTTGCAGAACAGTAATTTACTAAAGCTCTCTGCAACATATTGAAATGTTCTAGAATAAAAAGACAATTTTATTAATTTTTTTTATTATTTGTTTTTTGCCAGTTAGTCTTGGTAGGTTCAAAAGTCAGACAAAGATTGTCTTTCAAGACTTAAGAGATGTGCAGCAGATTAAAGCATCCTTTTGTCAGGATGAAATTCAAAAGAGATCCTTAGGACTCAGTTACCATATATATTCAGACCTTTCTTAACATGTGATTTTATTGTGTAGAATAGTGCATATCATCTTTCTCCAACAACAAATTGATTTATTAAATATTTCTTTAATTCTTTATTTCACAGTAGAATGTCTATCAATCTAACCATAGTTTAGCAATCATACTGCTGAAAGAGAGATGATGACCGGTAAGACCTGTATTCTTGATCATCTCTTTTATTTTAAATTCAGTCACCTGCAGATCGGTGCAAGAAAATCCATGCTGGGGATGAAGTGATTCAAGTTAACCACCAAACTGTGGTATGTATAACTATGTTCTGTGTCAATTGGAGATAGAGGTGTTGGGGCACATTAGCATGTGTAGAGAAGAATTGTATAGAAAAATGTGTTCTTATAAATCATTATTTCTTCTAACATCTAAATTTTCCTTTTGTCTTTTGAAACAACATAGTTCTGAAGTCGGATGCTAAACCCTGATCATCTGAGTGTTACAGGATATTAAGTTAGGCTGCTGCATCTGTGGACTGGGAGATTAAGGCTGTGTGCTGCTTGCCCATGCACTGTTAATAAACAGTTGGTTTAAGTGTAATGGCAATTTTGAGTTGGAGGGATTCAGGGAATTGGGAATATTGTGCTCTTGTGGGTTTAGGATCAAGAATGCTTCCTGGAAGCTGGAAAACTTACTGCTTTCCAAACATACCAGAAAGTGTAGAGTATGGTTTTTAAGAAGACAAGCATATGTAATTCCCATAGGGGTACCTAGGTGATCAGCTTAATTTAAAGACAGGCTTTAAACTTGGAAACTTAAAATTAAACAAATAGTCAAGAAAACTAATACCATGCGAATTACCCTTTGTAGGAACAGATACTTGTTAGTGCTTGGTGACTTTATTTAGGATTAGTGAAATGTTAAGATTAATTTACCTTTTCTAAGGTAAGGCTTTGTAAGAGTAAAGGCAGATTTACAGTACAGAAAGCAGCTATTCTTTTTGCAAAGTGAGAAGTTTCTTGAGAGTAGTGAAAGGCAATATATGATATTAGTGCAGCAGCCATTTGTTAGAAGTTTTTTTAAAAGTCCATTCCACACAGGCTCCACTTCCAGCTTTAGGCCATTGTACATCATGTCAGCTCCTCTGCACAGAATAGGGTAATATTTCACTATAACCTCCAGTTAAGTTTGGGATCAAATATGCTGTACATGTGTGGGCCTTAACAATGAGAAGCTGTCTTTTGAGTTACGCAATATGATCTGACAAATCTGAGCAGGTCAGGGTGAATTTTAATACTGTTTGGCCATACAGCTTCTTTATAAGTGTTGTATCCCATGATTGCTTTTCATGTACAGTTGATGACTAATTTCTCTTGTTTTTCTGCACTGAGGGAGCTTATGACATCAATTTAATTTGAGAAACATTTTAGAGTATTATTATTTTGGCTATTAAAATGTATACACATCTGAAGAAACACATCATTAAAAATTCAATACTAGCTAGCTGGTTTTTCCAAAAATTTCTGATAATGCTATAAAGTTGCCTTGTCAATTTGAAAATTTCCAGTTGGCTAGGTATTTATTCTAATTTTCTTAGTGTATCTACACTGCATTTTTTTGATGGAAAGGTCAGATTGTTAACCCTAACAGTAATGTTTTGACTAACCTTAAGATGAGCTTTCTTACCTATGTGGATGGAATATTTAGTATAGGATTTGGGTGTCTTGGCATTTGCATAAGAAGTATTTTCAGAGACACAGAAAAAGGTAATTGTATTTCTAGGGAAAAGGACTGCAGAGAGCTAAGACAAACTTATTTTAAAATGGTGAATATGTATAGTAATAGACTAAACCACACATTTATGCCTTTCTTTTTTATATCAACAATATAATTGAAGTAGTTGTCGTCATTGATATTGTATACAATGTATACAAGTAATTTTCTTGTGTTCTAGTGTTGATTTTCCACAGTGAAAGTCAACTAGGTTTTTCTTAGAAATGTGGTAGTACCTCCCATGTTACCTTAGCAAAAGTGCACTACATTCACTCTTCAGTTTATAAAGCCCAAATATTTAATTTTTTCTATAGATTCTGCAGAATTTGACAAGAGTCTAAGTAAATCCTTTTGTACTCCAGCCCCTGTCATGAGGAATTTACCATCCAGTTCTAGGAACCTTTTTTTCTGGGAAGAGGTATTATCCCTTACAGTGACTCTTGCATAGGAGATAAATAATTCTGAAGATACTACTTTTTTTTTTACTGTTTATTGATTTTTTTCCACACTTAATATACTGTTCACCAGCAGAAAACACAGGACAACTTGCTCCCTTTATCTTAACATACATATTGTATGTACATACCATACATATAATATGTAACTCATCATACTTAAATCACTAGTATTGACCATTGAAATAACTAAATTTTTTAAATATCTAATTTTTTAAAAGTACCTAATTCTGAAGCTGTAGGGAAGTGTTATTCACATGTAGCTGTTAGGTTCATATCTTGTAAATGAAGACTCAAAGTGTAAAAAAAAAAAAAAATCTTTAATTTCTTTTAGAGTTAAAGCCTTATTTTAAAAAAATTCTTCAATTATTTCAGTGTATTTATCTGTCAAATTGAAGTTAATATCTGTCTTTTGTACTTTATATTTCAAAGAGTAAATACAAATATGAGGAAGAGAAGTTCCATACAATTGGTTTAAAAATCCAAGTTGTTAGAGAATATGTTTTACAAGAATCACATCATAATAACTACTAAAAGGCTGCTTTTTCTGAAAACCTACTGACTCTCTAGTAAGCAGCATGACAAAGTAGGAAAATGGTTAAGTGATTTGTACTGATTTTTGTTATGCATGTCCTAATACTGGGTGTCATACAGTTTTGAATTGTCTATTGACATCCTCTGCTTGTAATGATGCCTAATCTTTGTAGTATTTCATTTGGCAGTGAAATCAAAGAATTTCAAGTGATTATTTTGATGGTCTGCTATTCGATAGAAAATGTGCATAACAGGATTATTCCACTTGTTGCTGGCAGGGTGTTTGGACAGTTTGACTTTTCTAAATTAAAAAAAAAAAAATGATTAGGCTTAAAGTCAATGAAAAGTTATTGCTCAGAAAATTGTCCTTTAAATAGTGGTTTCTTGAGGTTTAATAGCTATATGAATCTTCTGTGTCAGTTTTGCCTTACAGGAGATATCTGTTCTTCAATAGCTCTGTGACAAAGGGTCATAGCTCCCTCCAGCAGGAGAAGGTCATGGACCTGTTGGACCAAGTCCAGAGGAGATCACAAAGATTATCCCAGGGGTTGAGCACCTCTCTTATGAGAACAGCCTGTGAGAGTTGGGGTTGTTCCTCCTAGAGAAGAAAAGGCTTTGAGAAGATTTTGTAGCACCTTCTGGTAACTAAAGGGGCTGCAAGAGAGCTGGAGAGGGACTTTTTATGAGGGCCTTTATTGACAGGCCAAGGGCAATAGCCCTTGACAGAAAACTGAAAGAGGGCAAGTTTAGATTAGGTGTTAGGAAGAAATTCTTTGCTGGGAGGCTTGAAAAGGACTGGAAGAAGATACCCAGAGAAGCTGTAGATGCCCCATCCCTGGAAATGTTCAAGGCCAGGTTGGACAGGGCTTTGTGGAGATGTCTCTGCCCATGGCAGGGGGTTTGACAGTAGGTGATCTTTACGGTCCTTTCCAACCCAAGTGATTCTGTGATCCTATGACTCTTCTATTAAGATTCAAAGGATTTAGACAATGTCTTCTCCTAAACTTCCCTGCAAATTTTATCCTTAATCTTCCCTAAAAGCCTGTGTCTAAAATATTTCTAATGTAAGCAAACAAGCAAAAACACCTTCCTGACTCAGATATTTCAGGATTTGCACTGTATTGCAGTACTTAAGTTTTTGCCCATATATAATTCAAGAGTCTATTTTGCCTCAAGGTAGTCCTTCTTTTAACCAACTGAAAGTGCAGGACACTATATTATTGCTTAAATGAATTAGTACTCTCCACAGTACTCTTTCTGGTTGCATCAGTAACCATCAGATAAAATATTAAAGAACATACTCCAAGCAGAAAACAGGGATATACAGACCCAGGATGGTTTAGGATTCTTGATTAACAGCCTGTTCTTGTGTTGTAGTTTCTTTGTTTTGGAGTCATATTTGGCACATTGCATGTACTTTGAATACAACTATGATACAATTTATGGATTGAATACGTGTTTGATATAACGTGATAGACTTGTGGGTTCCCAAAATTTGTGGTTTTTGGATAAAACTCATCAGACCTTATGTAAATATTGATGATGGGAAAAAATAGGTGACTGTGATCAATTATCAATCTGTTGCATGTAGAAGCTGGTAGGTTTAGTGTATTGAACACCTAAAATTTCGAATTGTTTTTTACGGCATCTTGTAGTAGATAACACTTAGCTTTTATACAGCAGATTTCTTACTGTGGAAACTCCAGCGTGCCAAACTAAGTCCACATCATTGACATACAGGAACTCTTTTTATATTTACAGTACAAAAACTGAGAGGAAATTTTGCTAAAATTCCACTGAAACATGACAAGTACATTTACAAGATCATACCTTGCTTTGTTGAAAGGGTATACACTTGTAAGAGTATGATGCGTTTCTAGATACTCATCCTAACTTAAATCTTTGTTTAGGAAAATTAAAGAACAGATTTTTAAGTTTGACTGTACGATTAGTGAAGAGAGTTCAGCTTCCACAGAATGAACTGGGATTTGCTGGGAGATGGTAAATTCCAGCTCATAGGAAATACTGAACTTGAGGTGCATGTGAATCTCTGGAGTGTATGCATCCAAAATGGAGTTTGCAGTAGATGGCTTCTTATTTTGGGGGGAAAACTAAACCAAACAAAACACTTCTATGTAGAAAAATGATGTTGCAAGTATTTGTTTTTTCTTCAGTGTTTCAGATCCAGCTAGGCTTTTGTGAACACAGGTATTTAATTTAAGGCCTTGTTAACTTGGCTTTTAATATATTTCTAAGGAGGCTTAGTGGGAAAGTGGGCTGGGATAGTACAAGGGAGGGGACAGCCAGGTCAGTCGAAGCTTTTAACATAGGATGTTTGACACCCACTTCCATTACAACTTCCATTAACAACATCTTTTTTTTTTAAAACAGTATTTTTATTTTCTTATGATTCTTTACTGGAACAAAAAAACAATGCAGCAAGATCATAGAAGTTCAAGGGAAGTAAGCCTTTTTTTCTGTTTCCTTTTGTTGCTCTCATGCATGTGCTTTTATGGAGAAGATAGAGGAACAGCTCCCAGATCATTCTGTTAATCCTTTCTGAATCCTTGGGCTTTCTCTGTTTATGAAAGTTTGGGAAATGTTAGCACAAATATTTAGTTTTAAAGATAGGTGGGACTTACATTTAAAAGCTTCTTTGCGCTTTACAGAAAAGTTTATGGAAGTCTTTATGGATGTAACCTAGTTCTGTAGGGTCTGTCCTAAACTCTGTAGTTTGCCAGGATAAGGGGTCCCTACTTTTTGGCAGTTGTAGTCTGTACTTCAGCCACCCTCTCAATATTTCAGTATAAGTCCCTATCCTGTTTTTACAATCTCCATAAGTATTGTGTAGGACTGAGAAAGGAACTAAATTGTCATTATCCCTTCAAAAGAAAAAATGCTTTTGTCAATTTCCCTTTACCATGGAATTTGTTAAGACTATATGGTGTTATTTTTATCTTTTTCACATGGATGTAAAGTTAGTCACTAATTTATTATTTTATTTTGCATATGTCAGGGAAGTGTGGTACTGCAGAAGTGAAATGTGTGAAAGAATATGATCTTGCATTTCCCCATGGGAACATGCTGGATGCTCTTGTCCTGGAATCTCTTTCCAGCTGATCCCTGGGGGTTGTTTGGAGTTGATATGTGGAGCACACACCACTTTGATGAGCACAGGCTCATTCTTATGTAAATAGGGTGATGTGCCAGTGTAAGCATCCAGTTGCACTTTTATCTCTGGCAGGACAGAACAGCTAACAAACAAGCCGTTGTCACATCTGTGTTAGACAAATACAAGCTTTGGCCTGCACGTGCTGCTACACACTTCTTCCAGGCTTTAAAAATTTTCACGCTTAAGCACACCTGTGTCACATTCCAGTGGCATTCAGTAGAAGCAGAAAGCTGCTGCTGCCTTTCAGCAGCTACCTGCCTCCTTGATGATAACAGAACTAAACTATGTTAGGCTTTGTACTGCAATTTAAAGTCAACCTTCTGTCTTAGCTGAAAGCCTTAAACTGGTTGACTGTGCCAAGTAATGGAAAGGGAACACTGCCAGTGTCATTCATAAACCACAAATGGTTATGGAAACTGCTCCTTACTGCCTCTGGCTTTGTGAGTGGCACGTTTGGTCCTGTAGCCTGGGCACTGGCATCCCACATCCAGTGTGCTCTTGATTCTGTGCTCCAGAGCACCTGATCTTGACCCTCTGCTACAGTTCAGTGCACTAGAATATGTGCTGGGAATGGTAATACAGGTGGGCATCTGTGGGACTGGTACAGAACTGATGGAGCCCTGAACAGTCAAGCACTGGAAAGGTTGACGTTGCTCTACGAGTCCTTTCAGGAAGTTCTTTAAAGAAGTTGGTGCAACAAGAGATGGTTATCATCTCATATGACTGGGACATGGCTTCAGTACCCAATACACTATTTCTAGTGTTCCCTGCCAGCTGATTGTGGTCTTGCTCACCAAATGCCATTTGCTACATCCTACAGCTCACTCAGAATCAGATTTTTTAAATTCTGTCCTGACTGTACCCCAGAATGGACAACTCTACTGCTATTAAGCACTGGTACTTGTGTGATTAAATGAACATACAGGAACATTCAGCAGACAGCATTCATATTGAGTTCTTAAATTGTTTTTCCTTGGGGGAAATAAGTTCTTTTGTAGTTGAGGACATAGACTTCTCTGTACAGCTGCCATGTGGGAAGACTCACCTGGGCTGACTTTTAGGCACCAAAGTATCTTTTGAAAGCAGTGTGATTGTAGTAAGAAATCCCGGGCAGACACCAGTTGATTTTTTCTGTGAGTGTCACTGGTGGGCCTTCATAGTGTCACCACTGGCAGTATCCATGTTTCTGAGTCCATATCTAAGTCTAGTATTTTTATACAAGCTATACTTATGACTATACTCCTGAGGATGTGTTAGCTAAAAAATGCTGTAGTGTTTTTGTGACCTAATTGATAAATTCATTTTTCTGCACAGAACACACTGGAAGATGATGTGTTTTAATGGTTCAATTTTTTAGAGGTTTTTTTTTTCCATTTTGCATTTTCTCTTTGCTTCTGTTTTTGCACCACCCACATGGTGGCATTTCCATAGAAAAAAAATCCTCTAAGAGGTGCTGTAAACGGTATTAATATTTTCAACATAAATATTGAAAGACAATATGCTGCCCAAATGTTTTTGCATATATTTCCGATAAAAATTATTTTCATATTCTCAGTAGTTGCTACTGGCTACAAATCTTGTTACAATTTGTATTTGCAGGCAGTTTAAATTAAAATTTTAACAGTATATTCTCTATAGAGAGAATACGGTAAATTCTGCAGTTAAAATGGTTACTTCAGAATATATCATTAGAGTATATTTCTTATGCCAGGTGGCAGATATTACATAAAATTAGAGTTTTCTATTGTTAACTTTCTTGATGCCTGTAAAACAGAATACAGATTATTTTACTCTTTTTGTCTCATAAGAACAGGTTAAAAAGGCTTACTGTTAGTATATGTTCAGATATGTGTATTTGGAAAGGAAAGCATGTGCTATTCTGCTGCTTATAATTTCCTTTAACTGAGGTTACTGAAAATTGAAAGGTGTAGAAAAGGTGATGAACACTTAAGGAGGGATGTCTTCAATGTTGTGCATATTAATACAACTGATACTGCAGTTGTGTGCAGCCTGGATCACATATGAGTTAGGATGGAATCATTTTGAATACTTCTGTGCTTTGTGTAGCTAACAGCTGTGTACATGACTGCTGATCTTCAGGTTCAGCCTGGTCTTCTGTTGCATATCTGTTGTCTTATTTTGATGAAATTAGGAGGTAACTGTAAGGATGTGTAAGATGGTGATAGTTGATGTAAAAATAGATCAAAACAGTAAGAAAAGCAAATTCATCCTGTGTCACATGGCAGGAAAAATTAAAGCAAGGGAAATTCTATGATTTGAGTAGATGTACTCTGAATATGTAAATTTTTATTTTAAAAAAATAAGTACTGGATTAAAACAACTCAGTAACTTGAAAAGAGTACATAGTCTATGGCTGATTATTTTAATAGAAGTAAAATGGAAAAAAATAAAAAAGGAAAGCTTTGTCATGACTAAATAGTTACTACTTTTTTATGACAATTTCTTTTAACTACACATCCTTATCCTTCCTTTAAGTAAGTGATGCTGCATAAGTTTGCAGCTCACTTACGGGCTTGTTTTGGATTTGGACTTTTTATTTTTCAGTTTGCTGGTCATTAGTGACCTTAAGGAATTTTTTTTTTTTTTTTTACAGTTTCTTTGTAAACATCTTACATTATTTTCACTATATGAATTCAGTCTCAAGAAACATCTGCTTCAAGGGTAGCAGTACTGTTTAGCTGCAGGGCCGCTGAGGATCTCAAGTAGTTTATTTAAAATCTGCACTGAAAAGCTGGACAGGGGAATTACTGTTGGAATTACTGACTCAGTGGAATCATCCTGAAATATTAAGTTTCGATAATGTAAATCTAATCTGAAAAAAAAATGTGTATGTATGTATGTTTACATATATTTATTGTTTTAATTCCAGGACAAGCATTTGGGGAATTTAAATATGAGACTGTGCAATGCACACACACATAAGTTAAATTCCCATTGTGAGATGAAGCACATGGCCACAAAAATGAGCTCCTGTAAGGCAAATAAGGCTGGGGGCTAATACTGCAGGGTCAGTCCTGAGGAGCACATTCCTTATGCCACATGAAATGTGGAGAACTTGGCTACTCCTCTCGCCTGAGGAAGGGGGAAGCCATCCACATCCATACTGCAGCTTTAATCTGTGAGAAACTAGGGTGTGACCCTAATCCTGCCTGAACCTCCAGCTAGTGCCCAGCTCTCTGTGCCTGCTTAGTTATTTATCAGCACTTGGGTTTTCTTAGCACTCACCCGAGGCCACTCAAGGCTGCTGAAATGTCTCTTCTTAGGCTGGGGAGATACTGTTCTTTGCCAGAAGCCCTGCTGAAATGAGTAGGCACCTGGGCTCTCCATATATTCCCTGGAAGCTCTTGAAAATGAGGCCAAACAAGGACTCTGGTGGCAACACCTTTGTTGAGCTTAACTTCTGTGTCCTTGGTGAAGAAGGGTGTAGGTTCTGCTCATCACAACGTGACTCTCAGACCCTGTTCTCTGCAGGGTGTGTTAGTTTGTATTGCATTTATATTACACAAAAAAATGGTCACTGGGAATGGGGACCAGAACCCTCATTTCCCATATCCCAGTGCAAGGACCTAATGGTTTCTTGCCTGTTGTGTGGTTGGGGTTTGTGTTTACATAGTCTCATCAGCACAGTACTTTGCCCCATGGAAGTTATGCATGTCTTGGTGCTTGAGACATCTTCGTAGTATTTGAAAGACTGAGTTTAGTCCCTCTGAGGACAAATAATTCTGAGATCCATGTTCTGAAACTAGATGGATGGTTGAGTGAAAACTTCCAAATTGCCATTAGCTGTCTTTTCTGGTTATCTGTACTCCTGGTCAAAGAGACAGATGCCTTGTAATCCCCAAACTGCAGACAGCCAGTCGCCGCATGTACCCAAGTGTAGGAAAATGCTTTGAATATCAGAGGTACACCAAATCAGAGTGAACTGGAATAAACCCCATTTTTTTAGAGCCATACCCTGAAATGGGGAAATGAGACCCTTCTTCCTCAGAAATTGTACTTAGTAACTGACCTTTATGTCTGTAAAATACATAATGAAACCCATAAAGTTGGAGCCTTGGCTCTTCCAACAGATATGCCCATTTATTTGTTCTAAGATGTTGTGCTAGCAGTGACTCAAAAGCAGAACAATGGGTTGGTCTGAGCTGAAGGTTGATTGTATCAGTACAAAGTGGAAGGTAAGCATTGCTATTAAACAGTGTCCAAGCTTCAATACAGAACTGATTCTCTGTTCTTGGATAAATCAAGTTTTAGTTCCCCCATGGATAATACAGATGGTTGCCTCCTATACTGGGGTGCTCTGTAGTCATGTTGCTAATATTCTCGGGTTTGTTGACTTTCGGTGGTAGTTTGCTGTATTTTGCAGAAGTTAAGCTCTGGGTCAGGTACATTTTCTGTCCAGGAAATGTGTTTAGGACAGCTTAATGAGGGGTAGTGATTTCTGCACTCAATTCTCAGTTTGGAACATAATTTAGTTTATTCTTAAGAAAGTCTCTTAATTGTGATCTTAAGTATACATAGCCAAAAAATAAATTTAAAAATCACTTATTTCATGGTTTGGGGGTAGTTAGCAAAAGTTTTAGTGAAATATCAGGAATTATTCAAGTAAAAGATGTGATTTTTTTTCAATGTACTTTACGTAAAAACTGCGTTGTTGTGACTTTGGGCAACGTGCAGTGTGATCAGTGACCTTCTACAGATGCACAGACCTGACTTTTAACATTGAATTAAAATTGCATTGATTTAAATAATATAACCAAGATACTCTTTAATTAGAATTGAAGCCTATGCAATCACAATATTATTAACCTCACCTCTTTGGGAGAAAACCATTATGCAAGTGTGGATGCTATTATCATGCTAGCTTAAGAACCTGGATAAATCCCTGAAAAGGCATCTACTGCTCTCCTGACACTGCTTCCCCTGCTGCATACAGATACAGCTTTCATCTCTGTGGTAGTGCATGCTGTAAACATCCTTTTGTGGTCTCCTCACCAGTTATATTATCTGGAAACGGAAGACCTATGGCTTTCCCTTAATTTTTTGCCTTTTCAGGCATCCACAGCTGGGGGAAGGGAAGAAGAAATTTGCTACTAACATCTGTTTCATGGGGCTAACAGCTGACCATCCTTGTTTCTGGCCAGTGTTCATGGAAAGCAGTCTGTTAATTTAGCAGCATGATGCCGTTAGATTTCTTGTCAGATTCTGAGTTGCTTAACAACATGCTATGTTCAACAGTTACTTGAAGTGCAGTCTTGGAGTTTTTTTTCTTATGCACTGTTTTTTTTCATGAAATGCAAGATGATGTCTGATATGAAACTTTTAAAAAAATAAATTTCCTAAGGTGAATATGCTTTCCCTCCTAGAAGTTGTTCAGGTTTTTTCATCTGAAAAATGGGTAAAAGCTTGAAGCATGAAATGTTGATAAGTCAAAGTACTCTGGGTGTATGCAACTAATTACAGGCAACATTGAAAGAAGAATAATTTTGATTATCTTCCCAGTCCACCAACTTTTTAAAATTAGACACTAGAATGGATTTTGCATATTAACGTAGTTAGAAAATAGGAAGTGGCTTAGCAGATTCTATTTAGCCGCAAGGTGTTATTTTTCCTTCAAAAATGTAAAGATTTTTTTTTTCATGGATGCAGAAAGTTTTCATTAACTTTCAAGGGTCTCTGGTCAGCCTTAGAATAGAATTATACCTGTAAAAATATGAACTCTGTTCTGTTTACCATTTGGCTGTTACTCCACCCTCTTGATGATGTAGTTTCACTGTGCATTGGGTTTGCACACTGCTTTTAAATGATGTAGCTGTTCTCTGGGGATACAAGTCCTAGATTTTTCAGACTGTAGGTTATTTCATAGCATCCTAAAAATAGTTGGTGTAGGGCCATCCAATTGTATTTGAGCTGCCTGCATGTTAATACCTTACAGATCTCCTTTCTGGATCATAGCATACAGCAGTGCTCATGAATGAGCACAGGAGTATGGGAATAATGCCCTGAGCACAGCTGTGTGAAAAAAAAGATTCAATGAATGGTCATGCTTTCTTTCAGAAAAAGCAAGATTGTTGCCAATCTTCTAAGCTTGTCATAAGGGGGGCAGTAGATTTATCTGGGGAAAAAAGTAACTATCTAGGAGTAACATTTACTTATTTAAAAGTTAAATTCTTGACAATTTAGAATAGGAATTCAAAATAAAAGTGAAGTTTCAGGCTGTTGTAATATTATCCAGATGTGCTTGCTGAAAGCCAAAGAAACATATAGATCTTTTAAAATATACCTCAGCTTGTTCAGAAGCATGTTCTTTTTTCAGGTGGTGGATGGGGACCTCTAACAGCACCCTTTGGTAAAGCTTCATGCAGTACGGGTTGGTGGGTGCTTGGCAAGGAGATGAGGAAGATGTATCAGGGCTGTGCAGGGCTCCTGTGTGCCAATCTTGCCCTGCTGAAGCAGCCTGGGTGTCCCTGAGTGACTCTGGTGAGGCTTCCCAGCCTGGCCACAGTCTCAGGGCATGTAGTGGTGGCATGAATGAGAAATGTGGAGGTGGCCTGTGTCTCTGTGCAGTGTTCCCTCCCTCTGGCAGTGTGGGGCCCCTGCCCATGCCACCCCAGCAGCACTGTTGATCGGGCCTCGGGTCACCTGTCCTTTAGGAGGGGGTTCCCCCTTCTGTTCCTCCATTTCCTGCTGGACTCCTGCAGCAGAGGTGCTGCAATGTTGGCAAAGCCAGCTCAGCAGGAGCCCTCAGTGGCTGTCCTGGTCAGTCCCTGCCTGTGGCCATGAGCTGCACAGGCAGCCAGCCAGGATTCAGGTGTGGGCAGCACAGAGCTTAGGCTGCCACCAAAGGCAATTCTCCTGACTGCTGCTTCTAGGTGGCACTAATTAATGTAAATTTACTTTAAAGCATGCAACAGTAACTTCCTTGGCCCTTAAAAATGGCCACCTGGTCAACATAGTGCACTGTTTTAAAAATTAATTGCTCAGGTTATTTTACTATAAGTAAAGTTGTCTGCTACTACAGCCCTCTTACGTATATATTGAATTTTCAAACCAGTGTCAAAACTTTCTTGTTATTGTCCTTTTTTTGCAGTACATGGGCAGGATGAAGGATATGCTTTGAATTTTGAAAATTCTGTCCAAAACACTTCATAATTAGAAGTTGCAAATTTTTAACTGTGATAATGAGAAAGGAGGTGTTAGAGATAATAAAACCAAATTGCACTTAAAGGGTAGGTTATGTGTCACTGAAGTGGGTTTCTGAAAAAGAGTTTTCAGTTCCAGAGATAGTCCCTGCTTTTTCCTGTTTCCAGCCTGAACTCCTCAAATAAAATTGTTTTGTCTGTGTCAAAATGAATTTTGAGAGGATCTTAACTATGCTGGAACTGAAAAACAGGCCTCCTGTGTGGATATCGATTTCCTTCAATTGATTATTGTCTGCCTCTTATGTGACTTGTTCCTCTTAGGCCAATTTAGTACTTTTTGTTCAGATTAGGAGAAGCCATCAAGGCCTGTCTGAACAGACAGAATACTTTTGTCAGGGAGCTAGATAAAAGCAGAGGATGAACTTCATTTGAAATTTACAGTAAACTCAGAATTTCACTGTGAAAAATTGTTAAATTGTTTTTATTCATGAGCTTCTAAGTTAAATACATCAGATTTAGTGCTTTGAAGTGATTTTTTTCTTTAATCCCCTAACTCTTATAAAGAAACTAGATAATCTCCCGTTTATTGCAGCGTAAGGCATATTTCAAATATACAAGGCAATATCTGTGCAAAGTATGAAAGTGCATTTAAAATAATTTTTAAAATGCTAGCGTAACAAAAAAAGCCACACTTTTATTTATATTCCTCTGGCTATTTCAGTGAGAAACAGATGGTTTTAAAGTACAGTTTTCACATGCAGTGTTCTACCAACTGAAATGGGAAGAACTTTACATCCTGACTCCATTACTGTGGTCAAATCATGTTCTCCTCAAGGCTTCCTGTACTGCTTTGTTCAGCAGAGGGATTCTGCTCCACACAAATCCCTCTTCAGTTGTTGCATTAGGGAATTACAGTGTGCAGTACCTTAGGTACAGAGATAGCTTACATGAACTGCAGGCCAGTAATTCCTTCTTTTGGATAACAAATGACGCCTTGCATATGCCCACAATGACGTTATGTAACTGTGGGGAATATATTGCTTCTAAGCAATGGTGGAAGTCTCTAGAAGTAAGAAAACAGTATTGTAAATAGCAAGGTATTTTTTTATAAAGCTGTAATGTCCTTACACACAAAGCTTGGGCTTGAAGGTGTTTTGTTTAAATGCTGTTGAAACACAATACATCAGTGGGATGTGGGAATTGAGATGGAGTTGGTTAATTTAATGTTTCATTTTATTTGAAGTATAATAGCCATATGCCTAGTACATGGGACTGAAAATAAGGATTTCAGCATGCTTGGAAGCCTTCTGTGAAAGCTGAAAAATATTCTATAAAGATGAATGTTATCCATACCCTTTTTCTTTGCATACAATAATCTTACTGTAGAAGAGCATCCTGGATATAATGGGCTTTGCTGTGATGGAAACAGGACAGGTAGGTTCACAGGAGCTGAAGAAAGGGTGAGGGAATTTGAGCCATGTCTGTGATTCAGGGTCATTGGTAAAATTAGTGTTGGCTCAAGTGAGATGCTTGTTTGGAAGAAGCAATTCTCAAAATAAGTGATAGTAACCAAAGAGGGGCTTGGTGTGATAGAGAGTAAGGTACAAAATAAGTAGAGAAAACCTAAATGTGATTATCTTGCTTAAGCATAGGTAACATAAGTTTGTGTCATATTGCACTGTACCAATGAGAAGCAACACCTGTGCTCTTTGTTTGCACTGCAGATTTGATTTTTCAAATGTAGTGACATGATATAAAGTAACCTTATCACTTCAAAGTTCTAGACTTCTGTTTTTCCTCTTCTCAGCTGAGTAATTTTCTTCTTGATAGTGTTCTTATACAAATTGTGAAAGAAGTAAAATACTAATAACTGTGATCATTTGCAAATTAGGTACGTTTACTTATTTGTTTAGCGGGCACAGGTGGGGGCCAGAACAAAAAGAGGTAGTAAAGCTCTCAAATTTACAAAAATGATCAATTTCTGAGTCTACAGGCCAAGATTTTGAAGGGATGTATGATTCTATGTATTGCCAGTCTAGGTGCCAAACTTGAAAAAACATACTCTTACTGTCCTAAAACATTTCACAATGGGCAATCTTTTAATCAGACCTTATTCAGTCTTAAAACCATTGTGATGACTTTAAATGTTTTAGTATTTGAAGTACTTTTTCCAAAAATGCAAAATAAATTATTCAGAAAGTTCTATATTGCATTTATAAACAGAAAATTGTTGCTTTCCATTTTAATCAAGGTTTTAATTTTAGTATAATTCAAAATGCTGAAATTAAATCAGGAAAATTTTATTTTTGGCTAATACGTTGTGACTGGACTACATTTCTGTCATTGATTTACTGTATTTGTTTCTGAAATCATCATGAAAGAAACACTATTTTACAAAAGGCCTTGTGATTCTGACTTAATTTTTATAGCAGTGTGAAGAGTAGGTTTTCCTGAACTGGTTTGTGCTTGCATAAGCTGCTAGGAGTAGTAGTGTATGACTACATGTGGTTAGCAGACTTTGAATAGTAACCACAAAGTACAAAATTCTCAGTTTTGAAATAAACTGTCAATGCGAAAGCCAGTGCTTTTTAACTTTTTAATCTCTAAAGTCTATGTACCAGAGCTAAGTTTGAAAACACCTTGAGATTTAATTGTGCATTTGCAGTGAAGTTGTAGTAGATTATTAATTCTAAAACCTGAGGAGATGCATATACATCTTAATGCATTAGAATAATTATTTTAGTTTGTGATTTTTATGCAGTAATTAAGTTTCTATATCTTTATGATATATATACTCTCCTTTATGTTATTTAATAATCTTATTTAAAAAGGGAACATTACATATTGAATAATGTACCTCAATTTTATTGTAATGATTTTACTGGTTACCAGGTGGGGTGGCAGTTGAAAAATTTGGTGAATGCACTACGAGAGGATCCGAGTGGTGTTATCTTAACTTTGAAAAAGCGACCTCAGAGCATGCTTACCTCAGCACCAGCTTTACTGAAAAATATGAGATGGAAGCCCCTTGCTCTGCAGGTAATGAAGCTTAATCATAAGTCATACACCATCATTTTAACTATAGATTATCTCAATGATGCTTTATTGTGCTTCATCCTCAGCAGTATATAGATTTACTCCTGTATATTTTGAAAAATTGTTTCTGAAATTATTTCTCTGCGATCTGTTCTCATAGGCTTAATTGAAATTAAACCTGTTAGAACTTTTCAAAGTTAAGAAGTAATCATCCCAGTGTTATACAATGCAGAAAAGTAGCCTCAGATATTTTTTTCTTGCTAAGGAGAGATAAACATACTTCATGAACTGATAAATTTTAGTTTGATTTCTTGTGAAGATCTCAGTATAGTCTAACCTCAAAAAAGAGGGGGGGAAAATGTTCAAGTTCTCATGGAGTTACAGGAAAATTTATAAGGTGATTGTATTCAATAAACCACTTGACCATCAAAATTTCCTTATGTAAATAAAGCTGTACTTGTGTGAAAGTTGTCCTTGAGATTGAAGGCTTGCACATAAGGAGGCATAGCACAGGATGTCTGGCTGGGCACTTGATTTTAGTAAGCCTGCAACGTGCTGAAAGCCGTGGGATGGTTTCATTAAAGCTTTCATGTTTAACTCTAGGATAAAATGTCACTGTGATGGATTACTCTAGGAAATAAAAGTTATGCTCAGACTGATGAAGGCATGTAACTAACTGACGGAACCAACAATTCATTTTTCCATTCAGTTCAGAATACTGTTTAGAAATTTATTTTGTTTGCATAGAGTGCATTCTTTGGGACATTTTTATTACCATACTAAAAATTCTAATTAAAAATTAAATACATATGAAAGAGAAAAGACTTCTGCAAAGTTTGGACAAAATGAAAATGGGATATGGAAATGCCACTGCCATTATCTGTGATCTTACGCCATTTGAAATGTTAGGAGTTGCATAAAAGTTAATTCCATGAAGAACTTCTTTCATATGTGTGTGTGTATATATATGTGTGTGTGTGTATAAATACATATTATAATGGTGAAATGCATCATGGTCTTTGAAACTAAGTTTTTAAATGATTGAGATATTTTGGCCTTTCAGATATAAAGAGCTGAATACATATGTGATAAAAACTTTCAACCAGAAATTAGTGTCTGAAGATAAAATTGCAAATCTGGATGCATGAAATGAGTGTATGAATGTCTATACTTGAAGGCTGCACTTTTTCTTAGCTTTAGTGAAAGTGTAAATACAAATGTAAAATACACATCACTGCTTTAAATGGATTCAAATGCTTTCAATCTGAATCCTGAGTTTGGATGAGTTTGGTATTTTTTTGGGTGAATTGGGCCATGCTCTGAAATACTCCATTTTGCTTCACTTTATCATTTATTACCAGAATATTTTCGCTGCAGACCCCACATCAAAAGTTTCTGACAGGTACTTGGGTCTTACTCAACTGATCTAACTTTAGATGTATATTTAGATGCTCTTTAAATATCTACATGTCATTCAGGTTTCTCGTTTAAACTCCCTTTGTCCAGCAGACATGCATTAGTAATTACTGATTCATTCATCTTGGCCTGTTTTCAACTGATCTGCCTTAGGATATGGTGAATTTGGCCCTGCACATATTTCTCTGCATTTGATGATAAAGGGAATCTGGACAGCTAGCTTGAATGTAGATTATATGTACTGGGTGACACTGACCCTAGATAGTGATTTTCTGTAATCTTACAGATTTGGGTAATGGAGAACAATGGGAGTATTGAGGGTGGGAGGGTTGGTTCTTGCTCTTAACATGAAAATTATGAATATTTTCAAGGCTAATATGAACACAAATCGAGATACTGTGAAACATTGCAGATATAATTCTGGTATCATGGTGATATTATTCTGA
The DNA here is from genome assembly GCA_018697195.1 of Certhia americana. Lineage (NCBI taxonomy): Eukaryota > Metazoa > Chordata > Aves > Passeriformes > Certhiidae > Certhia > Certhia americana. The sequence continues at coordinate 102,445,081 of CM031857.1, forward strand.
TTTTATCGAACATGACACCAGGAAAAGGCCAGAACCCCATTCAGCACTTACGTGTGCAGTGGGCATATGTTTGTCTGTTGTAATTTATAATTTTAGTGTGAGAAACAACAGTTTTCTTAAGTAGGTGGAGCGTGGACAAAGCTCCAGGGTGAAGTGCAAACTTCAGAATATGCATAATGTGGAAATTTCTGTGGTTGATTTATGCAGCTAAGAGTTGAACAGATGTTAAAGTCAGCTGATGTTAAAGTTTAAATGTGGCATAAGTGTGAAATCAGTACTGTATATTTTATTAATAACAATCATCAAAAGAAGTCTGAGTGCAGTGTAATTTTGCGGCTGAAAAAATATGAAGAAATTATGTTTATTTAACTAATTGTCTGAAAAAAAATTGTCAAAAAACTGTAAGTGTAATAATTGCAATTTGACGCTATGGCTGGTCTGAAATTTCTTATGATCCTGATTCACAAAAGGGGCTATTCTTTAATAAATCTTGGGATGTAATGTGAGAGGAGAGGTAGAAAAGTGATAGCAAATGCAAAAAAACATAAAGGGAAGCAGTGTTTAACATCAGCTTTGCAAGCAGAGAAGGTTATGGTAACTTGTTTTCCCATATCAGGATGTCTTGAAATATTTGAGAATGTTGCAAATGTGCTGTCATCCCAGAGTTAAGTTAATTGAACTTTATGTATTATTCAGCAGACACAAGCTACAAGGAAATTGTGACTCAGTAATAATTTTGTTAAATCAAAAGATTATAGAGTGAGATATGGGAATGAAATTCTAATAAAATGGAAAATAGGATCAGCAAAAAGACTGCTGTGGTGTTATTATTTCTGCAAATAGAATGAACACAGGAAAAATGTGATGTCACAACCTAATCATAATGTGATGAGTGAGGTGGGAAGGTGGAAGTTTGCCCTAATGTAAGGAGGATGACACAAAATCAGACTTGAGTTTTTTGTATGCATCTCACCAATCAATATGTTTAACAGTTGATGCCATAGGTGTAGAAGGTAAATTTTCAGTGTATTAAATTAGGAGACTCATTTACTTTAAAATGTACATTGTTATGTTTAAATTGAGAACCTTCGAAACTTAATTTTAGCTTAAAGAGAAAAATGTTGGAAGCATTATTGGTAAATTACATTCAGCTTGTTCAGACCAAAATTGTGTTTAAGTGCGTGAAGTTTGCCTTTTGCAGCTACACAACAAACTCAGCCTAATAGAGAGATGATAAATGTGCCTGTGAGCTGGGAAAGTGCTCACTGAGTGTCCCAGCTCGGGCAGTGTGCATACCACCAGTGTATCGAGCTGGTTTGTGTGTGGGTGACAAGAAGTTAAATTATAAACTGGTAGTGAAATGTTTAAGAGCTTTTTGCCCACTGTTAGTGTTCTGGATTAGCCATATGCCAGCCAAACATTCACAGTCTCCAAGTGTGGAAAATGCTTTTAGATAATTCAGATATTAACTGGTTTTTAATTGGCATAAATGTTCTTAGAATTTTCAGCTGTTTACTTTGAACTTTGGAGCCTTTACATTGCAGTCTTGCCATGAATTAGAAGTTAAATGCAGACTACATAATTAATGATTAATTTTTAATTCTTTGTCAGTTTTTTTTTCCTTTTTAGCAGAAGCACTTATATTTATTCTTTTCATAAATATTCTTATCTTTGTAATAAAAATGAAAGGTTATGGGAGAGAAAGAAAGAAGAATTATGCATCTGGTGTACAGTCCTGAAACTGAAATTGAATGGTTTGATGTGCAGTAAAATAATACAATTAGCCTTTGGCTGTACTATGCACCATTACATAATGAGTTTGTATTTACAAGCACATTAATTCCAGTTCTGAGGTCAATCAGTACAGAAATAAAAAACTCCTTTTTTTTTCCCCTTGTATCCTGATTAAAGAAAGTGCTGTTTGGTTGGTTGGGGGGGTTTTTTTGTCTTTTCAGTGAGTTGATTGTCTGTTTTAATATCCATCAGTATCCAACCTCTTACTGATAATCAAGGTTCTCCCATGATGCATTTTAGAATCATGTCCAAATTTGTGAAGTCAAGGGATTTTTCAGCCTGTGTTTTTCGTTATTGCTTTTGCAGCAGTTGAATTAGGCAGCTGTGGCCTTGGGGAATTTAGTAGTTGCTTTCTGCAAAATTGAAGGTATTTATTAATATGATATTGTACCATAAATATTGAGATGCTGAGTGCAAGACAAACCTTACTAAATTTGCCTTTCAGTTACCTCTTTTGAGAAGTCTGATCCATTGTGTGAGAACCTACAATGATAGTGCAGTTTGCAATATTTGTATTTCTGACTGTTACTGAATATGGTGAACAAACCAATTAACTTTAACGCTTAATTTCTTTTATTTTCCTTGTTTGACAGAGAGGTGACTTTATCTTTGAACTCTTCAAATTTTTGTCTGGTTCAAACGATAACTGAAATAAATGTTCTCTACTCTAGATTGTCTGTTTTATTTCTCCTTTCCACTTTGTGTTATTTTGGGGGGTTTCAAAGGAAGGCCTCTTCAAATGCTGTTTGCATAAGTGTGGAAAGTTTAATGGAGAAGATTCTAAGAGCATATGAAATTCTGTGTAAGTCACTGTCAGCGCACTAGCAAGAACCTAGCTGCAAAGTCCTCCTTTATCTTCTGGAAAATGCATTGTTAATTATTCAAAAGCAAATGGACTTTATTACAGTGTGGAAGACTCTTCATCCAGGTTTTTTTCAGTACAGAAAGGAGTGCTAGAGCAACTTGTGCCCTGCTTCGGTTAATTTGGAACGCACCTGCTGGTGAGAGTGGGAAGGCTCTTCCTCATGGCAGTGGCTGCCAGCCACATCTGGTTTGTTGACTTGGAAAAAAACCTTCTGACCCCTCCTTCACCAAGCCTTTTTAAATGTCACCTTTTGTATATTTTTATAGTTCACTGTACTGTTTTGTATTTCATTAAATGATACTGTTTAAAAAGCACCAGCAACTCAGTATCTGTAGTTTTTTTAAGTTTGTTTTGGATTAGATGTGCATCATATTTCTGCTCTTATATATCCAACTTTTCATTTTCCTAAGAAGCAATGACAACAATAATAAGTCCTTTGTTTGAAAGAAAATGCTACTTTTATTATTTTTGATTCAGTATATTTTCTTACCTGATTATATTGCCTCCTTCATTCATCTAGACACAATGCTATACACTGTTTTCATCATTTATGACTAGAACTAAGGATCCTACACTTTTTAATTATTAAATCTGAATAAAATGCTAACCTGTTTGCTTTTAAATTACTTAGTTGTCTGTAACTGCATGTGTACTGGGCATTCTTTGTAGCACTGTTAAAATGAAATCTGACTGAATTAGTTACAGTATCTCATTATTTCATGTCTTGATTGTTCTTATAAAAAGTTTATTTTATTGGAAACATTTTGTTCAATTTATTGTTGTAACTTTGATCCAATATGAAAAATATATTGGCAGTAAAATCTGCTTATTGCTGCAAATACTGTATAAAGATAATGTAATTTAAAATTTTATATTAATTTTGCTTATATTTTGAAAAATTGTATGTTTTTTTCTGGAGGAATGTTTCTCAAACTTACGTTGCAGCTTCCAAAGGAGTTAATGAAAGGTTCAGTTTTAAAAAACATTTAAAAGAATTTTAGTTAGTATATATTAAATATGGATTACATTCATTGTTTAGGTAAAAAATTCAAAAAGAATATGCTGACTTGCTGGGACACCCTCTCAGTTTCTTCAGGACTGGGGTGCAAAAAGCATCAATGGGTCCTGTTAGCAAGAGGAAGATGGGGAGCACAGGGCAGAGCCAACCAGAGCCAGAACATTTACTGAAGAGAGGGCACTTGGGTGCTGTCAGTCAGTACTGTCAAAGGGATTTCATTTTTCTCGGTGTTAGAGAAACCAAGCTGCTGTGAGCAAAGATGGTTGGTTCCCTTTTCTGCAGCCAAGTGACAGTGTAGGGAAGGCTCTGTAAAAGCGAATGAACCTGAGGGAGGGTGGTGCATTCAAAATGTTTGAGAAATAGTACTCCAAAATATATTGAATTACAAATTTTGTGTCTGTCATTGTGGATTAAGATTGATGCAGGGTCATTTGTGGGACATTTTTTAGGTTGTTCCAATTTTAATATATAACTTCCAAACTTTCTCTTTTCCCTATGGGCCAAGTATTCAACTCTTTAGATCTGAACATGTTTTGGTTTTATTGCTGTTTCAGCAATCCCACTTGCCCTGGCCAGTCCACCAAAAGGAACTGCAGCAGGAGAATCTCTACTCCTTGGAAGAGAATTAAAACAGTGATACCACTGATCTCCAAGGCATCCAGTTGAGAAATACTTGATTGGAGTTGCATGTGGTTTTGTGTCCAAGGAGCCTGCATGTGGCCCATGGAATGAAACTGCTATTGAAATAGAGAGCTACATGAGCTGGTTACTTGGACACGATCAGATTGACTTGAACAGTTGAAGTCTCTAAATTTCAATGCAAAATGCTATGTAGATGTACCATACCTCTAGGCCATGCTCTGAAGGCTTTCTCTACAACCAGAGGGGTCTGAAGACTGTTTCATTCTGTATATAAAAGTGAAAGCTGAACTTCTACAGCACAAGGTGGTAGTTACAGCAAGGTTGTCAGTGTGTTGAGCTACTACCAGGAGAGACCATTTAGATGTTTTTTGCCATGTAAAAATTCTTACTAAGCTAGTGATTTACTGGTGTGGTCATGATAAATACTGTATTTATATGATAAATACATGTTTTTTTTAAAAAAAGGGGTGACCTATTTTTAAATTAGGATTTCCCTATTTTTCTAGTTAGACAACTTTTCTGTTTCTGTGAAAATAAGCAGGGAGTTGAATTTGGCAATGCAAAAGAAATATGGAAAATACATGAGACATCCTAGTATGTTTTGGAACAATCCTACAGGATTACACTTCCACCTGGATTGGATTATGACTCCTGTCCCCTTGGGAGCTCCAGGTGCCCTGGGAAGGTGAATTTGCTTTGCCATCCTGTGAGGTACCAGTCATTCAGTGACCACAGTTACAGTGTCTTCACTCTGACAGTGTCTGACAGGGAACCACTAGCCTTCATTAAGTTGGATAGCTTGTGGCTTTCTGTGTTAGACTGAATACCATTTCTTCCTATTGCACTCACTGTTTTAACCACCTTCCTGTGCTAAAAGATAAACCAAAATACACATTTGTCAAAGTTGTACAAACCCAAACTGATTTCCAGGATCAACCAGCAAATGGTCTGGAGGACTAACTGACTTTTGTCAGCACTGTGTGTTACACCAAATAGATTCCTCAGACTTCAGCAAATATTTTTTTTTCCGTGGTTTTTTTTTTCTTTTTTTTCTTTTTTTTCTTTTTTTTTTCTTTTTTTTTCTCCAGAAATTAGAGCAATATCATTAGAATTTAAATAGTTGCAGTCAGGTATCCTAGGCTGTAACACAAGGGAAATTCTATCCCTGTGTCCTCTAGTGCTCAAGCAGCTTTTCAGGATCGCCAGAGACACATCAAACTCTTTTAAGTCCAGAACACTCTTAAGCTTGAGCATGATTTTCCCTATGTAACATAAACCATAAGCTCATCCTGACTGCCACCATTCCAGTATGTGAGTCCCCCTTTCCTCTCACCTCCCTTTTTATGCAGGTAAAGGCTTGTCTTCTTCCTCTAAATGGAGAAGAGCAAACCCACCTAGACCGTTTGTGTTCCTCTCAGTGCTTCTGCTGGTATGAGCCATTAGCAAACAGTTTGGGCTTTACAAGTTTGAACTGGATCTACGTCACAAAATCCTCTTGGCTTACAATGAAAATTAATTCAACAGGCTACTCAGCAAACCACAAAGTGTTCTTGTTATAGAAATGTGAGGTATCAAAAAGGTAACAAGCACTGTTGTATCAATGAGTTGTTCAAAAACATCTATGGCTACACTGTCACAGATGAAAACTTAAAGGATAAGATTTTTGTTCCTCTGAAAGAGGGAGGTAGGATGTTTAAGGTATTTTTTATTGTTTTGGGGGTTTTTTGACCTGTTTTTTGCCACCAATTTTATTCATATTTTTGCTGACTTGTCTTGTTTTTAGTGGTTGTAAAGTCTTCTACCTGTCTGGTTTTTTGTGTGTGTCTTTCTCCCTTTCTTCCTGTAAATACTGGCAGTTATTCTTTGACCTGGTTCTAGAATACTCACATTAATGAGCAACGAAAGAGTTAAAGCAGTATCACTGTTTATAGGAGGCAGATTTTGAGAGTTCACAACCAGAAAACTTGTGTCAGTTTGTAGCTGTTGCTCTAAAGGTGGACTCACAAAGTTTTAACTAGCAAATTTTAAGCATACATTTTATTATGTTAGAGCTACATAGCACCTAACACAGCTTTGTTCCTAAAACAAGGCACTAACTGGCTAAAGGATGAGGTTTCCTGAGTTACATTCATTGTTGTAAATACAGGTTGTACGTACAGGTTGTGAAAAACCTAACACAGCCTTGGCTTGATAGGCAGATTCGTATCACTTACCAGGAGCTGAGGGTAGGCCTACATTCTGGCCATGTTCCTGCTTTAAAATTTCTGGGTTTTCTGCTACAGTATCAAGATTAATGTCTAGAAAATGGGAACTGATTATTCTGCACAGGAATACCCTCTTGATCTGTCAAAAAGTATTGATAATAGTGCTGGGAAAAGAATCTTTTATGAATCCATTCAGTCCACATTTAGAGCTTCTCTGCCATCAATACAGTGTGAAATGTTTGTGTCTTCAAGTAGTTACTAAGGTCAGAAATTGTAGGTATAGTGAACTCTCTTCAATCCCAGCACTTCTTTCTTCTAGGAGTAAACTTCAAAAATGATGGAGGAGAAAAAAAACTCTTCAGAAGCAAAACTCAGTATATTTTCATATTAGATTCTTTTTAGGGTGTATGAAGATACTCTTGTACTTGCTATTCTGTTCTTTCTTTTTCTCCTGCCTGAGTTTAGCTATCACACAAACCAAGCCACACAAGGCTTTTGTCTTTAGACAGATGCGTTGTTAAGTAGACTAAAATAATCAAACTTTTCTTCTCATTTGATGTTTCTGCATCAGTGTAGAGACTTAGAAAATCTTGTGAAAAAATGTGATTAAGAGGAAGGATCCTATCTGGACTGGAATGATAGCTAGAATGCATGATTATTTTGCAAGGAGGATACTGTTTATTTACCTGTGAGCAAATGTTATTTTGTGAGGAGTGTGCCCAGGGGAATGAATAATAATAATGATCTCTAGTTGATTCTCTCATAGCATGTGTGCTCTGAGGATACAGTACCTGATTTAACAGCATCTGAAGGCATAAACTGAAGCTTTTACAGTTAATTCTTAAGCTGTAGAGCAGATGGGAGGACTTGACATTCAATTTAATGCCTACTTATGCACCTTTTGCTGTAAACACTAGACTTTTTCTTTACAATGTTAGTTTAATTAAGGAATTAACTGGATTTTGTATGTTACTTGTTAAGATTTCATCAGTAGCTCTAGTGATCACTAATTTTATGGGCATTGGCAATAAACTTGCTGTGCTAAAGGGAAAAAGATGTAATCAGAGGAATCAGGTTTATATAAGCACAATACATATCCATTTGTAGGTCTGTCTTCTTAGCATGAGTGGGGTTTTAGTCAGTTTAAAAGCACACAAAATGTTAGAACTGCTAACTATTTCTTCAGCTTTCTGAACTACATTCTGGTTTTGGCTTTTACAAATAAAAATGCGTAATATATAAGGATAATCCTGATTATTTCTCTCTCTCTTTTGAACCAGCCTCTTATTCCTAGAAGCCCTACAAGCAGTGTTGCTACTCCATCCAGCACTATCAGCACACCTACGAAAAGAGACAGCTCTGCCCTTCAAGATCTCTACATACCCCCTCCTCCGACAGAACCTTATGTTCCAAGGTAAAAAGGACCATTTCACAGTACAATTTGATATCAAAATGTTTGGGAAGTAACTGGCCATTTTGTTCATACTTATTTATTAGTCTGCCCCACAGATAATACTGTATTAATACTGTATTTTGCAGGTAAATTGGTTATTAAGCGTAGATGTGTTGAATCAGACCCAGAATATTCTGAATCAGAATCTTGTCGCAAGATGGACAGTAGCCTATAGGAAAGAAGGTCCAATACCTTATTTTCTCAAATATGGGGTAATCAATTAACTGTAACAGTTTCATCCTCATTCAGAAGAGCAAAAGTTACCTGAAACCCTGAATCTGTAACTAAGAAAGGAGCTCATATTTGTCCCCCTGCCCAATAATTATGATGCAGCACTGGAGTCTGAGTTAAATGCAAGAAACTTCTCAACTTTAACATCAGCCTTGTTTAGTCCTGCCAGAGCATTTTTTTTTAGATATATTTGATTAAATAGCATTAGAGCAAATTTCAGGTTCGTGTTTTAGAGTGGCCTCTCTGCTAGACTGTGCAATGATCATGCTGTTCTTTGTCAATATAGCAGCTGCTCTGACCTGCCACCTGGAACAGGTATTTTCATCTCTCCCAGGTCTCTGGACTTGCTGAGCCAGGAGAGTAACAGTCCTTCTTTCAGATTCATTAGCCTACCTTTACAAAACCACAAATAATTCCGTATCATTCTGTAATGTACACAGATGTTGCGTTCCTGAAACTCTGAGAGAATTATGGCCTACAAAAAGTGGCTGAATACAACCCTGAAGACCCTGAAGTCTAGGGTTGTATTTAAGAGGAATCAGAATTCCTAAAGCTTCCATAGTCTTAGACACAGGTTATGTTATTATTATAGGTTATGTTATTATATGTTAACACAGTTAATGTGTTTTTAAACTTATTCTTGCTTTTCTTTTAGTTACCTTTCTTGGAAAGGTTATAATGGCAGTGTGTTCTTTGTTGTACCTGAGTTTCTTGTAGCTGAGTTTTTCTTACACTTTCTTATCAGCAACTCCTCTAGCCAGTTAATAAGATGTATGACCTCATACTGACAGGACTTTCCAGGGGCTTGTCCAGGAGTGGTATGTGGCAAGCTAAATTGTCTGCTGCGGAAGAGAAGTTGAGATTCTATGATAAATTCTTACTCTTCAGAGATATGAAAAACCTTCCAGGACAAAAGTGTGATTTTGACTTCATGAAGATGTCATAAGCCTTTTGTGAAGCCTTAAGCTGTGTCCATGTTCCTTCCTTATCTTTGCCTCATCTGTACCTGGCTTGATATTTATTTCTCAGAGAGAAAAAAAAAATATTTCAAATGTGACTTGTATAACCCAGCTGAACTTACACTTACTCTAGTTTACTATAAGTATTTTTTTCTTTTAATTAAATGAGAACATTCTCAGTCATGACACTTCAATTGTGCTCAGGAATCAGATACATATTTTACCTCCCTGAACAGTTCTATGTTATGTTATATTTATGATATAAATATTTAAGGACACAGTTTTCATAAAATTTACAGAAAAGAGCCAAGTATTTTATTCTAATCCATTAACACAAAAAAAGCTGGGGGGAAGAAAAAACAAACCAAAGTATAGTCTTAGATGTGTTTCTCTTTGAATGCAGTAGTCATACGGTGAAGACCTAGTGCTCCTGAAACTATACTATCTTAACCATTGTACTGATTCTGATTATGTTTACCATCACAAAAATATTTTTGTTTGATAAGAAGTCTGTCTTTATTTTTTAAGTATTTTTGGTGAACATTCACTCTTCAGTTTTTGAGTTCTTCTCTAGAAATTGAGATTCAAATGAATTTTGATTATTTTTAATAAAATCTTTAAAATCATGATGATAATGCAGTAGTTCCAACCAATTCGGATTAAATCTTATAATACATATTAGTACAAGCTGTAATCTTGTAGAGAGATTAAGCTTTGTACATTTGAATTTTTTCATCAGCTTAAGCCAAATGGACTATTCTTGATTTCACCTGTCACATAGGGTGCAGTGTTTCTGAATAATTTGTTTGGGCATTTCATCAGGTTTTTTGTGCATGATTAACTATATTAAATCATGTGTGTATTTTGGGTATTATCAAACTGCTAAACATCTGTTTCTCAGTTTGTTGTCACCATTCCAAAGGAAAAAAAAGAAAACAAACAAACCTCCTTTTGTTACTGGAATAGAGGAAAAGACTTGATATTTTGATGTAAATTGTAAAACCCAAAGCCTTGGTGATGATACCCACAGACAGTACAGCTGCTGACGTATCCTTGCATGGATGGCATGACAAAAGGGACCAACCATGTGCTGGTTGTATGTTAGTGCCTGCTCATATTTATCAATTACCTTTGGGGATGAGAGTGGAGCCCAGATCTCTAGAGGGCTGTGGCAAAGGGTGTTTACCTGATGGCTCTGTATTTAACTCCATGCTTGCAGTAAAGATCCCTCTAGGTCAGGCTGTGCTGCCGTCCTTGTGCCAGCCCCTGATGGTGGTTGCAGCATCAATTAGCATCTGGCTGGTTTATGTCAGTCTCCGTCACGTTACCTGCTGGGGTCCCCAGCTCTGTCATCACAGAAAGGTTCTCTGTGACTGGAGGAGAGCCCACAGCCCTGTTGGAGCTGCACCAGCCTCCCTCACTAAGCAATTACCATCCCTGCTCTGGGAAAGTAGCTTGCCAAAGTGAGTGTAGTGATCAGTGGAGGTTTGTGATGCTGCACTGTCACACCAAGGCAGGATGGCCTTTTCTTATCCTGCATGGCTGCCTGGATCCTATGAGGAGGCTTTTCTTGGTCCTCACATGGAGTCTCAAGGTGCCAGGTGAAGTAGGGGTCAGCATGCTGGCCAGCTTGAAACTCACATGGGAGCTGAAGGACTCCAACAAGAGCATATGGCCCAGCTTGTCTCTTAATTACCTCTTGAACACCTACTTCTCTCTTGACTACCTGCATTTTACTGCCCAGAAATGACTGTCTGATCAGGTCTTCTGCAACCATCTCCAGACAGTTCTAGCAGCACATTTAGTAGATGAATCCTGGTTCATCTAGTGCAAGAAAGGACTCCTAACCCACAGCATGGCTTGCTCTCCTATGTGATGCCTTTGAGTAGTTTCCATTTTCAAAGAGTGGGGCAGGGGTGCAGGAAAGCGAAAAGATCTTGGGGATCTGACACAAAGTGCAAAGTGAGCACTGTCCTGGGGTAACAGCTGATAAGCAGGTGTTACACACTGTATGTGAAACTGCACAAATGTACCTATACAACTTCTGGACCTGAAATGATTGCACAAAACTATGCCAGGTGTCTATGCCTGGTTCTTCTTGATCTGGGATAAAGTGTAAGGAACCAGAATCAGTTTGCTGATGCTTGCCATGTACCCATGTCTTAAAAGTATCTGATGTATTTAAAAATGCACGTATAAAAATGTAAGGCCAACATTATTCCTCTGCCCTAAATCACAAAATGCTAGGTAGAGTCCAGAAAACACAAGAAAAATAAAAAGAGTAACTGCACATCAATTTTATTTGTATAATTCTTTTCGAGAGAAATCAATGGATGGATAAACCAGTAAAGAACTGAACAAATAGAAATGTGTGAGGTGACTGACCTATAAATGCATATCTGCACATACATGCTGTATGATCCTGATTTAGAGTGGATTTCATCTGTTTCAATGTATGAAATACTGACATAGGCCCATGTTTATTGCAATATTCACAGCATTAAAAAGTCAGAAAATGTTATCTCAATATATCAAAAACTTCTCTTTTTTAACTAAAGGGATGAAAAGGGAAATCTCCCCTGTGACGATGTTGGCAGACATATAGTGGGCAAACCAGTTCATACAGGATCTGAATCTCCAAACTCATTTCTGGACCAGGAGTATCGGAAACGCTTTAATGTGGTTGAAGAAGATGCAGTTTTGTACTGCTATGAGTATGAGAAAGGAAGAACAAGTGGTCCTGGAAGGAGAGAGAGCACACCGACATATGGTACAGCATTGATCTCATAAAGATAATCACCATTTGTTGATTTTAGGATTTTCATGCATCTGCTTTTGTTTTTAACCATGAAAATGTTTCTGGTGGCCATTGATTTTGCTTAGAATTCAGTACTACTTTAGTCCAATTTCAGCCTAAGAGCTTATTCTGTTATAGGAAAGAAAAGTACTTATTATGATAGGTAAGTCCAATTTCAAATTAATGGGTTTTCTGAGTATAAGTTGTTTGTGCTATCAACTTAGTTTTCCAGAATATGTTTCAGTATCATTTTATTGAAAAAAAAGCATATACCAGAAGCTCATGGTTTTTACTAAAAGTACAGAATGGAATTTTTTTCTCATTATAAGGGCAAGACTGGAATAAGTTTTGCAATTCAGCTTTGGAAAAATTTTCCAAGGTATAATAACAATTAAACCCCTTCAGATTTACCAAGAGAGGACCTGCTGCTTTCATGCTGCACTGCTCTCTAAAACTCTCTAATTTTTCTTTAGTCCCATAATTGAAGTATGACTGATGACGGTGGTATTTTTTTTTTTTTTAATAATGTATTAATCTCCTGTAACTTCCTATATTGCTACTGATGGCTCTTACATATAGCAGATCCTCTTTATTTGAGATCATAGGTTGTTTAAGAAGGAATTTTGCATGTAAATACACGCATGTATTCATGCTACATCCACATCTTTGACTTTTAGGATGGGAATTCAGAAGCAATTTCTGGTAAGAGTTTTGATGCTCAAACCCTTATACTCCAGCTTATTTCACCCTTGAAACTGTTGGAACTCTTCCTTTAGCTAATAACTTGTTTCACCTTTGGCCTGGGAGAACTGGTTTTCTGTTGCCAAGTATAAAATTGTACAGACGTACAGTTGTTAGGCTATAGAAGAAAATGAAGAGGAAATCTCATGTCTAAAAAAGGTATTTTGGCTGCTCTAGTATTAGCTGAACACACACTTGAATATTTTTTCATCCTACCTGCTATGTTACTTCAGCTTTTAAAGCAAGCACAAGCTGTATGTTAGAGTTGTTATAGCAATCCTGTCATCATATCCCTTTGTAAAGAAAATAGATGTAATTTATGACAAAGCATAGATTTAGTACATCATGCAACCAAGCCCCAAAATCACCTGGGAACCTTGATATAAATTGAACTTGAGCTGTGTAGAGTATCCTCAGGACCTGGAGCAATGTGCTTGCACAGCATGAAAGGCTGTGTTTTCACAAAATGCACCCTTTCTACACAAGTACACCATCCTGCTGAAAAATCTTCAGTATCCTTTTTATTTCAAAGTGTTTTCAAGTGTTTTCTAACCATGCCCATTCTGTGCAAAATAACTGCTAAGTTTTGAAAATGGATATATCAATTTTATTACTCTGGTATTTCAAATATTACAATTGGTGGCTGCAGTCAGTTCCATTAACAGAGATGTACTCACTGTTCAGGCATTAAATTTTAATACTAGTGGTTGAGAGTGAAGAAGAACACATTTCTTCTTCAAGGACTACTGAATCCATTATTTTGTTATAAGATAGCTTTTTTAGCCTTTTTTTTTCTGTTAGCAAAAGGGTCATAAAGACATGGATCAAAGACTCCACTGAAAATCAGTCATTATTTAACACATTTGTTTTACTGTCTTTCACTTTTGATCTCACATTTTTTAATGAATTCACATTGTCAAGTCCATTTTCATTTAAGTGTATTTTCTAAAAATATTACCATTTCAGCATTAAATTCTAAGGTTTCCCACATGGCATTTGTTAACATAAGGTTTGTGGGTAGGCATGACCTTAGGGTTTCACAGAAATCTGGAAAATGACAATAACACTCTTCTAGCTTATGGTCACCCGTTAAAGAAAGTAAAAGAGAGTTCCCAGGCTGAGAGAAATAATTGTTTTCAACATGTACTTACCATTAATTTTGTGATGTGTCAATTTTCTTACAAAAATTTTCTCAGTCCTCTTTCATGAGAGGTTAATAAGACCCTCTATAATTTATTTATTGGAATATTTTGATTTTTTTTTGACAATGTTAACAATGGTATTTATCTTTCATGCTCTTACTGGCTTCAAGCTCTTCTATAGTTGCGGCTAATTGGTCTTAGAAAGCTTCTGTTCACATGCAAGATAAAACTTTTTCCTGAGTGTCCTCTTGATGGAAAAGAGATTAGAGAATCCATAGGGGTTAAAAACAAGGATATTAGGAAAGGTAACAAACAAATGAAACTTGAGTTTAAGGAAAGAACAAATTTGATCATTGATTGCAGTTTTAATGTCAGATACAAATGCAGGTACTTTGAACAGCTGAAAGTCTTGCAGAAAATTTGTTGTTACTTTTGATAACAATCAGATGTTAACCATCAATTTTGTAGCTCTTCTATTTTAATAAGTGTGCAGTTCTTATTAATAAGATACTGTATGTTCAGCCTCACAAAGAAAAACTTTTATTTCTAGAAAAAGAAACTGTTGAGCTGTTTCTGATCAAGTAAATGTGAGCTGAAAACCTCCCCACTCTGGAAATTACTTTGTGTGCGCTAAATCTCACTGGCTTCAATCAGACTTAAATACGTGTCCATAAATAGTAAAATGAATGATAAGTGAAAAGTTTAAAATATATGGGATTTTCCATATGTGATGTGATGTATTTTTGACCTGATCCTGTGCTCTGTACAGAACATACAACTTTTTTGGTTTGGTGGGTTTTTTTTGTTTGTTTGGTTGGGTGGTTTGATTTGGTTTTTTAAAGATGATAAAAGCTTTTACCATTATGCTGCCTGCATGGTGTTGGGGTGTTTTCCATGGACACTTCACTTCTGCAAGGAGATAGACATGTTTGAATATTTGTTTCCATTATAAGCATGTCTCTTTTTTTCAGTGTATCATGGATTTAACCCCAAAAATGTGGAGTAAAACTTTGATGTAGGGGTTTTCTACTAAAACAATTTACATGACTTTTGAGGTTTTTACTTTTAGCTTTGCTGCTTTTAAAATCAAGCTATTTACTTGCTCTTTGGGTTTGTGACTGGTAGATTGATTTAAAAGAGAGCCAGGACTGATCTTGGGAAAACAGTTTGTTTTCAGTCTGTCAGATAATATGCCGTGTGCTATGCTTCTCTATTTTGGTTCGATACATTATTTACCTACACTTTGCTTCAATGCACTATGTAACTTGCTAAAGAATTCAGACCACTCTAAGTGGCCCCACAAAGTTCCATAGCATACTGATTTCACTCGTTTCCAACTATATATGTGCAATTGTTAAACAGAAATCACAGTTTGCAGCATTTTAAAAATCAATTCAGCAGCTTCCAATCAAAATTTAAAAGATAGGGTAGTCTTCAGCTTTTCTTTTTGTTTGTTGTCTGAAGTCAAAGTGAATTTAGCAACGATGATGTACTTTGCTTTCTGTGGAGGAAATGATACAAAAGAAAAGGCATGTAGAGGTTTCCTACTTCCTTTCTTACTTAGTTCCTGATGGATCCTTGTATGCTTACCAGAAAATAATGCTATTTGTGAAGGTACTTAAGTGATATGCATATGTTTCTGTTACTAACAATTCACATGTGCTTTAAAATAGTTCTCCCATGTGTGTGCCAGGGGCTTCCAGAATAAAAAACAGATACTGAGATACTGCTCAGTGAAAACTGAAGTAATTCGCATGCATTTGTCAGTGTCAGACGTCACACCAGTGATGATTTTGTAGGGCACTGGATTTATTTTCTAAACTTAAAAAAAAATCCATTAAATACTTAGCTGCTTCTTTTCTGTTAAGGAAAACAGAACTCCTGTCTTAACCTCTTGTTCAGAGGCAATGCTGGATCCTCTTTTGTAAGCAACCCTGTAGAATAGCAGCTTAGCACATAATTTGTTCTTTCTTCTAAAGAATGTTGGGTTAATGCTGCCTTATGGTGCATGATCTCAATTTTTTCCTCTGTTTCCAGGGAAGCTGAGGCCTATTTCTATGCCAGTAGAATATAACTGGGTAGGAGATTATGAAGACCCCAATAAAATAAAAAGAGATACTAGGAGAGGTAAGTAATCTGAACACACATCTTGTTCAAGGCATTAGAGGTTTTATCTTGCTTTGAGCTATATATTTCAACATCATTTTGCTGATTGCTTAGCTATATATGTTTGTGAATGTGTTTTGGTATTTTCTTTATTATGTATGCTTAATTTTTTGCAGAGTCTATTTTAGGATTGAGCAGGCTGGTTGGAAAGCATTCTAGAGCAGCATGGGATTTACTTCAAAATCAAGGCGGATAAGTTCTTCAGAATTTTGGGTTGTGAGGCTTGGATACATAACTCCACATATGAAATTATAACCTCTGAGATTGCTGTTATCAGCCAGGAACAAGATGTTATAGTAATGATAACTACTTCTGTAAAAATATTATCTAAATAATCAGTAGGGACCAAAGAAGGAAACACTTAGGAATTCCTAGGAAAAGCATACAAGACCAAATTTAGAGGTATTCTTACTCTGCCATATCAGTTGTTGTTCATGGTGTGTATGTGCAATTCCAGTCTCTTAAGAAAAATACAGTTGAATTCAGGAAGGTTTAGGAGACAACAAAAATTAATCAGATGCATGAAATGACTTCTAAACTGGGGTCAGTTAAGAAGGCTGGCAATTACCAGTTTGGGGAACTTAAGCAGGATGTAATAAAGGTTTATAAAAGCTTATGTGGAATGAAGTAAGAAAACAGGTTTGTCAGTGTTTAATCAGAAACAAGAGCAAAGAGATCAAATATCTCTGTCAGATGCTGGATAAAAAGAAAATGAGCTAGTGCAGTACATGTTCAAGCTAAAGAACCTCTTGCTACAGAGGTTGTGGATACTAGAAGTTCACATTAATGCAAGGAAAGAGAGACAAATTTGTGAAAAATAAAGCTGCTGAGGTTTCCTAAATTGACAGGCATTGCCTCTGGATCAGGATGTCTCAGCTAGGAATTGGTACATGCTGGAAGATGATTCAGGGAAAGTATGTATGATATGGTGAATGATCTCCAATGAATATTCAGAGTAAATTACTTTAAAATGTCTGGTACCACTGACTTTTGTATTCATTAGGACTCCTGTTAAAAAAGCAGCAAAACCCAAAAAATTTTCCTAAGTCCATCGTTGCTCATTGTTTTAAAATTCCAAGACAAAATTTATTGATGTGCAACTTCTTTTATATTTTGTTCCCTTTGTTTAAAATACACCAGAAAACTGTAAGAGTCATGAATTTTCCCTACCAAAAGTTTGCTTTCTTATTATATCTGAACCAAAGAAGCATATGGGTTTTGTTAGTGAAATAGTCCTGAAGAGTTAAAATTGACAGTAAATTGTAGCAAGAATATTGCACGTTCTGGAAGCAGGATTTACATGCTTGCAACAGTTCACAATGATGTTTTGCATTACTTTTCTTTCAACAGAAAATTCATTGCTTCGCTATATGAGCAATGAGAAAATAGGTCAAGAAGACTACATGTTTCAAAGGAATAGCAAAAAGGATACTGGGAAAAAGTCCAAAAAGAAGGGAGACAAGAGTAGTAGTCCAAGTCATTACTCACTGTTGCCTAGTTTACAAATGGAGTCATTGAGACAAGAAGTCATGGGCACACCTGGACCAGAAACTGCTTTGTACCATGTGAGTAAAAATAACATTAACAAAAGTCCTTGTGATAAGAGGCAGTCTTGGTTTCATAGTGGTGTTCAAACCTTCTCTGGACTGCTGCTGTTGCACTGATTTATATTCTTCAGACAATAACTAGGTCTCAAAGAAAAACTTTAGAATTCTTGATGGTGCTGTTAAGGTGCAGGATGGACATTTCCTGCATTTTTTTTATTTATTTTCTTTATTAGAAGATGGTACTTTTGGAATGCAGTGTGGTATCTCTGCCTTGATGTACTTGCTGCTGGTGGGAAGGGAAGCAGCAGCAGTTTCATGAGTGGCTAAAAGCCTTCCTCCCAGCATTTCTATCACTGCAATATGCTAAGTGTTGTCAGACAGGCCTTTACTACAGGTACTTGGAAAGTCTGATAATGGCAGAAAAACCTATGGGAGGCATTTGCTTTTCTTTTGAGGTAAGAGGAGCTCTAATGCATGTGATTGTTTTTAACATACATCCCTCAGGAGTGCAAATACAAATGCGAAGGTAGAGCTTCTGCTGAATAGGATGCAAAAGGAAAAATACAGTAACCTGCTTGTTTTTAAGTGTTTCCAAAAACAGGAGTTAGAAAATCACAACGTATTTTAGATGCGATCAGACATTTACCCCATAGCACTTTGCATGTCTCAAGAGAATACTCTTCTCTCAGTGACATTTCTTTCTCAGTATATGTTAAATTCCAGACACTATGCAGCGACAAAAGCTTTTGTTTTAAGGTAACATCTTTTTTTTCTTTTGGTCTGCTCTGTCGCATATTAAGTCTAGTTTCCAAATTCTGTACAAAAACAAATGATGTACACAGGAACTGGAAGATTCTCAAAGCTGAAGTTTGGAAGTTAATGAGCAACAGAAAGTGTAGAATTGACAACAAGCATTTTTCATTTATTTCAGATATCCATCCGCAAATCACTTGAAATGTTACCACTCCAAATTCCATCAGTATCAGCTAATCCTTCTTGTGCATCATTACCATTAAAGGATCTCTCTCTGTAATGCCATTAAATCTTAAGCATTTATTTGAAAGTTTAGTTGAAACTTACTCCTTTATAAAAATAAATAAAGGTTATTCATTCTTTAGAATACAAATCAGTATTGATCTGCTAACTGGCTATGAAGCAAAATGCATGAAGTATGCAGAAAAAGGAATCTTGGGGTATTGATTTGTCCCAGGGGAAATGGAAAGGAGCCCTTCACAAAGTGTTTACAGCCCTCTGCAGCTGAATATTGCTGATGCTGCCTCTGGAAGAAGGCTGCTATCATGCAGTCCCAAAGTTTGTATTTAGTGATGACACCCAAGTGTTCTGGTGCATATATCTTTTGCCACATAGCAGAGTCAAAGGTTTTGTAATAAATTGGGCATAACTTTTCTTCTAATTTTAAATGAACAATGCAGTGAATAGGCACAGAATGGGGGAGTATAACACACAAGGACCTCGTATCTGTGTAAAATTTTATTAAGCTATAGATAACAAATCAGTCAATGAAAACATACTTTATGCTCAAATTGGATCTTAAAGATCACTTAAAAAGTGGCTGTCCTATTACAATTTTTTTTTTTTTTACATTCAGCAGCTACCTAGTTTTTCCCAAAGATTTCAGATTATTTGTAAACGGAAACCTCCGGATACACATGAGTTGAGTGCAAAGGAACTCCTCTGATTGTAGTAAAAGAGCTGGAGGTTTTTGTTTGGTATGTTTTGGTTTGTTAATTCAGAAGTCAATGTTTTCATCATGCTGGAATATCAGGAGAAGAGAAAATACTGTGACTCTGTACTGTGTATACCACAAGCCAGTAGATTTTCCTGAAGTAAAGAGCAGCTTCTACCATGTGGCTTTAGTTGAATTTGAATTTTTCGGCCTGTAGTTGAATTTGCTAGTGCCTCAATTGTTTGCATAAGGTCCCAGTGCTAAAGAACACTCCACCAGGCTCGTTAAGTACTGATTGCTCTTGTTGTTTAGAGTATTCACCTATTAGCCTGTGTTTATCTGGCTTCTATGTCCAACCACAGTTATAAATGTACCATTATCCTCTGGATTTAAACATCTTTTGTTACTAAATTTATCCCTCAATACAGGATTTTGCAGGTTATAATCAAATAATTTTGTAGACTTCTGTTACTTGCAAGAGTTAGAAATAAGCATCTTAGATTTTTCTTCTAAGATTGTTTTCACATCCTTTCCTCATTCTCATAATTCTTTCAAATCTTCATATCTAATCCTAAACTATCCTAAGCATCCTTCCTAAATTATTTATGCCATCACAGCACATAAATTTCCAGGAGCTTCATGGAAAGGTTACATAACCTTTCCTGTTCACTACTTCTCTATTTAAATGCTTAAAGCACTGATTACTTCTTTTAAATATAACCTTGGAATAAGAGTATGTTTGTTGCTTGTTTTAGTACTATTTCTTCTGTAATTATAATATTTCAAATCACTTACCTGCATGACTGATATTCCCAATCTAAAAGCTTTTATCTTGCATTCTTTGTTCTTAAGTACAATAACATTGTATATGGTTGGTCATGTTGAAACATGTCACTTCTTAAGTATGCTTGCTGAATAATGCATGTCTCTGAAGCAGCCCTACCTATGAAATATGTGAGAGTAAGGGCTCTGGACCCTCAAACTGGGCCCCCATGATTCCCAAGTCCATAACAAAGGAGTATTGACATTCCAGGAATGTGGGGTCTGGTGTAGGGTCTCCTTGTTCTGAAATTATATTTTTAATGTGCATATGCTGTGAAATAGAAAGCATGCACATTTAATTTCTTCTTTTTTTCTTCTGTTTTCTTTTCTCTTTTACTGAATTCCCTAGAGTAAAAGCCATGCTGCTCACTCAGCAGACAGGTTTTGTGTCATTCACTGGTCTTTGATTCTGTGTTACCTTTATTCAGTGATGTTTTCATGATTTTTTGACTCCATTGGTACAAATGTTAAATAACTTTGCACTAAAATGCATCCCACTACTTAATGGTGAATTTTCCTGTGCAATTCCAGTCCTCTTTCCTTTTGAATTTTGCAGCCACTGACATGAGCAGGTTGATTACCTTTTCACTGTGAAGCTTTTCTGCAGGAAAGCAGCTTTTACAATTATGCTGACTTCAACTCCTTTGGCTGCTTTTATGTGTGGCTTTACAGAAAAGAAAAATCTTTGATCAAAAAACTACACTGCTGAATTAAATTACCACAGCAGAAATGGTATTATTTTTTGTGCTGTAAACAAAGTGGATGGTGTTAAAAAAATTACCATGGTAATGTAGAAGTTCCTGGTTGTTGCATATTTGCTAAAGCTATTCTGTAAAATGCCAGCACATTCAAATTATTACATGCTAAAGTGATCACAAGATTGTGGCAGTCTAGCATTTTTCTGGCTGTCAGAAACTAAACTTACATAAAATCACTGTTTCAACAGTTTTGTTTGTATTGGTGACCTGTCACTGCAATCAAAAACTCGCTGGTCAAGGGTGCATTTCAGTTGCAGCCTTGAAAAGTGAACAGGGTTTGCTTGTGTCCCCTGAATGTAGCCAATGTGATAGCTGATACCATAGCAAAACAAAAACTAATTTGTGTTGTATCTGTGAACTGTAAACGTCTCTTGTATCCTCTTCTGATGTTTCTGAATCCTCATATACAAATTTTCGACACTACTTTGGGGTTTTTTTTTCCATCCTAGAAATACTTTTCAGTGTTATGTTGATTTCTAAACAAGTTGCTATTCTTGCATTCTGTTTTTCTTCCTCAGTATTGTAAAAGAAACCAACACAGAGTGTTAATGTTTTATGAAGCTGAGGCAAACTGTTTGAGCTGTTGCTAATCTGATGTGCAAGCAGGTGTTCAATGTGATCTATTTCTGTAGGTAGAAGACAGCACAGTTAACATTGTCTTGAACTTTTGGGGTACTAGAGGTGAACGCTCTGACATATTGTTGTAGTTTCTCAAGTTCATTATGTTTTCTGTATAGGAGTTTTCTTGCTGTGTTGTGCTTTGTTTTTGTTGAAGGAAAATAATGTGGTTATTTAGGAGGGAGATAGAGTCGTGGGTCAAAAGAAGTTTAACATCAGGTTCATAATAAATTGCTGCTAACTGGATCAATACAACTTTCCCCTAGCCTAGAAACAGCATTAAACTGTGAAGAAAAGGTTACAGGCTATTGTTTATAGTAGCAAGCAAGACTGGGGGTTTTTTTCATAGCTCCCTACTATATACAATAGGCTGTAACCTACACAAATAAACTTATATTATTGACCTTGTTTCTTCTCCCATCCTGCTTCTGTTACCCCTCTGCCTTTTCCAGTGTGTGCCCACTTGTTCGTGTCTTCTTAGCAATACATAGTGACTTGCTTGTTGTAGGAAAAGTGGAAGAAAAATAACAGATTCTCACTTTGCTGTGATAACCAGACTATTTTAAATTGTTTCATTAATTAGATGAGTTTTCTTGGTTATTTTATTTGCATTTGAAAATAAGGTAAGTTTAGAAGCAAAATGTGCCACTTAAGGTTCATAGGTCTGAAACAGGTCACGTAGCAATGGGTTGAAGAGATAAATCAAGGTTTTGTACCATTGGGATTTTGCTGAATTTACATGTGTAGATATGTAAACACGCACTATCTTTAATGTTCCAGTTCTATTTTTAATAAGGGAGAAGTAAAATCAAAGAGTTTTCGTGCTACAAATTAAATTAAGTTGATGCATCTTTGGCAAACTTCTTTTCTTTCCCCTTTAGTAATGTATAGCCATCCATGTAGTTCAAATGCAGCCTGATGACTCTTTAATCAAGTAATTAACAGGAATACTTGCTGCACTCACGGAGAGCCAGGCACTCTCCTTTCTACTCTGCCAGTGAGGCAGCAAGGATCAGGGGTTTGAGCAGGATTACAGTTCCAGCTGTTCCTCTCTCCATCCTCCCAAGGCTGAATGTACCAGTTCAGCTCCTTGGGTTTTCTCAGCAGAGCTGGTGGGGCAGCATCAGTCTGCCAGGGAAGGGTCAGTTGGCTGCAACAGTGATCTTGTTGAGAATACATCAACTGCAGATTTGTGTAGGGACCTATTGCAAAAGTCAGGTTTTAGCTGATAATATAAATTGGAAAGGAGACAGTGACTTTTAGCCAAAATGACTTCTAGTTAAATTAGGCATATTTCTAGGTGTTTCTTCCCTCCTACAAACCCCTCCAGAAAAAAATACATGAAAATGCTTTTTAATAGCTGGAATTCAAAATGTATATGTTTAGATGTTGTCAATAGAGAAGAATTTACCAAAAAACCTCATGATTTTGAAAACTTTAAGTCTACTCAAGTGGTTATTTTCCCTTACTACTCCTGTTCCTCTCTGCAGAAAGGCTGAAAGGAAGGAAAAAAAATGAAAATATTTAAACTACATCATTTTTAATGAAAATTCTTGAATCAAATATGCATGTAGTTATGAACCCCTTTAATCATAGTACCCAATAACCAGCATTTTAGAAAGTGCAGAACATGTTATATTAGTTTCCTAATAAACTTGTGTGCAAGCAACCTATCAATTTATCACAGAAATCTTCTTTATAAGTATGGCATCTAAAAAACATTAAATAGTGCAGAATGTTTTACCAAAAAAACAGCCCTAACAAAACTGTCCAACAGAAAAACTAAGTCTCCCATAGTTGTAAATATCACAGTATTTAAAGAATTTCTGTTTGGTGAATTTTTTTTGCTACAGGTATTTGTAAATAAATGAAAAAAATTGTAGATAAAAAATTAAAAATCAGTTGCACAGATTTTAAGTAGGTGTCTGAAATTTTGAATGTCACTGTACCATTACAACAGATGGAGTTGGTACATTTTCTTCGTAAAAATTTCTGAAGTCCAACTATGGCAGTACTTAAATAACAAGGCTCTCTTTCTTTTTCTCCTCCCTGTTTTCACAATAGTCTATAGTTAGACATGTAATTGTTATGAAATAAAAATCTAGCAGTTGGGCAGTTGGTATCAAAGTCCAGTTTAACCTAAGTGCGTAGTGAAAAATATTTTCCAATAGTATCTCCATAATTTTTGTTAATACTTGAATATTTTGTTAATATTGAATCTTTTAGTGTTGCTTCTTTGCTGTGGCCTTTCATTTCCATTTGAATGTATGTATTAAAATAATATTGAAACCTGCAGATAGGTTACAGTCTTATGTGATTTAATTTTCAGCAAAGGAAATCTTAAACTCTTTCTTGAAAATGTAATGCATTATGTAATGTAAAAAAAATTATAGTTGTGTTCCAGTTAAAAACCATTGGCATTTTTATATTCCCAGCTAAGAAACTGCACTGGATTTCAAGCAACTGCCCAGAAATTAAATAAATATAATTAAAAGTTTTGGAGATAGTTGTGAAAAATTTCAGTCTCTAATTATCACAGTAAGAAATTATTTTAAAAATAATTTCTTCACTGCTTTGTTGCAATCTTTTTTAACTTTACAGTCTAAATATGATTGTGCACCCTCTACCTTCTACTGTAAAGACAGGAAAACACAAACCTTAACTAAAAGTAGCACATATGCTGTTGAAATTTCACAAGAAAAAACTTTAATTTCTCGTGGAGTCTAGACTTTTCAAAAACAACTGATTCAGACTGGACTGTGTGTTGGCTTCTGGGTGCCGCAGTAGAAAAGTCCAACACTGAGCTGCTGTGGTGCTTGAATCTCTTCTCAAGTACTTTTATATTCATGAAGCTCCAGCAGATCTTGGCTCGTAAAAGCTAAGCACCTGGATATCCCTCTCTGGAGGTGACTGGAGCATTTAAGACATTTACATCTTGCTTCTCTAGGTTATACTGATCATGTCTCAGCTTGGTTTTTGTAGCCTTGGGGGGTTTTTTGGCCTGTTCTGGGACCTCAACTCCTTGCTCCCTTTTCCATCAGTGAGCATGTAATGAGAAAATAAGGCTGTGATGGTAACTAGGTCCACATGTGTGGAAATGGAAGAAACTCACTGCATTGCAGTAGAAACTGAGCTGAAGAGGCTTATGAAGTTATAGAATAATTGTATTTGGAGTTGTTTTAAAAGCCTGTAAGTCTATTCAGAGGTAAAAGTACTAGTAAAATGTTTCATATAATGCAATGCAGAGAAGCAAATGCAGTTGTGCTATGAAGGCATCATGAGCTTGTATCCATTTCTCATCTGCCTTATCTACTATGGTTCAGGTAGAGATAGCCTTTTGCTCTGAGAGACATTTAGAAAGAAAAACACTTAAAAAATTACGTAAGTGAAGAGTAGGATAAGGAAAAGAAACAATAGAAAATTTTAACAATTGCCTTCTTGAGTCTGAAACATCATGTCCCACAGCTGCATTGGCCAAGGGCAGCTTTCAGTGCCTACACACTGGCACATGTGGGGTTTCTTTCAGTTGGATACTTGTGGGTTTGTATATCTGATTCAGACAGGAGAGCAGCGTGTCTCACATTCTCAAGTTAGGATAGTGGTTCCAGGACTTGGTCAGCGTGTACACACCCAAAAGAAACCATCCAGACAGTACTGTATGTATCCTTTCATTTGAATGCAGCACTTCACAAATGTAACAGACACAAAATAATTGATGATAATAGTATTCATGTTGTTAAAATCTGTGTAGGAACTTCATCTAGGTCATAAGTGAACTGTGCAGCATATAAAACAAACAATACAGTAAAACAGTTTACCAATAAGCAAAATATGGCTTTCTTGTAACAATTGGAAAATGACTGGCATAGCCATAAGATTGTTGTGGTCAAAGGTAACTTCCGCTATTTCAT
Source organism: Certhia americana (assembly GCA_018697195.1). NCBI lineage: Eukaryota > Metazoa > Chordata > Aves > Passeriformes > Certhiidae > Certhia > Certhia americana. Next base: position 102,470,436 of record CM031857.1, read on the forward strand.
CTGATTTTAGTAAAAATTTGGTTCAAAATAAGTCCGCATTTCTGAGAGAAAAAGCAAGAGATAAACAGCATATAAATTCCTTGCTAGTGGAAGATGGCTTTATATTATTTTTAGACTGGTGCAATCAACATAGAGAAATAGAGGGATCTCCTGGGTCTAGTCCTCTGCTATTACAGTTAATCTCTTTCATTTAATCCTATTCAGATCTGTATTAAGTTCCACATTCAAATATGGTATGAATTGCTGTTACTAATTGTGGAACCAGTGAAAGGTGATAAACTGGGTGAATGGTTAGCCAGTTGTCATAATTCCAAGTGTTGTATAGAGAGGAGGAAAGATGCAAGAGAAAGGCATCTAATGAATTTGATACAGAAAAACAAAACCCAGATGCCTCAGAAACCAGCATAAACTGCATAGGATAACAGGATAATTCAGTCTGGGAGCAACCTGAAGAGGTTCTGTGCTCTGTTTTTTGGCTCAAAGCAGGGCCAGCTCTGAGGTCAGACAAGGCTTCTCAGGGCTTCATGTTGAACACCTGAGATGGAGACTGAATGAACTCTCAGCCAACCTGCAGCACTGCTTGTCTGTTCCCATGGCAGAAGAGTTGGAGATGAACAGCAAAACAGGTATTTTGGCAAGAGCTGAGAGAATAGCATCTTGCCCAGATTTAAGGTGTAGTTTCTGTTGTTTCATTGCTGCTTAGCTAAAATCGTCTTGGGAATGTGCTTCAGTAATGTCACATCTGTTTTCCCAGTTCCAGACTCTGAGTCCTTTGAACTTAAGACTGAAAAGAGTAGATGTGCGTATGCAGCTTTTGTATTTGAGTTCTGTTTAAGCATATATTTTGTGAAACAGTAATACTTAGTCTCCTTGGGAGGGAGTGCTAAGTTCTTTTAATTATATGGAATAATACCTGCATTGTTCTTGAGTTATATTATTCCTGTCTCAGATTAGAGAATATTTTCACATCTGCATTGTTTCACTTTGAAAGAAATAGTTAACACCATTAATTTGCTCTTATTGGGGAAGTGGTTGCCCAAATGAAATATGAAGGTATTGAATATGGGAGATTTTACATCTAATTCTATATATTCTCTGATCATTACTAAAAGCCAGAGTTAATTATTGCAGCAAAGGAAAATCCTCTACAGATGAAGTAAGAATGTTTTATGTGCCGTCATGAAGCACAGTGGGAGTCTTTTGTGGAAAATTCTTGTTTAAACTTTCTCTACTACCTTCTTTTGCATTGTGACCATGAGGGGAAAAAATGGCCTGTCATAATTTCTTTCCATGACAGCTGGGGAATTCTTTAAAAATGAGAGAGTTGCTGTAAAGGCCATCTAGTCCAGCTCTGCCAGTCTGGATTTATTCCTTACTGCATAGAATATAATGGTCTGAAAGTGTAATTTTATATGGTCTAGAGATGTAGATCTATACACTAATAAATCTCTCAGCTCAGAACATTTCCTAATTTCCTTTCACATCTCCATTCTATTTTTTTCTGTTACCTATTTCATGGAATCATTCCTGATAGTATCCTGCCTTTATTACCCAATAGAGGACCATTGCCTTTGTAGGTGTTAGCATTGTTGGTTCATTAGCAAGCTACATTACGTGTAGCTGGTACAATCACAATAGCACAGTTTTATTTTTTATTCATGTGGAATAAGTGATTTAGTCCCTTGGTTATTCCCCTTTGATAAAGAGATTCAGTGCATTGTAGCAGAGTTCATTGTAGCAGAGAAGTTTATGTCATGTATTGCACAGAGGGGACTCAGTGGGAGTTACCACTGCAATGTGGTGGGGTGTCACATTCAGGAGAACTTTGATCTAGGGCCTGACTTCTTTACTGGCTCTACTCTCTTCTCCTTTCTGCACAAGGGAAAGGGAGATATCAGGACTATGAAAGTATTTAACCAAGGACACTGGATGGCATATGTCATGAAATTTGGCGTTCTAAAAAACTTGTACTGAGTGGTGGAAATGTTGTTAGAATTAATGGAGCACCTATGCCTTTTTCAGAGTGCCATTTTATCAAAATGCTTTGACAAAGAGCTCCATTGTTTCTGAACAAGGGATTTTTTTCCAAGTAGTGGTTTTGATTCCACAGGAGCCTCTGCCCCATTCCTCTGCCCTGCTTTCACAGTGGCGTCCCCTCGAGCCTGTTGTTAACACACAGTATGGGAGATTGTATGGTTCCACCTGGGAGGAAAATGGCTCTTTGCAGCACTGCAGCTCCTGAGCTGAAGCTGTTTTGTTAGGTGTTTCTGTTTTACTGAAGAGAAGGGCTTGTTGCTTAGCGCCTGATCCCTGAGTCAGCCAATCCATCTCTGCTACTGTGCTGTGGAGGAAAAAGCAAAAAAAAAAAATTTTCATAAAGCAATAACTGCTTTTTGTCCGCTTCTCAAGTATAATCCTTTGCTTTCAGATTAACCCAAGTAGATAGCATTTCCAACACTACAGAATTCTGACTTTAGAATGATTTGTAAAACTTCTTGTAAGCTGGTTTGTACCCATAAGGTCAACATGGCCAGCTCAGAATTAAAAAGACCTAATGTTATCTTTCCCTACCTTCTGCAAAGGGCTACTTCATCTTATGCTTAGAGGAAATTTTACTGAATTCCAGCAAGTAATAATACTTTTATCCTGAAATGAACTGTCCTTTTTCTGCCTTAATTCATAAGGGCAGTGGAAGTGTTTGGTATGAATTTTAACAGAATGTATAATTTCTGATGTACAGAAACTCTTTCCTTCTTTTCCCCTGAAAATTTCCCCTCTATTGAAAGCCAGAAGGAGTTTCCTGGGTTTTTTCGCCAAAGCATATTATGTCCAAGTGCTAGCAGAGAATAACTTGCAATAGTGTAAGTTCCTTAAAGCAGAAATCTGTTTTCTCAGAGCACCTCCATCCTCTGCACTCCTTTCTGTCACACAGACAGAGCAGTATGAACGAAATCATGCTGAGGGGCACAATCAGAATTGTTGCTCACTCCTCCTGCAGAAGGTGTATGTGCTGGCCACCATAAGCAAGCACCAAGGTGTTGTAAGGGGGTTGAGAATTTTAATCTAGGCTAATGATTTTTCCTCTACAAAGACCATGGGCTTGGTGCAAGATGTTGTTAATGCCCCAGGGCTGACTTCTGCTGTACAGCAGTTTGTTTTTTTCTGAGGAGGTCGAAGATTGGCTCCATGTTGTGCCACAGACCACCTCTCTAATGCAATAATAGATCAAGAATAAGTTTCTTAAATCCGCTTGGGTAGTCTTATTGTTTTAATATTGAGATAAGCATACAAGGAAAACCTGCCCTCCCCATGAATAATACAGAAATTTTGTAAGGACACCGAGATTTTTCCTGGAGGAAATTGCAATGTTTGACATCTGCTGGAGGGGCATAGCAGCAACGTGCAAGTATCCACGATCCAAGAGGCCACGAGGCTCAAACACACTGTGATAGTACAAAAGGCACTGGACAAAAATTGAAATGTGGGAAATTCCATATAAACATAAGAAACAGATACTTTTTACTGTGAAGATGGTTTAAGTGGAACAGGCTGCCTATGGAGTTTGTGGAGTCTCCATCTTGATACTAAAAACTCAACTGGACACAGCCCTAAACAAGCTTCTCTGCTTGAGTCTGCTTTGTGCAGCAAGGCTGGATAAAATGATCTCCAGGGCTGACTTCCTGCCTCAGTTGTTTTGTGGTTTTTTTGACTGGTCCATTCTCCTCAGTAAGAGGTTAAACTGGGAACTGATGTGGAGTAGAAGTCAAAATAAAGGGTTAAGTACTGTTCTGTAACAGGTGATAGTTTAGTTTCTATATCCTTCTTAAATGGGTGCATTTGAAATGCACAGTGATGGAGCAAATGATGTGTCTTGGACTTTTGCCATTAAAGGATACATACAGTTTTTGAATCTTCCCTTTCTCTCCTGGATTTCTCACTGTCAATAAAAAGTAGTGTGGGAGGTACCAAAATTACACATTTCAAAGTAAATGTAGAGCAGAAGAATGATCTCAGAATAAATTATTCTAATGAACAGTACTTGTCTGGTTTAACTTTTTATTCTCATTTGCTTCAGGCAGCTATGACACTGCTGCAGTTCTTCTTATGTCAAACAAAAAGACTGGGGGAATATGAGAACTCTCATTTAAAGTTAATGTTGTCCAGGAGTTTTACTGTATTTCAGTTAAGAGTCCTGTGGCTTAAGGGCTAAGTAGGAAAATCTTTCCCTGGTGGTGGAAAGCAGCACCACTGTACATTATTTTTCCAAATAGCCTGAAGATTTAAAAAAATAATTTTATTTTTGCACTCATTGTGCTAACAACTTTGCACAAAACATTTGCACTAGCTTCTGCAACTGCTAAGTTGTATTCAGCTACTGTAACATTTGCCACAGAGCCGCCCCCCCCTGCCCCCAATGATAAGGAAACATTTAGAAATGGGAAAATGAATAAGAATCCCAGAGCAGAAAAGCTGTGTTTGCTATCACATTTCTGACAATCGTGGTTCTGCCCTTAGCTAGCCTCTTCTTGAATAAGTGGACATAGGAGCAGTTGTATGAAAAGAATAGACATCTTTGATATTATCAGCCCTTGCAGAATATGTGATAAGGAGACCATCCTGCACTTTTAAGGCACATACATACTTGCTTCTTTCTCCTTCTGAAATGCAAGAATGAAAATCTGCTGCTGATTGGTAAGAGGTTTCAGATTTTCTGATCTGAGAGAGGTCTTCCTTCATTATGTCTTTGTAATACAGTCCTTGAAAACATTATTTTCCACAAATGAGGTCTTCTTTCATTATATCTTTGTAATACAGTCCTTGAAAACTTTATTTTCCACAAACATCCACGAAAATAATCAGTACTGTCTGCTGTAAGTTCTTAATGGAGACTAAACAAGATGGTAAACAAAAAAAGATTTTGGCAAAATCCTGTGTTGCAAGTACCCTTAGGCATGAGATGTTAATACTGATGTAGACTGTGATGTATCTAAATAGGTTTGCATTTTCCCCCTTTTCAGTCTTCTTTTAGCTCTGAAATTTTGCATCTCAACACATCAAATGCAGAGGAATGTGTATGTGGTACATGAAAACTGTGAAAATAGAACATTGCCAGTGTTCTCAAAGCACTGAGAACTATCTCTCAAAGTGAGAGATCAATGATATAATTGGCAGAACTAGCTTTCATTTTTTTCCTGGATACTGGCTTTTCCATCTGTAGCAGAAAGTTCCAGTAATCAGATGTGTTACAAGCTACCCTGCTGAAACTAGAGAAAGCTATCTTGCAGTGACAGAGAGGAACTGCCTGCCTGTAAACAGTTCCTTAGTGTCTAAACTTGCAGCTTGAAAAAATTTGGACTTGACCTGCGTTTTAAATAAAGCTGTAAAGATACGTGCCATTTTCCCTTCCAATCAGACTGAGCTCAAATTTCAGTAGAAGTCTTGGATATTGTTTTTTTCCATAACCTTGTTCTTTCTTCCAGCACTTTTTAAAATGAGTGAGTGAAAATCTCTGAAGAATAGTGGAGAAACAAAAGAGCCCTTGAATGAGAATTTTAGGAGCTGTCCAGTTTAGTACCAGTTGCTATGGCAAATCTATTTGTCCGGAGAATCTTCAGTTGTGGTCTTTTTTTTGGCAGACCTACAAATTCTGTAACCATGAAAAAGTTTATATAACTATTAGAATATATTTATTTTTTGGACATGGATGTAACATCCTGTTGGTCACAGCTATCTAATTTATATTAGATCCTAGAGGAGCTCTAAGGAACAGCATGACCTCAAATCTCTAGACATTTTCCTCAGACCCTTGAAGTTATTATAAATAACTAATCTTCTCAAATTTATTGTTTTGATAGCCAGTCTATTTGTTTTCTACTTTTATTTGAGCTATCAACTGGAGTAGAAGTTTTCTAACTTTCATCATACCAGTTTATCAAACATTATCCTCTTCTGATAGCAGTTTTACTCTGATTTAATATTAGTATTGAAAGATCAATTTTTTAAGTTTCATATTTGGCATGAAACAAATAAATTAATTGAAACTTAAATAATTTCACACTTTTTTTAAATACATTTTTCCAAATAGAGAGCTATGAAATTACTGCTAAATAAGTTAATAATAAATAAATCTTCAGGCTTCTGAACATTATTGACTAACTTTCAATCTTGTTTCCCTTCTAAGCAAATATAGAACAGTCACAGAACTAACCAATAATAAATACTTTCTCCCAGGAGAGAAACCTGGATAACTCTGAGAATCAGATAAAAACATGACAGTCTCATTTCTTGAAAATATTGTGTTATACATTCAAAGATGCTGATGTGTGATTGTGTGCATGCAGATAGTATTGATTGTATCACCTATATGGGATTATTTTCTTGCCAAAGGCCAAGTACAGTTACAGGCCAGTGGTGATCTCTTTGGTTGATATGAGCCTCCAGCTGCAAGTTTATTCCAACGTAGCTGCATTGCTGTGCTGTAGTCCCAAAAGGCTTGCCCTGGGCCAGGTAGCTCTTTACAGGTGTGCAGTCAGCTTTCAGAACTCTGTCAATCATTTTGAAGACCATTAAGGTAAATAGAACCCACACAGCAAGTCTGGTAATGAACAGTTGCAGGGGGAAAGGAACTGTTATGGCTCTTCCCTGCACAATGAAATCTCCTTCGGCTCATTGAATTGCAACCAAGACCTCAGAAAGGTAGGGCTAAAGGCAAGCTAGAACCTTTGTAAGAAAAACCAAACAGACAAAAAATCCTCCACAAAAACCAAAAGACCAAACCAGAAATATAGAAAAACCCCTTTAACAAATGGTGTTTTATTCCTCTTAAAATACATGTCCTTTGAGGCTGCTAATAGGAAAGGCAGACTTATATATAGGTTAAATGTTTCTTTGATGTTCTCCTTAGAGATGCATTTGTCAAAGGGCTTAGTCTAGGTGTATTATTCAATAGAACAAGCTCAAAGATCACATATTACAGGAGAAAATCATTGTGTCTGAAAAATTCACTGAGTCTCAGTGTATTCAAAGGGGTTTTGATTTATGTTAAACATCAAGTGACACCTTGCTTTTGGGTAATGGAAAGTTTTTCTAGTTGTATTTTGGATGACTGGAAATCATGTAATTCAGAATATGATTAAACAGTTGAAAATTTTCTTCAGGAGTGCCAGTTTCCACTTGTCTTAAGGTACTCTTCTATTTAATTTTTTCAGTGTCTGTCTTGTTTCCATTTTATTCATTATTTTGAGTTACTAACAACTCTCTTTAATGTGGAATGCTGCTTTCTATTTCATTTCATGCTTGCTCTCAGAATTAGTAGAAGAGATGGATTCTTAGAAACTGGGACAAGATGTTTATGAAAGCAGTTACTCAAAGCTCAAGATGTAGCAGAATCAAAATGCAGTGAACATACATTGTATCTGGCTTTGTGAGCAGGTGATTAAACAGTGTCTTACAGCAAGTTTGCATTAGTACAGCTAAATTTCTTGCTTCAGTGTAAATCCATGTTTTTAGGGTTCATGGGATTTAGAAGTAGTAGTTATATTATTTCTGTATTTGCCACATCACAGAATTAAGCTGCGAAAGGGGAAACATGATGGCCATCATTAGGACAGGTTGCTTAAAGAAGCTGTGGAATCTACCTCTCTGGAGATAGTTCATCTAGGCTAGAGATGACCCAGAAGAACAGGATCCAGTGTTGGCTTCAAAGCAAGCCTTGCTCTGATCGGCAGGAAGGACATGACACCACTGAGAAAAAGGCACTAAGCATTATCTTGCAACTGGCTACAACTTACAAGAGGCTGTAGATTGCATTCAGTGAGTTCCTAGAAAAGCAACAAAATAAGTATTTTTAGATTTCATCCTCACTTTTTGTTTTTGTTGTTGCTTTCTAATTACATATTTTATATTACATATACATTTTCTGAGTTAAGAAAAAAGATGGTGCTGTTTTTTGCAAAGGGTCAACTATCTTGGAGCCTGAAGTCTATGTAAAATAATCTGAAGTGTTATTTAAAATCACTACAGTTGAAACAGTTCCCAGGAACTTCACTCAGTTGTAGAATTTGCCCTTAGTTATGATTTAATTCAATGAGCTAATTTATTGTAACTGAATTTAATAAAACCTTTCTATTTTGCAATATAACATAATGTATAGAAAAATGGTTAGACATGTAAATTACATGCTTTCTTCCTGTTAAAAACTGATACCCCTTCATTACCCTTTCTTCCCAAAAACTGACTCAGAAGTTAAGAGGTGTGAACTGAGGTTGCAGGTTCAATTTACAGACAAAATATCTAAAGAGAAGGCTTTTCATATTGTTCTCTGAATCTCAGAATCACTTGTGAGAAAAAGGAGCAGAGATTTTCCTTTTCTGTCTTGACACTGTGAAAATCATAGGAAAGTCAAACAGCAGAATGAAATTGTCTGAGTTGTGAACTGAGAAGAGCTAAAGTTTTGGATTTGTGTGTGTGTGTATTTTTTCATCCACTTTGAATTAGTAAAATTTTCAGAGGGAGTTATTTACACACTTCTGCTCAGCCATTCTATTATTCCTGGGTAATTAAGATATCATTTAATCCTTTGCAGGTTGAAATATTTTGTGTGATGTAAGTGGGATGGTGTTGCTGTCTTGGTTTGGTGAGAGCTGGTGCTGACTTAATTGGTGCCAGTAGCAGAAGAAAAAGGACAAGAGCCAGGGAATGAAAATGAGTGGGATCCTTTTTTTACTTGACCCACTGAGGTCATAGTGGAGCAGTTTTTGTCAGATATGGTCTCTGAGGGATCAGCACATCTAGCAAGTCAGTTAAATTTTTTAATTATGCTTAATTATTGTCTTGCTGGTAATTTTTCCCCATGGGCATGTTAGTTTTTGCTGCATAAAAATCCCCCAGCTGTGAGGCAAGAGATCCCTTTGAAGCTGAGTCTGCTGTACGTGAGCTCACAGGTGTGGGAAGGAGGGAGGAGAAAATTAGAGTCGAGTCATTAAGGTTGGAAAAGAACTCCCAAGATCATTGAGTCCAACATTTGACCAAACAATATCATGTCAATTAAGCCATAGCACTAAGTGCCATGTGCAAAACCAAAGCTGCTTTTTGAATTGAACCTAATCTTGTAAACTAGGGTCAGGGTTTGTCTTACCTACTAGGAGCAGGATTTGGAATTGCAGAGCTGTCAGTGCTTTTGCTTAGATTTATTTTTTACCAAGTGGCACAAAAATACTGGGTTTTTTAATTGATTTCTGGCAAGCTGAAATAGTAAGTTTTAATACTCAGACACTCTAGTGTAACCTTTTCTTAGTTTTAACTCTTGATACATTTGTCTGCCTTCCTAGAAAACTAAAATGCAAAACAAGTGAAATCAAGTCTTTAAATTTTGGCTGATTAATTACAGAATTATTTTTGTTTTAGTTCACTGGGGATTGTGCTTCTCTGAGTCAGTTTTTAAACCATAATGGTTATCAAATGTGTTAATATTTATTGATAATATTAATAAGCTAAGATCTTAAATAAAGGAGAAATTTCCATCCTGTCTCATTGTCAGGGGAATGGGTTGGTTTGTGGCAGTGGATCAGCTGGAGGGAAATACTTCCATTTAAAACCTGGTGAAAAAATAAAGTTCTAGTTTAGACTTTTTCCCAGTTGTGATTCAGCAGAATTTACTGGTGACTTTCAGAATACTAGGCCTGGCTCTGAGAAAATTTTCTGATGCTCTGATGACCATTGTATGAATACTTCCACACCTGCATTAAGCAGTGTGTTATTTTGCATATTTACACATAGGTGTCAAGAATACTTTAGTATATACATTAAATATGTAGGCTGTGTAGCTTCATTACTGTAGTAAACAAGGAGAGACATTCCTTCTTTATTAACAGAATAAGATGAGAGTGACCATTTTGGACAGGAACCACTGTTGGTTTGTCACCCTAACTGGTGATCTGTTTTGAGATGTTTCGCAGTGTGCTTTTGCTTTACAACCTTATGAACAGGTGAACTAAAATTACCTTTTTTCTTAGTCCTGGAAGTCTCTTGGCTGGTGTTACCTGATACGACTTCACATAAAATTTCTTTTATTATAAAGTATGTGGTTGAATATAAATATTGTATTTTCACTTCTTCCATTTTGATTTTCTTGTAGACATTTCAGCAGTCTTCTCTACAGCAGAAAAGTAAAAAGAAGAACAAAGGTAAAAAATAAATTTGTTTTCATATATGGGTAGGAAGGGAATTGCCAAGATTAATTTTATGGTATTGCAGTATGTGAGGAACTCTAACTTATAAAATGTTCAATTCAGTTGATCATGTTGAGAATGTATTAGTCCATTACTGATGTCTCATAGTTTCCTAATGCTCCTCTACCTTCATATATCTGCTTTTATCTTTGTTTTTTTTTTGAATACTTAGACTCTAGCCTCTTTGGGGCCAGGGTTGGTTTTTCCAGCTGTGTTCAGGTAATGCCTCACTGCAGCACTTGCTCATTACCTACGCTCTCAGGTAATTTATATCATAGTAAATTTTCCTCCTTTGATTTTGAAGTACAAAGGCCTTAGGAACTGTTTAGTTTCAAAAAGAGCTGCAAAGAGAGGTTTGTGAACACCTGTGAAGTTCTTAAATAGGTGTATTTGGTAACCAAGTGGGAAGTACATGAATTTATATGTGGTGTGCTTTATTCTAATATGAAATATTAATCTGTTGAAAATTAAAATAAGCATTTTTCTTATTTTTAAATATCTTGCCTTTCTTTTCTCTATAGTGTCTTTCGTCTTCTCTTTCTATGTTGCTTGTTTGGTTTTTTTGTGGTCTTATCTATAGAATATGAGCTCTGAGATGCTGAACATGGTTTGGTTTGATTTGCTTTGGCTTTTAACTTATGGTGGTGTGCATAAGCTTTGTGGTAAAAATAGAATGCTTGTAATAATTTCTCATGGCAATTTGAGGTTGAAATTTTTAATTAATTTTCTTAAACAGATATATAGTGCTTTCTGACTAGATATCTTGTTGATTTAGTGGACAAATCAAATGCTTTTACATCACCTCGTTGTCATTTTCAGCTCCTATTCCTGGTAAAAGCAAAAGACGGATCTCCTGTAAAGATCTTGGTCGAGGGGACTGTGAAGGCTGGCTTTGGAAAAAGAAAGATGCCAAGAGTTATTTCTCCCAAAAATGGAAAAAGTACTGGTTTGTCCTGAAGGACACATCTCTGTATTGGTATATCAATGAAGAGGTAAACATCTGTATTCATGCTCTCAGTGAATACTTTGTGTAGTTCTGTAGTCATGATTTAGTGGGAAAACAATGTTTTCAGTGCCTATATATGTTAATAAGTTTATTCACCCAAATAATCATTCTGAAATTAATATTAACTTCATGACAAAATTACCATGAAGGTTTTGAGATATTTGTTCCTTCCATTGCACCTTTTACTACATGGAAAAGTAACACAATTTTCTGTGTCCTCATGACACCAGTTTAGAATAGAGTTATCCTCGAACCCTTGAAAGGGAAAAGGTAATTACTTCATCCTGTCATTCACGCTTAGTCATGGGAGTGTAAACTTTAATGTTGTGCTGCCTGGTGTTCCTTGTTTATCTCTGCTAGGCAATTAAGGAAGATAGTTCTGTTTTCTCAGTTTTGTTCTCCTATTTCTTCTTCATAGCTTTTGATACAACTTCAGTGCTTATATATGCTGAACTTAAAAGCACAGGAGCATCCCAGCTGAATTGTGTACAGCTTTAATTATGCAGCATTTTCTGCATTGGTACACATTTATTGTATCAGCTTCAGCTGTAAAGCTTTTTGCCAGTGTTAGGGTACCTTGATTTTTAATCCTATTAGATTCATTAGTAAGTATGCTGAGATAAAACCATTGTTAATATCTGCATGCACTCTGTCCTGTGCTTGTTCTTTTAATCACAGCAAGCATTTGTACATAACCTTTGCAAAGTAATCCCCAACTTCTCCCTGAGTAAACAGAAAGCAAGATGTTCCATGGCCAGCCTTCTTGAAGCCTGTTTTCTAAGACTCATTCCATTTGTGCCTTGATCCCAGCTTCAGATCAGTAACCCTAACTCCCTCCTCTCCATTCTCCCTCCCTTGGCTGCTACAAGGTTTTCGTCAGGGCAGTAATTGATGTCTTCAAGTGCAGTGAGTGGCCCAAGCAGCCAAGTCCTCCAAGGAGGAGCTGGAAGCTCTGAGTTGTGCCATACTTCCCTGTGTGGAGGGCAGTGCTCTCAGCACCTCCATCTCCTGCCCTATCCCAAGTTTCCCTGAGATTTTCTGTGTTTTGGTTATTTTTGAATCCTCACCTCCCTCAGCACAGTGTCTTGTCGTCACCAGTAGACTCAAAGGCTAGTAGGGGTTGCCTCAGTGGCAGGTGGACAGACAAGCCAACACTACTCTTGCCAAAAATCTGTTTCTCTAGGCAACCATTCAATAAAGAAACAGCAAGATTATTCTAAACAGTGTCTTTTTTGATTTTAAAATACCTGCTAATGTAGAACCAGTTACAACCCTGTACCTTCCACATAACGACTCCAGCTCCAGTTTTATATGCTGATTTGTGCCTTTTACTTATTTTTAAGAGGGCATATAATCATATGGACTGCATATGTGGCGTAAAAAAAACATTTAAACTCCTGGGAAAAGATGTATATTCATGGAATTTCTTAACATACATTTGTGTGTTTTTCCAGCTTCATTTCTATGATGCTGTATTAATTTTGCATGCAAAGTTATGAGCAGTTAAATAACAGAGTCTGTGTTATTGATGTAATAGTAGCTTAATATAAATAATGCTTTCAAACTGTGAAAAGTCAAGGGAGATTGCATAGCTGATAAAAAAAACCTGTGTAAACCTTCAGAGGAGAGGGGAGGAAGGTCAAATATATTCTGAGTGTTGTAGAGAGATGAAAGTAGATGAAGAGATATCATGCCTCTTAGCTGTGATACATAAAAATGATAACACCCATTGAAATTGTTTTTTCCTCTGTTTCTTCCACTAGGCTGCATTTCTCCTTACTAATTAGTCCATATTCCCCAAAAATCAACTAATTGCAATAACTAATTGACTGAATACATTTGGATATTTTGTATATTTTCAAATGTTGGTTCAGCTGTGAAGTTGTTTCAGAAAAGTGGGTGTTAAAAATTGTATTTTTCACCAAGGGATCTGTCTTGCTACTTCATCAGAGGTCCCAGTGACTTCTGTAGGGGGTTTGCCAGACCAGAGCAGACATTAATATTCCTTTTGTAAGAAGCATGCAAGTGAAAATATTTGTAAGTTTTCAGCATGGTGGGGTTTTTTTCTGATGCTTTAGCTACAGTAATATCTGGAACTGTCTTTTCAGGATGAAAAAGCAGAAGGATTCATCAGTCTACCTGAATTTAAAATTGACAGAGCCAGTGAATGCCGCAAGAAATAGTAAGCATGCTTAAAGATAATGCAATGGTATAACAAATAAAGTTCAAACAGAGGACAAAGTTTTCCCTTAAACAGGGAGATAATGGTCTTTGTTAAAATTGTCGTGAGGTTGTGTGACAAAATGAGCTCATACGAAAAAAGCAAATTAATTTTTTCTGTTGTGTGTGCCATCTTGCCCAAAGAAGACTATGTTTTTCACTTCATCATGAACCACAGTGCTTGAGTAGACCAAAATGAATTATGAGCAAGAAGACTGCTTGGCTGCTTCTGTCCCTTTATTTTCCTAGGTAGAGTGAAAAAGAGGCTGACAATGACTGTTGTATTTTTGTTATATGACCTAAAGGTCTCAAAGAACGTTTCTTCTCACCTGTTTATGCTGCTATCCAGATTTGTGTCATTGCACAAATCTATTTATTATTTAGGTAAATTCAAGTGTATGTAGCAATATGACAGGTGCATGCTCCCCCAGATATATTTTTAGAGTCACTGTTGTTCAAATTTTTTTTTAAACAAGACTGGAATTGCTGAAATTCATGCAAACATAATTTTCAAATGTAAAATGGTATGATTTGTAGTACCTACAGTTCTATAGAAAGCACCAGCCTTGTATCAGTTGATCTGTATCTCTTTGGTATGAACTCTACACTTCAAGGTGGTCTCTAAGGGCAGAAGATAAAAACTGCATTAAAAAAAAAAAAGATAGGACCTTAGCTTGAGCCTGTTGTTCTGTGTCCTTGGGCCACATGGCCAAAGAGCTTCATTGTTTATTTTTTTGTTAGGGCTGCTGCACAAAGTCAACTCATTTTTCGCATCGCAATTGCACCCTGCTTGATTTGTTTTGGTTTGATTTTACTTGGTTTAGTGTCTATTGAATAAAATAGCACATAAAATGTGGTTATTAAGATTCTTTGCTTGGATGGCAGATAAAGAGAAAAAACCTTTTAAGAATCCAGATGACAGATGCTGTAACAGTTCTGAGAAGTCCAGTTTTAGGTCTCAGTAACTGGATGATGTCTTTCTAAACTGAGCAGATGTCACTGTACATCTGCTTTGACTTGCATAACACCGTTATGCTGTCATGTGTTAGAGGACTCTCTTTAGTCTCAGTGTTATGTTATCTTCTCTAGCAGTAACTTTCCTCATATCAATTTCATTTGCCTGATTTCTAAAACATAGATGTGTGTACATCTGTGTGCACACAGACATGTATATTGAAAAATGCAAGTATGGCCAGCATGAAGAACATAATTATCATTTTTTGAGACACAATTGATTAGAGAGTGATCCTTATATTACATTATATGTGTGTGTGTGTGTGCGTGTGTGTATAGATATATAAAATCCATTGTGTCTCAGAAAAAAAGTGATGATGCTTGTCATGTATCATGTTTGAGTTTTCCTTATTTTCTTTGGGACTATTACATTTTTTGTTCTTAAGAGACATCTTCAGATTATTCTCAAAATTATTTTCTCTACAGTAAATTATTCATTATTTCAAATGCATTTGCTGGGTCTTCAGGTACTTCACCATAAATCTTTATCCAACATAGTTAAAGGATTCTTTCTAGTAATTTATTTCATATTATGTATGAAATGCAGTAATTTTCTCAGCCCAGTCATGTTGATTACTTTGGTGGAAAGGAAAGATGAGATGTAATTGCCCATTGCTTAGGATGACCTCATGAACACACTGTTGATTTATGACAGCTTTACAGAAGTCAATCAGCACATCAGATTTTCCTGTTTGAAATGCAGTCATTAGAGTTAAAGGTAATTTCAAAGTCATTGGGACCTGAGAAATCACAAGGATTGAGGATTTTACTGCTGTATTGAATTAATCATTTAAGTCAGTTTTCTGTTCAGAAAAAATTGACAGCTATATGTATATCAGCAAAATTACCTGATACATAAAAATCTATCCTTAACTGATGAGCTTTATCCACATACTTTATCCACTGCAGGTGATGGTTGAACAATTATTTATGCACATACGAATCAAGGATTATTTAGAAGGGTAGTTGAAGAGCACTTTACTTGGTGAAACCTGGCACAATCCTAAAAGTTGTATGTTCAAATACTGTCTGGGGGCATGCAGCAACTCAGAAATATGAACTCATCTCATTCCTTGGTGACCATGTGATCTTACATTTCAGGAAAAAAAAAATAAGGAGTTGTGCCATTACATTTTTTAATTATGTTTTTCCTCTACAGTGCATTCAAAGCCTGCCATCCTAAGATCAAAAGTTTTTATTTTGCTGCTGAACATCTAGATGATATGAACAGGTAAGGAAATCTAGCAAAGTTCAAGGACCCATTCCTTAAATGTGACACTTCTTGAAGCTACTAATAACACAGGTACAATAAATTACTTGTTAGTCTAAGAGGATTTAAACTTTAATAGCTGAGAAAACAGGTGCAGAGTAACATTGCCTCTGACTGGCTTCCTATGTTAATTATTCAATTCCTGCAAAAATTACCTCTTTTTTGGTATAAAGGTTTGAAATCTTTAGAAACATGATTCCATGTTTCTAAAAACAAATAAATGTAGTGTGTGAAACAACATCCAAATACAATTTCAGAATTCCAGGTTTCCGTTTTTGACTGTGTGGCACCTGCAAAAGTGAGCTATCTCCAACACTGCTTCCTTACATACTCCCAAACATATGTTATACTTCCTCTGGGAGTCCTTCTGTTTCTTGTCCTGGAGGGAATAAGAAGTTGGAGAAAGATGTAAAGCAGTCGCAATTTTTTTTATGCCAGTCTTGAAAAAGGAGTGGGGTTTGCAAGTAATGAATTTTGCAGATTCTCTCTACTTCCATGAATTTTGAAGTGAAATTTTGATTATATTGGATTTGATAGGGAAAATTTCAGCACTTCTAAAATGAACAAGGACTTAAGTCTTAGTTATTTGAGTATTGAATATTATTGTATCTATTCTTTGCCACTTGTGCAATTTTTCTGAAAAGCTTCAGCACAAAATAAACACAATTCCTCTTAATTCATTTGAATGGTAAATTTGAACATGAATCCCATGTTTATTCAAATACTAGGGGGTTTATTTCATTTATTTTCACAATATAAACTGACATTAATTCAGTTCAAAATAGTATGCCATTTTCATCAAATGACAGAGGACACAAACAAAAATCTATTGTTGCAACCTGAGAATTGTTCTGTCTTAGATAAGAACTGTTGTTCTATGTCTGTTGATATCCTTACTGACCAAAGTTGTTTTTAAAGCAGAGGAAAAAGGAGCTAAAACTGAATCAATAAAACTTATTAAGTCCTATATTCATCGTTTAATCTCTCCTGTGTGTACTAGATTCAACTACCTGGTAGAGCACCTTCGGGGTACTGCCAGTTCATTACTGATAATATTTGGCTGGAAAAGCATGCTGACACTATACTGTGCTTGCCTTCATTTAGAAATAGCTGTGTATTAACAATTTTTCAGAAGTTTGTGCATTACTGAGGCTCACTTCAAAAGTCTATTCTCAGTTAGAAAACTTAAAATATTTTTATTTGTTTGTGAAATTTTAGGCTTGCCTTTCCTTGATAATTCTGTCAAGCCAGTCTCTCAAAATGCCGTTTGCTGCACAGCAAACAGAATAATGTCATGGTCTATACAACATATCCTGAACAACAGCAGTAGCTAAATCATTTCTGTCAGGAGGTCCTCACCCAGTATGATGAGGCACCTTCTTTTTAAGAATAGAAATTTAAATAATTGTTAAGTAATCAGAAAGCAGCAGCAAACAGGCAACAATATTTTAAAAATACATTGTGCAGTGTAAAACCCAGGAATGAAAAGATTTTTATCTTCCCACCATAAATAGTCTTTTTTATCATACTCCAAAACAAGTGCTTATTAATTCCTTTAGAATGAGCTTGACAAAGCTCTGGTCTGAGTTATACACTTGTAAACTTATGTTCTGTCACAATCTGTGGAATTACTTGAAATTCTTACATTTGAGTGCCATCAGAGTCTCACCAAAGAATTTTATTTTTTCCCTTTGTTTAATGTTTTAGAAAAATTTGTTTGCTTTCACAAATACTCAATAGATTGGAAAAAAGTGACTGAAAAATGGTCATTCAAATGCAGGGATAATGAAATACTTCCTGTCTAAAAGTATTTTGAAGCCTAGATAAAGTAAAACACAGAATAAAATTATTAAGTTCTTAAATTTATAGTCTTCTCATCATTTTATGGTCTTTTTTTTTCAAGTTTCTGACAGCAATTCTAGTTATGTATCAGGCAGTCATTTCAGTTTTGTTTATATGTGAATCAGAAGAAACAACAGTAGAAAACTGCTAATACATGGAACGACTGAAAGTTCAAAATTATTCAGTTCCTTCATCCCTTGTATAAAATGATTCAGTTGTTTATACAAAAGAAAATGTTTGCCAGCTATGACGTTTTTGTTTGTGTGTATCTACTCGCATAAAATGGGTATTTTAATCTCAGATAACTCTGTCACTGTTTAAATTTTCTTACTACTTTTATGACTGTGCCACACCATCGTGCTGGTAAGGAGCCTGGAGAGCTATAATCACTGAACTTTGTTGCTGTGGCATCTGAAGTCCCTTCAGTCCATATGGTCACGCCAGCAAAATGTTCTTTTTATCTATTAGCATGCTTTTTCTGTGTGAGAGGAAGGGCAGAATATCCTTTATAGATGCAAAGTACTATTTTCTAGTGTAAGTGTACGGTCATGGCAATGTGTTGCTTGGAAATTCATAGTTATTCTCTTCACTCTGGTTAAACTGCATTCAGTTACTCACAGACATTCTAAGGTATCCATATTCCCATACAGCAAGTTCATCCTATAGCCTTGAGTTTTATGATTAAGGACAATTTGACACCCTGCTTTGACTAAAAGTGTTGTGTCTGCCTGAATGTGAGATAGGATAGAGAAATTTTGCCTACTAGTCTGTGAGAGTGAGAGTACTATGCATCCTTCCTTACAGAAATTCCAGGTCTGCAGAAAGTCAGGGGGTTTTAATCCTGTTCTGTGTGTCATAAAACTGTTTTAATTAAATACTGACAAGAAATGAATGTACTGTTCTTAAAATGAAGAAAAAAAAGAAAAAAAAAGGAAACTTGAATGACAACTGCACTTACCAGTGATACTGTATTTATTGTCATAGAAAACAGATCTTATAATTCTCACAAGAAAATTGAAGCTGCATTTACTGTAAAAAAGCAAGATTTTCTTGGCCTCTTACCTTCCTAAGGTTACAGTGCCTACCAGGACACATACACTGAAGGGAAGAAAGGTATCCCATGTCCTAGGGCTTTTATCTATTAATATGCGTATTAGGAAACATTTATGTAGCTGTGTGGTTGGAACTGTTGTCCCCAGTGCATTTTAATCCAGGGATGTATTACTCCTCTTCCATTCTGCAGATCTCTATGTTTTCCTTTTGATACAAGTGCAGTGTGTTGGATTTCTCCTACAATTCTAACTTCAATGAACCAGAACTCTGGCTATGCTTTATTAAAATAATACTCATTCTCTAACCATATCTGAAGAAGCTTTAGCAGCCACATATCAGAAAATATGCAGAACTCAATACCATTCCCTTAGTTTCCAGACTGGCAAACTACTCAAAAGCTGTAGTTGTTCACAGTTTACAACAGTACCTTCTGGTTCACCCCACAGGCACTGCAGGTCATAGTCCAAACCTCAACACAGATCATGCCCTGCAGAAATTCATTAAAGCTGAAGTCAGTCTGCTCTCTCTCTCAAGAGTGAGAGAATGGTACACATTTCCTGGGCTCTCATTAGATTGTACTTTTCAGGAAATAATGCTTTTCTTGAAACAGTCATCTGTTTGCATCTGTAAGCATCATCAATTCACTGTCAGTTCAGTGTTCATTAATTTAATTAATTATCTCTATTAATAAGCACACTTACCAGGAAACACTATCTCATGTTTAGGACAGAATGAAGGACATGAGAACCTTTATAGCTGTATTGTCTAATGCTTTGTGGTCAGCAGCCCTACCCAATGGGGTTCATAGGTGGCTGTTCCCTGCTGACAGTGCAGGTGAGGGTGATAAACCGGGAGTTGAACAGGGAACATGAAATCCTGAATAGGTGAGAGGCAAGCGAGGCACCATCCCCACTGTCTGCCATGCCATTTGACAGAGCAGATGCTTGTCATCTTGTGCTGCTTTACCCTTTGGACACAGACAGTTCTGCAGCACGGGGCTTTGAGTGAGGCCCCTGCCTCTGTGCCTCTGATTTGAGCTGGCAGAGCTGGCTCAGCTGGCAACTGAGCTTTGTTCCCCAAAGGACATCTTCACATATCAAGAATGTGAGCCTAAAAGATAGCTTTGTAGCAGGTCATCTTTTGGCTTTGAAGATGTAAAATCATTGTCTGAAATGAGGTTTGTTGGATTTCTGTTCCTTTGTGCTGCTTGGTTTTGTATGGCACTTCCTAACAATTACAACTCAAATTTTAAGTGTCCTCTTCAGCTTCCCTGTTCTTCTGGCAGAAATTTTGATTGTATAGTAACATGAAGTATTCTGCAGTCATTTTAGGACTGTATCCCTAGCTTTCTTCCCAATGTACAGCGATTCATGGACCATGGTTTATAGATCAAAAATGTGGTCACTGTTTGTGGAAGGACAGTGACACTCGGTGGAAAGTGTCCCTGCCCATGCCAGGGGGATTTGTAACTAGAATATTTTTAAGATCCTTCCAGCCTAAAGCATTCTATAGCTCTCTGACTCCATGATCACAGGAGTTAATTTCTAGGAAAGCAACTGTATTTTATGATTTGATGCTTGCCCTGCACTGCAATGTCTTGAAGACAGGCATGCAGGAGTAATTACAAAGGTATGTCCTCTACTGAGACAAAGATCCTGTTTTTGTGCATGCAGTATGCAAAAAAACCCATCAGGCACAGGTTTCTGAAACAGGGGTTTCCCATTCCTGAGGAAAACGCAAACCTGACTGGAGTTGTCTTTCTGTATACCCTAGCAGTTAAATTGCAAGCCAGTAGGTTGGCAAACCAGGCCTGTCAAATCCTGACTATGGGATGACTGGAGCAAGTAATTCCAGGTTTACCATGGAATGGACAACACGGGAGATTACCATGGTGCTTTAAAGCCTCGTTGATGAAGGACCTGATTCAGTGTAAGCATTTGGCTAATGAATACACTGAGAGCCCCTTGGGGGAAGAGCACAGGTTGATACTGCCCTGCTACAGACAGTTCAGTGTATGCTTGACGATGACAGCCCTACTAGAAGAGAGCATCAGTAGCTCATTTGCTTTTTCGTTTGGGTTTTTGGGTGGATTTTTTTGTGTTTGGGTAATGGAGGTATTTGTGTGGGTTTGTTTGGTTGGGTTTTTTTTAATTTGTGCAGTTTATGAAAGCGCTTTTCCAAGGCTAAATTGAGATTAAAGCCTTAGATGTGAATTGGCAGTGAAGCAACTATCTCTCTCTCCCTGCACTTTTCTGACACAAACGCAAAAGTGAATTCTGATATGCCTCCTTCTCTTTGTACACGGCATTGTAGGTAAGCTCTAAAACAGTGGCATAATTAAACCACAGTGTCTGTTTGGGAGTGAACCTGTTCTTTTTACTGCTGTTTTCTGCTCTGTTCCTCTGCTAAGTTGCCAATTTAGGCCTTAAAATATTGCTTAAATCTCTGAAAAGTGGTATTTACTCTTAAGAAATCAGAACAGCAGGAGTATTTGTGTGATGGCATATCTGTGAGCAGCAGATTTAACAGCTCTTTGATTATCTCTAAATCCTTTATTTTACAGATGTTTGACATCATATATGGTTTTCCATTTGAAATAAAATCCTTGCTGTGAAAACAGTTTGTTCAACAGCAAAATCATAGATCTTTGGAGACTTCCTGAATAAGAGTATCAAAGAGAACAGCTGTCTGATATGAAAAATAACGTTGTCCTTAATCTTCTTCAGATGCTTCTAGCTTTGTTTTTGCTAAAAATGCACACAAAAATTAAGAGGCTGGATCAGTATCACTGCTTTTTTCAATATTATTTCAGATGGCTCAACAGAATTAACATGCTTGCTGCTGGCTATGCAGAAAGAGAAAGGATCAAACAAGAGCAAGGTAATGTGTTGTTATTTTGGTTTCTTCTGTCAGCTCTTATCACAAGTTCATCTGTTCTCTTTTCCCTGCTGTGTATCAGGCCTCATTCTCATCATCTGAAAGCAAATCACTTATGGGTATTGCTGTTACTGCTTAAGAGAATTCCTTCTCTGTTAGGAGTTCTGATTAACTCCTTCGGACTCTGATCTGCAGACACTGGATTATTTCTGAGAAGGCTGCAAAAGATAGCTAAAAAAGCAGATATACCAGTAAGCTCCACTATACGGTGCCAAGGAATCTGTGTCCCTTATCACAAGAAACTTAGGAATCTGGAGGCTAAGAAAAAGATTTCAAACATTGCATTTGGTGTTTGAATTTACAGAGGGCAGGAGTGCATGAAATCAGTATTGGGAACAAAACCATTTTTCTAAAGCCTGTTGAGATAATTGGATTTTCCCTAAGGATTTTAATTTTAAGGCTATTTAAATTCTGTGAGTTCTGCTGATTTTACTGTATTGCAGTGTGTGCTACAGCCTCATTGGCATTGTAAAGTTACAGCATTTTACATGTTTATTTTTTATGCTTAATATTTCATGGGTTAAAAAAGCAGTACATATAAAATAACGTGTTGCTTTGCTTTGAATTGTTGCAGTAGAAATTGTATTTGCAGACAGAAAAAAAAAAAGGGTCAGTCCAATTGTGTTTTGGAGGTTGTTTCTTAGAATTGCCAGTGACATGGATGCATGGAATTATTCCTGTCCAAGTATCTGCTTTGGCAAGTAGATAGCTTTTGAATTCATGCTCTTTTTAACATATGTACCCAGCAGCAGGCACCAGAAAATTGCAGTGGTCGTGATGATCCAGAGATTATCCAGATGCCTGTCTGCCTGCTTCCCACTCAGACAAAACCTGAGTTTTTAATTCTGTTGCTTTGAAACCTTCATCAGAAAGATTTTGGGGTTTTGCCCAAAAAACTCACGTCACTTTTCACACCAGGCCTTCTGCATTCACACAGCCCAGGGTAGCAGCACTATGCTTACTATTTTTCAGTCATGTTCTCAGTGCCTCAGCAGACCTGGAAATCAGTTTGGGAATCCATATTTCCAGAGGAGCACTACAGTAACCTGTTTGAAAGAACCTGTGTACCATCTGCTGTCACTGCTTGAAGAGGCTGTGAACAAACTCTGAATCTCAGAGTCTTCGAGGAAATCCTGTGTTTTGGGCATTCAAAGCCAAATTACAATTTTTATTGACAGTAGGTTGGCACTAAAATTACAATGCCATGTGGGACAGTAAGTGAAAAGGTGTATGATATGCTAATGCTGTCCAAGTGCACAATTACACACGATACACCTTTCAAAATCCAGATGGACGTGGAGAAATATTTTTGCTACTGAGAAATCACTGAGTAATAAAATAGCAGATGATCCACCTAGACATGAGATGATGTGCATTCAGGCCTCATGTAGCTTATTATAAAAATATCTTCCTATTGAGGATAATCAGTGAAAGCCCACTGCCTATGCAAATTATATCCCAGGCACTCAGAGTTCTTTTATTACCACTCTAACACCATTCACTCGTGTTGATTTGTTACAGGCAGGTAGGTAGAACTATGCTGTCTTTGTGTTGCTTAGTTGTGTTTAGTGTGGGAGGCAGTATCGCATTCCCCCCTCGCTGCTGTTCACTGGTTTAAAGCCTCTGGTGATTTTCCTTGGCTCCCAGCACAAGGGCTGTTACAGAGCTCAGTAGTGTCCCTAATTAGCAGGGGCATCAAGTTAGCAAAGTAAAACCTCTCTTTCACTTCAAGCATTTTTGCAATTATAGAAACCGTGAAGCTGGAATTTTCTGTATTCAGTGACTACCAATTGTCATCTGCATATTTGATTTGACAAAAGGTCTTTTATTTCTCTGCAGTTCAGCCCTTTGCAGCAAAGCTTTTAGTACCTCTGAAACAATTCAACAGGAGTTGTCAAATCTGTCTCAATTAAGAGTTGAATGGTTTTGAATCTAAAGTGTATTTCAAGAGCTTCAGAGATGCACGAATCACCAAATTGTGGGTGTACTGCTGAATAAAATGTTACATTCTGTACAGAACAGTTTTATAAAAATACCCTCAGCCTTCATATGAAATACAATGCATGTTAGCAATACATCAAGGGACTTCCTTGGATGGAGAAGTTGTGTACTTTCCAGTAATATAAATCAGAGGGAAAAAAATTCCTAGTTTATATAAATTAAGTATATTTATTTGGGAAATGGCAGATCAGTGTTGGTTTATATGTAATATATTCAGTCTATTAGTCACTGAGAAAACTTTCAGGATATGCCTGATGCATAGAGCTTGTCTATCATTGAATTGGACAAATCTACAGAGAGAAATACAGGAATTGTTTTATAGCATCATGCATGCTTTAGACGGACTCTAATGAGTCAGTTGCCAAAAGCAGAGCATTTATAAAAATTGGTGGGAGGCCATTTTCATACCTTTTATCTGAAAATTGACCCCTGTTACTGCAGAAATTTTCAAGATAAGCCATAGGCTGCCAACAGAATTCCCTGTCTGAGATAAGGTGTGCAAAAGCATCATCGTACAGTGTTTTCTTGTATGTGGATTTGACAGCAAGAAAACCTTTGTATTCTTAGCCAAAATTGGAACCTGCACTGAGACTGCTGAATTTTGCTTTCAGAATAAACAGTTGAGCTCCAAGTCTGCAGAAATGTCACTGAACAGTGCATTTCTGACAGGTCTCTCACCACACATCTCACCATTAGGCTTTGCTGCAATAGGAACAAACATGTCTACATGCAGTATTTTCAAGTGTTTTAAGTTGCTGGAACCAAGTTTTCTTAAAACTAGGGTTTAGTTAGGAAAAGATTTTTCACTGATACAGTCTTTCATTCACCAGAAATTAATTATTTGCAGATGTCTAGAGACCTAACTGTTAGGATTTTTTTATTTTGGAGTCATAAAAACTTTATTTATGCAAAAACTTATTTATTATACTGTTTAAGGAGAATGTCTCAGCTATAGCTTGTAGGAAGCAAATCAAAAGGCTCAGAGTGCAAACAGAATTGTCTCTGTGTGGAAAAATTAAATATATAATAAGGCTCTCCACACCAATACTAAAATCTAAAAAAATACAAAACTGTAGAGACCCTTGTTTCAAGATGGTGTAATTTAAAGGTGAGCTCATGTTTTAAGTCTTGAATAACTTTAAATATGGTAGATTATTGATCATACCATACAGTAATTGTAGCAAAAAAATGATTAAAGACAAAATTTCATGTTGTGCCAGCTCAGATTTTTAGTTTTGATCATTTGTAAAGTAGTAATCAATCTTTTTCTCCTTATCTATCAAAGAGAGTAGTAAATGATGCACTTTGTTGATCACTTGAGGTGAAGTGAAAATTGCCTGTGGTTGATCTGTGAGTATCTGAGCTATAGTGTCCTGTTATACACTGATTTACCTAAATACTGGAATGATTTACCCAAATACAGTCAGAAACAAAGGGACAGCAGAAATGTTTGCAGAAGTCTTACAATGTGCAAAAATGTTAAGGGTTGTATGTCTTGAACTGAGTCAACAGTTAAGGTTTTTTGGGTTTTTTTGGTAGGGAATATTAAAGTTCAGTGTCCTTTTAGTTAGATGCTGTTCTGCTTGTAAAAATATTTGTAACAGAATAAATGTAAGTTCCCATGTGGTATATTCTGTGTTTTGCCCTTTGGAATAAGCTTGGCCAAGATTAGATTTCCTGAAAAATGAAACGTTGTAGCCCATTAAACTTAGCCCACAAAATTTGTGTCCTTCATACTTTCTCATCCTTGTTTTTGAGCTCTGTTCTTAAATGTCATTGTCATATTTTTCCTTACCGTAATACCTATATGTTCTTGCATGGTTAACAGGGCAGCAGCTGTTTTATGAAGCAGATATGTGATACAGTTTTTCTGTCTTGCCTTAAATACAGCTGTTTGTTATTAGAAATTGAATTGAAAAACATGTCTAACTGATAGAACATAATGGAGAAAAGGGGTAGAAAAGTAGCAGTGATTATTCATGTGTGCATTAACCCCTACCTGTTTGATTTGACAGTTGGCTTAATACACTTACTGATTTGTTATTTGTAGTCAACAAGACTTTAGCAAAGCTATATTTTTAATAATTTCTGTTCAAAAAATATTTCATTATTTTTCAGCCAATACATGTCCAATCATAATTATTTTTGTGTCTGTATAAATATTTGAATACTGGTATTAAGAGTATTCTATATGCCTGTTTAATTTATAAGATGTGCACAAGAGTTAAATTTGTGGCTCATTTTCTGGTTGTTGTCTGATAGCTCTCTAATGAGACATTAGGTTTAGTATACCCCATAATGTTTAGAATTTTCCCTCTTTAGATTAAGCCAATTCCAAGTTGCAGCAGCTAACACTGACAATGTCAGCACTCTGGTTTTCACTGCCAGTAACAGCAAAGGAGGAATTTCCAGTTGCTTTTGTGAAAGCATGTTTCTAATACACAAATGCATCAAAATGTGTTGGCAGTTTTTGACCTGATCCTTCTGTAACTTGTAGATTACTGGAGCGAGAGTGACAAGGAGGAAGCTGACACTCCATCGACCCCGAAGCAGGACAGCCCCCCACCCCCGTATGACACGTACCCACGGCCACCTTCGGTGAGTCACCTGCAGCTGTCCTGAGGAACTTGTGCCCAAAGTGCCACCTCTGCCTGCTGTCCTGCCCAGGAGCACATGCATGCACCCAGGATGGTGCCCGACCGTGTGTTTTTTGAGTTAATGCTGGATTTAAGGCATTGTTAAGCAAAACACATTGCAGATTTCAATGTTCATCGTTGCTGTTTCCACTGGTTTGTAGAGAACAGGGATCTATAATCCCCCTTGCTGTACAAAATAGATTAAGTTACAGAATTGTTTATGTTCTTCATTCATGATGGACAGCTACTCATCCATGCAATCCCTCACCACCCCCTTATCAACTTTCTGAGAAAATGTTACTGCCTCAGGAACAACACAGACTCTTCTCTAAGGCTCCAGCAGTTGTGCTGTGAAGTTTTGCAGTAACAAATTACACTTGAATTTCCAGAGAAATGCCAGCGTAAAAATGTTCTGTTCTCTATTGCAAACAGCAATACCAGGTGTTCTGATACTGTGAAAAAATAGGCTTTTCTTATAAACAAATATAAATTAGAAGAAATGGATATTGGTTTTGGGGTTTTTTCTTCTTTTTTCTTGAAGCAGTTGTTGATATAAAACTGTATTGTAGACCTCTAACTTACTCTCCACTGGAAATTTTAGCTTTCATCTCTGCATACTCAGTGTTAACTAATGCATCTTACTGAGTTTTTGGAATGAACAATCAGGAGATTCAGGGGACAGAGAGCATTCATGATGTTTAATTTGAAGGCAGTACTTTATCTTCCAAAATTATATATCTTTGAATGAGAGTACTGAAGCACAAGCATGAAAAACAAGATAGGATAACAACGGGCATTTGGATAACATTTTTAAGATTTTGAATGAATCAGGTGCATCTTTTCTATGTCTTCCATAGTGCCATAATTTGCGTTATTTTGCGAAGTGTTCTGCAGATTTTCTTGGTTTATTTTATGGATTAAGTGACACAGTAAAGATACTTACTATGAATGACTATCAGTATTTGACCTATGGGTGTGACATATACAGGCACGGGTATGCATTAAAATTAGGATCAGGGCAGGTAAATTAGGGAGTTTTGGAACTTACTAATAAGCCAGATGCCGTCGTTGCTAATGAAAAGTGAGAGGTTATTCTGAGCAGTAGGTCTCGGCATGCATTGATCTGAATCCTGCTCATTGTTGACGTTGCAGATGAGCTGCACAAGCCCCTACGTGGAGCCCAAGCACAGCCGCCTCTCGTCCACGGAGACGTCCCAGTCGCAGTCGTCGCACGAGGAGTTCCGCCCGGAGGTGGCGGGCAGTGCCACCGAGTCCCCGGTGCGCAAGACGGCGAGCCAGCGGCGCTCCTGGCAGGACCTCATTGAGACGCCGCTCACCAGCTCGGGACTGCACTACCTGCAGACACTGCCGCTGGAGGACTCTGTGTTCTCCGAGGTGGCCGTGGTGTCCCCCGAGCACCGGCGGCAGTCGACCTTGCCCACCCAGAAGTGCCACCTGCAAGACCACTACGGCCCCTTCCCCCTCGTGGAGGGTGAGCGGATGCAAGTGCTGAACGGGAATGGGGGAAAGCCCCGAAGTTTCACTCTGCCTCGAGATAGCGGCTTCAACCACTGCTGCCAGAGCCTCTCAGTCGGTGCCGCCGACCACCACGAAGAAGCACAGCAGAAGGAGGTTGAGGAGGAGGAGGAAGAAGAAGGCAAAGCAGCAGAAGAAAACCAAGAAGAGAAAAGTAAGTATGGGATATTTCTGTGGCTTTTCAAGTGTCCTGTTTGTGTAATGTAGAGGTTGTTTTTCCTTTTTCCTATCAAAAATCCCCAACAGTCTTTCAACATCCCCCATGTTTTACCAGGTCCCCCCCTGTTGCACACCTCTTGCAAAAAACCAGAGTGCTGCATGACCTCTCACGATCACCAGACACTTCCCTGTAGGCTGGTCACGAGTCACCTTCTACTAGTAAATCTTAGTTTAAATGGATTTTGCTTCCATGCTTTCTTCACATTTACACTTGCACAGTATCCTCCTCCACATGTGTTTCAGGAACATACTTAGTGAGATTTCCAGCCAACCCCATCTGATCTGTAAAAACCTCCTGGAAAATCCTGGAGTGCAGAGTCAGGCTGTGATTGTGTAGCATTCAGACAGACAGGTCACAAGACATCCCAAAATCTATAACAAGTGGAAAAAGAGAAGGTATTTTCCCCAGTTCCTCTCCTTGTGATTTATAAAAAAAAAGAAATTGAAAAAGCATTTCAAACAAACAAAAAAAATTACGGAGAACAACTGTGACCCGTGAGGCTTAAAAAAAACCCCATAATGCTGAGTAACTGTCAGTTACATGGCACATAAACTCCATAGAGATTAGTGGTACTTATCAAACATAATCCAAATAACCAGGGATTAGAGAAGGTCCTTGCCCCTCCTGAACATGTAAACACATTTTTGTGTCTGTTTCATGCTCTGTCCTTCACTGTCATTTGTGGAGCTTCTCAGCATGTGCTGTTAGCAAAGTTGAGTCCACTCCCAGGTTCTAGGGTCAGTCAGTGAAGCCTGCACTCATGATTTGTGGTGTTTCACTTCCATTAAGTTATCTGAAGTGGCAAAGAAGGCAGGATAGCCCTTGAAGCTCTTCAGGGGTCTCTGCTGCAATCTGTTCCTTCAAATTCAGCTTTTTCACTCCAGTAAAGAACTACAAAAATGGTTAAGAGAGAGGAAGGGGTAATAAAAGCTTTGTATGTTTAACTACCTACCTAAGTTTGTTCATTAAAGTTAGCAACTTTGTTGAGCATTAAAATTCATGTAGGAGAGATCTAAAGTTTTCTGTTGCCCTTATGTTTTAGGCATTACCTTCTAAACATCTCCAATTCTTTACCGTCTTCTGCTGCTTTGAGAAAACAGTGATTTCTTTTGCAGATATTAAATTTGATGGCATTTAAAGTTTAAAAAGGCACTATTTCAGTTGTGTTCATGCATAACACTTTGCAAAAAACTGATACATTTATTAGGGTAGTATTAGATTCTTACTGACTGTGAAATTAAGCTGTCTAATTAATAGGGTTACATTTCATCAACCATACAGTACATTTTGTCCTCTTTTTAGCCTTCAGTCTTGGTTTTCAAATGGATTTTTACTGATAGCAGTATAAAAGTATTTTTTTAAAAAGTCCTTACTGAAAAGAGAAAGGGTCAAGGAGACTTTCCATTGGCTTTGCTGTGCTGTTTTGGCACTGCTTAGATATCATTGCAAGGTCTAAGGTTTTAGGTGTTTTAAATCTCGATTTCAATGCTTTTGTGTACCTGGTTGTAGCATTTTATAGCATGCTAATTACTTGTAAAAGGCTAGTGCTTGATTTAATGGACCTGGGCTTTTCTCCATCCTTCGATACTAATTTCCAGAAAAGGAGAACAGAGGTGTAATTTTGAAGTGGTCTCCCTGTCCATACAATATACTCAAGTATATTTTTTATTTGAGTGAAGAGGTTTCCGTGGTTGAGGCTTTAGTAGGAGATTATTTTTGATACATTGATGACCAGCTAGACAAGTCAAGTGCTCATGATATTGTTGACCTTGAAATTATAAAACCAGAAGTAAAATACCGTCTTGTCTGTTGAAAAGTTTAAGTGTTGAATTGCTTGTTGCTATTACTGCAATGTTCTGTTTGCAAAGCTGACTTTTTCCAGTGCCCTTACCAGTAAAAGGCAGGAGGATTTCCTGCAAGTGGTGTCCTTAAAATCCAGTTTCTGAGTTGAGAGATTTTGCTTACATCTGCTAAGTCACTAACAGGATGGGTGACCCTGTGTGTGCTACCTCACTGCCTCCTTCACTTCCATTGCTCTGGGAAAATGAAACATTGCAACTGGCTGGAGAAAGGAAATCCTCTCTCTTTCAGAAATGTTTTAACCTCACATTCAATGTTCCCTCGTGTGGTATCAGAATCTTCTAAATATATGTGTTTGCCTTACACATTTGTGATCCTGACATAGTTCTGGGCTCTTGGATGATTATGTGTGTTCTTGTGTGTACATGTGTGTTTTAAAGCTTAATCATTCGTATTGCTATTTGTGCAGGACAAGAATGCAGCTCCTTTGCTGTTGTCAGATGTCATTGCCAAAACTTTGTTTTCTCAGCTTTCTGTTTTTACATTCTCACTTTTAGAACCACATGAATTTAAATTAAATAGTAAAATGCAGTCCTGTTTCTTCCAACTTCTCTTGCAGAATTGTTTTCAAATAACTGCGCCACAAATTAGGAGCTCCATGCTTTTTTCAGATGTTGTCCCCAGCTGCTATAATTTAACATAGTTCTGTTGACTTTTGGTTTTGATTTGCAACAGTTAAACATATTCTCTAAGTCAGTCATCACTTTGCTTTAAATAGATACTGCAAGACTGTACTGACTCTGCAAATAGTTCTGTGTATCAATTCTGCTGCAATGCCTAGATATATATGGTAAATTGAAAATACCGATTGTCCTTTCCTGTGTTTATCCATCAGGACCTAACTTTGTTGTGTGTTCAATTGCTGCTTTTTGTCCTGTTATATAACATTAACATTGCATTGCTAATCCTTAATGGATTGTTTTATTTCCCAAATGACTTTCGTGTAAATCATTTAGATGTTCTATATTGACACCATCTTGTAATGGTCTCTTGCTTTGTAATTGAAGAGGATTCTCTTGTGGGATATTTGAGTTTTTCCATGTGTTTGCTCCTGACTATGCAAATGGCAAACCACTTTCAGACCTGTGGCACCAAACATGCCCCTTGCTGTGCTGTCCAGAGACAGCTGCACACGGAGAGCAGGCTGGAGACCATGGTGCAGTGTTTGCATTTCTGTTGTTCACTTGAGAAGGAAATGTTGGGCTTTTTCAGGTTTGCTTTCTGCTAGCGGGAGGTAATAGAAGGAGACACCAGCATATCATGGTGCCATCACCCTCTTCCCCCCTGGCCCCACCTCTGTCTGCACTCCGTGTTTCGACAGATTTTGCCACTTAATGCAAAGAACACTTCTAGAGAGACTACTTCCAGGTTCTGTCCCAAGAAAGCTTGTTTCATTTTTTGCTTTATTTTTTGAAATTATCTTTTGTGGTGGTTTCTTAATTTTCAAAGACTTCTCTGGTTTGTGCTTTACTAGGATTTCATCATCCAAAAGAAGCACATAACTAGCTCTCTGCAGGGTGTAGCTGGCTGTTGATCCCATCAACTTAGTTGCAGAAAATCCTGCACCTTTTTTGCATACTCCCTGAAAAAGTCTTTCGAGAACAGCAGTGTCTGTGGAAGTCTCAGATGCTGTCATCTGCCCAGAGACTGCTGGGACAGGAGCTCTGGTGCTGCCTGCATGTGCTGCAGGGTTGGCTGGGGCAATACTGGCACACTTTCCATGGAACTCGTGCCTGGGACCTGCTACAGTGTGCAAGGGACGTTTCCAGTGTGCTGGCTCCACAAAATATATTCAGGGAACATGGATAGAAAAGCATTGATGTCTGTGTTTGGGTTTGAAAAGGTATTTGCAGCAGGAAGAATTAGACTTAGATTGTCTTCACAGTGTTAAACCCCATTTCCTTGTGTTGTTGCAAGTTTTCAGTCCTTTTTCTGCTCTCTTAAGTATTACAGTTCTTCCTGATATGTGTTTAAGGATTTTTTTGTTGCTACCCCATCATCATAATTTTTGAGTACCTTCTATATAGTATGGACAGCTGTAACAAAGTCTTATATAATATATAAGCTTGCGTTAATAAATTATTAGCTGCCCTTCTGGGGCAATTAATGACTGGGAGCCTCTTGTTAGCTGCACTGGTTTCACCCTCCAGAGTGTTACAATGTACAACAATTTT
Organism: Certhia americana; assembly: GCA_018697195.1. NCBI lineage: Eukaryota > Metazoa > Chordata > Aves > Passeriformes > Certhiidae > Certhia > Certhia americana. The sequence goes on from CM031857.1 coordinate 102,502,434, forward strand.
CCTCATGTGACTTCTGTCATCTTTAAAAGATTTCACAGTGTTTCTGAAGGCTGGGAAAACTCACAGATATTCCCTGGCATTTTGTATCATCACCACAAGCTCTTGTGCAGGTTTACAGTATATCCTGGCATCCTGTGCTTACTCCCACACAGCCTTGTGAAATCTGCCTCAGAGAACACAATAGCCTCATGCTGCAGTCTCTGAAACTTGCCTTTTGACCCTAAACCACTGAAAACACTTGTCAAATGCCAGAGCAGGAGCTAATGTTGGCATTTTGCAGCTCAGAGAGATGTCCAGTCCCTGTGAAGGGTTTCAGGAAAGCTCACCTTTATGTCAGGGTGGGCTGGTCACTGAAAGGTATCAAAGACTGTGCTGAGGTACCAAGCTTGAGAGGAATTCTTCTTCTTTTTTCCCAGTAAAAAACTATAAACCAGCAAGAGAATAAGGGAAACTGAGAATAATTTCTCACATGTGTAACTTCCCAGTTGCAGAAATGAAATTCAAGCTGGCAGTGCTTTCACAAAATAGGGCAGAAGAACTACAAACTCCCCTGACTAGCAACAAGTATCATGCACTGTGCCCAAGAAGGCGTGTCCATGGGACATCCTAGGCAGCATTTGCCTTCAAGGAGTTAGTGCTAGTGAAAAACATACTCTGAATAAGGTTGGGTAGTTCAAATTCTAAAATACAGGTCTAGGGAGGCTTCTGTCTTTTTAATGAGAGGGCTGTAATGCACAGTACAAATGGGATGTCTCAGAAGAATCAGTGTTTGCTAATTAAACACTATGGTATGAAGTGGTACGCTGTGTACTCTTCTAGGTTTTGCTTCTCTGCATTTTAGGTGGAGTGTCTTCACTTTGGCAGGTTTCAGGCAACAGTGAAATGTAGGAGTCAGGACAAATAACACATGAAGCCTGGATTGCACACACTGGACTTGATGAGGCTGTGTGGCTGAAATTAATAGGGCAGTTTGCTTTTATGAGAGCCTCTTTCCTTAGAGAGGACATCATTAGTGGTGTACTGTCATCTGACCACCTAGTTTTATCCTCACTGAGAGTCAAGGGAGGAAGCATTAAGATACTGTTATCTTCCCCTCTGGAATTAATGCCCAGGATTAAATAATCAGAGCTATGAGAAATTGAGGTAATGTTTCTCACTGGAAGTATTCCATGTGAAACTGGGGAATAGGACAAAGAGCACCACCTTCTGGGACACTAAGGAGGGTGTTATTCTAACTTACTGCATCTATTATCAGTCCTGTATCACCAAGAGCATTTGCCAAGTTGGAGTTTGGGGGTTTTTTTGCCTGACATCCTTCTGGGCAACACAGCCCACGCATGCTCAGACACTGGAGTAGGTTTATGAAATGTCTACTTTTTCTGAGCTTTGTTTTTGTGATCTGATTTTTTATTCCTAATTCCCATTTGAGCCTTCCCGTGGTACCTGACTGGGCATTTGCACTCCTGTGAATACTGAATACCATCAGCATTTTATGCCTTGTCTACTTGTCTCATTGCCTCCAAGGCACAGTTTTTGCTGTTAACTCAGACTGAGCTTACCTAAAAATGCTGCCTAATTATGTTTAAAAATATGACTACCTTAGATAAACAACTCTGTGTGTTCATTTCTAAACATGTTCTTTAATTAAAATTTAAAATGTATTAAATAAAGCTTTTTCAATTCTCATATGCAAAAGCAGCTCCACTGCAGAAGTGAGTTTGTATTCTAAACAAAAATGATGGGATACAAAAACTCTATATCCTGATTTTAAATTTCAGTTCAGGGGGAAAAATTGCCTGCAGTGTTTGAAAGCCAAATATTGAATCATTTACTGAGTAGCAGTTCAGAAAGCAATATGGGCTGTCAACAAAAATAAGAATAGTTTTAATTTTAAGCTTGTTAGTGTTTATACATGTAGATGCATTTTGCTCAGAAATGTTTTGTTGCCACATTTAAAATTTTATTTTATTCCCATTGCCCTTGCTGCTAAAAATGCAGAGAGATGAATTCCTACTTTTCTTTTGGTTTTAATAGCTTTGGGTGTCATTGCCAATAAAGGTCATTTGCTTTTGCCTGAAATATATGGATTAAATTGCATTTTTATATGAAAATAAGTTCACAAGAGAATTTCTTACCATGACCGTTCTTCCAAATTGCTTTTCTTGCTCAGTTTCCTTAATTCAGTTACTGAGTTGGGGACTGTCAATGAAACTTTGCTACTCCCTACCAGAGACCCCATCGGGTTGGGTGGTGAAACAAGGAATCTGTATGTCTGAGAATATATTTCTGGTGGGGCTTTTTTTTATGTTCTGCATTAATTCTCTTGCCAGGTGTTGTGTAACCAGTCTATTTTACATTTAATTTTTCCACTTCATGGTGTTAGCAACCTCTGTCTCTGCTGCTGTCCTGTCTGAGTCTGGCTGCAGGGATGCTCTCCAAGGGAAAAGATCACTCATAAATGGTAAAACACTTCACAAGCAACAGAGGGAAGACAGTCCAAGTCCTCTAGGGCTCTCTCTTTACCCCATTGCTGTTCCTTCCCAGTTCGTTGGCCTGAGAAGTTTTGGTAGCAATATTAAAAATGCTTTTTTTGTGCTTGCTACTTCTACTCCCTCAATTCTAAATGTGCATTCAATTCCGAAGCTATAGTCAAATTTCCTAAATGAGGTATGTAACTTCTCTGAAATTATTTTATGGATGAAAAGGAAAATCCAGCTTTTTTTTCATTAACCCATAATTTTGCATTGAAAAGAGGGTTTTCCTGTCCTAAAATTTAAACTTACATTCATTTTGGTTTCAAACATGAAAAACATGCGTTTTTATATAATTTATATAAACCTTCTCACTGAAACCTACTGAAAATTGTTTTAAATTCATTCTTAGATTTGGCTACTGCAATTTAGTTGAAATTTTTCCATTACAAAGCCATTTTTCACTGGGATTTCTGCAGAACTGGGATAGTTCCTCTTTGAGATATAGCAAGGGCTTGGCCTAATCTCAAGGTTTCTAAATGCAAAAGGAACTGAAATCTACAATAAGAAAGTTAGCTACCTGTCATTTACATGAGAATATTCTTCTGAAATGAATAATTTTAAATTTTCAAATCTAAATGAAGATGAAACCCTTTCTATAATCAATGATAATTAAGTCAGATGATGGCATAGTACCAGTAGGACTAGGGGAACAGAGGAGTACTAAAGTCTTTTCAGAATGTATTCATTACATCTCCAGGTGGTATCATCTGTGGTGTGTGGATCTAATGTTCTTTCAAGGCAGTCATTAAAACAAGGATGAACTTGAGTCAGTAGTGCTTGGAAGGACATGGAAGGGATATAGATTTATTAAACTAGACCCTAGAAAAGCCACATTTGTTACAAAACAGTTCAGTTTAATCTATTTTTTAAAAAGAAGTCTTCAGATTTTTGGATTTAAGGTGGACATTTTCATGGAGGTCTATACAATCAATGTTGTAGGACAATTTCTTGTGAATTGTCCTATCATGCTAGCCTGGCTTTCAGGCTGTCTTTCCTTGCAGTCATTAGCTGCTGCTCCAGAGAGTCACAGATCTGTCTAATCTGCCAGCCCTATGCAACTTCCTTGGATACCCCTGGACAGCTAAAGTGGCACTAGGTGCTTATTTTTTGGCATCTTAATCTCCTTACTGATTTCCTAAACCTTTCCAGTGCAGGAGGGCAGTGTATATTGGTTAAAATCTTTGTCCCTGCAAAGACCCTGGTGAAGCTGTAAGTGTGATGTGCCTATTCAGAGATACGGAGCTGGAAATTATTTGGAATATTATCCATTGTAGTTCTGCCATCTAAATCTGGAGCTGCCATACCTTCTTAGTCTTACATACCTCTGGTGGTGGGCATTCTTCATTCCCTCCAGACAGTGCTTTACTTCTTTGCTGTTTGGGTAAGGAATTATTTTAATTTTTTTTTCTGCTAATGGATATTGAATTGTTCCCTCTGCAATTTAAACCCAGCATTTCCATTCCCTTATGGCTTAGAAAACAGACTGCTCCATTACAGGAGCTGTTCTTCTGAGCTGAAAAGTTGTTGTGAAGGTTGGTTTAATTTTTCCTGTACTTAGTGTTTGCTAAGTATTGCTAAGACTCCTCTTGTGCTGAGTGTCCCTGTGTTTTCCAGGCTGACTCCCATCTCTTCTGCCATGGCAGTGTCCAAGCTGGGTGCAGCACATCTGGTTGGGACCAGGAAAGTTGCTCTACCCTGGCTGTTTTACCCTGCTCTATACTGTGATAAGTGTCTGTTTGGCAACGATGCTGTACTTCATATTTCACTTGGGGCTGTACAGTGTCCCAGATGGTTTTCTGCTTAATGGTTGTTTTTCTAATTGTAGTTGTGCTGGGTTTTTTTTCTGGGCCTCTTACCTATCCGTATTAGGTAGCTCATGTTAATAAAAGCCTCAGCTGAATTAAAACATCAAATTAATTGGGCTAAAACAAACTGACAAATATGTATGACATTTTCTAAAACCAACAGCCTGACTAGGTGTAAAAAAAAAAAAAGCCTTGCAGACTAACCTGGTTTGCCAGGCTCTGTCTGCTAGCACAGCTTTTACCATATTGTTATATAAAACTTGGCAAGGGATTTCATCCCTCCAGATCATTCCAGCTCGGAGACTATCCCCTAGCAGTCTCGATGTTTCCTCACACTTTGGTGCCTGTGGATTTTAGTAAGTTTATTCTCTTGCACTGCTCAGGCTACTAGTGCCATCTGGGACTGTTTCTGGATGTAGAGCAGCCTCAGGGGAACCCCACATAGTGCAGCCCCTCCCTTTAACAGTGACCCTCTGGTGTCTCCTCCACCTGGGCTTGGCTTTTGCTGTCAGAGAACGCCTTGGGTAGGGAAGGTGGCTAATATTGTTCACTTCTGAGAGCTGAACTTCTAGAAGGAAAAGATGGTTCCCTGTGTCACACACCTTCTGCATCTAAATAGTCAAGGAAGACATTACCTTGACTATTACCTGGAGACATTACCTGGAGTTAAGTGAGGAGCAGGAGGCTCATTCTTTTGTCACTTGTGATTCCATCCATCCTTCAAATTGTTTAGTGCTCAGAGTTTATAGTAGCCATGTATGTTTAATCTGTAAGATATTCTGTTGCTTTTTAACATTAAGAATTTCCTGTTCTTTTGAAACAAATATGATAATACAGTATTAACAAACAAAAAACAAAGCCCTGTAATTAGGCAATTTTGCAGTTCTCATTCATTATTAAAAAAATAGGTTCCAATGTTTTTAAAACACATATTTCAAAAACAAGAAGATAATTATTTTTTGTCTCATTTTGTGCCCCAAATTTGCAAATTTTGGAATCTGTTGATGATAGTTAACAGTCCAGCATCCTCATACTAGTGTGGTGCTATTAAATACCATGATTTTATGAAAAAAGCATGAAACAAGTTCTCTGCAGGAACTTACTGTATTTACATGAAGAAAATGGCTGCATTTTAAGTAGGTTTTTTACTTTCTGACTTCACATTTTGAGTACTGCTGGCACAAAATAACACCAGCTAATTATTTCTTCTCTTCTGGATTCCAGAGGAATAAACTTAGGGCTTTTGGAATATAAAATATTACCACTGATTTCTTTTAAAGTATTTGAGTTGTTTTCACCATCAGAGAGTGGGGAGAGAGGCTGCCAAGAAACTTCAATTTAAACCATCTTTCAGCCATTTTTTGAAATGTTCACTAAATCATGAGATGATTTACAGGCCTCAAGGAGGAAGCAAAATTAAGGAAGCCTCAGTTAGGAGATTTCTCCTGGCTGAAATTCAGGGATGGACAGAGATCAGGCAGTGACAAGGGCAGAAAGTTTACCCTTTTCACTTTACTCAGCGCCACTAATGAGAATAAGTAAGAAAACTCAACTGGGGATCCTTGTGCTTTTAGTTCCAGGTTAAAAGGAGCTCAGATTTCGAGTGAGGAGGGGATAGCCTGGGGAGGCTCCTGGAACAGCTCCTGGAGTGGTACCCGGGGGCTTGGCGATGCCAGAATCCCTTGTTAGTGGGGTTTCCTACATGTGCAAAGTGGTCTTTATGGAATACTTGAGAGATGGTGAATATGAGACAGAGAATTACAGAATGTTTTCCTGCAGTAAAAATGGTAAAACCTGCTTTAGAATTCATATAACAGTATTTCAATAGCTTCTACTCTTGGCATTAAAGGGAGATTTTTTTGCTGTACTAATGTGCACACTTGAAATCCAATCTAAAACTCATACGAAATCTGTAAAAGGCTTGAAGCTGATTATTCTGTGTGAGTTCCTGTTTCTTTCCTCCCTGTTAGAATGTCTTGCCATTTATTTTAAACTTCTATTTTAAAAAGTTTTTCTCAAGACATCGTCTTTTTTTATCAAGCTAAATACAGATACATAATTTTACAGCAAAACAACTGGAGTTGCTGTTTTCTGTTTCTTTAGAAGATGGGAGAGAGTATTTTTATTTATTTCCTTCTGGCTGTGTAAAGAGCCTGGGGAAAATTCCATTTAAATTTTACACTCAAAACTAAAACTATCCAAGACTAAATTATTAATTTTTTACGTTGTTCTGCATACCTTCTCCAGTGTCACTGTATGATCTAGGTATTTCATATCCTGTTTCTTAATGTATCATCAAAAGTTTCATGTAATTATTTGGGGGGCTAGAAATACTTATTAATGAGCTAGACTAATGTAACCATACCAAAAATTTTTTATACCAAGACACTGAAAATTCAACATGGTTTATGAAATGGGCAGACTGTGGAATAAAAATAAAATTTAAACAGAAAAAAAACAAAAAACAAACAAACCAAAAAAAAAAAAAAAAGCAAACCACAAATGCATTTTAGTGTACTATGGATTAATAAATCAATAGTTTCCAAGTTCTCTACTCATTTTGTGTTTTAACCTTGAGTTCACAAATTCTGCCAGCAGATAAGGACATCTTATAGTGGCTGTCATGAATCTTTGAGCATAAACATGCTATCCTTGTATCTAAGCAAACTAAGAAGTTGAGAAAATTCATTTTATGAAAGCCCTGCACTGCATATCTGTAAAATGTCTCTGTAGTAAAAGAAGAGGGAAAAAAGATGTGTGTTAGCTTTCCTGGAAACCTTGTTTAAAGGATGGCTGAAATTTTTGGTACAATTATTTCTGAACTATTGTTAGAAGGTAGAAGGAAGTACGAGAGTTTTCATAAAGTTAAAAGTGATTGCCTTGAAGACTCACAGTTTGGAAATGGCTTTTACAGTTAATGCAACTCAGAACAATGTCAGCCACCTTCTTCTTGGCCTGTCCCATCCCAAAAGATCTTTTTACTCAGCTTGTGGATGTTGTGGCTAAACAAGACTCTGGGATTCATAGGAGAGTATAAAAGTCACTTGAAGTAAAAATAAGACTCTTCAGTTTTGAAAATAGCACTTGGATCTTTATGGATTTCATAATCCTGAAATTTAGAGGAGGTTGAATGTGGAAGGATGAGGGCATGGGTGGATGGCCCTGAGCAGCCAGTGCCTTGACTACAGTACTACAGTACCTCTAGTTTCTACCTGGAGGAAAATAGGTGTGGAGGGGCAAGATTTTATATTCTACATGGATTTGGCTTTGCTGACAAGGCTGTCAGAAGGCTGTGTGCATTTTTGAGTATCACTGCTCCTTGGAATGATGGGGAGTAGGAGGTTGCTGAGAGTAACCCAATGAACAAAGGAAAGCACACACCCCCAGGGTGGCGGAGGCTTAATTTACCCCTTTTCTTGAAAAAGAAAAGAAACAGTTTGTGCAGTCTGATCTGTAGTGCTTGGGAATTGGAAACATCAGGGTAGCTGGGGAGGAGATTTCAAAATTGAGTGGGGTGAGATAGAAGCAAAAAGTAGAAGACTAGAAATAGGGCATAAATCTGTAATGGTGAGGATAAGCTATGGAATGAGTTTAATTAAACTGTGATTGGTTTTTGAAATGAAAATCCCATCAGCCTCTAATTCTCTGTGCCATAAATGAGGATGATGGTGCTATAAATCTTTCCCCAGTTAGAAAAACTGTTTTAAAAGTATTTTGTTTCTACAGTGTCACATTTATGGCATAATCTACTGTGAATCCACCTACGCTGCTGTAGCCTTTATTTCAAAGATTGATGCAGTTTAGCATTTTGAGCCAAGGTGAGCCATGTGGATGGATTTTATGCAGGGGCCATGTTTCTATGCATTGATCATGCCAGTGCATTGAAATATTTCTCAGCCCAAGTTGTCTTCCAAGGAGAAGACTGTGGCATAACCTCATTATTAAGTTGGAAACCCTGTAATATCAATATCCCAATATCCATGTTGGGGCAACAGTTATTTTTGGCCCCTTAGCTCTTGTCTTCTGTGAAAGTACCAGCTGAGACTTTTTCTTTAAAGATGACTTAGTAGGTTATATGGAAATAGAGAAAATCTTTCTTTTTAAAAGAAAAATTCATGAGGCTGTTCCTTTATTTTGTACTCATATGTTTTGCATTTCTCTAGTCTGCTCATCTTTTAGCACTGTTTTTAATGTATACATAAGTATACAAAAGTATACAGCCAAATCTTCATCTTTTCCCTCCTGATTTTACTAACATCTGTTTCCTCCTTATAAGGCCAATGGTTGTTGTAGTTCCAGGCTGAGCGGGGAAGATTGTTCTCTGCACTTAGACTTCTAACTGTGGATTTCCAGTTCTCAAATCCCCCCCAGGTGTCTGTACACACCTGCTAAGGGTTTGCTCTAAACATGTTCAGCTTAAGCTGACTGTGCTCTTGCTGTATTTTATAGTTCACAAAGAAGTGTGTAAATCATGGTCACCAACACTTTTTTCATCACCAACTGTTGTGTTACCAGATATGTAACCAGAACAGATAAATTTTTGCCTGTTCCTACCTTCTCATGTTTTTACTTTTTCATAGAAAATCTAAAATATCTTATTTCCCACAGAAATGTTGATCAGATACAACATGTAATATACCCTGAACTTTTTGGTTACTCTGTAACTCTTTCGAATAGCTAGTTGTACTGATGGCAAGTTCTGGCATTATAGTGGAAAATTAATGCACTTACTGACACTAGATACAAAACTTCTTTAAGAGGGATGTCTACATTCTTCTGAAGAAAACAAATCCTTGCAAAATTAAAAATCCACCCAGCCTGTTATTTCTTACTGTTTAATATTGCAATCTAACATTTCCATTCTGCACAGCAGATGTGAGGTTAGCAGAACTATCTCCCTATAAGATCTCAGACCCTGGGTTATTTGAATTTTAAAAAGTCACCTGCAAGAACAAATGATTGTACCAAAAAGAGGTGAGCCCCATTTCCCAGCTAACCTGGTTAGCCTGCCTTGAACCATGCCTAAAAACATATTTCTAGGGAGAGTTGAAGGTGTCTTCTTTGTAACCCTTGATGTATCATTTTTCCGCAAAATGGTTTGATCGATTTTGAACTCAGGTGTACTTTGAGCTCTGTCATGTGGCAGTAAGGAGTTGCACATTTTAACTCCAGACTAGAGAGACAAGCATCTCTTCTAGTTAGTTTTAAACCTAGCACACAAACTATCAGATGTTTCTCTTACTTGAAGAGCCATTTATTGACCTTTTTTCTGCATTTATGTCTTTATAATTAAACAGGCTTCTGTTCCATCCCCCTTGTTTATAGAGGAGAAGTCTTGATTAGCCCTATACCATGCATTCCTTGCAGGAAAATCCTTTTGCACAGCAATAATCCTATCGGCCCTTCTCTGCCTTTTTCAGTACTGCTTTTTGAGGTGAGATATCACAAATGAGTCTCTTCTTTTTGTTTGTTCCTGCTTTATCTACACTACTTCCTACATTTATATGTAGGTAGAAGCCAAACCCCCCTAGTTCTCTGTTTTTGTAGAGGCTGATTTGATGTTTTTAATGAGTGCAATCCAAGTAAAGAACTAAAGGGAACTGTTTGGTATAAGATGTTTCTGCCTGATAGAGAAAAAAGAAAAAGGTTTGGTTTTGATGTTGGTGATGCATGCAAAGAGAAGTGTAATGCTTATTCATGTACAAAACTGCAGAGGAGAGGAAAATAAAAAAGACAATGTGGCTTCTGAAGTAAATAGCAGAGGACAATAGCTAAGTGAGCAGTTTGAGAAATGCATAGGAGGGAGGTTGCTGTTATGGGATAAGAACAGAGCTCAGCTACAATATAGTGTTTTTCAGGCTGTAGCGATGCTAGTATTTTCTTTGTTTAGTGGTGATATTTTGCTGAAAAGCACTTAAGCAAACCAAAGTGGAGTGCATAGCAAATTGCTGGGAATATATTCCTGCATAACAGCTCTGGATCATGCTATAGCTTGTCCAGGGGAACCATGTTCATGCATGTGACTGGTCTGGGCAGCAGAAACCCCTCCTTACAAGCGTCCTTTGGCTCACATCCCCTGAGGGAGCAGCACTCTTACCCACCATTTTTAAAAGGTGGCTGTTTTTACAGGTACCCCTTCCCCCAGCATCTCAGGGTGTTTTGGTCCATTTGGATTCCCTTGCATACAAAAAGTCACCAGTTGTGGTGACAGTAAGGGATTTTCTGTTTGCGCCTCTTGATGCCCTTTCTGCCACTGTTGGCAGGACCAAGGGCCGAGCACACAGCAGCTCTGGGGACTGGCACTGCTGGAGGCTGCCCGGGGAGCAGGCTGAGCCCTCCACGTCATTACCCAGATCAAGAGGTTTCTTGTAAAACTAGTTATGTCTGAAATGTGTCCCCACCTCCCAGCAGATTGCTACAGCAACGCCAGGGTAAGGTGTCAGTGGTGGAGCTGCAGTGGGTGCTCCCTCCCACCCAACACCTGCCTTTCTCGTCTTCCTTGCTTCAGCCTTACCAGCCACCATCACACACCAGCCATTCCCCGGCTGCCCAGCTGCTTCCAGAGCTGAGGCAGCCCTCTGAGGAACAGCTGCCCTCACTTTGATAAGACTTCTCTTTTCCTGGATATTGTTAACTTTGAGGAAACTAAAGCTATTTTTCCCTTTTGATCAAAAGACCTGGATGAGGTAGCAGAAGCTGGCAACTAGTCATGCACATTCTAAGATGATGGCTCTCTCGCTTCCAGTTGAAAGCTGCAGAGATCCTGGAATGTTCTCATTCTCCTGGAAAAGAACACCACTTTTAACAACTCAAAAGGCTTTGAGAAGGGCCCATCTCCAGCACAACTCAGGTGGTTTCTGCCAGTAGAGGAGCTTGACCTACCTTAGGAATGGGGAGATTGGTACCTGGTGAGCCCTATGCACTGCTCCATCACTCCAGGAGGACAGCAGGTCTCCCCCAGGCTCTGCCCTTCCACACTGGGAAAGGGTCAGATGTGCAGGAAAAGACAACCAAGGCCTGAATCACATATTGGTGCTAGAATATGTTCAGTGCAGGATTATTTTTTTCTGTGAAACAATGCCATCATACAGAAGTATGGCAGCTACACCTCACCAAACAGTGTGTGACAGAGACAGTTAGTGTGTTTTGGAGATGCTTGGGGATGAATTACGAAGAAAGAGGCTAAAGAGAAGCAATTTTCACACTGATGTCTTTGTACCTTTGTGCAGAGGTCATTGAGGGTAAAAACTGAATTAGTGGAGGAATTGGTGGAAGAGTAGGAATTGATGGGAGTGTAGATGTGCCTCCTTGCTGGTTATTACCAGTTCATCAAGAACTTTATCAGGATCTTTCCTTGAAAACCACTGGGTGCACCATGTCCTCTTGCCAAGAGGGTCTTTGGTGGGTGTCTGAATTTCAGGAAAGGCTGGGAAGGAGTGCTAAGGTAGCTCCTGCATGGCTGGGCATCACGGTATCATGAAACCCTGGAAAGGCATCCTTCAGCTTTGTCTAGGTTCCTGGCCAGTCTGACAAATTTCTTTTGCCATCCATTTTCATGAACAGCAGCCTTGTGGTTTTCAGAAAGGGTATCTAATGAGGAGCTTGAACACATAAGGTGATAGGACAAAATACTCCCCTGATTAGTTTGCTTGGTTTTCCCCTCCTAAAGGGCATACAGAAGTACTGTCTTAGCAGGCTTCAAGAGATACTATGCATGCTCTACCTCCTCCAGTCTAGCATGTTCAGGGATTTGAAATAATTTAAAATTTGCTATTTTTTGCTTTCTTTAGAGTTAAAATACAGTCATGAGCTTCTGACATTTTCAGCATTTGACTCCTGTAGCAGGAATCTTTAGTGTAATGAAATCCCTGTGCGACCCTGATTTTCTCTTATTACACTAGTGATAACATTGGAATATGATGGGCTTAAGATACACTTCTTATGAAAAGATTGGGTCCCCTCTAAAAACAGCTCTTACTCACTAAAAATATGCAAGCAATTTTTGGTTTGTCAGAACAGTACCTTGCATAAAACCTTTCAGTGCAAGCTTTTTATATAGAGATAATTATTCTCATGAAAAATAATTCAAATTTACCAGATCAAAGTACATGCCTTCAGCATACAACAGGTGTGAAACATTTTCTCAGTAATTCTTCATTTTTGTACTCTCAAATAGGCAAGGAATTTTCTCCAGGAAAACAAGGAGGTAATTTCTGTATTTGTCTAATGGGCTTTCAAGACACCATAGATAGCCAAGAAAGCAGCTCAGTCATTGGTTTATAATAAGAAAGGTGATTCCGGTCTTATTTTTATGGGAACCAAAATAATTAAAAACAAGACTTCTGAAAGCAGTTTCTTTATATGCTAATTTTGTGTAGTATATTTCAGGTTGTTGATAGGAGGGAGGCTTTCAGGTTCTGATGGCATTTTTGTTGCTAAATATGGTCCTCCTCAAATCTGAAAGAGACCTAGCTGAGTCAAAAATAGAGTTGGAGCTGAACGATAAAACTTGCCTGGGAACAGTCAAGGCAAGTTGGACTGACAGATGAAACACGTGCTAGAACATGAGGAGAGGAGAAGGAAATACCTTTGTTAAACACAGCACAACCAGCCAGGAGTGGTGCCAGCATTTCGCTTGTTGGTTTTGCCAGAAGACTAATAGTAGAGTCCATGAGTCCATGTTTTGTGTGTGTGCCTCTTCAGTGAGCTCCAAATTAAATTATCTCAACATGATCAATATTAATATAATAATAATCTGCCACACCCCACACCCCCCCATTTTCCCCAGCTGAGTAGGTTTTGACACCATTCCTGTTGGAGGTTTGTTGGGGGTTGGGTTTTAGCAAAAACTGCTGAAAAGCCTCAGGCAAATGTAGCACAAAGAAGATAACACTTTTTTCTCAGTCTGCTCAATTTATCTTAACCACATGTTATGCTATCAGTAACTTAGAGTGTTCAGGTGATCTGTGGCTCTTTCATTGACCCAGTCAGAAAAGGGATCCCAGGCCAGGGTAGCAGGTTGCTTCAGCTGTCTGCAGTTGTGGCAGGGGCAGCATCTCCATCCTCTGCCCTTGGATTAGCCTGGCAGAGGGAACATGGCAGTCTGGCTGGGTGTTATTTACTCGCACCAGGGATTTTGTCAGTGTATTGCTGGTTTTGTTCTCAGTATGGAAATTGCCACCAGAAAAAGCAATTATGTTACTTGATGATGGGCTGTTAAAGCCTTCTCTGACCAAAGGGGCTTCTAGTGGTTTAAGTTAAACATTTGTTGGTGTAAATTTAAATTGGTTATGCTATAATTAATTCCATACATTTCTGTCTGTTTTTGAAGCCCTGAGCAAGTTAATGTAAGAAAAGTCCAGAAATACACTGCTTGAAAAAGTAATTAAAAATGTAAAACACAGAATAGTTTGTCACAATAATAAGAACAATTCTCTTTAAATACTCTTTACTAAAAAATTTGTTGATAACAATGCAAAAAATGAATACCTTGCTTTTTTTTTCAGGGCTGATGTCCAAAGCATTAGTTGGGAAACACAGCTCCCATTTTTGTTTTGCACATTAACTCTTTCTGGAGTTAATAGATAGACTGGAACTACAGTTCCTGCTTTATGGTCAGGAAACAAGTACATAGCTTTTTAAGTAATTCTCACAATAAACAATGCAGGAGGTTTGGTAAATTAAATTGAGCTTTATATGCCATTAAAATCATAGCCTGGCTGATTTTAGCTTACAATAGTATTAAGAATTGTGTTGAAAGGAATCTCTCCATTAGATATATGCCTCATGTGCTTGTCTTCAGGATGTAACATAGACTTCTCCTGGGTGAGGCTTGTCCCATAGGCTTATATAATTTAATTGTTGTGTAATCCAGCAATTAGAGTGCCAATATGCAGAAATTTTAATATCATTATCAGAATTCATAAACTGCCCAGTGGGATGCTAAAGTTGTGATTACATCCTATGCCTTCTAAATGTATATAAAACCATGATAAGTTCAGCCAACTGCTCTTCCTTTTTTTTCCCTGAATGTGGTTATTCAGCTGTGTCTCACTGTTTATGTCCCAAATTAGAGGGCTTCCTTTGTCTGGGAGCAGCTCTTAGTATTACTTTGCAATAGTTACAAAATAAACTACTCTGGAAAAATTATTTTCAAACACAACCGCACTCAAACTGCTCCATTTTAAAGCTGTGAACTGTCACTCCAGTAAAAGGCTGGAAATGAGCTGAGGGAGAGAGTTTTGCAGATATTAGAGAGATACCAGAACAGCATGAGAATGACCATGAGATATATGGAGTGACAAAATAGGGGCAGAATTAGGAATGATATAATATAATACACTCTAATAATATAGTAAGAGTCAGTAATTTGGCAATTTAATGTGCTACTTTCTAGTTTATTTAGTTCTTTAGTACTGGTTAGACAGAGGGTTATTTAGCAATAGCTGTAGTACATGAAGTGCATAGGACAGCTGGGTTATACGTGCAATTTAGTAATACTGTGGTAAGTGGGAGGAAAAATGCCTGCCGATCAGAGCCCTGTAATTTTCACTACCTTGTTCTCATGGGACCGAGTGCAGCACCTGCAGAGGAGCAGGCACTGGGGGTTGTATGTGGGCTGACACCACCATCTGTCCTCCCTGTGCCTGTTCCTCACCGTGGTGCTTTCCCACAGAACATTTGTGCTCTTGGTGTTCCTCAGTGATGACATGGGGAACACTAAGGCATATATTGTGGTGTTAGAAAAGCTGAAACCTGCTATTTGCAGACAGCATACCCGTGTATTATAATTGTTTGATTTAATGCCCTTTACTGCAGTCTCCAGAGGAGTGCTGAGTGGCTCCTGCTATTGCTTCCATACCTAACCAGCTTCCCACAGGATAATGTGCGGAGGCACTGCTTTGGGAGTCGGTACCAGATGTGTCACCAAAGCACTCCTTCCTCAGGCAGTCTCACTGCCAGGCTCTCCACCAGCTCCTTTTCATCTCTGCATGGTATCTGTCTGAGACCGGGAGGTGGTGGAAGCTTCCCACCACTGAGCAATAGACAGTTTGCAGATCCAACAGTGTTCCTCCTCAGGACTCTGTGTCAAAGAGCCTTGAGCCATTTCCCTAGTGAGGAGGAAGATGTATCTGCCAGTGGACTTCTAGCAGAAGCAGCCAGGTCACAGTTCATGGCACATGGGGAAGGTTTTCTCTTCCCCTGTTCCTTACATTCATTCTTGTTCAGAGCCTGATCACTCATGCAAAGTATCCACCTTAAGGGGAAAATGCATAACTAGATATGCTTCATTATAGGACTAGATAGCAGGTAAGGGCTTCCAGTCAAAGTTCTTCTCTCCTGAATATGTAGACAGATGTAGAAATATGTACACAAAATAGGATAAAAACGAAGGAAAGGGTAGATCTTCAAAAGGTAGATACAGGTTTACTGATGGTCACTATAGATGGAAAGTCTGATATTTTATAAAACTTCAGTATATAATTAAAAAGTAAGTTTATTAACCTGCTATTATTCAACCTAACCCTTCTTTGAAAAGAACATTTTTCATAAACATACCATTTAATAACCAGGTATCGTGTAGTCTGTTTAGGCAAAATATATAATGTGAATATTGATAAGAAAGTGTACTCTTACATGGCAGTGGTAAAATCTTGTGCTTTTTATTATGAAAAAACACATCAGAGTGAAAACCCTAACTCTTTATACCTTCTCATTAGTTATTGCTGGTGTTCCTTAAAAATTTATTTATAAATCAGTCTCAAAGAGAAAGAAAAGGATCACCTTCTGTGCCTCTTTCCTTATATAGGACTTCTTGTATGAGAGCCATTTTGAGACCTTATTGATTGTTACTTTCAAATATCTCTCTCATGAGAACTTTCTGCTTCCCTTTGCTTACATTTTTATTGGCTTTTGACACTTGGCCTGGAAATGTGTGCAGAGCATCCCTTTGCTCCTGCTTGGTGGGTTAATCCCCGCTCAGGTGCATTCTGTCTCTACCACTTTAGATGGGTAAAGTGCCTCCTACTGCAGCAGGTTTGCCAGATATAAGATTCCTCACATCCCACATGACCACATCAGCTGAAGGAATAGGCTGAGATAGATTTACAGCTTTGTGTGTGTAACCACTCTGGGGGAGTCATTTGCTAGAAAACTCTTCTCATAATGCAGACATAATTTGTTTGATAAATGCAGTAAGTTCACTTCGCTGTATTCACAGGGTCACATTCATTTTTGTATGTGAATGGCAGTTGGTTTATTTTTCAAAATGTTTGCAAGTCTCATGAGTTTCATAAATTGTAGTGTCGATAAGTATCCGTCCAAAAGCACGTTACTCGTTCTTTGTTATTTGTATTTGTTCTCCTTTAAAACATTTTAAAACCCTTATCTAGAAAGAAAACCATATGCTGGAGATTTTTTAAATAAATTATTTTTCTGATGTTAGTGATACAGAAGGAAAATGTGGGGCTTGTAAGGATAAGGTAAATTAGTTTTACTACTAAAAATCAGATTTTCTAAACACTTAATTACTATCAGTAAGTGATACTGAAAATCTATTTTAAAAGCCCCCTAGTGCCTGATAATTATATTCACATTAAGATAAATAGGACAGCACATGCTAACCTTAACCTTAATGAAAGGCCATTCATGCACAGTGACTAATCCAGACTGGGATAGAAAAATCATCAGTGTTTGATAATTTATATAATCAAACCTTAGCAATATTGCTGAATAGTCTTCAAAAAAGTGTGTCTTCCTAGCAGATCTTTTTCAGAAATAGTTTTCTAGTGCAAAATTTAGTTGAATTTTATGTACATAACAGAAGTCCTGTCCCACCATGTGCTGAAAGTAGCACAGTTCTTCCACAGATAGAGGACATGTCCCAGCCAGACTCACCTGGGTGTGAGGAAGAGCTGGGTACAGACACCTGCTAGATAATGCCCTTGCCTTAACTTCAGTCACCCTCCTTTATTTCACAGCCACTTTGGCAAAAGAAACTTCCCTTTTCGTGAAACAAAGTGTGACCTTTGAAACAAACCTTGAGAAATCTTAGTTGTTAAGTTGTATGAACAGCAGCCATAAGATGACAGGATCTCCTGAAGCTGCAGAAGTGATACCTATGAGGCAGCAGTATCCTCTTTCACTTACTGCCTTTTTCCTAATAAATCCAAGACTCTTTATTTTCAATGCTACAACTGTTTGTAGTATAAAACAGGATGAAAACTGAGAAACATTCCCTTTTGTACTCTACAAAGTCTCCCTTTCCTCAACCCCATGAGTCCTGAAATGTGCTGGTTTGGCCTTTTGTTTGTCAGTGGTTTGGTTTTGGGGGTTGGGTTTGGGTGTTTTCATTTTGGTTGTGGAATCAAATGGGTTTTTAAATTTTGAACAATAGATTATGTAAAAGTTTCTCTTGACTGCTATACTTAGAATTTAGTTATATAAACTGTTTTCCTCACACTTCTTCTTCCTCCTCTCCTTGTTGAAGCATAGAGTCCCAGGAAATCTCCGCAATAGAGAAGAGGCTGAACTGGGTTTGAGTTCTGTGTAGCATTGCTCACCCTCTGCCTCTCTGAAACTCATTTAGTAATTGCTGCCATGTGTGGAGTAAATGGCACCAGTGTTTCCATCTGGAATTCTTTCTGTGTTTTCTCTCCCTGAGACAACATTTCTTGTCTGCTTTCCAGACCTTTTGTGATATGCTCAAGAACAAAAATGTCAATGCTTGATATTTTCCTTCCTTTCCATCCTTTTGGAAAAAAAAAAAAGTCTCCTTAACAGGCGTTAAGCAAATCTCACCAGTTAAATTGGAATGAGTTTGTACGTCTTTACATTATGCACAGTTGAACTCTTTCCCAAAGTGTTTGTTTTGTTTGTTTTGGATTTTTTTAAATTAAAAAAAAAAAAAATCCCCCAGCTTTTCGTATCTGGGATTCAGAAGGACAATGGACGTTGAGATCCATGGAGTTTCATTTTTTATTGCAATTTAGTGCAGTAGGCAATAAAGTAGGGAATGCACTGAGAGCGGCCAGGCTTTTGAAACTGCCTGTGCAGAGATTGCATATCCACACAGAAACTCTTAAGTAAGCAATTTAGCTGTATGCTGTTTATTCCACCTCTCTCTTTCTCTTTTCTTTGCTAACACAGGTCCACAAAGATTCTCGAGTTCTCAAGCCCTAGCTTATGGAAGTGTGTAATGTCAGTGTGGTTGCAAAATCACATGATCTCCTAGCTCTGTATCTTATCCTTCACCCAACATTGCACAACGCTGGACTGTCAGCTAGGAGAACGAAAGGAGCCAGATTGTGTTGTGCCACCTCTTTTTCTAGTTCACGCATAAGTTGCCACCAGGATATTTTTCTGTGTTTGTAGCACGTTTGGTGGATTTGGGGCACATTCTTTGCTTCCATTCTCCTAATTCATGTGACCCTTTCCCAGTGCTTCCAAATGAGCTAATGTGTCTTCAACATGGAGAAAACCAACCAAGTTGGTTAGGATGTGTATTGTTCTCGTTTTATTTGTGGGTTGTTTGGGGGTTTTTTAATGGGTTTTTGTTCTGTTCTTTTTAAAAACATATCTACAAAAAGAGAATATATAACTTTCTGCCCTAAATACCTCTTTTGCATCAGGGATGGATATTTTAATGGAGTGAGCTGTAATAGCAGAACAGTGCCATGTCTCTGTCCTCATGAGCATAGCTGCATGCAGATTAGAAAGGCTCTGTAGTGCTGCTACTGTATGCCAGATTTGCTATTTGCTCTTGTTTGCATGATAGTATTTCTAATTTACTAATATGATATGGAAATAATGGCACATCACCAATCTTTCAACATATTGTATCACTGCTTTATCATATTAGGCTAATACACTGCGAGAGTTGATAGCACCTCTCCATGTCAAATGGGAACCACATCTCTTGGCACTGAACCGATTGGACTCAAAGGTTGATAAACTTATCATTAGAGAATTGGCACGACGGAGACTCAACTTCAGCCTCTTGCAAGCAACCTAATGGCCTCCGTTCAGAAAGTCAGTTCTTCTTGAATAACTTTGATGTTTTTAACAGAGAACAGACCTGTTAAAGCATAGACAACCACATGCCTGAATATGAGGCCTCCAGGAAGGTGTCAAAGGGCATGGCCAGTCTTTTGAAGAATGCACCCTTTCCACAATGGGACTAGGCACAAAGTCAGATCCAGTCTACATGGAGCACATTTGCAGAAAATACTGCCCCCCGCACGGGAGAACGGAAGGGGAAGAGGGTCTTGGCAGGGGAAGGGCTTTGATGTCACTCAGTTTTGTTCTGCACACCTTGAGGAATTAAAGAGGGATTCAGCCATGGTAACTGTAATTTCCCATTGCTTGTACTGAACTCCAGTGAACCCATTCAGGCCAACCAGACAGAGTCGTGTCATTTAAGCGTGCTTCACATTAGTGAAGGAAGTTTCCTTACTGTGTCATGCTAAACTAAGTGTATTCTGTCAAGTGGAGGTATGTACAGACCTTTCAAAGACTTCCATTTATCTAATGGTTTGTAATGAATTCCCGGAGGGTACGCTGGCACTCTGTTGGATGATGATGGAGAAGATACCTCACGCTGAGATTTATTAGACTCTGCAGTTAAACTCTTCGGTTCCTCTTTGTCTTCTAGGACTAAAACATGTGAGTGATGCCGCCTGGACAAGCAGGCACAAAGTATTCTCTGTATAACACCCAGACTCCAGAGGGCTGTTTTGGGGCCAGTATTTGTCTGGATGTCACTCAAAGTAGATTCAGATATTGTATTTATCATTATGTTCTGAGTCCCCTATGGGTTGATGTTTGCCTCTATCTCTGTGATTAGAATGTGGATTTTCCTTAATATATTTGGCTAAGGGTGTATTGTAATAATGTTAATGCTAATTACTTGATATTTCATACTATCTTACGGGGAGATACTTTTAAAAAATGTATTTTGAAATGTTTTCTTTCTGTTTGCTCAATGTATGGTATTGCATTATGTTAATACCAATAAAATTATATATATATAGTTATATATATATTTCCCTTTTATAAAGAAGTAAATTATGCTTTTTTGCCTCACGAACAGGAAATGTGCAGTGAATAAAATTTCATCATTCTGCCTTACAGCAGGTGACAAAGCTTACAATAGTTTTAATATTCATTTTTGAAAAATAAAAATAGTATAACATAAACTAGTTGGAAATTCATCAAATGCATGTTTTTTGTTTCTGCTCAATGGGACTGTCACAAAACAGCCTAAATATTTAGCAATGTTGTTTTGGCATCTTTAATTTTTTCTAATCAGAAACATGCACTGTATTGCTATTATTGATTACAAAACTGTAATGTCATAAATTTTTGCCTGTTGGCCAGATAGACAAACCCACTGAGTTTGTCTGTAGGAATTGATTTTAAAATTTAATTTAGTGCTCTTTCCAATGCTTGGCAAAGGCAGAATTTATTTTTTATATAAGGTTGCCTTTGAAGTACCTGCCTCTGCCAGGAATGATAAATCACTGCTAAGTACATAAAGATTCTGCAACCTGAAGGATATATGATTAAAGCCTTGTTGGAATGGCCTGCAACCCCAGCCAGTCCTTTACATTCTGTCATTAAATTCCATAATTAGTTAGAGGTGAAATGTTTCGGAAATGAATTAGAGAAGCAGAAGCAAGGATGTGACTCTAAAATGTCCTTTGGCTGCCATTTGGGGTTACACTGATGGCTTATTTGCTGCTCGTAGCCAAAGGCCAGCATATATCTGCACTAATGCCTGTTAGATTGTCTTCAGCTTCCTCTCTTTCTTTTCCCCACCCTTTCTAACATATTGTATTGAGTATCTTTGTTTTGCAGAGGCATTCAGAAGGGCTGTAATTAGCAGTCCCTGGCATTTAATTGCATACACATTTGTTAAATATTTTTCTGTATGCCTTAAAATAAAGTATAGAAAATGGCAGTAAATGTTTCTTTAATGAAGGCATTTGATTTATTCATGAAGTCAGGATTTTTTAAAGGTGTTATTTTGGGCTTAATAAAGGAAATAAGCCAGCAAATTTTCTGTCTTGCTTTTGCGTAACCATCATCTGTCAGGGCTGATGTTCGGTTCCTTTCTCTTGTTCCTTTTGTGGCAAACACATTCTGCCCAATGGGTGAGGAATGGACCTATCTGCTGTGACCACTTTCATGCCAGTTTTGACAGCACTTTATGCTGAGGTTCATATGTGTTTACAAGTCCATTCTGACTCTGATGACATGAGTGACATCTAGAAAAGCCACGTGGAATTATTTCATTTCTCTCCTCACAGCAATAGCTTTTGTTCTGAAAGGTACTTTGAACTCTGTGTGGTGCTTACAGACCATGAGGGTATGATGGGCATTCAGCAGCTGATGGGGGGTGCCTAATATTTGACAGTGTTGTGCCCTGCATAAATAAGATGTAAATCAGGGTGCAGCTTAATTAGGTTGGAATCTAATCAGTTGCAGCTATCATAATGTGCAATTATAAATCCAGTAATAAATCTGACTATCTGAATAAATATGACATCATCTGGGATAACATTTTGGGAAGTATTTCAGGCCCCTTTCAGAAACATCTCAGGAGGTGCTTCCCCAGCAGACCACAGTGAGTAACAGAGGTATCTGAGGCAGAGATCCATTTAACCTGGCCCATGCCGACACTAATTTTCCATATTCTTCCCTTGTTGAAAGTAGGATTGCAATTCCTTAGTGATGCCTTTTGGAAAACTTCACTCTCGGTGCTACATTTTCATACAAATAAGCAACTTGGTGTAGCCTGAAGTAGAGTTCATTTTCCAGGTGGGTGTTGCTCACCAGGAACATGTCCCCCCTCTGTTCAGGCTTTTGCTTTCAGGTATCAATCCCATAAACCTTGTCAGGCACTGCTGTTGTGCGAGCGTGACTGTGGCTTGATTCTGGCTGGTGAGTAATGTCGCTGGGTCCGTATCGTTTGTCACTTAACCTTTCACAACTTGGAGTGCTGCAACAGCTTAGGTTTGGGAAAACAGTGTTTTCCTCAAGGAGTCATTGCCTCTATATATGCTTCTATACTTAGGAATTATGCTTCTTATATATGCTTCTATACTTAGGAATTATTATAGTAGGGAACTCCTCATCCTGTTTAAAAGTTACAGAATCCCCACATGTCTAGAAATTTTGCCCAATTTGCTCCAGCTCCTGGCTTTCCTCAAAAATACAAGTTTTCTGTTGTTTTTGAACTGCAGGGCCCAAAGGGAAGCGTACCATCAAAATGTGGTTGGTCTGTTTATTTCACATCAGCATTAATAGCTTGTGGTAAAATTAAATAGCACTTATATCAGTGTGTGGCACAGAAAA
Organism: Certhia americana; assembly: GCA_018697195.1. Taxonomy (NCBI): domain Eukaryota; kingdom Metazoa; phylum Chordata; class Aves; order Passeriformes; family Certhiidae; genus Certhia; species Certhia americana. The sequence goes on from CM031857.1 coordinate 102,525,130, forward strand.
ATGTCAGGATATCCTATTTCATTGTGTAAAATTCTCCTAGAGAGAATTCACTAAAATCAGCATCTTACACTGGTGCCTTCTCAGGCAGCTTAATGAGTAGAGTACCATATCCAAAACCAAGGAAGGATGCAACTATAACCCCACTGAAGGAAAAGTTCTGCCAATGATCAGTATTCTGTGACTTTGGGAAGCTTTGGAGTGACTTCATTCTTATGCCCTCTCTGAAATCACAGCCCACCAATATTACCTCATGAAACAGCAGAACTATGAGCAAAGAGGGAGCTACAGATGCTCATTTGAGGCATGCAAGAGCTGTCCAGAGGCAGTACAAGTGGAAAAAGCTTATTATTGCCTCTGTGTGTCCCCTTCTCACTTACACAGTAACCCATTAGCTGTCACCAGTGCTTCACTGCTGAGTGGATTTCAGAAATGGCTGAATGTTACTGTCAGCTCAGCAATGGAGATCTGCAGGGAGAGACATCGAGGGTTTTCCTTATGCTCAGTTCAATGTCAGCTGTGTTTAGTAAGCAATTCCAGTGGCATGCAAGGCTAAAGAGATGTGGCTGAGGTGCGTGTGAGACCCAGAGCAAGACCTGCTCAAGTGTCCCATGAAGGCTGGAGGTTGAACATGTGAAGATGCTCCAGCCTGCCAGCTCCCACTGCAGCCAGCAGGGCACTGGAAGCCAGCGGGGCCATGGCAGGCTGCAGGCTGCTTGTCCTTCAGACATCCCCAGAAAGGTGACTTCAGCAGAGAAGAGATTCACAGGGGTCCACTGACCCTAAAGGAAAACAGCTAGTGCCATAAGTAGTTCACAAAAAGAATTAGATCTTTGGTGCCACAGCAAAGGCTTGCCATCAGGCCTTACAGAGGCTAATTTTAAAAGATGGTACATACCTGATTCTGATATTGAACTTGGCTGTAGTGCAAAATGTCTGAAATACCTTCAGGTGTCTTATTGTTTGGGAGATGAGTTTTCCACTTGCCTGCACAGTTCACTTTATTTCAAGAAACCAAATTTATGCTCATGCATATGAGAGGAGAAGCAGACTCATTCCATTGGGTGTAGAACTCCAGCAATTGCAGGACTCAGTTGTGTTGGTGCTTTCTCCACCCTCTCTAGGGAGTATCTTATTTTGTCTGTAGGTTTACATAATAAGAGAGACTATAAACTGTACAACTATCCTGGTAACCCAAAAATACTTTCAGTTTAGAGGAAATGATGGTATAAAATCCATATTTAATACCTGCATTGAATAAATATAAATAAATACAATAAATATAAAATTTACTAATTTTATAGTAAATAAAGTTACTAATATTTCACTAAACACATGGCTCTTGGGAATATCCTGCACTTCCACATACACAGGGACAGAAAGGACAGAGGATTACATGAATCAGAAGGCAGGGAAAGGGAACAATACTAGAGAGAAGAGTTGCAAGGACTGCATACTGCACATGAAGGCCCTGTTTTGCTTTTAATTTAGTTTTCATTCTGCTTGCTTAAACTTTTCTTCAATTGTAGAAAACATTAATATGCTCGTGCGTGTGTGTGTGTGTACAGATGTATATATATAAATATATGTGTGTGTGTGTGTGTGTGTGTGTGTGTGTGTGGTTATTCTTATTACAGGTGTAATCACATATCCAGTCAGGCCTTGATATTAAAGTGGCATAGGACATAGCATAGGTGCCTACTTGTACTTCAACAGGAAAATCTGCTGTCTTATCCAGAGCAGATGATTAGCTGCTGTTTCCATGTAGACCTGCATTTTATTGCACCTCCTGCCTGCTGTACCATGCCTGACTTAAATACTGTGTTGCTTCTTCCTTTTCTCAGTAACTGGGGATGTGAGATTTTCCTACCAGGAGCTGTCTTTCCATGTCATTGTGGCTCCCCCCATAGCTGTGCAGGAGTGACCTCATGCACAGCCACAGCTCTGCAGACACCATCTCCGTTAAGCCTTACATTGATTTCACTACTTTGTTCCTTTTAGCTTGTAGGTGGTGGGGAAAAGGAAATACATAGCTTAGTCTGCCTGCCAGCCAGCCAGCCATCTAAATAGTGTTAAAAATTATTGATTCCTGAATCTTTGTGTTAGAAGCATTTGGGTATGTCTCACTCTTGGGCACTTTGGACTCAATGATTAACCTGAACAGCAGCAAAGATGGATTTAGGCCTTGCACTGAGAAACCAACTGCTGCTTCAGAGGATTTCTTTTCTCCCCTCTGGTGCAACACTGCTAAAATCCACACCCATTCTCCTTTCATCCTTCTACTTTTTCACCTTGTATCTGGGGAGATCAGTCAGTCTCTCTCCTCACTGTTCCCTGGGTTTACCAGCCCTGCCAGGTGGTTGCACGCTGTGGCCACAGCCCTTGTCTGCCTGTTGGCACAGCCTGAGCCAGGGCTGAGACCGTGCTGCAGGAGGCTCCCCTTTCCCAAGGGGTCAGCAGGCATCTGTGTGCTGCTCTACCTCCCTGCCAGTGAAACCACGGCATGTCCAGGCAACGTTTGATAGTCCCTTTTGTTAGACATGGCAGAGAGAACCTACTGTGGCATAGGAAGATTACAAATGCTTTCTTGCTACTGGGATTGTATCAATTATTACTTAGCTTGTGGAGACTAGGGTGTCTGTTCCAAACATAGACATATCAGGGTCAAGAAGTCAAAGGAAAAAAAAGAAAAACACCCAGAGGTTTGTGCACCCAAGGCTGTTTTATCTAACTTGAGACCATTTCCCAGGGGCCTGGGATGCTTCTTGTTTTGGAGGAGTATTTACTGCATTTACTGTCACTCACAGGATGTGTCTGGAACACTTGAGGGAAATGCCTCCCCTGTACAAAAGGTGAAGCAAAAAGGTGTAGCTCTCAAATTGGAAGCAAATCTTTGGGATTTGGAGGGAGAAAATAGCGTGGCAGCTGTTTAATAATGTAATTAGTGATGTATTCTAACAAAATTGCCTCCTTAAAATCCTGAGAAAGCTGAGGTTAGCTGGTTCCTCTGCCAGAGGCAGTGAGCTCACCAAAAGGAGTGAAAATGGGAGTTTGAGCCTGAAAATTTCAGTCTCACTGTGCCTTTTTCACTAACTGTCACATACTTCACAGTAGCTTGGCTTTCTGGGGACTTGCAGAGGGAGGTACTTCTGTTCAAATGCAGGAAAGGAGTGGGCGAGTGTGAGAGGAGTTGCACAGCCAAGGAAAGTGCGTCACTAAGCAGTAAAGGTAGCAAACAGAAAAGAGGGAAATGGAGAATTCCATCAGGGTGGCAGTGATGTCCATCGGTCATGATGAGAAGTCTAAAGGCAATGGGGTTTAGCCTGGGTGGTATCTGGAGACACTGGCAAAGACCAGAGGGACCCCAATGAAGAGCTTTGATCTTTGAAAAATATGACCTTGTTGGCAGGGTAGGTGACAAAATTTATTAACTATCCTTACCTAGGCAGTTCTGTTCACTCATAGCCCCATGTGAAATCATGGGCTCCTCTGGTACATCACTGAAAGACAAAAACCATGCAAGATTTTGACAGCTTGAGCTTTAGCAGAAAAATGAATCACAGAAGCTCAGGGACCTCCACTGAAAACTGCTGGAGGTTATTCCATATATTCAGAGCAGATTTAGGAGAAGTGTGTGCCTAGAGATTCTCTGTGTCCAGAGAGCAGCGTGTTAGCCAGCTGGGCTGCAGTGGTGACCTTCTACAGAGTTCTAATTCAGTACCATCTTCCTGAATCATCAGGTTACGTGGACCAATCATCTCTTGATCCATGTAAATACCGGTGGTAACTTTCTCTCTGGTCACTTATCACTAAAGTACCTTATGCTCTTATGATCTTGGTTTATAAGAGGGAAATAATGGAATGATGAATTGTCTAACAGAACCAGGAGGTGATTACACTTAGTACATCACAGACTTTGGTGCATGATCTTTTCAACAAGTGACAACACAGTATAAGAAATCCCGCCAGTGTTCACTGAGTAGCAAGAACCCAAACAGTTCCTGACCTGTTGGAGATTCACCTACACAGCCATAATCTTCACCTCTCTCTCCTGAGAAAATGTAAAAGTAGTTACAAATATTGACTGCATTCTAAGAACTGAGGGCAAAGTACAAAAAGTTCAGAAAATTCCTATGGAAAGCAGAATAGTGAAAAATAATAACACAACATTTATGAGACAGATGTATTCATTATCTCCAGAACTGAATGCAAATAGCTTTGCATTCGCTTGAAGACAGCAGGAGCTTCTTTGTTACAAAATTCAGTGCTTGTGTATTCTTGCATTTGGAAGACAGGGTTCTCGCCAGATTTAGATCCCATTGTGTAGCAGTCTGTGCAGCTTTATTTCTGCTCCTGAGTTACAGAGTTGTTCAGGCTTGTTTGGAGCAGGGGACAAAATTACTTCTGAGCTTCAGAGAAGAGACCCTGCTTTTCAGCAGTATGTGGAAACTGTGACCTGGCCGGGCCTTCAGAGAAACAGGAAAGATGCAGCCTGCAATTTTGCAGCCGAATGAATGTGTAAAACAACTGTTGTGTTGGCTGCTGGTCTGAGGTCACCTGTAAATCCTATTAGACAACATTTTCTACTTAAAGAAAACATTACCAGAGGTCTTATTCTTCCTTAATGAGACGGCCATGCTGTAATAGCATGACTTGCATACAAATCCACCAATTCTAAAAAAGAGAATATGTTTTAAGCTCAGCTCTATATCTAACAGAATACCTCAGATGCTTTGTGGTGCCAAGAGTTTCACCAACACCTACAGGAAATCAATCAAAGGATCTAGCAGAAGGCTGAGGGAGGGGAGATGTGTGCGTAATCTCATTCCTGCCTACTGAGAGCCATTGAGAGCAGCAGCACCACCTTCAGCATTTCTCTGGAAAATATTAAAGGCTTGGGATGTGTTTGCATGACGCCCACTGCCCTCTCCCCCACCATGGCTGAACACGGCATCTTGCCCCGTTTAGAGCTTTCCCAGCCTCAGCAGCAGCAAGGCATTTAAGGGGCCTCTTTTTCTTCCCTCCTCTTTCCTCTTTAGGAAATCCTGTCCCTTTTTGACGTGCTGCTCATAGTGACATCACCAAACCAGTGACAGAGCGTGGGGGAGGCAGCCACAGCCGAGTGGTGATGATGTGCTGATGCATTCCAGAGACCTTCTGTCAGTGTTCTGCTGCCTAACCCAGCCTGGTTCCTGCCCCCACAGTCCTGTGCCTTCCTGTGCAGTCTCAGAGCTGTTCCCATTAGGGTAAGGGTAGAAGCCTGGTGTCCATGCTGCCTCTGAGGCCCATGTTGAGCAGTGGGTGCCTGTCCCGGAGGATGAGCCCTGAGAAGCACCACCCATGCAGATCACAGGCCAGCAGTGTTGGGAGGGAGGGCAGGACAAGCCCCCTGGCACAGGGTTTATTCTCACAAGGGTCATGTTGCCATCCAGGTTCATTACTTGTCAATCAGTATTGAACCTCAGGGTTGAACTGAAATGATGTATTTTGTCTTGGTGGGGAGTTCCTGTGTTTTAGGAAGCATGGGTGGATGGCAAGCCTGGATGTGGTGGCTGGTTGTCAATCCAGGCTCTAGATCACTGTAGCAAAGTAAATTTAGATGGTGTGGAGTCAAAAGTGCTGGCCTGCTAACTATTCCTGTCCTAATCCCTTCAGGGTACAACCTTGACAGTGCTGCTGGAGAAGAGACACCTGAGAAAAGATCTTTTGCCTTGCATAGTGAGATGAGAAGGAGAGAGAGAGAAACAGGTGTCAAATACTCCTGTGCCAGACCAGGAGGGAGTTTTCCCTTTGCCCTTTAGCAAATCACTTGCCTTCCACAGCTGTCAGACTGGTGGACATCAGCATTCAGCAATAGGAACTGATGGGGAGATCCCAAACTTCTGATCTCATTGCTGCATAGAAATCTTAAGAAAGCATAAAAATCAAGACCACAGAAGATTTTAACCACTCTCTAATTTCAGCTAGTGAATGTTTTGCCATTTAGCCCATTAGATGTTTTAATAAGAAGGAAAATTACAAGAAAGAGAAAAGCATCTCATTTCTATTTTATTTCAGTCCTGGCCACCATTGACCGTGATGAACCCTGCTCACCAAGCAGGGTAGCATAGGATGGGATGATTTAGGGAGCTCTGTGCAGACTCAAAATACTTCATCGATTAAAAGTTTTCAACCCTTCTTTACTTCCATATCTTCTTAAAAAAAAAAAAAAATTAACGTGTTCTTTAAAACCAGCTGCCCTCTAAAACAGCAAGGGAATAAACTGATGAGAGATGAAGCAAGATTAGTTGCTGATTGCAAAATTCTTGCATTGTATAAAGGTCTGTACAAATGCAAACATTTTTTGTGATGGGGTGAGGAGATTTGGGTTTCTGGAGTTCTTGCCTGAGCCTGAGGAGAGTCGCTCTCCTACTGTGTAGTCTGGGCTCAAATGGGAGCTGGCCTCAGGTAGCTCTTGATGGACTAAAACTGTCACTTCTAAACACAGACTGTCTTCTCTCTTGGTGACTAGTAAAAAACCCTCTAATCACTGAGGACACTGAGGTTCTTTACTTAAGGGTACTTCCCTATGTGGTAAACTTTCAGCCATCAGAAATGATTGTCTTGGAACAGGGTCAGTCGAAGGGAAAAGCTGCTTTGAACCAAGGAGCCTTCCTACAAGAGCTTCTGGGAAAGTCCCTCGAGGTCACAGGCACCTGGACCCAGGAGAACAGGCACCACTGTGAAAGCCAGAACTGGAAAACAGGCTGGGAGGATCCCAAGGGCTCTGAAAGCAGCCAGGAGGCCATGCACAGGCAGTGTCAGGGTGTTGCATGAACGTGTGTTGTCAGTGTGCAAGGGGCAGCAGGGACAGAACTAAGGGACACTGTCCCAAGGCTTGTCCTGGCTAATCCTGATCCCCACTCTGCTAATTCTGACTGCACTGGTGCTTCCAGAGCTTGTATTGAGTCACCGAAGAGTTTCCTCTGAGGCAAACATTGTGTGAAAGGTTGAAGTGGTTTGATGTTTTCTAAATGAAGCATTTCAAATGCTAATAAGAGTAATAGTTCATCCCCAGCTTTTGCTTGATTTTGTTTGTAAAGAATCAAAGCCTTTCTTTTTCTTTTTAAAGGCTTTCAGTACTAGCTAGAAAAATATTTTAAACCTATAATAAATAAATACTTCTCATATTTATGTATTTTGATATAGTATGTAATAAATATTATTTTTGTAAAACCAAACTACAATGCAAACAGCTCTGTTTTGGTTTGCCATGCTGCCAGGTCATGGCTGTGCTCTTATATTTAGTCTCTAGTCTACTGCTGAATCTTCAGGTAATACTAAAGCAACAGACCAGCATAATTGACAGCATTGCTGACTATTGAACAGCACCACTGAGTAGCAAAAATAAGAGACAAAAATAAGTGGACTTTCCTAGGAAGGCAGAGGTCGTGTCATTCCGGGGCCACCATCACATATTCTTTAGTGCTGTTATCAGCACTTTTTAGTCTGAGGTGTGAGCCCTGATGGGTTCCTGAGCAGGATGCTTCCAGGGCTTCCTCTCCTTGCAATAAGGAAGTCACCAGAACTATGTAACTGCAATACCAGAAATCTGATTTCTGGTAGTAAGTCACTGTAATATTACTGCACCTTGCGCTGTTTCTCTTTTTTCCCTCATCCTCTTCCGTGTGTCAAGATTCTGCATTCTTGAAAGTTTTTCTCCCTTTCTTCTGAAGGCAGTAGCAGGGAGGAGCAGTCACAGCACTTTTCTGGAACTTAGGAGGTGTGAAATATTCTCTTTATGGTCTAGTTAAACCTGTTAAACATTTTGCAAAGGTTTTTGACAGGTCTTCTTGTAATCATATTAATGATACATTGTTGCTTTCTCTATTTCTTCCTCCTCTTTTTGTTTTCCCGTTTGTCTCATTACAGTTGAAACTATAGAGGAAAAAACAGCAGACTCCTTGCAAGATTTGTACAGAGCCTTGGAGCAGGCCAGCCTGTCTCCTTTAGGAGAACACCGGATTTCCACTAAGCTGGAGTATAAGAAATCTTTTATAAAGAGATGTAGCGATCCAGTAGTCAATGAAAAACTGCACCAGCTGCGAATTCTGAAAAGCACTTTAAAGGTGAGACAAAACAGGGAGGAAAAATCCTGCCCCAGGGTTGGATCGGGCTGTATTGTAATCAGAGATTACTGTGTGCAGCTGGAGTCCAGGCAGAGCCCCAGTGTGCAAACAAGGGAGACATGGGGAAGCACTGCTTGAATAGCAGAAAATGTGCCTGGGAGAGCAGTCGAAGTGAGGGAATCCGTTTTAATTTCTTCATTTTCTTGTATTTAATCTCAGTCAGATGCTCCTCCTCTAGTTTAACAGAAGTTGACACCAAATTATTGGAGGAAACTTTAATCCCTTTTTTGTCTCTGAACGTTTTGATTTACCAAAACGCATTGACTTTGTAGTTGCCAAAGTCTAAAGTTAAGCAAAGCCAGCCTTTTAGAAGGAGCAGTATCTCTTGCAACACTTGACTCTTTTCTAATTGATGAGCTTGTCCAGGATGAAACTGTGTGCTTACTTTCTCTGTAAACTGATAGGATCATTGTATTTAATCGGTAGGGTTGATTAAATAAGTAGTGATAATGATAGATTTGAAAGTTTTTATAGTAATTTTAAATATACCACAGGTCATTTAGCCTCCTTGTCAGCTTCCTTTGTTTGTTACGGTAGTTTCAGTTCTGTCCTGATAGAGATTTCAGCAAACAATATGCTGGATTTCCTCAGGGACCCCATTAACTATATTAAATTACCACATTTTAAGCCACCAGATAATTGTACAGTGCATTTTGTAACAGCTTTCATCAAGGAGGGCTTTATCAACATTAATTAATTTAGTTTTCTGTCACCTAGAGAAGCATTTAAACAATATTATTTTCATGCTGTGGGGCTTCCATCCAGGAAAAAAGTCCTACATGTGTTTAACTTTCTGTACTGTATCATCTTCTTGAAGGCAACTTGTGCTATTATCTTGGTATGCAAGTCTTTGCAGGATTGAAGGCTAGCAAAAAAGGGCACCATTTGTGGGCTGTCCATATGACTTCTATAAGCATGAGAAACTGAAACAAAATCACAGTGCTCTCACACACAGTGGGGTGGCAGGAGGTTGTAGGTGTGGGTTTGTACCACTGTGGGGTCACACACCACAGCTGTGGTTCAGCATCAGCAGCCTGCTACCATGCTGAATTGTCTCTTTTGTTAGTGGTTATTGATACCTGAGATACATTATACCAACAATGGCTTACTGCAAATGGAATTGCTTTCCTTCAGGGAAGTCCGAAAAACAGCACAGCCTCTTGCTCCAGCAGGTGCCTTTTTTTGTGCTTCTCTGGAACTTCTTTCCCTTGGACCAAGCAAACACAATTTCTTCATTCTCTGTCCATGAGCTGTATTTTCTAAGCCTGTCAGCACTCTTGTTTGAGTGTAAATCTTGATTGGTGTAAATCATTCTTACGTACATGAGACCAATAATGGAAAATGCAATGGCAGCAAGGAGCAAAGACAGATTGTTGTATCCTGCCCAGAGCAGCAGTGTAGAGTGACACATGTTTGGTTTGCAGTGATGCCATGGTAACTTGTGACTAGCTGCATTACAGCCCAGACCTCTGCTGTACTATTGGCAATTGTATCAACCAGTAGATACTGCTATTACCTAATCAATTAGTCTTTCTTTTTATCAGCACTTTTGATTTCTCCTTCCTGAATGCAGCCAGTTGCATTGGCCTGTTGGCACTGATGTTCTGAATTCTGCTTGAATTTTATGCTACATAATAATATACAGAGACAGACCTCCAACCTGCTTCTAGCCCTTGATGTCCTATCTTCTAAGTCATTAATGAAAGACCCCTGTGCTCTCTTTCCTGTGATAACACAAAATCATTCTCCTGTCACTGAGTATGAGCTGGCTGGCTGATAGTGCAGAGGTGTGAAACCAGCCACAATCTGTGAGAAATAAGTTATGGTAGCTCAAGCAGAGGTCTGGTGATCAGGAGTTCCCATGGTTTCTTTTCTACAGTCTGTTCTCAGCTTGCCCTCTCTTTCTGGAAATGAGTATTCTAGCAGGTAATGCTAATTTGCTATTGTTTGCACAGCAATGAAAGCACTGCTTATGAAAGATACCTCTGACCCTTTTGACCTGTCCCATCATACACAGCTTGATATTTCCCCTTGCCATGCTACCCAGAAAGATTTAACATACTCATAGTATGGACACAGAAAATGTGAGTTTACCCACGAGGAGTGTGAAACCCATCTTTCAGGGAGGTTGGAGGGGAGATTGCTGGTGGCCATGCCATTCCTGTGCTGAGAAGCAGTGCTGGAAACCTGTGTGTTAGCTGTGTTTCCAAGGATTATGGCTGTGGCATCCAGCTTCCACCACTTGCAGCAACCATGAGTGGCTGTGGGTACATCTGAGGCTTACTGTGACCCTCAGCTCCATGTCCCAATCACCAGAGAGGGGTTATGGTACAGGCACTTCCCCCTGCCTCAATGGTGCATAAGGAGGTACCAGCAGCTTTGGTACATTTTCCCTTTTTCTGCCTTCTCTTTGCCACGTCAGTGGTTGGAAGAGGTTGCAGCCAGCCAGCCCTACAGTCGATCTGTAGTGAAGATGAGTTGTCATTCCCATGAGACTCCTTGCACAAGCCTTTGGGATGCAGAGCTCAGGTGCCCCCATGACAAGGCTGGTAAAGAGGTGTAGCTGTGCTGGTGGGCAGGAGGCCCTGTGTGTCTGCATCCCACACACCCACACAGTGCTTCTGATGCTGACCAAGAGCAAACTGATGTCACTTTGTGCTGTGAAACCCATCCTGGGAAATGCAAGCAGCTAATAGCAAACAGTACAGGGCTTGCTTTTTCTGAGGCTGAACAAGGGGGCAGGTGGGGGAATAGGGACTCTTACTGAGGGTTCTGGAGGAGGCAAGGGAAGCCCAAATCCCACAGGGGAATGTGTGGCACTGTGTAGGAGGGGCTCCTGTTGGTGGGTGCTCATAGAGCAGATAGTCCCTGTGCTTTCAGGGGCTCTGAGGCTTTATCTGAGTTTGTATCCCCCATTCTCTCCTTCCACCCACGTGATTGATTTTGCCTGTAACTCATCACTTGCATTAACTCTTTGCTTGTTCTTTTTCTCTCACAGGCCAGGGAAGGAGAAGTAGCCATTATAGATAAAATTCTGGATAATCCATCTTTGACGTCTAAAGACTTTCAAGAATGGAAACAAATATACGTTGATCTCTTCGTGAATATCTACGAAAGCAGCCCCTCGAGGGACTCTGTTAATGGCTCGTCTGAGGTTGAAGCACTTATAGCCTCGTTAGCACACACTCACTCTTACATAGAAACACATGTATAAAAATCTCTTTCTGTCCATTTACTACACTCCAGCCCTTTACTTAAGTGCATAAAGTAGTTTTTATATCAATATGTGAGAGCTCTAGTAAATTATATTTTAATGTTATTCAGCTGTGTGAAACCTTCAGTGGTCAACAATACCACTTCTTTAATGAGGATTTGTATATTTTATATGCTACCAGTGCTCTGCTTGTGTTTACCTTCTGTGAATTAAAAAACATGATCTTTAGCTATTGAGGAAAAGGATTTAAAAGCATTTTTGGAAGACTGTGGCCTTCATGCAGGAAGTTCCACATGCTAAAGCTTTTGTTATCAAAGGTCAGTTTTACAATGATATTTTATATTATATAATTCCTGTATTGCATTGCATTTTTGGAGTGCAGGTACTATTTTGGTGGTGGGAGAAAACCAATTTTTATATTTAATGAGAAACTCTAGGAGTTTTCTTAAATAACAGGGAAAAAGTGTAGTGCAGTGGTTGCGTTTCAGTTTTATCAAACACATAAAAGGGTGAAAATCAGCAGACAAAAAAAGACTAATGTGAATTTAAGTGTCAAAAGGTTAGGTCTTATTTCCTTATGCTTTCTTAAAGTCTGTTGCTAAGATTTACCACCAGTGCAAAGGGATGCTGGTTTGTATTATAATTAAGACCAAATTGTGTGTTGTCTTAATCACATTAGGTTGATTTAGAAAAATAGAGTATTAGTTATGGTACTGTGATTGACAATGCTTTTGCACTGAAGGTATCGGTATAATGTGCAGATTTTGCAAAAGAGAAAATGTAGACTTTCAAAATCCTTGGCAGCAGCGTTTCTTTAGGCCAGAAAAGCAGCAATGGAAGTTTCCCAATGAAATGCTTCAAATCTGAGATGCTTTGAAGATTCCCACAATAGAAAAGGAGTGAATAGGATTTTTCAAGTAGTTTCCTATGTGTTTTCTGAGCTGTGAAATTTGGCTGTATTGTATGCAGGGATAATGTGTGATGAGAAAAGAGCTGAGCACAGACCCTGAAAAATAACCGAGGAGTGAAAAAGCCTCTGGTCTGCTTTTGAAGGGGAAGGGATGTCTCCAGTTCTGCTGAGTTCACAAGCCAATTAAAATGTTTTAAACTTCCATGAGATTTGTTATCTGCTGGAGACAACCCAGTGAATATGAGAGGAAATAGCTCCTTAGAGTTAGGTACATGCCTAAAATAAAAGTGGGAGGGAACTCTTAAATCATATATTTACATTTTATGGGCTTTGTTTTGAAAAATGTTAAGAGCATGACAAAATATTTCCGCTCCTCTTCAGTATTTTGCTGCATAAGTTAGGACTGACAACATGATTTAATAATGCTCATGTGGAAAGGAAAAGCCTCCTTTATAATTTAGTGAGTTGTACTCTTAACCAGCTTGAGACTATTGCCTGTACAGCTCAGTGAATGTACTTTAAACTTTATGAACTCTGATATTTCTTGGCAGTTATATCCATGAAGGGATGAAAGAAAGAATGGACAGATTTATTTTCTCTCTCCTTTCTTTCTTTCTTCCTTTCTTTCTTTTCTTTTCTTTTCTTTTCTTTTCTTTTCTTTTCTTTTCTTTCTCTCTCTCTTTCTCTCTCTTTCTCTTTTTCTCTCTTTCTCTTTCTTTCTTTTCTTACTTCTCTTTTTCTCCTCTTTTTCTCTCTTGCTCCCCTTTCTCTTTTTCTTTCTTTTCTCCTTTCTAACCTTCATTTTCTATCTTGCTATTGCATTTGGATTGCAAATGTTCTGCAGATTTTGCACAACTGTACAGAAGAGTGGCCTTTCTGTAGCCCATTTTCAGTAATCCTATATTCAAGTCATATGGATGACAAATCATGTATTAACGTTTGTATAGAATTCTGGATCGAGTGTAAGATTTGTACTATTAGAAGAATATTGTTTGTATAAAATGGACATTTATTTACTGCATGGGTACTGACTTGTATATTAAATTTGTGAGGTTTTTGTAAATTTCTCTTTAAAAATGCTTGACTTGAAATGGGTTGTGCTATTGCTCCAAGCATTTAGATTCTCTTGCTATTGTTTTACTGGACCAAAAGTAAATATATTCATATGAAAAACTCTTTATATCTGATGGATGTATATGCACATTGTGTAGTTGATTCCTTGTCAAAACCAAGGCAGTTCAGAAGACTTAGATCTGTTGCTATGCAACAGCCATTCTGCCTGCACTTTACATTAGTAAAGTTAGCTTGATTGCTTTAAAGGTGAAAATTAAACATTACAGTTTTTTAAGCTAGTCTAGTGACAAAGAACATGTGTCCTCTCCATTGTGCTGCCTTCTTTTATGGCTATTAAATGTTCTTCTAAATATATTTTTATTGTATTAACTCTCAGCCTAGAAAGGGAACACTGTAAAATGAAGTACAATAAATTTAGCTTTTAAATGAACATTATGGCTCAAGATTCACTTTACTCCATACCAGATTGATTCTGTGGCATCTGACCATTTTATCTGCATTTCAGAATTCCATGTCTCTTAAAGTACCCCTGTGTGACTTCAAACACTGCCAGTGTGGCCAAAAGGGAGTGACATTATTGCTGATTTGTATGTAGGCAGGCACTGAGTAAAGACTTCTGAAAACCTTCAGCTACCTCTCTCCCCTTTGTACTCTTTGATGAAAGTAAACCTTTTTTGTCTGCAGAGTTCTCTCATGTAGCAGTTCAACAGCAACGAAGCATTTTACCCTTATGAGCAGGTGTGGTAAAAACAGCATAAAACACTGAGGTAAATGCCAAGGCATCAGTAGCAGCTTGTGACTCCTGTAAGAAGCTTCTTGGAGGCAAATGATAAGGATACCCATTCAGCTCTGGCCATCTAAGCTAACACAGGGTTTGGATACAAAAGAAATGTACATCACCAATAGCGTGCATCTTTAAAATAACACAGACATCTGGAAGGTGTTCTACAACAAAGGCCACTGAGAGAGAAATGGCTTCTATCAAACAAACACTGTTTTAACTTTGAGCTGTAGCTGTGTCTACATAGTGAAAAGTCCCTGCTTTCTGTCCAGTAATTTCATGCTGGTTAGCTAAGACATTCTTGCCTAGTACATAGTATATCAAATAATACCTTTTCCTTGGCAATACTTGCTACTAATTCTTGTAGGCATCAATTTTCTAGTCCTTATACAGCTCTCTTTCTTTTTGCTTAGCCATAGCATAAAAACTCAATAGCACTTACCAACTGGGAAAATTACCTCTGAATAAGAAAACAGAAAAAATGGATTATATTTTTTAATATTTGAAAAATCCGACTTGCAACACCTAATAATTGCTGTCTAGGTATTGTCCAAAAGTCAAGGATTACAATTCTCATTCATTGTCTCAAAATGTGCTACTTGCTACATTCTTGCTCAGTGAGATCAGCTCCCGGCTTTATAAATCCTAGATGTGTTTTCTGTGTTGGAGCCAGATTTTCTTGCCTGTTTCCACCAAGCATTTGGCTTCTCCAAGCAAAACTTCCACTCTCACTTTCAGTGCCACTGCAGTTTTCTTCTCCAGGATGCCCTGCTTGCTCATCTTCTGGGATGGATGTTCCTCAGCACGGGAGTTCAGCAGTTGGGCAGCTTCTTCTGCTGGCTGTCACTGTCCTGCTCTTCGGCCACCTCGGAGAGCTGGAGCACAGCACACTGCAGCCCACACCATGGCAGAGGGGCCTTGCAGATCTCTTCCCAGCCATCGTTGTCGATGTCATAGCCAACCACGTCTTGCGTGGAGACCTCCAGCGAGTTCTGCCATTTCTTTCCCCCAATAAGAAGAGCTGTTTCCTCTACAACTGCCAGGCCGTAGGAGAATCGATCGTAGACCAATGGTCTTAACCGAGTCCATTGGTTTTGATCTGGGTCATACCTTTCTATTTCAGAGAAAGGTTCATATAATCCCAAAAAGGTGAATATGGATCCCCTGATTGTTGCCATTTGATGCCCAAATCGAGCAATGCTCATTGGGGCACATTTCACCCACTGCCCTTCAAGTGAGCTCAGAGAATAAACATCATTGCTTGTGCTGGCTGGGGCCGAGTACTTGCCCCCAGAGATGTATATGGTGTTCTTGCAAACAGCACTGGCATGGCCATGTATCCTGCATGGCAATTCCCTGGCCTTTGTCCATCTATCCCTGGTGATGTCGTAGACTTCCACAGATGAATGCAGCGACCCGTCCTCACCCCTTCCACCAATGGCAAAGATATCCTTGCCTAGGACACAGCAAGAAAACTGGCATCTCTTTTCCAGCATGCCCGTGATTTGGGTCCATGTGTTAAATCTTGGATCATACCGATGGACCTTGTTTGTAACCAATAAGGTCTTTCCAATTTTAGCATCACCTAAGGTACCACTTTGTACTTCCCCACCCAAGACATAGAGGAAGTTCCCCACCACACACACACTGTGGTTCTGCACCCTGTCCTGCAGCTGCGTGAGGGTTCGCCATTTGTGATTGTAAACATCGAAGGCCACCACATCGGTGACGAGTCCCTCGCTTGCTGTGCCTCCCCCCAGCAGAATGATCCGAGTTTTCTGGTTCCTCAGTGTGGTGGACTTGTCCTGCAGGACAGGCTGTTTGAATACAGATGTGTGATAATTTATTGCTTTTATGATCAAGCACTTAATACCTGCTGAGAGGGGCACTTCTGACTGTGTGTAGGTTTTTCTCAGCTCTTCCACCGGGATGAGACCATATCTTATGTGCTCTAAAAGACTGCTTGCATGATCCAGCCTGGATTTATCCTGCTTCAACCACAGCAGGACAAGATTCAACAGGCGGCATTCTTCCACCATGGGGAGATCCGGTGATTGAATCACTGCTAGCAAAGACCTGAAGTTCAGCTCGAGAAGTCCTGACAAATCCAAGTCCAGCAGCTTCCAAACATTTTTGATAATGTATTTTTCTGTGGCTGCTAGGGCATCTGGCAGGTAGAACTTCCTGGCCACGTTGGCAGAGAAGCAGCAGTTTTCCAAGGCAAGATTGTTAACTAAGTACTGATTGCACAAGCCGATAGCATCAGTCACTTGCAAGTAGCTTGCAGCTTCCAAGGTATCCTCCAGACTTTCAAATGAAAGGGGCAGCAAGGATGTGTAAATGAAATCCAGGATGTGCTGGAGCCCGGTGGGTGAGACAACTTGTAGGTGAATGACACTGGCTTTAGACTCTTGGGTATAGCCTTTGAACATGGCTCGGAAGTAGTCGCTGGAGCATGCCAACAAGGACTTGTGTGCAGGAAACTCGTTTTCTTTCACTTTCAGCAAAATATCACAGAGAAAGCCCTCTGATCTCAGGCTCTGGTATTGGGCAAGCACAGCAGTGCAGTGTGCTTTGCAGTAGGACAGGAAGTAGCTCATGGCAGACAATGCAATGCAATCCCTTGAGTATTAGAGCTAAAATGCAATTAGACATTGAAACAGCTGCCTGACTCAACAGCCATTGCCTGAATGCCCAGCAGAGCTCCAGCTGTTAGAGAAAAGCCCAACCCAAAACAAGTCAGTCTCTTGCCTGGCATAGGGGGACAGTTAGTAGATTTGTAGTGAATTCAATTCATTTCTTTATAGAAAAAAATAGCTGAATGTCCCATCAGCTGTAGGATGCTTACTTTTCTTGCCTCCACAAGTTGCGCAAGGATGAAGAGTCCACAGTTGTGCCGAGCACTTGCTTGGCTGGCCATCAGGTGACAGATGAGGGAGCTAGATGACAATCCCGATAAATGGCCCTTCGTGTCTGCTCTGCTGTTGCCCCCAACCCTTCTTGCTCCACAGGCAGATCAAAGGGATCGTCTCTGGCTGCCAGCGTGTGGCTCTGAGCAGACAGATGAGAAGAGAGCGCTGACTTTTCTCCTCTTGTTTGTATTTTGAACTCCAGTCACTTTAGACGTCACCACCCTGGGCAGCAGCCCCCTTTCCGTCCTCTTTCTGCACGGTCTTGGGAAGCCTCAGCCGAAGATCAGATCAGCGCCCAGGGATTATTATGGGAAGATTTTCTGAGTCTATAAATCTTTCCCCAGCAGCCACTAAGACAACCAAAATACCGTGATTAGTCACTGGTTCGATTTGACATGCATTTCTGGCTCTTTGCTTCACGTGACACCTCCATAGCTCACAGCTACCAGAATAGCCACAGGTTCATCCCCTCGTCCCCCTCGCCTGGGAGCCAGCCCTGGGCGGGTGAGAAATGGGGCCAGGGACTGGGCGGACGGAGGAGCTTCCAGTGACTGCCACAGCCAAAGCAGCTGACTTGGAATGACCTGGCTGGAAATCACAAGGGTAACACATTCGCACAAAGTGGCGACAAAAATAGATTCCCCCAGTTCAGCCATAATAAAGCAAATTCTGTTTATAGAGGAGGCTTTGCATAGTTGTGCTGTCATTTACCAGCTGGGAACAAACCCGGAGCCCCCAGGGATGGGCCAAAGCTGTCTTGCTCAACTTTCTCACTTTCAGTTTGTCCCAATTAGAAGCACTTACACAGGGATTATCCCTGATTTTCACCTGGGCACTTCAGGGTCTAATTTCTTACCAAGAATAGCAGCTCTGAGCAGGCTACACACTCTGAACTCTTAAAGTTTACTTTTATTTCTTCTTTTTTTCCCTGCATAACCCTGGAAGGAGGTGATCAGGAATCTCCTCCCGACACCTTTCTTTCCAAATCAATCACCCTCAAGACTTGCAGACCTTGCCAGGTTCATAAATGCCTGATCGTTTTGCTGCACTGTGAGCCAGCAGACTTGGGAGCAGAAAAGGATCCCACAGGACTGGAAAATTTCACTTTTTGCTTAAGCCCAAGGTAAAGCCTTTTTTGCTGTACTTGTTTATATTTATTTATGTGATGTCATGAAATTCTGGCTTACGCCTGACTTATTGCTGAGCAGTGTTTGAAACTGACTGGATCCTAAGGACTGTGCATGCTGTGTGGCTACTCCAGTGAGTTTAAACTGTCTTGCTAAACAGTCTGATACCTACACATGCTCTGCTCTGTTTGTGGGGAAGGACTCAAAAAATACAATTTTTTTGTTGCTGTATAGCTCTGAAAATTGATTTCCTGCTTGAATCCACTTTCCATCGTGACATTATAGACCATAAATCAGGATCTTGCTAAAAGATCTTCCCCTTTGCTAGCAATACATGTATGGGCAGTAGGGATGAAGGTGGAAAGGGAAGCTTGTTTCTTTTTCCCAGTGGTTTTGCCTGTGTCCAAGTTGGGACAAGTTCAAGGTATTTCAGGTGTTAGTGAAGCTGTGCAGTTGATTCCAAGCTTCAGTTTTGATACTTCTCCTGTTTCGGAAGTAGAAACCAAAGGTACCTCTGTCATCCCTCAGCAGTCATGAGTCCCGGTGATGAAGGACCAGGCCTTAAATGCTCCCACTCCTAGAGACACTGCTTTCCCTGGTTTAACCCCATCCCCAGATTTCTATAACATGAGGTGCAGATAAACTTCCACTTTTTTGAAATAGCAGGTGGGCACTGTCCATCACAATTTCCCTGCGAGCCTGAGCTGCGAGGCAGGTGAGCACAGGAGCTGTGCCTGCAGCACAGGGTTAGGTTTGAGGAGGGTTCCTGCAGCAGTTCTGACACATGAACCTCCTGGCATCATCTCCTCCTCACCAACAGTCCTTGTCCTCCACCAGCCCTTAGCCTGTGCTGCCACAACTGCTCTGACACAGCCAGGAAGTGATGCACAGGGACAAATGGGGAAAACCCAGAAGTAGAACAGAGAGGTTTCTGTGTCCCAGGCCAGGTTGGCTCCCTGACTGTGTGACCTCCCAAGCAGATGTAGCACAGCAGAGGGGAGCCCCGGGCTGGGCTGGTGGCTGGGGATGCACACCAGGAGGGACCCTGTGCTCAGAACTGGGCTGGGCTGCTGTGGGGCTGGGGCCACCAGCCCCAGGGCTCTGCTGAAGTGTTGTGCTGGCACCACAGAACAGCTGGGACCAAGGACACACAGGTAATATCTGAGAGGCCAAAGGAGGCTCAGTCTGAACGTCCTGCCTGTACCCAGAGTGATTCCATGTTAGATCAACATCGCTTGCTTTCCAAACGAATTCCATCTGTGGGTGGTTGTTTATACAGGCCAGTTGCTGGCAATGATTTAACTGAATTGATTTAACACCAGTGCCAGGTAAGCAGGTCCTATAATTGTATGCAGATTTGCTTTGCTATTCCCTCTCAGACCTACTTCATCTTCATGGCAAGCCAGCTAATAGAAGTAGTAAGAATCATGATCCTTATAAAGCTGTTTATTTGCCTGGACATTTTTTTCTTTGGCTTATAATTGAAATAAACCCACATCCTTTCTAGTCCCTTGCTCTGAAGTGATTTAAAAAAAAAATATCATTTTCAAAATGAGATTTTTCCCTGTTTCTCTTCCAGGCAGTTAGCCTTGTCTAGCTAGGGAGCCTGCTTACCCGAGACCCTCCTTTGTCAACAAACAAATTATCTTCATGCAGCAGCTTAGGTCTCCAGCACCTTTGGAAGAATATTTACTGTCCATTAGTAAGAGAACAGACGGTGACTAAACAGCTAACTAACAAATCTCAGCACGAGACAGAGCACTAAGTGGGATGCAGTCAAAACAGGATCTTCTTTTCCTCAGGCGTAGTTTGGAAGATCAGATCTAATGTTTGACTCACTAGATGGTGCTTAAAATTAGGAAAATATTAGTGTTTCAATGATGCTGATTTTTTGGGAATAGATAATACATTTTTAATCATGTGCATCATTTAGACTTTAAATTAGATTTAGATTTCAGGCTTCTAGTATATTTTCTGTTGAAGTGATTGCTCAACTCCAGTAGGCAGTCTGAAATTTAAAAAAAAAAAAAAAATCAGATGTGTGCTGTGAAAAATGTTGGCTTCTGCACATACAGAGGGTTTTATTCCATACAAAATTGAAAAATGGTCCAAGTTGCAATACCGTGTTCAGTTTAATATTGCAAATAGGCCATTGTTTAATAAAAAACTGAATTATTATTTTAAATTTTGCCAATTGTTTTTTAAAAGATTATAAAAAGAGTTGTACAAGTGATTTTAGGCTCATTACTAACAAGTGGCTTACTGTAAAATATTTGTTACAAAACTCCACAGCAGAGGATTACTAGGCTACCTTTTGTTCCAAAAGAAACCAGTGCAGTCCAGAGGACAACAGAGTAAATATTTCAGATGCTTGGTAATGTACCACATGAACAAATAACAGCAAAATGAGCCAAGTAATGAGTATAGCCAAACACGTTTCCTAGAAGTGCTAATCAGAAGGATCGTATTGATTTTAGTTGTCTTGTAAAAATCTTTGGACTACAGTCTGTTCTTCATCCTTGAATTCATGGTAGTATTTGGGTCAGCACATCTATTTAAAGCAAAGGATGTTTAGCCCAGGAAAGCAGCTCTTAAGAGCAAAACAGTAAGAGGGAGGAATTTTCTTGCAGCTAAAAGCAATGTCTGGTGAGATCATGTCTGTGTATAAAAGCAAAAGAGAAGGTTCCCAGCTTGCGTGAGCTGGGCTTAGGCCATGAAGTTTCTGTTCTGGCAGGGAGAGGCTGGGGTTGCCTATGGCTTCGAGCACTGTCCGAGTGGTGCCTGCAGGACACTGTCCCTGTGAGCTGGGGGAGCAGGGAGGCAGCACAAGGCAGTGCCTCCCCCAGCCTGTCAGAGAAGTTCTGCAAACCCTCAGCACCCTGTATCCATCCATGTGCCACCTTAGAGGGGTCTGTGTCTGGGACAGTGCTGGCAGCAAAAACTTTGAGTGCAAGGCTCCTTCTGCCTCTGGGGAAAAGAGAGTTTTAGTATGGTCAGGAGTCAGAGCAGGGATCACAGCCAAAGCTTGCTGCAAGACCATGGCTGCTAAGCAGACCATGGCACTCTTCCGTGGTTCTGCAGAAAAAGAGGAGAAAAGGAGGAAATACCACTGGCCAACCTGGGCTGGGAGTAGCCATGCCCCAGATGGGTTACACCAGCACTAACTACACCTGTGTAAGAAAGCATCCTGTGACAAATTGTTAAAGGCAACATGAAATAACTGAATTTCAATCAGACAGTGCCTCATTTATTTCCTCTCCCTGTTTTTTTCAGGTTTCATTTGCCTCCCATGAAGACAGATGTTCCAGCTTCCACTGCCATTGCAGTGGGTTAGACATGAGTTTCCCTGGTGAATAAAAAACACGTTGGAAAATTTTTAACTTGGGTTCCTATTACAGAGCAACTGCAGTGGGATGAGTCAGACACTGCAGCCACAGGATAATGAAGGAGAATGTGTATTTTAATGAGCCCATTTCAGAGCAGATGCACTAATAGCTTTCACAGCATCTCACAGCTGAGGATGGAGGGCTGCTTGGGGTTCTTCTGTTCCTGCGATGGCCAGGTGGCACCAGAGATGCTCTGCATTGAGTCCCAGCTTTCACCCCTGAGCAAGAAGTGCTGCCTGTGCTGTTGTTTGGGCAGAGAGGGACCTGCAGCCCCTGCCCAGGGGCATCTTCCCTCTGCATCCAGCTCAGGGATGTTCACAGACACCTCTGGCAGCTGACTGTGCAGAGCTTGCACAGCCCTAGCTGAAGCTGCTCTGTTCATGGGTCCCTTCTTCAAGTATGGAAGACCCCCAGCTATAAAAGGACCATTTCTGACCCCATGTGGTATTCCTGCCTCCCAAAGACCTTGGGGCTGGTTGAACTGGGTTCCCAACCTTTATTTGCTCAGGCAGAGGTAGTGGCAACAGCTGCAGCTTTGGGCTGTATGACAGCTCATGGCATTCAGCCCCTCCCAGCTGGGCTTTCCCTTCTGTCCCAGCTGGGCACACCCACCCAGCAGCTCCCAGCGCTGCCCCGGGGCACTCAGCCCCATCCACTGAAACCTGTGTCCAGCACAAATCCCCTGTAACTGGGATACACACCTCAGGTGTAAGGAAAGGGTAAGGAAATGGGGACTAGCCTCCCATGGTTCAATGGTCTTTGAATGCATTTACTTGTAATTAGAGCGAGGATGAGTTTTCATGGGGATAGAGATGTAAGGAACAGCCAGTGCTCTGAGGCCACAGAGGAGAAAACTGACATTTTCCTGTGCTGGGACACCACAGAGATGAAGTAAAGCTGCAGTGTTGAAGTAAAGCTGCATGTCTCTGAAACCAAGGTGCTTTTCACATAAGCTGTTAGTATTCAGCTCTACCATCCTCTTTGATTTCCTAATTCACATTCAAGCAAATGCTCTCCAAGACACAGACTGTTGGTGAGCAAAGTAAAGGTTACAGTGTAATCAGCTGCTGTTACTGCATGGGATAATGAAATCCTGATGTCTACACTCAGCTGATCACTGGAAGTGTTCCTAGAGTCTGCACACTATTGTCATCATGGCTGTGATCACTGTCAGCAGCATCACCACATTACCTTCTGTCTTGGACTTGGTCCCTCCATGTCATGTAAGTCTCAGGCTTATCCTTGGGATTGAAAGGATTGCACCTGCACATGCTGATCCTTTTTCATTTACTCACAAGCTCTCAGGTTTGAGAGTGGGAGAGCACCCATGGGTGAAGTGCAGCTGGAATTAATTGTACATGCCAAAGGATGAAGGATGGATGACAAACCACCAGGTATCTAGAGGGCTTTTTTTCCTGAATGACTGAATAAAGCCATACTGGAGTGTGACAAAGGCATTGATAGAATGTGTGTCATTTACCCCCCTAATCCTCACGAGTTACTGACTGGTGTGTGACTAGCAAGCCTCTCTGATCACTTGTCAGGCTGATCTCTGAGCCAGTCTATACTGGCATAAGGTACTGGTGGCCCTGCTCACCAAACAGGGAAAGAGACAACTCCCTCCACACCACACAGTCTCTAAATTCCACTACTGAAAGAAATTCCTAGAGTAGTTGCAGAAATGGTGTATGCCAAATTTTCTTCCCTCTCAGATGTATAAAAAATATTTTTTTTTTGTTTCTCTTTCTGCCGGCCGGCTATTTGTCTCCTCCTGAGAATGTACAATTTTGTTTTCACCAGCCAGAGATCTTGAAAGAACTGATTGTGGGCTTTCTTGTCTTTATGTTTTCTCTTCATAGTTTATTATTTCTTATCATTACATTCTGTTCCTGACCTGCAGAGTTCTTCATTGCAGGTCAGTTCAAGGCATGAAACTCCAAAGCCCCAAATGCCCAATTCCTAATGCCAAATGCTCCCACCCTCAGGGTGGCATGGATATTTATACTACAATCCACGTAATCAGTATTTATAATTCTACTCCAACAACTACTATCTATGTTAGAAGGTTAGACTCTGTTCTAAACCAACTATAATGTGCCACCTCACAGCAGAAGATGGAGGCAAGAAAGAAGGAGGAAACCCAAAAGCCATGTGCTTCCTCTATCTTGCCTTCACCTGTCTGCCATCCTAAAAACCCCATTTATCTAAAATTCTCACCCTGTGACAAAACTACACACTATTCTACTATTTAATACACACTGTTGAAAACTCTGCTTCATTTCAGAGCCTAAAAGCTCTTTTTCCATGAACAAAGGTTAAAAACACGGTTTGTCAGAGATTCTTAAATCTCTCAATGCAAAGAGATATTCCTCATAATTCCAGACTCCGACACTTCCCCAGGCTAGAGTCCTAGCAGATCATTCAGGATTTCTTATCTCCCCTCTTCCCCTGGTATGACCTGGGTGCCAACTTGGCATGCACATAAGCTGTGGATAGCAGTGAGCCAAACCCTTCATCTCCAAGGCACTCTCCAAGAACTAATGTACTATTGGCTCACATTTATTAATTTTGATTTAGAGTTCTTATGACTGGAACAATTCAAATACTGATACTCTGTCATGGAAGTGCAAAGGTTTGCCTGTACAGAAAAAACATAGAGTATGCCCAAAACAGCTTGAAAGGCTGTTCTATATTCAGCAAGTTTATTTTGGTCTTATCTGTCTAGGATAAGGATTACATAAGTGACTCTTGAAGGGAGTGACCACTCATGCCCTGAGCCCCAGCACTGTGTACCTGGCATGACAGTGCAGCAGCATCTTCCTGGTACAATAGCAGAGTTTTCAGGGGACCTTTGCATTTTGCCTGAAGCGGGAAAATCATTGCTCTGTGTTGGTTCTTCTGTCACACTAAGAAAGGAAACTGTACTCAAGTGAAGAAAAAGCAGGTGAAGAGGACAGATGGACCTGAAACTCTTTGGGGGGAAACACAAACTTTGAAATGTCTAAGAGCAAAGCACCTTCCCAATCCTGCAAAGTCTTGGCTGTCCATTGGTGGACAGGTGGCCCATCTCTCCAGGGCAGGGGGTATCTCTCAGCAGAACCATGGGCCTTGTCTGACATTACAAGTCAGCATCCCTCGGATGCACCACTGCAGCCTTGCCGAGGCTTCTTTCTCCAGTTAAGGAAGCAGTGCTGGTGTCAAGGATCCTCCTCTGATCCCAACAGAGTCATGTCCAAGGGGATGGTGCTAATGAGAGCTGAAGTTCAGTGAGAAATGTGGTTAAATGGAACTACCACACAATTGTGTCAATTCAATACCCCAGCATTGAAAGGAGGAAGAGAATAAAAATAAATGTATATGCCTCAATTTATTTAAAATTACAAGTAATGACACAATTAATACTTTCTGGAGGTCATTCAAGATCAGCAATACAGTACTTTAGGCCAACTTGACCATCTGGAAAGGGTGAAATTATGGCTTCCCTACCTTTTGTCCTCTTCCAGCCTTCCTCTTTGCTGAACTATGGTCCAACAAGCAAGTTACCACAAAGAAGATTTCCTGAATCTGCACAGTGAAAATGACAAACGTGATCAGAAGAAACCTGATTTTAAAAGGTAATTAGGTTTATATATGTAGAGCAGTAGATAATCTCTCTGCCTGCACCTTCATTTAGTCACAGTAAGATATGAATATGCCTACAGCCCTGTCAAAAAAACTCAAAACAAAATAAAACCAAAAAACACCAAAAGAAAAGTAAAAATATTAACTTTCACAAACTAGATTGGAGGCAGACTTTCAGCTTGTCATGATGCAGGTAGATACTGTGCACTGCTGGTATAGCACTTCATTACACCAGCTAAGTCAAAACTTCTTTAAAAATGGATTGTATTAAGTTAATTCTTGAAGTTTTCTCCTCCCCTCCACCCCCCCACAAGCTGCTAGCTCAGATTTGGGGAGTTTTGGGAGAGGAGTTCTTCAGGATAGGGATAGGAAGTCCAAAAGAGGCCCCTTACCTCAGGATGTATTCCAAAGCTTTATTTCCAATGAAGGGATCCCAGGAGGTAAAGAAAGGGGAGCATAGAGGAGCAGGGGTTTTCTCTTTTTCGGGGTCGGGGTCAGATTACCTGGCCGAAGGCCATAGGTCAGAGTCAAGGGGCAGGTAAATCAGGCCAGGTTACAGTCTCTGGGGGAGGGGTTTTTGAGGAGAGACCATTCCCTAAAAGGAACACAACAAATTCTCCCATAGTTTCCAACATCAGCACTCTAACATAATTTCCAGGGTTTAAAGATTACACTGTCTGGAAAGAAAACACTCAAATTCAGAACATACCTTGAAACAGCCATATCCATTCACTTTTGACACACACCAGCTGTACTTGTAAAACAAACAGTCTGTGCAAACAAACTGCACACCCTGGTATTTCTACTGCTCCTGACTGTGGTTTAGAGGCTGTAAGTTGAAATTATAAACAGAATATGAAAGCAGTCACCATCCAAATTACCTGTCTGTTTTTCATCAAGCAGGTTCATTTGCCTTTGATGATATAAAATTGCTATTAGACATCTAAAAGATCTTCTGCAGGGAGCTATATTTTGCAATTTGCTTCGGATGAACTTTGTAGTTGACTAAGTATTTTTCAGTCCAAAGTTTACAGAGTTATATGGAAATAGAGACTAGTCTTGATTTCTTCAAAACCAATAGAAATTTTGTCATCAACTCTGGAACAAGCAGAAACAGAGAACAACAGAGACACTTGGAGACTGTCTCAGCTTAATTTTTCAACCTTATATACTGGCTTTCTCACCTTTTATGCAGGGTATAATCAACTCCCAATGGTCCCGTTAGAATAAAGGTCATTTTAAAGATCAGACCCTTTACAACTGAGGCCCTTATCTGCTATAGAAGAGAGTCTGGTGAGTTTCTACCTACAGCACCTTATCTTTAATGGGTTAACTCTTGCTGTGTAGAGATTATTAGTGGCTTGTATGGAGTGAGCAGGCTCTGGTGAATAAGGATGGGGAAGGGCAGCAATAATCTCTGCTAAGATGTTCCCATTCTACCTTTACTTATGCTTTATGGGGCAGAGTCCTCAGACACCAATATTATGTGGGTGCCCCTCCTGATCTTACCTGAGTTACTTCAGAAGCAATATTGTTTCCTACTGCTTCAACTTCTGGAAATGTTTAATTAAATGATAAAAAGGTTGATTTTTTTCCCCGTGCTGGTCAGATCAGGCATTCTCCTGGTCTTCCTCATATCTTCAGAAAAGAGGTACTGGAGAAAATACTGCATTCCTACAGCTTCTGGAATTGCAACACATTGCCATAAATCCAGAAAAAAAGTTCTGCAGGGAACTTCAGTTCCTGTAGGCCATTTGTGGTTTTCCATGTACTGAAATTCTCGACTAAAAAGACAAACAAGAGGATAAATAAGCATAGCTAAGACATCAGAAACAAAAGTATTCAGGTCACTTTCAAAGGCAGAAAGAGCACTTAGAGGCCAAGGTCCTGTCAGGCAGCTAAACAATCCTAATGGCCATTGCTCCTCATGACAATGTCCTTCCTACTTACTGAAATGCAGTGATTCTGTTATCAAGGTGACACCAAATGTCTGAATTGTTCAGGACAGTGCTATGTGCAGCAGGCACTTCAAAAAACTCTGAAAGTGCTGGAAACTGCCCTCCCATGAGGCCACCACTGTAAGTCACTGCAGTCAATAAATCTTTTTTGCTCTTAATTGTTTGTGTTTCTCTTAGAAACAAATATTTACCAGCTTCTGGTTTGCACAGTCTTCTAAAGGTCACAAATGCTAGCTCCAAGGGGAGCCAGGCTATTCAACCTTAAACTATTTAACCTTGGCTTCCTGTGGCAGCCTGCACTGCCATAAAAGCAGACATCACTATGGGACGTATGTGCAAGGATGGAGGGGTAAAGTTCTTCTCCCCTTGGCCCATTTCAGCATGTTATTTTTAAAAGCTTATGTGTTCAGTGATGAAAATAGACGTCTCCATTCTGCTTATCCTTTTGGATGGGTTTGATGTGCTGGATGCTAATGGTATGCCAGGAAATTAGAATTGTTTTCTCATTTAAAAAATGTGGATGGAGGGAAGAGAAAAGGATTTTCTTGTGATTGTTATTAGTGGTGAAAGTTTGTATTAAGAATAAAAAAAAAGGTTCAGGTTTTCCAAAACAACTTTAGTTCTTCTATGTCCCTCACACTACTATATATGGGAATCTGTAGCTCCAGAAAAGTTTCAACTCAGCTACTAGTCTCAATTTCCTAAGACTATTCAGATATGAAATTACCTTCATCAGTTTTTTTTATACCTACCTTTTGTTTCATTGTGACTAAAAATTCCAACCAGGACAATTGCTGGGGAAGCTATAATCCAGCTTTGTGCCTTGACTCTTTTCCTGCTGACTCTTTACATTTGAATGGCATAATTTCTAATTACACCAATCACTGCATACTCATTTGGGCTTGTGAAGAAAATAAAATGTGTTTTGAGCTACACCTTCTGCATGGTGAAATGGTTTGGGGTTTGACTTTTAAGCTTTTAATCATCTAATCTCTTCCTTTTTTCCCTTGTTTTGATTTTCCCTTGGTCTGTTCTCTAGTGGCATTAGAGAAGATGGAGCCTCCCAGGACTGGGAACCACTAGTTCTGAATGTGATCCTTCTTACCTGGGTTCAGCAAGAACCAGCTCATTTTCCTTTAAGACTCATTATTTTTGTCATCTGACCTAGAAAAATCACAAGAGACCAGCCCCTCCTCTCTCCCCTTGCAGGCAGGTCAGTCATGTCTAGGTAAATACATATAAATAAATATAAATACATATAAAGGGTTTGCTTTCTCACCTCTGGGATGGAAATTGATATGGTTGTCATAATTTCCCAATTTGCTTGCTCTACTGAGTGTTGCATGTTTCCTGCAGAGGCATAACATGTAATATCACAGATATATGTTATATATATGTAGGCCAATAATAACAGCTTTAAATTAGGAAACAGTTTCTAACAGTAAAGGTTACAAAAGGCTAGGACAAGTTGCTTAAGGAGGCTGTGAGGCTGCCATCATGCACGGCATCATCTTTAAAGTGTACTGTAAAGAATATATTCCTTACAAATCTGCCTGGAGGCAAGGAGATGGATTAGATGGCATTTTGAATCCCTCTGAGGGCTGTGCTTAAGGATCTTCTGCTTCTAATAAGCGTTCAGTCACAAAGTCCTCAGGCCTTGGTGATTCACAGAAGCGATTTTCTAAATAGAGGTACTTTACTGAAAAACAAAAGCTTTAAATAGGAGAATGCCTGGGATGCATGCTGGTGTGTGATGCTTTGGAGACATCATAATTGCTGTTTGCAAAATTTGCTATGCATGTCAGTAAGCTGAAAATGTACAGGACAAAGGGCACGCAGAGTGTCTGCCTGAGAGCACTGCCTCCCTTCACAAGAAGAACCACTGGAAGGTCAGGGCCCAGCATCACTGCTCTTTATAAAGCTGCTTCCCAGGGATGTCATGACTTGAGAATTGCTGAGATAGATCCATTAAAAATTGCATTTTTGACAACTGAATGCAGTAGTGTGGAAATGAACTCCACCATCACTGATGTCAGAGTTGGTTTTTCTTGTCTTTTCTCCTACATGACATAAAGATAAATAAAACAGGTTTGTTTTGGGTTTTTTTTTTTTTTTTTTAGATTGGTAGAAGAGAAATATTTTTTGTTCTGGATATTAGTAATTTGCATTTCTGAATGTCACTTTCTTCTCTCTTTCTTTGAAGGAGCAAGGTGTGCAAAATATCACTAAGCCAGGAAAAAAAACAATAAGCAAGACTAACAACAGCCATATTCTTGTATCTGATTAATGCTGTACCATACCAAGTTGAAAGAGGTGCAGCAGAGAGACCCCCTTGAAGAACTGGAAGCTGCTCTTGGTAAATGTTTGCCAGACAATGCAACACCAGAGAGAGACTGCTGGGATCCAACAAGACAGATTTTGGAAGAATTATGCCTCCACATTGACATACATTGTGTTTCCTGAAATCCTGCAATGCAAAATCACTTCCCCAGTGTGCTGGTTCACTTGCTGCTCCAGTAGGACAGAATGACTTCACAGAGGAAAACACAGTCACACAAAAGAAGTTCAGGGAGGGATGTGAGAGTCCCAGCCTTGTGGGGAAGGATGAGAAATCCTGGGCACTGGGCTTTTCTCCCACAAATGTGAGGACCTCCCTGAACGACAGCAGGGCAGGACATCTCAACCAAGCAGGCTAGATGGGTGCAACCCCAGGAGAGACCAGGCTAGCAGAGCCTGGGTCTTCCTGGAGGGAAAAGGAGGGAAGGAGAGGAGCATCCCTGGCTTGCCTCCACCCCAGCAAGAAAGGGTTTTGGAGGCTGTGGTCCCACTTCATGTCTTTCTGAATCAGGCTGCTCCAGAGCCCATGGTCTGCTGGGGTTTTTTTCCAGGTGGGAGCTGGTGATAAAACCATGGTGCAAACAGCAGAGCTTCACTTACACCTGCAGCTGACCTGGCCTCTGGGTTTAGGTTAGAAC
Source organism: Certhia americana (assembly GCA_018697195.1). Classification (NCBI taxonomy): domain Eukaryota; kingdom Metazoa; phylum Chordata; class Aves; order Passeriformes; family Certhiidae; genus Certhia; species Certhia americana. The sequence continues at coordinate 102,555,253 of CM031857.1, forward strand.
ACAGCTGATTTCAGCTGCCTTGCTGGATGTGTCACATAGGCAGAGCACATTCCTCTCCTCTCAAGGGCTAGGGAAGAGCCCACATTGTTCCATTTGAGTCATGACTATATGAATTTGACGTCAAATGAGTTTTCTCAACTATGTGGTGCCGTCTAGTGCCATTTTTCCAATCTCTGCAGAGGTCTTACCCCTCGCACTGCCTCACTTAATTGCTCTTAGAGTGAGGATGCTCAATAGCATTTTATTGGAAAAACAGCCATAGCAGGGAATTAAGGGATGGCTTCATTCAGAGGTGTTAGTGGCTGAGTCACTGGGATGTCATTCAGGCATGAGGACAGACTGTGAAGGCCTTCAGATCACATGCGTGCATGACATTTAGAAGAGGTGGGTGACCTCACAGGAGATTATCTGAGAGATCTAAATTGGCCATAGAAAGTGGCATTGGAGGCCTTCTTTTACCCTTGATAACCTTCAGCAATAAAAACAGAGGATGAGCGTGCGGATGTGCATGCAGGGAGTGTGCGAGAAGTGCCGAGAACATTGTGAAGGCCAGAGGGCTGGTAAACCATACCCCAGCTCCAGAGACATGTGTCTGTCATGAAAAGAGGGAGGAGGAGGACACTATGTGCTTCACAGGGCAGAGGACTTTATTTGTTTTATTTGACTTTCTCTGTGTGTGTGTGTGTGTGTTTTTGCTGACTGTCTGTGCAATAAGACATTTGAGCATTTGTACTTTTTACCTAGTTTCTGTAGGAAAGCACAAATCCGGACATTCTAGTGACCCTTATAATTCTAGGTCACCAGGCCAGAGACAGACTGGTGTGACTTATCAGCAGCTGTGACAGCAACCAGCAACACTGAGAAATAGAGCCCTATTTATTCAAACCCTGCTCTTTCTTCCATTACACACCAGCATCTCCAAATCAGCACCTCAACACACACAAGGACTGTTGGGGGGAAGCAAGGAGAAAGATGATTTTCCTAAGTTCAGTAACAATAAAGATCCAAGGGCCTTAAGATTTGTCCTCAAGTCTTTGCCCTCCTCTAAGCACTTATCTCTCATGGTTCAGTCCAGCGTATATCTTTCACCAACCTGCTGGACCTGCTTGGGTGAACCTGCCGAGCTATCTGTTCAAAAATTTGGGAAGAAAGAAGGGGTATGGCAGCAAGGATTTTAGAATTACAGAATCATAGAATTGTTTCATTTGGAAAAGACAAGATCACCAAGTCCAGCCTGTAACCCAGCACTGCTAAGAACAGCACTCAACAGTGTCTGTTGCCCTCCCTGGACTCGCCCCAGCCCCTCAATGTCTGTCTTGTAGTGAGGAGCCCAAGACTGGATGCATGATTTAAGGTGTGCCCTCACCAGTGCCCAGTACAGAGGGACAATCCTGCCCTGATCCCACTGCCACACGATTGCTGATGCAGGCCAGGATGCCATTGGCCTTCTTGGCCACCTGGGTGCATGCTCATTCATTTTCAGACACTGTTTACCAATAAGCTGATCCTTTTACACTGCACAGCCTTCCATCCATTTTCCTTCAAGTCTGGAGTGTTGCCTTGGGTTGTTACAGCCCAGGTGAAAGAACTGGCAATTCCCCTTACGGAACCTCATACAGCTGGCCTCAGCCCATCAATCAAACCTGTCCACATCCCTCTGCAGAGCCTTTCTGCCATCCAGCAGATCAATATTCCCACCCAGCTTGATGGCATCTGCAAACTGACTGAGTTGATACAGATTTTAAACAAGAATGGCCCCAAAAATACCACTTGTGTCCAGTTGTCCTCTGGAAGTCCAAGGCAGCAGTTCTGCTGGTCCTGCTCCTTCTCCAAGAATCAAAAACTTCTATTGTTTCATGATGGCTTTGCCTGAGACACCCTCCAACCACCACATCATCCATGAGTTCTCTGTCCATAAGCAACAGGTCCAGCAGGGCATCTCCCCTGGTCAGCTAACTCACCAGCTGTGTCAGGTCATGTTCTGCATATTCCAGGAACCTTCTGGTCTCTTTCCTCTCTGCTGTGGTGTATTTCCAGCGGACAACTGGAAAGTTGAAGGCTCCCATGAGAAAAAGGGCCAGTGATTGTGAGATTTCTGCCAGCTGCTTATGAGAATATTTCATCTGCCTTATGCAAGATCTGAAATCACTCTTATCTCTAACCTGTTTCTCAGAGCAGAAACCTACACCTAGGCTGTCTTTTTCTTCTTCTCAGCCCTACCTTCCACATCTCATTTTCTGTGAGTTCATCCTACTTGCACTATTCTCCTGCACTTGATGAGTTGATTTAGTGTATTGGATTTGCATAGCTTTTGGTAACGTAGGGGACAGAGAGTTGGCTCTTGTGAGAAGCAGCTGGAAGCTCCCACTATGTCTGGCAGAGCCAATCCCTGGTGGCTCCAAAGATGGATGGGCCACTGGCCAAGGCTGGGCCAATTAGAGATGGCAGTAATATCTCTATGATAACATATTTAAGAAGAAATTAAAACAACAGTTGTGGCACAGTTGTAGTTTCCAGCCAGAAAAGAGTGCAGTGAGAACACATGAGAGGAACAGCTCTGCAAATACCAAGGTCAGTAGAGAAGGAGGGGCAGGAGGTGCTCCAAGTGCTGGAGCAGAGGTTCCCCTGGTGCAGCCCATGGTGAAGCAGCTGTGCCCTGGCAGCCCATGGAGATCCACAGGGATGCAGAGATCCACCTTCAGCCCATGGAGAAGGCCATGCCTGAGCAGGTGGATGTCAGAGAGCAGGCTGTGATCCTGTGGGAGACCTGTGGAGTGAGGGGCTCTGCTCCCATGCTGGAGCAGCCTGCCCTTGGAGGACTGCACCCTGTGGAAGAGTGACCCACACCACAGCAGTCTGAGGGGGTTTGAGGTCTGTGAGATGGATTCACGTTGAAGAAGGTCATGGAGAACTGTCTGCCATGGGAGGGACCCCAGGGTGCAGCAGGGGAACTACTCTTCTCCTTGAGTAGCAGGAGAAGCCACAGGAGATGAATTGGTCACAACCCTTATTGCCTGTCTCCATGCACTGCTGGAGTAGGAGGTGGAGCTGAAAGGAGGGAGGGGAGGAGAGAAGGTGTTTTTAAGGATTTACCTTACTTCTCATTATCCTGCTCTGATTTTGTTAGCAATAAGTTCTCTTCATATCTCTAAGTTGAGCCTGTTTTATCCATAATGGTATTTCATGAGTGATCTCTTCCCACACCTTACCTCAACTCATGAACCCTTCATTATATTTTCTCTCTTCTGTCCAGCTGTAGAGGAGAGTGAGCAGCTTTGGTGAGTGTCTGGCAGCTGGCCAGTGTCAACATATGACATTTACTCATATGGATTCTTCTCATGCCCAAAAAACCGTGTGTATCCTGCCCATTGTGTCCAAACTTGCCTCACATGGTCAACAGGTATGTGCTAAGAATAGAAGATAATGTACTGCATCATTACAATGTTCAGTTCAGCTGCATGCTGATTTTTGCATTTCTGCTCATGCCAGGGCTTGGATTGTCAGTCTCCTGATAGAAGGGAGACATGTTATGGACCACTAAAACCCTGCAACTGCTCAGCTAGGGAAGTATTAGGTGGAAACGAGGAATTACTGTATCAGAGGAAGATTACTCTCAACAGAAACTATTGTAGTACCTGTAAAAAACGTTCACTATATAGTGAATGATGTAAGAAAGACAGATTTAATTCAAGTTTCACTAAAGATACAGCAAAGGATTAAATCACTTTTCACAGTATGACATTCAGACAGAATAAAATTTAATTACCCTCTCCCTCCAAATTATTATTATAATTTTGAAATTAAGGGGCTCTCAGGCAAAGATATGGGGATGGGAATAACAGTGCTTTATTAGGGGAACTAAAATAAAACAAAACAAAACAAAACATATAGTATTACAAGGAAAAACAAAACCCACCGACAGAGTCAGGATCCAACCTGGCACCCTGTGGGTCAGGGTGTTGGTGGCAGTCCCATTCAATGGTGGCTGCAGTCCCAGTGGCAGATGTGGCTCTGTTGAAGTGATGCTCCTGGAGAAAGAGTGGAGTTCTTTCACTGAAGGTCCAGTGGTGATGGATGGGCCTGGTCTTCCTCTGAGAATCCAGTGGAAAAGGCTGCTTGGTGTTCCAGCTCCCAGATTTTTATCCAGGTAGGAATACTTGGCTCCTCCCCCTGGCTGGAGCATTTCCCAGTGGGATGATGTAATTCTATCAGTGAGACTCACTGGCCCATGAGCAGAAGATCTCTCCCTGGAGGGAGGCTGGGTTGTGGAAGAGATAAGAAAACTGCCCCAGCAGGTTTATTGACACTTGGCCATTGACAGACAATTACACGCCAACCACCCCAGTTTCATCAGATGGTGATAGAATACACAAATACACAGTTTTGGTTACATTTTGCACTGCAACCCATGACACCAGACAAGATTTAGCATTCACCAGCTCTCCAGAAACCCACAGCTGGTTACAGGGACAGAGCACTCTCATTTCACTTGCACTTGCAGTGCAAGTGTCTTGCACCAGTCTTCTGCAGGATACCTTTGAAAGCATCCACCTCATAGATTACTGCAAAGTAATGCAGTGGGAAGTAGAGATAACATATGGATAGGTGTTCTTATTTTATAAATGGATTTAAGCTTCTTCCAAAGACATAGGAAAACTGGATTTTATCAGGTTGGACTGATCTTATATCCAACCCTCTTTTTTTTTTTTCTCTACAGATTATTTTATCTTGGGGCTGCAGTATTTTTGAGGACTGAGACTAAAGAAAACTTTAGGGGAAGTTTTCATAGTATTTATTCATGCACCAACAATACTAGGCAGCCCATGTACCAAAATTAGGATCTTTCTCCCAAATGCACTATTTAATCTGCAAAAACTCATTCAAATTAAATATGCACACATTAGAAAAACTGGGACTTAGTCACCAGGGCAAAAGAAAATTGTTTCAATATTTTGCCCCTAAAGCTAAAGAAAAGATACAACTATTTTCCTTGGACCATCTTCTGTGGTTCTCTTCTCTCAACATCAATTTTTTACAATAAAAAATGGCCAACGTGCCAGATATTTTAATGCCTTCTCATAAATAATTTACAGACTGAATAAAACAAGAGATAAATAAAAGGACCTTCTCTATCACCCTTGTGAGTACATTGAGCATGATCCTGGTGAGATGCCATTGAACTCAGTGAACTGTGCCTCCAGGCTTTGATTTGGGGAACTCACATCTATAAACACAATTGCATGTAACTACAGATGTTTTACTGCTACAGTATGTAAAGTAGTACAGTGGGGCCTTGCTTTTACCACTTTTTTCTTTTTTTAACTACTTGCTTTTACTACTAGCTTACACCATCACAGAAAAGACAAAATTGCCAATGTAGTTCTATAATTCAAATTAATGCATAAATCCAAGCCTCCAGAGTTTTATGACAAATGATACCATTTGCCTTGGAAATGCAGAAGCCATATAATCTTTTAACTGGCAGTGATTAAACCAGAGTAAACAATGGGGATATATTCAAACTTCCCAAAATTTTCAGGTAACAGTAATTATTATTATTTTACCCATATCTTTAAGCTAAATGTGTTTGGATTTTTCTGTGCAGATAATCAGAAAAATTCTTAGAGTGTGATTTTGTTCACTAGCCAGTGATTAAAACTCTCTTCCCAAAGGTGTTGGTATCTTGCTAACTCATTAGACTAAACCTTTTGCTGTGAACACTGCATGATACCTAGTTCTGTTTTTACTAACAGAACACATTACCACAACATTGTTGAGCAATTTCTCTTAGATTAACAAAATCTCTTTTTTGGCATTGGGACACAAAAAAAAAAAAAAAGAAGAAAATAAATTTACAATGCAGAGCACTGGGTAGGGAGCTAACAAAGGAAAATCTCCTCCCACCTTTCATGCCCAGTGCTTGGTGACACAGGGGGCAGTACTATCCATTTGATTTACTCTCACACCAGCACAGAGACCAGGGCACAGGGATAACACTGAAATTCAGGTATTTTGCTTTATATCATGCCCCCCCACGGAATGGGTTAGGGTCAGGGTGGAGGGGAGTCTCTCTGGCTCAGCTGTGTTTGCTTCGGGGCAGCCATTCCTCTGGCTCCACTCTCATTAGGGAGGTGTTAATACACACCTGTCTGTGGGTTTGGCTCATACCCACAAAGACTCCCATGTGACCACAGGAAATGGGCATGATTTTAGCATGATCTGTTACTATGTGTTTCTGTGCTCGTTGTCCATTGTAAGACCTCAGTCCTTCCCTAAATTTGTGCCAAAATCTACCATCTGGGAGATAAAATTTCCCATGCCAGAAGTACAGATCAGTGCCCTACAGTCAGATCCTTTAATATGGTTTAGATGAAAAATAACCTCACTAGCACAAGACATCTCAGACTAGTTGTAAACTCTTTTCTAGGTGAGACACAAAGAATCTTTAGTCTCCTTTTTTTTCCTAATACTCGGTTGCTAATTTCATGTTTTATTAAGGATTTCTTATAGTCCTAAAACTTAACTCAGGGTTCTCACTGATCCCCACTCCCCATTACCTGTCAGTCTCAAGGGAGTATAAAATTTTTTGTTTAAAATAAAAACAAAACTCAGAAAAAGTATTATTTGCCTCTGACTGGTTCCTCTCCACTCTGAAGATTTTTTCAGTGGCCCCTGGTGGTATCCCTCCATTTGGAAGCAAGGATTTGAAATCTGGAAAAGGAACACATCCCTCTCAGGGATGGGGTTTTTTTTCTTTCACCTACACACTCAAGTGTGAAGACTGGGATGTAGTCCCAACTCTCTCCATCCCCTGGAATTTCCACTGCGAATTTTCCTAACTGTAAAAGGAGGGTGGAAATGAAGCTTTACCTTTCCCCAGCTCTCTGAAATAAGTGTTTTTTAAATGTGTAAAGAAAACAAAAGCCAAGACTCTCACTCATCTCACCTTCAGTGTGCTTTTGCATCAAGGGATTATGTGTTTTCTCCTTCTTATCATTTCCATACTGGTAGGAACAATGCAGTCCAATATCAGTGACTGATAATGCAGTGTTGGGGAAAATTGTTCATTTTCGATTGAACAGACATGTTACTCTCATTGTGATGCAAATGAAAGGTGCTCCTGATGCATTCCTTCTCTTGACATTTCCATTTCAACCTGTCCTTCAGGGATGGTCACCTCCAAGAAATGCATTAAGGGAAATCAGAGCATATAAGGATGAAGCAGGATAGTAAGCAACATTGATATTGCATATTCAAAAGAAAAAATACAAGAATGTAATTTTAATTGAACTGCAGAGAGTACAGCTCCTTTCTAATTTCCTTTACAAAGTAATGCAAATATATGGAAACTTAAAATTCAAAAATAATTTTAGTTAGCTCTTGTGTTATCTGATGGAGCAAACAAGAATTAAATGGATGTCATTGTAAGTAATATTCAACTTGAAAACTGTTTTCTAGCCAGAATAATTATCTTTATTTTATTTGAACAAACAAGAGCCAGGCAGAGAGTATCAGAGTATGGAGAATAGTTTCAATCAACATTTGAAGAATATTATTAAAAACAGCTCCTCATATCCCTTTAGAACATAAAAGAGACCAAGGAGACACAGTGTATTAAATTTCTCTAACAATAAGATCTCATTTCCAAAAATAGAATATGCATCAAACAGTCTTCTTTTATGTACAGTCCATATAATGCAAGCATCAAGGATTAATCACTCTATGTAAGAGGTGCTGTGATCACACATAACTTTTGCCCAGCATCCATATTCCAATGTCCCCTTTTGATTTGAGCTTTTGAAGATAATGATCCTTCAAGCTATATTCATGAATATGTTCCATCAAGGCTGGATGACTGTTTATCTGAATAAAGGTTGCAGGTTTCCTGTCAGAACAGCAGTGCATTTTAGATTCTGGAGGAAAAGAAACACTTTTTCTCTACAACAAAAGAAGAATTTAGCTCAACTCACCGGAAAGACCATTGCTTTTAATATTTTCATTTCCTTTACTACACATGATGCATGATTCCTCTTCTGTAACTAGGAACTCACAACAGGACACGAGATATTATATTCCTCATTTATTCTGCATTTTGTGAAGTAATTTAAAAACTCTTTTGTACATATTGACATTTTTTGAAAAGAAAGAAATCAAATTAATTGAAAATAATGATACAATTTTTTAAAGTTTTTTTCTGCTTTTGCTCAAACTTACACTACTCCCTTCAGGTCAAAATCATTCCTGTACATGCAGATATTCATTACTAGTTGCTTTGTTCTATTTCAGCACTATTTTTCCTATGTTAAATAAAGTGGATAACAAGAAAGCATTGATATAAATGTACAAAGAAGATACTTCCAATGGGGTATTGAAGAGTTGGGAAATTCATAGTCTTCATACAAATATATAAAATATTTGAAATTTTCTCCATTCATTGGAATCCATTCAGTTTCACTTGTCAGACCTGTGCAACAAATACAAGACCAGAAAATAATTATTATCAGTGCACTCATGGGTATTTTCAGATCATGCAGAAAAGCTGTGAGGGGGAGGACACTCCCCACACCTGCAATATTCCTTCGCTGACAGCACTTGTTTACAGCCAAGCTCAGGGAATACAAATCTTTGTGACCCACTAGCTTTTCCCACCTACTCTCCAGATCTCTGTCTGATGAAACTTTGTGATTCTGTCAAGATTTCAGGCCTTTAAAGCCTTGAGTTTTTCCCCTGGTACAGGGTGCTGGGGCTCTGCCCCACCCCAGTGCCCATCTCATCCCCAGCCATCCAGCAGAATGAGGGAGCTGGGCACACCCAGCCCTACACAGACCCTGAGTGGGACTCAGCCCCAGGAAATCCCTGCCACAGCCTCAGCAGGAACAGGAGGCAAATCCTGCCATGTGGCTCAGCAGTGTGGCCATGTTGCAGGGTGTAGGGATGCATCAGTACATAAAAATCAAAATAGTATTTAACTTTACCATTAAATACTACTTACTGATATATACATATATATGTCTGTGGATTTAAAAAAAAAAATTAACTGCTTTGGTTATCCTCTTCTCTTGCTTTTTTAATTCTGCCCATTAGAGTCTTCACTGGTGAGACTCCATCCAAACTGAATAGTCCTGGGGAGTTTTCAGCCTCCCTTCATTTGGTAACATGTATCTTCCCGTAACTACTTTTTACACAGCTCCACTTCTCCCTTTTTCTGCTTTAATTCTCACAACTGACCCTCACTGTATTCTAAATGTAGCAGCAAAGTATTTTCTGTTCTTTTCGTAAATCCCACTGATTTATTTATTTACCTAAAGCAAGGGGTGTAGATGGGGGGGCACTTAGCTTCTGTCTGTGGAGTGATGAGCGGTTTCCTTTGACCTGTCTACAATGACTCTTTCATGCATAGTCACAGCTAATTTGAGCCCAGCACAGGGCCTATTTCGGTTCCTTGTAGAGTTAAGAAGTACCATGTTTGCTATTGATAAAGTGGCTCCAGACAGCTCAATATTGAGAATCTGAAAACAGGTTTTGCAATTAACTTTCAAAAGGTCAAGACACAAACTTTCTCAGCATATACATTTAATCAGCTAAGATATAAGTATTTGAGGTGGAGGAATATGTCTACTTTTGCTAAATTTTATTGAACTCATGAACTTTTAACAAAGGCTTAGAAAACAGAAAAAGTCACAGGACAGAACAAAAAATGGCAATCTTCTATATCTCACAGTATGTTACATGAAGTGAGTTTTTGCTGTGTTCCTGAACACAGCACATTTGAGCAGAGTGGAGGGACATTCAAAGGGATGGGATTGCTTGCCTTTCAGAAGAAACTCTTCCCTGGAGAAGAGAGGTGCTATTAAGAGAAGCCCTGGATGGCTTACACTGACTGCTTGAAAATGACAGCAACTTTTAAATAAAGAAGTCAAATGTTAATTAACTTGTCTTGAACTAAAGTGAGAGGGTGTCATTGCCCACAGTGAAGCTGCCACAACACCAATGCAGTGCTGCCAACATTCTCTGTGGCCATTAGCAATCAAACAACATAGCCATCTCATAGCTGAGCTCAGTAAGGCAATGCAATGCTCTGTTTCAGCTGAAATTTCCTTCCAGTCAGGTAATTTTAGGTATTTCTCTTTCTGATCTCAAAACCAAAATCCAGCTTTAGGGCTGTATTTGATGGCTCCCTGGGATACACACGCACATGTAATCCTGTCCTATATAATTACCTCCTGCCTACACATGCTCTCCATGTGCTTCAGCATTCAGGATTATTTTCCTTTCTCTTTCAAACTCTTCTGTGCCTGTTCCTGAGTATCACAGGGTAGCTGATATGTGAATAAAACATTGCTGGCTATGACTGAACAGGAGGGCCCAAGCCTAGGATCAGGAGAAAGAGTGTTCCGGGCACAGGAGGCAAACCTCAGCATCACAAGTGTTTTCTGATCCTTCTGCTGAAAGAGGCCAGTGACAGGTTTTGCCTCCAAACACATCGTGGGCAGATTGTGGCTTGATGGACAGCCCTAATTTAACATCTGCGTTTTAGGATTACTGTTTCTTTTTGTATCTTTCTAGCAGATTCAGCATCTTAGATTTAAGGCTGAGTTTTCTGCAGGTGTCACCCTGGAGGAGACATCTGCCTTGCATGGGAGCTCCATGCTTATTTCTTAAAGTAGTTTTGCCTTTTCTTACTTCCTGAGTTCCTAATGACAGCCATCCTGTGCTGGGTACATTAAGCCCCCAGGGATACAAAGAAGATGGGTACAAAGCCCTAGGGTACAAAAAGGATGGAAACTGACTTTCCTCACTGTGTCAAGTGACAGGAAAGGAGACAACAGGCACAAACTGAAATACAGAGAATTTAATCTAAATAGGAAATAAAACTTCTTTTACAATCAGAGTGCTCAAACACTAGTCCAGGTTGCCCAGGAAGTTTGTGGAGACTCCATTCTTGGAGATATTCAAACCCTGACTGGACATGGCCCTGAGCAATGACCCAAGCAATGACCTGGGCAGGACATTGGACTGGATGCTTTCCTGAGGTGGTTTTAAGGCTCAGTCAGTCTGTAAATCTGGCAGAGGTTTTGCTGGTCCCAGGGGAAGCTGTCCTCTACTCATGGGTCATGTGCAAGGTCCCTCTTGCCCCTGCCTGGCTGTGGAGCCATCAGTGAGTTTACAAACTCAAACAGCAGGGTGTTATAAACTGTATTACTGTGTTGCTAAAAAGACAAGTAATCTGGTAGATGGGATACTTTTGATAATAACATGCTCTATTTTTTCAAATACTTCTTTGTCCTTTCTTTGTTTCCTCAAGCAAACCAAGCAATTGGCTCTCTTCTTCCATTCTTCCACGACACAGGTCTCTCACTAGGCAGTGTACCCACCAAAAGACCTGCTGTGTCCAGTTCCTCCAGTCACAACTGGGACACAGCAGCTGTAACCAAAGGAAACCCAGCCTTCTAGGAGACCATGTGCCCACAAGAGTAGCTAGTTAGCAGGAGGAGCAATAAAACCCAAACACTATAGCTCCCAGGAACCCTGCCACTTGCCATCCAAAAGAAGCAAAAATCAAATTGCCATGATGATAAATCTTTCCTTAGGGCTCAGGTGCTGAGGAAAATCAAGCCCACTTATCTCAAATTTTGTCTAAAGCATGCTGCTTGCAAGTGGTGCTATTTTAACACCTGGTAGCAGTATTATCTTTCTTTCAGGTATACTCTCTGCTCTCTGGTTGCTTATAATTACTACCTGAGTTCCCTTTGCAGTCAGTGGACCCCTCTATTATCTCCCTGTGATGCTGTAATTCACTCAGACCTCCCTCAGGCCAGCTCCAATTCTCCCTGTCCCAGGTCCCAAAGGCACATTATTTTTAGAGCACGAACTCCTCTGGAGATCAATGGGAGCCTGTAAACTCAAAAATAGGTTGCTTATGGTACACTAATAATCCTCACAGTTCTGTTCTCTGGTGATTCTTTCAGCTGCTGCAGGTTATCACCAGACTGCCTCACTGCTCCAATTAACCTTGTACCCAACAATCCTCTGCCATTTAAAAAAAATAACATACTTGAGAGCAAATGCTTAAATGTGGTCCTGATTAAGGGTGGACATAAGCACATGGTTAGGAACGCTTTGAATCATGGAATTAGAGGGCTGTTCAGCCCTCAAGACCTTCTCCATTCCCAGAGAATCTGCAAGGCTATGATTGCAATTTGTTGGATGCCAGTGTCAGCTTCTGGAATAAAAAAGACTGAATCCCTGAGATTTCTGACCACAGAAAAAAAACAGTAGTTATTTTTATATAAGAAATCATTTAATCTATGTGCTGTTCAACACAGATGCAACTTCAAAAATAAATGCAAATAAAGAAATTAATTGCAAAATCTCACTATATTTTTTCCTTCTCAAAGTTACTGTTTTTAATGCTGCACCTCCCTTTTATTCTCTGAAAACACCTGACTGGTTAACAGCAAGAAGATAAAATATTTTTTCATAAAAAAACCCGCTCAATTCTCAGTGTTTTCTGTTCTTAGAGAGCATGCTAGCTGAAAGAAGAAGAAACATTAAATCCATCCCAATTTTGGCTATATCTCTGTATGTAATAAAATGACCACATTTGGTAATATTATATAATAAAAGACCATGCATGAATCACCTGGGCAATTAATAATTTTTTTTCTTTATTTCAGTAGTTTCCAGCCCTATATATTTAACCCAAAAATTCTGTTAAGGTATCCTCTTTTATAAGTAACTTTACAAAGGAGCAAACAGACATTAGCACTTCAAAGAAGATCAGTGCTTATAGCAAGTTCACCAAGGTTCAGTAAATGCCTCCCACTCAACAAGCTTCCAAAGTGAACGACCACATGATGTTTACTCCTCACCAGAACCCATTTATAGATCTCTTACTCACCACTATCTCAGTCATAAATGCAACCCTCAACAAGAGACAGCAAGGAGGGCTCTATTTGGGAGCAGACAGAGAGTTCACAGTTGGAGAACTGGCCCTTGTCTTCACAATACTGTTTAGCCAGGCTGTGGATCATGATTTAAATCATCCACACTCTAAAGATTCTAAACTACCGAAAGTGTTTTTTACTTATCATGTGAATTGCACACTGACAACAGCTATGGCTGCTTGAAGAAAATTCTGCACCATTTGGAAAAATTGATAAAAAGGGTTAAATAATGCCCCTCCAAAAGTGCAAGTGGGAAAAGAAGGTAATGACTTCTTATGGAATTAGGAGACCTAGGAAAGAGTTTTGTTCCCATTATGTCATCTAAAAGACATCTGGCCATTCCCAGCAAATAGCACACTGGGAATGAAAAGGGTATCGGTTACAGTAAGGTAAGAAGGGGACAGAGGTCATGAACGTCTGTTAGTCTGCAGCAGAATTAGCCTAGAATTACAAACACACTGCTCTACAGAAGGAAAAACCTGGGCAAAAGGTAAATCCAGGGACACGTCTCCTTTCATTGCTCTAGGGAATTGTCAGGGTGAAATAAAGCCAGACTATCTCCTTAGACTGTAATTCTCCCACACATCTGGTAAAAGCCTTGACCTTTTGGAGACAGTAACCTGGAGTGCCAGCAGATCTGCTTTAATTCCTCTCCCCTCACTTCCCTTTGATGGGCAACCCTTGCTACAATCAGCTTCTCCCATGCAACTACTTTAATATTTATATCATATCGAGATCACTGTCCACACAGATGCCAAAGGAAGCAGTAGGAAGTCAAATGTGCTCCAAGTTAACATATTAATACTGTGATGGGATGCCAGGGAGACGTTTTACGTTGCAAAGAGAAGGGAGCTCATCCCTTGAATCCTTTCCAATGATATCTGGTTAACTAAATCAAAGATCCTACTTTAAATTAAACTAGGCATTCCTGCATGGTTCTTTACAAATTATTTCAACACATTTGTTATACTTCTGTCAAGATAATGAGAGCAATTATCATACAGCTGAGCATATATCATATATCTTTTAAAATAAGTTTTCTCTCATTTATATTTTCTAGGAATTGTCCCTGTGAAATACTAAAAAAGGTAAACATTTATGCCTTTTTTTAAAACTATTTTTAACTCTTTTTTTTTCTTCCCTTTACCTGCAGTCAATAAAAATATGTAAGAAAGCAGATGAAAATGGAAATGTAGGTTGCACATACATGCAGGGTTTCAAAACAAAAAGAGAAAGGTCAGAATTTTTATTCTTTCAACTTATCTGACAAAGAATGCTAGGCAAAAAATATTTTCTACCAAAATGCAAAAAGAATCTTTTTAATGACAAACTTTGCTATCTTCACTGTGAAGAAATTATTGAAACCCACATGCTTTTTTTTTTTTTTGCCATACATAAGTTCCTTCTCTAATTTACATCTCAGTTCAGACAGTGTGACATGGGGAGTGAAGGACAGTTTTGACCCTTTCACAATTTGCAGCTCAGTAGTGCAGACACAAAGGAGCTGCAGCCAAGTGCTGGGTCACAGCAGGTGTAGTCAGACACAATAGATCCTTTTATTTAAGACAGGAAAAGTCAGATGGAAACATGCCTCGTGTTAGACTGTTATCAAAATTTCTTCTTACCTGCACTGACACAAAGCTTTGACACCTAAGGAACTTGCAAAAGAGACACAATTTCACTCAGTGGTTCTGACAGCTGTCAGTTAGAAGTCTTCCAGATCAGCATGCATTCTAAATTTTTGTTCCCTGAAAGACGTAATGTCCATAAAGACATGATACTTTGTCATTTGTTATATTGTTCTTGTAATTGTAATATATATGTTATATATATTTTTTCTGGCAAGTGGAACCCAGATGCAGAGGATCCACATGTATGTGGTCCAAGATATTGCAATAAGTAACAATTTCAAAACTGAAAAGAAGCCCTCAAATATCAGCATTTCCAGTGAAAAATAAACAAATATCCCTATCTCTTGACTAGTACTAATTCAAGAGTGTTGAGATTTGTATTGTGTTACAAACACTACAACCTCTACAGCATGGAAATGTGTTCTTCACACAGAACTTCCACATCTCTTTAGCCTTATTGGTTATAATTTTACTTTTGTTTGGGCATTTCATGGCTGAGATCAGAAAGCTGCCTAAAACATTATGCTGGGCTGCCAGTTCTCATTTACATGAAGTAGGACCTTAATGAGCATGGGCTTTATCAGCTAATGGATTCGCTACAAACGCTGATATAAAAACATTGTTTATAAAGATAAAACCCCACATTTTCTTAAAGCTGGCAAAGCATATCTTGAAGTGTATCATATCTGAGTAGTTCATAAAGAGAGTGAATTTTAAAGGAGTGATTATACAGAGCGCTTTGAAATGTTATTACAAAGAAAACCCTATAGAAATTCTGGTACACTCACTGTTATTGGTATTATTAATACTTCTGCAATGACTTTTTCTTGGAGCTACCCTTTACATTTTCTCTCCATATTGTACAGGTTCCTCACATTAAATTCGAGTTTTCATTTCAACTTTCTGCTTTTCATTAACATTTTCACTACAAATCCTCATAATTTAAAGTGTCACCCCTACAAGAAATTTTGCAGACCCATCTTTAGTTGCTTTGGGACTGTATGAGGTCATTTGTGATTCATAATGGCCAGTAAATATTAAGCACCATATACCATATGCTGTGATTAAAGTTGTTGATAAGGAGCTGCAGCAGCTCTTTTTCCCTCTGTTAATGAGAACTATGCTGCAGCACTTTCTACCTTTTAAATTAGTGTCTGTTGAAGGGGAAAAAAGGCTCTTCTTCTCTAGCACTTTAGTAAGCTCTGCCAAGTCCATGCAGGTGTGTGCCCATAATTATTGTTCTTTGCAATTATTTATCAATAAAGTGAAAATTGTTCTGTGAGTTTACATTAAGTGGTTCCCATTCAACCTATACAATCTGTGTTAAAAAGCATTTGATTTCCAGTGTAGGCATCACTCAAGACCTTGGTCCCTGTTGTCAGGTATCATCCTGACCATATTAACAAGTACACACAAATAGTCTGTTAATGAAGCCAAATGACTTAATGAGCTTAAGTAGCAAAAAGTTTATGTTGGTGAGATTAGAGTGGGATTTGTTGGACAGTTTAGTTGTATTTCATTTTCATTCCCCATAACAGCAGAGAGTGAAACTTCAGTAATTATCATTGCAGCAAATTCATCAGTAAGGAAGACAAAGCCTAATGGCTGATCCTGCAAAGTTTTTATTACCTCCTTTGAGGTGCAACAAATCCTGTTGATTTCTTCAATGATAACCAAAACCACTCAGCTGCTTGCAGGCACAGGGCGGGAAATAGCCAGTAGCAATGCACCTGGGTAGTGTCGTAGCATGAGCAAGAAAAGAGGTTGCTAGGAGCCCTTATGGACTGATAATTGTGATGTCTACAAGACAAAGATCTATACAAAAGGGACCAGAAAAAGCACTAATACAAATAAAATAGGGATTGGTAAAATATTCAGTACAGAAAAACAAACAAATAAACGAACAAAAAACAAACCAAAACAAAATAAACGATAAAAATATTAAAAGAGGAAGTAAAAAAAAAAGCTGTGACATTTAAAACAATGGGACTTCTCTCTTTTAGGGACAGTGGTGATGCAATACGAAATGCACCCTCTGAGACTTAATTGCCTGAGTGGGGTTTCTCAGCCAGGGCATGTCTCTGAAAACAAAGTTTCCAGCTAGGAGAAAATGTATATGGTGGCGAGTGCTCTTGCTGCAGAGGCTCCCTGCAGTCAGCACTTGGCAGCCCACCACAGGGATGACGTGGGGAAAATACTGACTTGTCTGCAGCTAAAGTACAAAGGCAGGGAAAAAACTACTCGTACTGAGCTCTGTAACCTGGATCAAACATGATCAATTATTATACAGCTAAAACACGGAATTTCTGGATTGCTTCAGAAGTGACTTTTGAGTGTGGGGGCCTCAGCCTCCGGGCTGGATAGTGAGGGAACCCAGCAGAAGCATTACAGCTCCAAAAAGATAAAGCCTCTCACATCCCACGTAGGACAGCACAATTGGGGGACCAAAGCCATTTTGTACCTCTCAAGCCCTTGCTGCCCGCCCCTGGCAGCCTCACCCCAGCAGTGCCCAGTGCCTTGGCCAGGCACTCAGCACAGAGACCCAACTGCAGGAGCTGTGCCTGGCAGAGCAGGAGGAGGTCTGTTGAGGCATCTCCGAGCCTTGCAAATCCTCCAGCAGCTTGCACTGTAAAATTTTGTAATGATTTAATGGCTTGTGTCTGCACCAGACACATAGCATCAAGGGTTTGAAGCTGCCGACCAACAGCTGTTGCAAGTACATAGAAATGTTATTGGGGGTGGACAGGGAGCTGGAAGTCTAACAAATCAAAGCTTCTTGTCAAAAGTGCCTGATTTAGTTGAAAAATTAGGATTCATTCTCAGGAAATTGAAAATCCCCAGGTATTCTGTGCTTTTCTGGGAAAATTCAGGCCACCCAGTTTTGTTTTTCTAGAAAAATACTCGATTTGGGGAGGCTGAAATTTGGAAAAAGATGATGTTATTTTTACTGGCATTTTTATGATAGGATAAAGACTCCTTTTGGCAACCTTATTGTAGTCCCTTGCACACTGCAATAAAAGCCATTGTAGGGGTGAGCTATCACCCTCAAGATTGTGCTGCCTCATGCCATATGAACTGTAAAATGCACTACTATGCTACATAATTAAATTATGAGCAATGATTTTCAAGTTGTTTTGCACAGAAGAGATTCTGGAGGAAGGCACTGGCCTTGGACTTCTTTCACACTGGCACTTCATTTGTTGGTTCTCCAACCAAATATTAAAGCTTTACCCCAAATTATGTATGAAACATTCTCACAAATCCAAATGCAACCTATCACACAGCAAAATGCTGCTGCTGGAAAGGTTCTATGATTTCACACCTGAATGCTCATGTCTTTTGCTATTGTCATGCTGGCTGCCACTTAAAACTCCTGATAAGCTGACATTTTCTCCACAGACACACGCCCAGTGCTAAGCAACACTGCTTCCTGTCTGCATGGTTTTCACATGCAGAGAAGGGTTTAAATATTGTTCGTATTTTTGAAATTAAAAAAAGGCAAGCAAAAGGTTAAGAAATTTTTTTGCCGGAGATGGCAGAGCTGCAGGGACGAACTGTGGAAAGTGAAATATTTGGAACGCTGCTGATTCCTATGGAGTCCCTGAGTAATGGTATTTCTAAAGTGCCATTGATCTTTGTTGACAGCTGACTTTTGTGGAGTCAGTGGGTTTTTCTTTTTCAAAAAAATTGAGGAACTTAATGATAAAAAGCACATATTAAAATAATATTGAGTTGATAAATGACTCACATAAGCATCAGTTAATCAGTCAAGACTGAACATGAAGCCTAACAGTGGCTATTCATATTCAAATATTAAGATATCAATACCAAGTTTTCTTTCCTCTATACTTAAAGTGAGGTATGCCATTTCAGACACTTACTGGTATGTAGAAAACATGATTCAGCATTACTCTGCTTGTTTTGTAGCCCTGCATAATTTTGTAGCTATGAGACGGTATGAGGGAAATTGTCATGAGTCATAAAATTCAGGCAACACAATATAAGGCAGACTGTACAGTATGTTAATTCATGTGCAATGACAAATAGATAAACACCCTTAGCTTCCATGTTGCCTGATTTTTTCACTTCCTATCAGACTTTAATATTGTCTGAAGATTTTTATTTCATTACCCATAAGAATTCACATATTGTCCAGGATCCTAGCTCTGCCACTCATTTTTTATTGCAAATACTTTCCATTTTTGTGCAACTTTTATGGTTGAGAAGAAAGGTCTAAGCGCTGGGTGTTGACTGGTTGGACTTTCAAAAGCCATGTGTTCAAGCTTTGGCAAGACAGACTTATGTTTGTCTCTGAAAAATAGGCACAACTAATGTTGATTTTAGAAATGACTATGCTAAAAAAAAAAAAAAGTTTTATAAAGCAAAGTCTGATCATGTGTATCCTGAAGGTAATTGATTTTTGGGGTTGTTTGTAGATGCTTACTTTGGGATTAAAATTTTATATATATATATTTATATCATGACTTTTTATGAATTTCAATGTCCAGAGCAATGAAAAAAGAAGCAAACAGCATCTTGGTGTACTGAAAATATGCCATTTCTTCCCTCAGTGAAGCAAAAGGGTGAAATGACAAGAGAATTATCAGGTTGGATAATTACTGGAGAAAAAGCCGAGTTTGCTTGATTTGTTGTTTGAGAGTTGGCATGGGCTGAGGCTGCTGAAATTTATTTAAAATGCAATGAGTTTTTGTATCTTAGAGTATGCCAAGAGTCAAAATGGTCCAACATTTTTCTGATGGAACATTTCTCCACTGGGAAAGTTTTGTGCTTTGAAAATATAACTTTTTATGGAAACATTTTGCTTCCAACAATTCTCCTGATGCAACATGGAACACTGAGTTTGACTGATCTGGCCAGCTTTTTGTCCCAGCAGCTACCCAGGAGGCTGGTGCTGCTCTTTGACTTTGGGGGCTACCCAAGGGTCAGAAATTTCAAGTTTGACAGACTCAAAACCCCTAATCCCTGCTCAATATTCCTAACATTCAGAAGCTGCTGGACATAGCTTCCCAAATCAGAGAAGAAATATCCTATTTTTTTAAACTGTAAATAGTATTGTTTAACCCCAGCTGTTCCTGCTCCCTTATGGTTCAGCTGAGGGCAGGGCCTGAATCTGCAGCATAACATAAACTTGGCATTCCCAAACTGGTTCCACAGCCTCTGCCTCATCTCAGCCTCCTGCTGCATTGATCTGCACCTTCATTCAGGTGTGTGATGCCAAACATTTTAATGTTGCCCTTCAAGATTCATTTTGACAACTACAAGCTCTAAAAATGAGCTGTATACCCAGTTTCCCCCAGACTCAAAGACTGACCCATAGGAAGTGGAAAATTATTTTTATGAATGGGCCAGAAGCCATGCCCCACGTAGATGCTAAGCAGTACTCACACATATAACAATAATAATAATAATAATAATAATAATAATAATAATAATAATAATAATAA
>CM031857.1:102575305-102613620 GCA_018697195.1 Certhia americana
AATAATAATAATAATAATAATAATAATAATAATAATAATAATAATAACTATTTGGCCCACAGTGATTTCCAGTTCATAATAAGGCACAATTCATGGCACAAAAATTTGAGACAAATGGAGGGATAGACAAAAGAGAGCTCAGTTATATTGGGTATAATAATCTGCAGACTTACAATAGGAGCTGCTTGACACACAGCAATGACTACTATTTTTATGCAGCAGGCTTCCTGAGCCCTCCCAGGGCTTTATTTTGAAAGTATTTAGCTGATTAAACATGCAAGCCCCTAGGAGTGAGGCACTTGGCATTTCTTTGGGAAGCCGAGGAGATACCTAATTGCAGCTTTACAGAGCTCAAAGTACTTTAGAAGCTTGCCCTCTAGTTTCCCTGAAGAGTTACTGCCACAGTGCAGTACCAACCGCTGTGTTTTGACTGGGATTTATCTCAATGTTACAGTTATTTCCCCCCTTTTTCCCCCCCCAAAAAAAATAAAAATCACAAACCCACATCCTACCAACAATGAACAGTGAAAATAAACTAGATTCACCATTAACCCTTTGGGCAATGTTCTGTACTAAATCATTTTATGAGCAGAGTTGAGAAAAACACAATTAATTTGAAAACTAGTGCTTGGGAAAGAAGTAGTCTTTATTAATGGGAAACTCAGGAGGATGAGAAGACAAAAGACTGTCAGAAAAGAGTCTTTTGCATTTTTAGCGCTTCAGATTGCTGAAGCGGCTGAAGGACACATTGTTCCTTTACATTACTATTGAGAAGAGGCTGGGGAAAGTAAAACAACTGCATTTCTGTGGTAGCCAGGGAAACACAGAAGGGCAGCAGCACAATCTACCTGCTTCTGCTATTGGAGTTAAAGAAAAAAATGCAGCAGTGTAACCTCTACAGACCCTTTTTGAACAGAGGGCTGCTGCCCCTTGACCTGCCACTCTGGGGAGGAGGGATCACACTGCAGATGCTCTTCTGCTGCAACCTGATGTGCTCCTCACTTTAAAACTAAACTGCAATTAAAGTTACAAAGAGGATTCACTTCAGAAACTTCCTAGAGCTAAACACTAGCAGCGGCTTTGCCAAGATCTGTGTTTGCTTGGAAGCCTCATGAAAGGAACATAGCTCTGCTGTAATTTGGGCTCTTTCAGGAATTTTCAGGGATTTCATGGGCACTTTGAGAGTTTGAAGCTCTGTGAGAGCAATACACACTGTTGTGTGTTGCTCTGCTACTGAAAGAGAAGATGTGCCCAGAGATCCCAGTCAGCTGAAGTGACATTTAGTGGTCCTTGCTGGGCTCTGAAGGCAGGGGGGGTTTCTTCTTCTTCTCAACTGTGAGGCTGATGTGGAGCCAGGTGGCTCCTCAGTTCATGTCCACTGCAGGAACAAGGATGGGCAGAATGGGGGTGTTGGGGCTAGGGCCAGCCAAGTGCTGCCAAACCTGAAGCAATCCCTACCCCTAAGCTCTCTCAGTCTGATTTCTTTGCTCTCAATGCATTAGCAGCAAGCTCTGTGATCATGAAGACACTGAGAAGAGGCTCCTCTCCAAGAAAGAAAATAGAAATCTCAGCTACCTCTATTTGGGCAGCAATATCCAATTTATTCATCATGAATTCTGCCTCTTCTGCAACCTTACACAGTCTGTACTGCAAATAACCCACATTTGACTCTCTGTGCTAGTTACAATTTCTAAAAATGCTACTTTCTCCTGGTCATATGGCTTCTTCTCACAGAATTCATAATGTATGAGTGAGTGTTGTTCCATATAAATATAGTGTACATCTGATATGCCTACAGATAATATCACAGCACAACTGAACTGTGATTAATCATGGTACTAATCATCCATCTGTTTTCTTTCAATATAACTTTGGCATGTGCAAAAAGAGAAGGTCTGAGACAATGGTCACATCCCTGAAAATATGGTCACAGATGAGACAGAAGTTGGCTGTGATTTTATTTTCAATACATTTAAATCGAGACGTAGTGGTCTCTGTGCACTTTGCAAATACTTTTCCTGAAATTCTTAGTACTTTGTATAAAGCAAAATATATTGGAAAATATAACCAATGGGAGGAAAAGGAAAGGGTGGTAAGAAAACGATTGCCAACTCAAAACCCAACACAGTTTTTCCATAACCCACATTCTCTGCAGCCTCTTCTGCATATTTAAATCTCAACCTAGGTTTTATGGTTCCTTTGTATGGAAAAGTGAGAGTTATTAATCAGCTTGGGAAATTTGACAATCGTCTTGCACCTAACCCAGAAGATCTCCTCAGAGTTGGAAAAGCATGAAGCCAAGACATGATATACAGGCTGATAATTTAACTTGACATGTTACTGACTGCATTAGAAAACTATATTCTGACATCTGGTCCATGCAGGATATGCTTGCTTCTTCACATTATTTCTCTTCTTCAAAGCTACTGCAGATAGTGGGGCAGTTTATCTCTGTCTATGGACAGATAGCTTAATATTTGGTACATAGATCTGCAGTACACGTGTAGTTTCTTCACATCAGTAACTAATATATAAAAAGCAGTAATCCGTATATGGGTGTATATATATATATATACACACATACACACACACACACACACACACACATATATGTTTTGTTTGTAGGATTTTGTCATTTATTAGGGTTTAAAAGGTAAGCCCATCTTTTGCCAAGGAACAGATAGGTTACTTCAAAACATAAATGAAAGCGTTACAACATGTTGCCTGTCCTGTTAATACTTGATTTGCAGTCTGTGACAGGTGAGCATTTGGAAATGATTTAGGATTGACTGGAAGACATGGGAGAACTAAACTTTCTCATGGCACTGTGTTTCAAAACACAAAATTGTTTTTTGACTAAACAAATTGAAAAGGAAAAGAAATATGTTTCCACAGAGAAATAGGAGGAAAGGCTGAGAACAATCACCTGCTGTTAAAAAACAGGCACCAGAGACAAATTGTATTTTGGGTTTGAATTTGCATGGCCATGATCTACAGTTTCTGTGGAAAAGATTTCCTTTGCTCAGCTCAGCAGAAAGGCTCCTCTCTGAATGTGTGCAGCAGCTGCTGCTGGAGCATTCACACGGCTGTACCAGCAGAGGTGATGGATCTGACTGCAGAGACAGAGCCCCATTCACTCTTAGCAGTGAGCAATACGCAGTTTGAAGATTCAGATTTGGCGTGTGATTTATGAGCACAGTTCCCACTGAGTGGCCTTGAGGTTGAGCTCCTTACCAACTGGAGGACAGTCCCAGCAATTTGGATGGCTCAGGCATAAACAGGTTCAGGTACTTAAATCCAAAATTGTGGTCCTCAAAACCATGAACCAGCTACATTGTAACCTCAAACTGTGCTCATGCCCACCTAAATTGATCTGAGTTTAAATAACTTTACTCATCTGAGTAACACGGAGACGTGCAAACCTGAGAAGCACACAGAAGCTTGGTAGGTTTCCACAGAGATTGTCCTCCCCAGCACCTGCGTAATTACAGAGGACTATACAAAAACACAGCAGCAGCCACCCTGGTTTCTTTCAAATCACAGCCTGAGGAGACTGCTGCTATACAAATTAGCCTTTAGACATGGTACACAGCAATTCTCAGCCTAAGGCACATGGAAGCACGTTTCCTTACTGCCAGTTGAGCTCCACATTACCATCAGGCTGACTTGCCTACATATTAAATTTAATTCACTTCAGCACAGCAGC
Source organism: Certhia americana (assembly GCA_018697195.1). Lineage (NCBI taxonomy): Eukaryota > Metazoa > Chordata > Aves > Passeriformes > Certhiidae > Certhia > Certhia americana. The sequence goes on from CM031857.1 coordinate 102,579,012, forward strand.
TGAGCTTTAGCTTGAAGTCTAGAAAAGCCCCCCCCTGCCAAGGTAGTCTGCAGTCTCCAGGGAAGCAAGAATTGTGGGTTTAAATCCTTTTGTGGCAAAGAAGGACCTGACCTGGTTTATTCATGCTTCCTGGCTGTGTGCATGAGATAATCACTGAGCCAAGGCAGAAGGGAGGGGCCACCAGCACATCCCTCCTCTTGCATGTTTGCAATTTTTTCTACTTGCTTTTTAAAAAGTTGGAGCATATCTGGAGTAGACAGTTCACACTGTTTATCCAGGGTGATGGGAAATATCTCCTGGCTTTACTGAGGATGTTACTGAAGCCCCAGGGGAAAAAATCTGATTGTTTTCAATTTTTTCTGTTAGCTATGTCTAAACAGCTTTCCACACAAGCTTCACCATGCTGCTTGCAGAATTGTCTCAAGGGTTTGTACCAGCATAAGCAAAAATCATCTTCTTGAGATGGCAGAAGTGTGGGTTTCTGCAGGGCAGAAAGTTTCTGAAGGGAAACTTGTGTGATCAGAGGCACTGAGGACTATGGGTGAGACAGGATGCTCTACCTCCATTTTCCTCTCTCTGTAACCTTGTACATCTCTTTACAGAAAATTTCCTGTTAGGAGGAACCAGGACTTATCCCTGAGCAATGCCAGAGCGCCTTGGCAGGGAAAGACAATGCAGGCCTTCATCTATCCCTTGTGACACAGCAACTGAGGCAGAAGGCAGTGCCATAGTGTGGATCATCTGTTTCCCACTCCTGCCTGCCTGCCCTCAGGGTCTGAGGCACTTCAGCTCCTCTCTTTAGTGGTGAAGCGAGTGAGCCAGTAAGTGTTCACAGAAGCTGGAGTTCAAGCCGTTGTTCCCTCTGGCAGATCAAGCAAGAGGATCACCTCCCTGGTAAAGAGACACCGGGATGGGAGTGATCTCTTTGGGAGATACGGAGATGAAGTGATTCTCTGAGGCAGATCAGAACCACAGCAGTGCAATGTGTTGTTCTGCCATCCTTGATGGCTATCTGGATGATGCTGCCTGCATCATTCTGCCCAACATGGATCTGGTCCATGTGCTGTTAATAAAATTCCAGATACAGCTGAGGGATGTGAAGGAATGCTCCATTGGCTCAAGGTACTCTACTGGTATTGCACATGATTTTCCTACCATGGGCTTGCCTTGATGAAAATGGCAAAGATGCCAAAAATCTCACTGCATATGGAGCCCCAAGGACATGATTTTGCTTAAGGACGGTTGGTCTTTAGCTCAAAAATGAGGCTTTCATCCCCAGGTCAGGACAAGCCTCTCTGACAGCCAGCCTTCACTCACCTCTATGGTGTCTATTACAGCAAGGCACTGGAGAAATTGGAGCTGATTGCTCTATTTGTCATAGTCAGGTTTTTCTAATTTCAACCAAATTGCAGATAACTTCACACTTGGACATGGCCCAGAAAGCTACTGCTTGTCAACAGAGTGGTGTTCCATGGTCAGATTTAACAAAGGTTTGCCCAGGTTCTTGTTCTCTACACATGTAAGGCAGAACACAGACATTGTTTGTGACAGATTTTGAAGCATTCACGAGCTCAGCAGTGGCTCAGGTGTTGTCTACCAATGTGTTAAACTGTAGTAACTGGAGACAGACAACACTTAGCTGCAGAATTAATTTGCCCCAGAGTGATTATTCACATACATGATAGCATATCGATTCTGTTCCAGAATAAAAATTTTAGAAGCATATAAAAAGCAGAAACAGATGCACTACTACATTATTTGTTACTTTTTTAATGAAGGGCTTAAACTATAAAAAGGGTACAGGTGTGATATATCCATCCAGACTCACTTTACTTTCAGCAAAAGGGACTGAAAACCTGAAAATATACCTCGTCTTCACAGAGAGAGCTCTTCTTTTCTTGAGAACTAAAAGAGAGAAATATTACATATTTTCAAAAATAAATGCTTCCATTCAAGGCCTGAAGAGACAGATCAATTCAAATATATTCAGACAAAACCACAAAACCAAGGAAATTGAGAAATTTGAAATTAAAAGGTTTGAGATCCTTCATTAAGTATTTAATGGAGGTCTGAGATCACTCACTAATTTTAGCAGAGGACATATTCTATCCCATCTTTAACAATCTTTGGGAAGGATACTGCACTCAAGAGCAGCGTGATTTGTAAATACAGAAAAACTGAAGGTGTTCTTTTCCCTGTATTCTGCCTGTTTTAGATCAAATATTTGGTTTCAAGTCTTCGGATATGCATTTTCTTCCATTTCAGTACATACTTTGTGTTGGTTTCATCTTCTGTACACAGACAGCACGTTTCAAAGCTTTGAAACAGCAATACCCAGTTATTGTCATCATCCTTCCCTCAGAACAGGAGCAGTTTGGCTTTGGGGGAAGCTTTTTGTTCTTTGATGTTCCCTCAGTAAAAGCAATTTCAGCAGCCCTGCTCTCCCTTTGTGCACAGCAGCATTTCTGCTGCCGTGGCTGCGGACACGGCCCTGCTCCTCCCGGGGTTCATTTGCTGGGAAGCAGGGCAAGCACTCCCCTTCCCTAAGTGCATTCACAGCCACAGCCATTATTTGCTCTGAGACTGCTTTTCTGTGCCCTGAAAGGCTCTGCAAATTCATGTAGGAGTAACAGCAATTTTAAGACAAGGTGTGCTCTAAGGCAATAAATGAGAACAAAGACCCAGGAGAGCTAAAAGCTGAAGGACTCAATTTATTTCTTTTATCCACTGAATAACTGAATTATCAAATTAAAAGCAATGCTACATCAACTTTACCAAGGTGGGGGAGTAAGTTCTGAACACCAAGACTGAGGGCTTTATTTTTGCTTTTATGGAACCCAGGCCTGTACATGAAACTCAGTCAGAAGTAAATACAGCCCAACTGTTCTAACCAGTAAATAGCAGGACAAAAAAAGCAGGCATTATTCTTGTTCCCAAGTTGAAGTAAAGGTTAGTTCAGCTGAGTCTCCCTTCAGCTAGCTACAACCCACAGCAAATCAAATTTGAAAAATAAATTATGACCAACACTGAGAGAAAAACTAATATATATTTCTGCAGGAAAACGCTCATTTATGCTGTGTCCTTTGTTCACAAGGAAATACAGTGTATTTGAGACTCCTTTGGCAAATCAAAGGGGAATTAGGAAGTTAAAACAGCAGCAGATAGGGTCAGCAAAATCCAACAATACTGGAAGCTTAGGTTTTCCTCAGTAGTGTTGACAATGGGGCAAGGGATGTAGGGATCAGTGTCATGGTGAGCTCTACCTACATAGGATGTTCTACTTACACACAGTGATCTCAAACAACAGAAAATGCTATTCTCTGAAGAAATTTGCAAACAAGTGTGAAACAGAGGTAGCCCTGGCACTAAAAGAGCTCCATTTTTTAAAAGAAGGCACACCAGGAGCAATTTGGTGGCTGAAGCAGGTGTAGTCCTGAGTACAAAGCAGGGCTTGGGACACTTATAGATGACCTGCTCCTGGACAGAGGTAACAAGGCTCATGCCACATTGAGCCAGTTCTCCAAGAGATGAAAAATACAGTAATTCAGTAATTTATGTGGTTTTTAATCACAAGGCTGTGAGAACATAATTAAGTAGTCTCCTATCAAATGAAATGAATAAAAACTATAAAACAAAATGATGAGGCACTAAATTTAGAAGAAAATTCGTTTGATTATCACATCAGAGCTGAGATATTTCAGATCATACTGTCAGCTTAATTGGTTACAATTTATGTAGATTTGATAAAACTATCTGAGCTGTTACTAACGTGGGAAGTCACACTTCATGTATTCCAAAGCAGTTAGCCTTTTCACTCTGATGTACCACTTGGAAAACTTGTGCTGAAACACATTTTGAACTGTATAAGGTGGGAATGACTGGAATTGCTTATTATATTGTGTTTCTGATGATTTCTGTCATTACAATGTCTGATTGCTCCAGGCATACCTAACACTGGCAGGACGGTTCGCAGGAACAAAGAAACAACATTGCTCTCATCTCACTCATATGTCTCTAACAGTGATCAGTACAATTAGAACTGCTCTCCAGTTTCTAATGCACACAGTTCCCTGGTTACAACTCCTTCTGCATGGATTTATATGTGTATGATCTGGCATGGAGGCCCAGGCCCAGGAGCCTGCCAAAGATCAATGGCCTTGCCCTGGAAAGGCAGACTGTCGGCTCTGAGCATTCTGATGAGTTAGGGCTGTGTGGTACCTGATGGCTGGCTGGGGTTAAAACATGACAAGTAAAGTTTTTCTTTTGATGACAGAAACTCTGGGAAACAAAACCATTAATAACCTTTTTTTTTTTTTTTTTGCTCAAGGAGGTAACAGGATTACATATATTACTCTGATTCTAAATGATGTCCTGGACATTCCATTTTTCTCTTTGAAAAGAAATTTCTAGCTCTTATATGTTAAAGTCTGAAAGCATATCTTAAGTTTTTTTTCCAAAAAACCCTGTAAGGCAAACTGAAAGAACTTTAAATATGCTACTAAAAAATCCTACAAACCTTCAACTACCTAGTTTCTTAGGACAATTTTACAAGAAGAAGAGACCTGACAAAATTGATGGCTGGCCATGTAATCCTCAAGTGCTGCTGGTCTGGGAGTTCTGAATCAAAAACAGCAGAATGGTAGAAAACCATAGATAGAAGAAGACAAGAAGCACTTTGAAATTAACAGTGAGTATGTTGGGGCATGTTCAGTCACTGGGCACCACCAAGAAAAGCCTGGCTTTGTTCTCTTTGCACCCTGCCTTTAGATACTCATGCACACCAAGGAGATCCCCCCCATGACCCCTCTGACTTTGGCAGGAGGGTCTTGCAGAATTTTTTGATGCACATCTTCCTTCTTCACCCCATAGTTCCCACTCCAGGAGATCTTATCTCCTTGGCATCCTGTGGATGCATGATTCCCTTCCCTCACACAAGATTTGGCTGCTAGGATTCAACCAAATGAACACTTTTTTTTTCTAAAACTGCAGTGCTTTTTCAAGAGTATGTCAGTGTTACTCTACTAGCAAAGCACTGTTGTGTTTCTGGGCAAAAAAGCAATAACCTTGCCTGTAACTGTGCTGCAATTGGACTGCACACCTCTGATCTATGTGAGCACAGGAATAAGATGCAAACACTAAACTGTGTGTCAGAGCAGGGACACCAGGAGAGGTAAATGGTTGATGTTAACTAAGGGGCAGCTTAGGAACAATATATGGCAGGAAACTGTAATTAAATCTTTAGTGGGCAAAGTTATAATCTGTATTTTTAGCCTGGGGTAATTGACAATTTTTTTATGTAAATAATTCATAGCAACACCAAGGAATGTCTTGTGTGTATGGATATAAGACCTTTATTCCCTAAGGGACTTCTGTTAGGGCTCTTTCCTCTTTCTTTTTTCTCCAAGAGATGCCAGTCTCAGAGGATGCTCTGCTGATAAGATTTCTCATTTCATGTGGGGCAGAATTCTCTGTATGATGCAAAGACTAAGCTGTCCTAGGAAGCTTTTTTCTAGTTCTTAAGCCTTCCTAATATAGTTCCCTTGTTTCTGTAACCTGACAACAGAACTACCTTTTGCAATCAGAACACCCTCCCCAGTAGAGCTCCAGGTAAAGACAACAATATATCTGCAATTACTGCATCAGATGGTGAGTAGCCATCTCATCAACGTTGTGATGGGGATCCTGACAATTCCTTTCTCTGAACACAACCAGAACACAGTGCTGGGAGTGCTGCCCCTATGTCCGTGACAGACTGTTTGTAACTTCAAGACAGTAAATTTCCTTTTTTGCCTTTTGAGAAGTTCTTCCACTAGGAAAGTCTACTTGAAGAGTAAAGGACTAAGACTGCTTTAGCTGAAGGTTTAGGTCCTCTGAAACCAAAGTCCAGTATTTATACTCCATGGCCCTTCAGCATAAAAAGCTTTGTTACACAGCCCTTCACACTTCAGCACACAAAGGGCAAAGGGACACAGAATGAAGAAGGAAAATGAGTTGCAGAAGTAACTGGCTGCCATTGTCCATATGCTCAGGTGAAATGACAGTTTATGCCCAGGCCCATTTTCAAGTACAATCACCATCCTGGTTATCACATGAGATATTATGACAATGGGCAATAAATCTCAGCCACAGTAGGCTCCATTTTTCACAAACTAAATGCTTTCTACCATTACTTATTCAATAGGGCATATATTATTAGCTTGCATATGCTTCACTCCTGTGCATGTAGAAATGTCCAGGTGTGAAGGGAGCAGAAAAAAATATTGTAGATGAAGAAAAGGGAAATGAATCATAGCTCACATAGTATATTAAAACTAGCTGCATCTAACACATCATCTACAGGTGTGGAAGAAAAAAACCCTTATGACAAAGTAGAGTATGCTAATTAGCTAATTATAGATGATAGACCAGATCCCCATAAGGGATGACTACAGGAATATTTTAACTGAGGAGCACTTGATGACCTTCAGTAGATCCTGCCTCATGACATCTCCCTAATTGCATTCCTCCCACAAACTGTTACACTCACAACTATGATCTTAGCAAGTTTATTCATGTTTCCTGATTTGGCGAAGAGCAAGACCAGAGATATTTAACAGAAGTTACTCTTAAGTGCAAATTATGTAGGAATGGGTTTGCAAATAATGAACCAACCTACTGTTTTGCAGGTTTCTTATTTTTGCTGCTGGGTTTGCATGATAAACTGAGCAAGAAAAAATGGATCAAAATTAAAACAAAATTAATCATGTTAGCTTGCAATTTACTGAAACTAACCATGAAATATGACAATACAGGAAATAAAGTTGGAAATATCTGCTGTGGTTGTAAAAGCATTTATATTTGTGACATGTTAAAGTGTATTTTTTATATTTTTTATTTTATCATATTATAGGATCACAGAATAATGGAAATTATCCAGAGTATTTGGAGTTATTCTAACTGTTCAAGTAGATATTTCCTACAGAATACCACAAGAAAGAAAAAAATAATATCAAAGGGAAATCCCTCAATAGTGAAGATCTTAGAAGATTATAGTATTGATGTAAGAGAGAATTTATTTCCAAACTGTGAAAACCAAAGAACATCCTCATCTATCAGTACCCATTCTGCACAGGCATATTCTATTGACCAGTCAGTCATCATTCTTTTGAGATCATCACATCTAAAGGATGATCTCTAACCTCTTCTTGTAGATGGAGCAAAGTATAAGACAGATGTGAGTATGAATTTCTTGCAGACTGAGATAATCTTTTCTGTATTTGCATGATCAATCATAAAATAGCTCTCTGACAATACCACATTTTATACAAGGCTGCAGGCCACGACTTAAGCACCATATCTGATGAATGTCCTCTTATAGAGATTAGCATCATTCAAGATTTAGTCAAGATTTCATATCATTCATTCAAGAATGATACTTAGATTTAGTATCATTCAAGGCTGCTGGATGTGGCACGTGATTAATCAACATCTCAATTTTATGTGGAATTCATGTACAGGCTTAGTTCCGTACAACATCCAAACTCACAGGCTCCAGTGAGTACTGTATCTGCAACTCCTGTAGAAACTTTGTCAGATATGAACCTGTGACTGCACTACCCAAAATCTAGATACCTGTATCAGTGTCAGAACCTGATAACCAATACATCAAAATAAGGACAGAGAAAGAAATCGCTTCATAATAACCTCACTGCTTTCAAGATACTCTTTACTTTGCTGACCTTTCTGTAGAAAACTTTAGAGTGAACATCTGAGCATGCCCTAAAAGTTTATGTCAGATTCTCACTAACGTAATTAATAAAAAACTTTAAGATGTTAAAAATAGCAGTCATCTGAGGATAAATATAGGGCTAAATTTACGTTGAACTCTCTTACAGGAAAAAACCCTCTTTAAAGCCTCACATTAAAAATTAATTTTTCTCTGGGCAGTGCTTTAGTTAAATGACTAAAATGTTACATTTTACAAAATGTTATTTTTTCCCCCCACAAGATTCCTGAAGAGAAAGGCTCTTTTGCTTTTAAAATATCAGGAATATTATGACACAGCAGGGTAAAAGCCAGAAAAGACTCAACACTCTTTCCTTCCAAATGGCATGTTCATGCTGTACATAAAAAATAATTCAATGATGCAGTGTTCACTGGGGTAATTCACTCAAATTATACACCATTTCTTTTAAGATTCCTCATTCTTAGCACTTCTGCATTCCCAGAAGCCCTTTGCATTGCTTTCTGTTTTCCTCTGTTCTTCATTTATGTTTCTGTGCAGCAAATTCCGATGATTTTCTCCTGTTCAACTTAACTCCTCTGTCTCTCTTCAGGATAAAAAGGAATTATCAGCCAGTATGCAAAACTAGCAATTCAGGTGAATATTATGTGACACAACTGTCTTTTTCTTACTGTAGATAGGGTGGGGTGTTTTTTGTTAAAACTTCTCTGTACATCTGCGTTTTCATTGTAATTGCCTAAATACTGACTCAGGCTTTTCAAAGGAAATCAGGGGATAATTTCATGGACAGAAATTATCATTAATTTCTATGAGGTTAAGAATGTAGAACAACAGAGACTATGGGTCCTGTTTGAAATCAGATATAAATTATTCTGAATTGCTGAATATTTCCTTTTAATAAAATGATCATAAAGTCATAGAGTGGTTTGGGTTAGAAGGGATGTTTAAAGGTCATCTAGTCCAACCCCTTTGCAATAAGTAGAGTCATTTTCCACTAGACCAGGTTGCTCAGAGACTCATCCAGCCTGATCTTCAATGTTTACGAGGATAGGGCATTTACAACCTCTTTGGACAACCTGGTTCTAATAGAAATTCTGTCCCCATCCTTTCTCTAAGCCCTCTTTAAGTACTGAAAGGCCACAGTGAGGCCAGAGCCTCCTCTTCTCCAGGAAGAACAACCTCACTCTCTCAGTCTTTCATGGAGATGCTCCTGCCCTCTCTTCACTTTTGTGACCTTCCTCTGGATTCACTCCAATAGGTCCATGTCCTGCCTGTGCTGGATTACAGCAAATGCTAAAGTGGCACAAATAGCATTGAGTATGTTTGTTTGATCAAATACATTTAACCATTAGACTCAATTTTGAATTACATAAATAAATTAATATCAAAGAACTAATGTTCCAAAGGAGCTTTTTAAAATAATTGACCTACTTGTCCATCACTGCAATAAATTTATTTGCATTGTAAAACATTCATTTGTAGATAGAATGTAAAAATGCAAGTTTTATATTTTGCAAAACTGGAATTTGTGCTTATGAAGCAATATGTTATTTTTAAGGTGGCTTCGATATCCCAAATACACTGAATTCTAAGTATGCTGAATAGACTACCTCAATCTGGTTGATGGGTGCCATATATCATTGGATATAATCTCCAATGATCTATGTTTGAGATAACAGAAAATCCCAATTATAACTTCTAATATTTTTTCTTTGAATTATGGGGTGTGACTCCAGGTCCACTGATGTAATTGAAAAGCCATCTTTTTACTTAGAGAGGTTTCTGGATTAGCCTGTTTCATCTAGAGCCATGCAGAGAACCTCTCTTACTCACCTGCTTCTTCCAGCTACTGTTCAGCTTTGGGGACATACTTCAGCTCACTCTTTATGTTCTGAATCTCTGACAAGTTGACTGCAGGACCTGGAAGTTTCTTAGCTCCTGGGAGCAGCTTCTTCACTTTCTCCTCCTCTGTTGAAGCAGGAACATTCTGCACAAAAGGACACCAGTGACCTTCATGCTGCAATAGCAATCTCTTGAACATGAGCTTAGATCAGTTATTTGAAAAACAGGAAATCATGTTTTTGTACTAAAGGCAATCCCAGTTGAAAACGGGGTGGAGGCATGAAGAGAGAGGTTATTTTGTTTGTTGTTGTCTAAAATGTCTAAAAAAATTCTAAAAAGAATAGAAGATGCTCAGTGTAGAGGAGTGAGGATTAGAATGGGTAAGAATTTACAGTGCCAGGCTCTGTAGCCTGGCAGAAAATATCTGACTAGAGAATTAAAGGCAACTCCAAGTCCTTCACATTTTAGATGACAAAAAAGTACAAGAACCATTTTTATCATCTTTTTCCTTTGAGAGTTTCACAGATGCCAGACCCTTGAAGAGGAAGATCATCATGTACTTCTGCAACTCTGACGAAGAGCTATGATAGTAGGTTATGGACTCCAAAAGCTCCATAGAAGATCAACATGAGTTGAAATTTAACTTTTCATAACCTTAGTTGCAAACCCAGAAGGGTTTTTGTCATTTTATGTTTGAATTAGGGTAGTGCTGCATGGCTATTTTGCTGCCACTGTAAAAATGTAAATAACAGCAATAACACAACAGCGAGCAACTCTCCTAATTTCCCAATGAACCACAATATTTCAGCCCTTGGTACTTCCTCAGCTGTGCTATTGCTTCCAGGTGAGTAGAGCAGGTATTTTAGACCATTCTACTCTAGACTGGGGAATGTTTTGAAGGAATAGATTTCCAGTCATGAGTTTACTGTTGTTCCAGCCTATTGTGTATTTGATAAAGCTGGCATACAGGAGGAATCAAGTACATTTAGAGATTAATTTATATTTTACAACAAATAATTTCATGATGAAATTATTTTTTCATTTTTGATTACTCTGTGACTGTCCTCTTGTGATGGGCTTTTCAGAGTTTAATCATGATTTAGATTTATTAGCCACCCTTTTTGAAAAGGTGTATTAACTCTGAACAGTGAATTCTTAATACTTAACTTAATTTTTTTAATTCCAACATTAATTATCAAATATTATTGAACAGTAAACCCCTGTTTCTTTTCTCTGTTGACTAATGGACTACATGCTAATCAGGAAGAAGACTGCAATGTCAAGTAGTGAACAAACAAGGTATTGTGGAAAACTGACATTTTTTTCCTATCTAACCTTTAAGGACTCTCTTAAGATCACCAGACAGAAGAAAACAAAAATGATAATTACATTTCTTGGCTCACTTTTATCTCTTATTCATTATCTTTTCTTATTCATTATCTTTTCTCACATTTTAGCCAATACACTGTTAATTAATACTAATAATATTTTACTATTGTTTTTGCTAGATCATTTCAAATCCCAGCCAGTAATTCAGCCCTAGGTACTGTATGTACCGCCTGATATCTGGTTTAATGATCTAACATCCTGAAACAGTAGCAAAGCACAGCAGGAGAATAAGTAAATTGATACAGAAGCTGTTTGGAAGGATGCACAAAATTGTATCAGTAGTCAAAGATGCCATGAGTTTATATTGTTTCCTTTGACAGTTTTCCTAGCTAATCTGAATAACAAGGGGAAACAAGCACTCCTTGGACCCTGTAGTACTTATTACAAATACAAGTACATAGCAAAAACTATGTAAAAAATACCATTTCACATAATGTGCAATACCATTCCTCTTGTAGAACAAGTGGTGCAAGCTTTGCCCACATTTTGGAGACTTTGTGCTCCATAAATTACTGTCAGCATTCTCTTCCAGCCTCAGGTGTTTGCTATTTATGACCTCACCACTCCCTGTATCACTCACTCCATGTGCAGCACTCAGCTGAGATTAGATTATGGCCTTCGGACTTATAGAAGGAAGCCTGAACAGTGACTTAAGACATACAATGACGTTTAAAAAGTACAAGCATGGGAATGCTCTGACTGAAGTAGAGTTATTTTCTGTAATTCCCACCTTCCATTTCTTTTCATGTTAACACATCTTCTCCACTGACCTTCAAAAATAAGCACTCCTATCTGACTCTACCACCCCTTTGAGTAAGATCCATATTCCCCTCATCTCTTCTGTCAAGGCTTTAAAATACAATGGAAAATGCACTGTTATCAGTGATTATACATTTTGAGCAAAAGTTGCATTGGTCTAAAACTTCTCTGAAAAGTCATGATCTGTATGGCAAAACTTATGGCAAAACTTCACAAGATGAGAAAATTGAAATGACAAATGTATTGGTAGCATTTTTTTCTATTTCTGTAACAAGATCTGTTTCTGTAGTGTTTAATCCCATTGGTTTGGTTGAGTGTTGGCCATAAAACCTGGGCCAAGAACTTCTATAATGACTGTCTCTGATAGAGTATTCATGTAGCTGAGAAACAAAGCAACATTCAATTACCCAAACAAATGTAATTATCAGCACCAGTCATTTATTTTATTTATCAAACACTACTAGAATTCACACATGCTATATTAGTCTCTGCTTAATAACATGCACTCCTTCACCAGTTTAATTACTGCAGAGAGAATATACTTTGATTTCTTCCCAAGGGAGAAAGCCACAATATACGTTCAAGGTCATTTTGTATGTTTGGTTTTTAAATCTCCTTAAGAGCCAAGTAAGCCTAGGTTTGATTACTTCAGGAAAGTTCTCTTTAAACAGAGCACTGTTTATATCAAAATAGGGCAAAATTCAGAAAAAGAAAATCTGACTGAGAGAAAATGAAGAATTGGCTCTTACTCAGCCTTTCCTGCCCTTGGCTGTGAGGAGCAGTGGGAGCTCTGGCCCAGCAGGATGAGTTCTCTTGTGGGGATTATGAATCCAAACTAAGTCAACTGGCCAGGAAACCAGGAGCACTCATCTTTTTTATCTTGCTTGGAGAATCTACGGCTACCTTTTCTTCCACTCTTTGTGTTAGGGTCTTATTTATTATCAAAGCTGATGGTAAATAAGATGCTTTAATATCATTCAGAAATAAAATATCTGTGTGTAATCATAACCTTTGTGACCAATGTTAGTCAAGGTATAAATTGGATTTTATATTCAAAACTCAGTGTTAAACACTTCCTGCAAAATACAACCATGAAAATACAAAATTCAGTCTAAAATGGAGTATTTCACCCTGGGCAGGTAAATGGGTTTGGAATTTCTGTTTTAACTTACAAGCATCTTCACATTCAATTTCTTCTTGTTGATAAACCTTCCAAAAAGCGTTGTGTTTGAAAACCTGTTCCAATACTGTTAAACTGTAACAATAAATCACACCACAGGGCAACAGATAGCAGCAAAGTCTTCCAAAGCAGGGCTATAAGTTTTCCTGCTGTATCTCATCAGCTCCCATCTAGACAAATACTGCTGGAGAAATCCTGGCTCTCTCTCCTGACAGCAGATATCATCCTGATGGGGAAGCAGAGCTACTCACCTTCAAAACAGTTTATATTCCTATAGGTGCCTTGGCACCAAAAGCATAACTATTTATAGATGAAGTGCTAGTAAGTGGCCATTTATTTCCATGAATGATCAGTGCATATTCAAATGTGGTACCTAATATTGGTATGCAGAGCTATAAGATCACTTTAAAGGCTTTTTTCCATTTTATGGCAGGGATTCTCCTTGGGAAAAAAAAAAAACGAACCAAGAAAACTTTTCTGCTTACCTCCTCCACTTCTTCAGGAGTAAGTTCTTTTCTTTTATGAGGGTGGCCTGCACCAGGTCGAAATGCTCCCATTGGGATGTTAATATTAGCCTGTGAGAAGGAAATTGTGACATGTATAATAGTGACTGATAAACAAAGATACAGTTGTTAAATGGCAAAACTCAGAAGAAGTGGGACAAGCATATAGACATTATCATGATTTCCAAGCACTTATGCCATCAATGCATGCATCATCACACCACTCCTGTGGAAAGAGAAGTGCTTTCATCTCCATTTTAAGGAGAGAATGCGAAAAAACAAACTAGAAAGATTTTGAAGTTCTGCATTTTAGACCTATGCTTCCTGATTTCATTGGACTTTAAACAAATGAGTACTTGACACTAAAGTGTCTTTAGGCACCTGGGTCTGCTTCAGTTTGGTCAAGGTCAAACAGAGAGTGATTGCCAAAAGCAACATTTAAGTGTAAATCATGCAAATCCTTCAATAACACCCAATCACTGGACCACTCTCCATTCTCCAGTGACACCAGTTCTCTTCTCACTTAATCACAGGTATCTTAGAAGGGAAGTCTGCCCTGAGTCAGCTTAAGCCATAAGTATTTAAAATGTGGTTTTACAAACAAAATTTACCCATGGCTGCTACAAACAACAAATACTTGAACCAGCTCCAATACCAGGCAGACCACTGGCCCCTGGTTTCTGCAAACACCCTCCAGAATGATGCCCACACAACTGCATCAATCTCCTCTTCTATCTGGGGCACAAAGCCAGTAACCATAACATAATTGGGGCTGATAATAGATACCTTAAAAGTAAAGATTTTGGAGAATAGAATGGCACAAAATACTGCTTAGGAAAGAGCAGCTGAAAAGTATCCATTTCCCAATGTGACCCAGCCAAGATTATTTTAAAAGTCAAATGGCACGATCAACTAAATGCACAATTTATACTTATTCTTATCTCGTGATCTCAGAAGAGAAGCTGCTCCTAGGAAATGTCATCAAAATATCATGACTCCCACTGCTAAAACCAGGGGGTGAATTGGTAATGTTACAAAGTGGAAGCAGAAAACCTTCTAACAGCAAGCTCTCTTCTTGTCCTTTACCATCTGACTGATCTGCACTAAATGGAGACGAATAATCCCATCTTTCAGCTCAAGTTATGGTCTTGCAGATCATGCTCCACTTCGACAACCACAAGAAAACAGCCCACAGTTTTCAGTAACAACAACTGTTCTGACAGCTGTAATCAACTGACGAGCAAATTAAGAATCCATCTGCCAAGAAATGAATTCTTTTACCTGTATTCTACTTACTTACTTGCCATTATCTCATTTATGCAAGATGATGCTGTAATTTCAGTGGGGATGCCAAATATCTTCTGGGTCACAAACAACCTCAGGTATTTGTTTCATAAAGCTTTTTCACTGGGCATCAGTTTAGATATTGTGAAACTTTTTACCTGCACTTTGTAAGTTCCCAGGAAACAGGGCATTTTCAACCTCACGGTTCTTAACTCATTATTTCATTTATGGGTGGAAAAACCCCAGCTTTGCCATTTCTAATTTTAAGTAACTGAGCCATCAAGCTCTGGTATCTTCAGATAGCTTTGATTTTTTGAATGGGAAACTTCTCTACAAATTACAGCTAGCATGGTTCATACAAGTTTGCAGACCTGAAACTTTAAGAGATATCTCTTCTTGTGGTGCACATCCTGAGCTTGGACATTCCTTCCCCTGCCTTGGAGGCAGCCAAAGCAGAAGCCAGCCTCCCATGGAACACTACAGCCCTTGCATTTCCCACGGTGATTGACAGACCAACTGTGACTCAAAGTGGTTCAGAAAGCATAAATGAACCACTAAATCCCAGAATGCTAATTAAATTCAATAAACCACTCTTTGGTCTGCTTCAGCACTTTCTCAGTAATCTGTGTCACACGAAACCAGTTTGTACTTTTTTATCTGCAGCAGGAACATTCACATCAGAGCTTGGGCAAACTTACGCAGTCATGACATAATAACTTGGTAAAATGAGCATCCTTTAAGACATGGTTAAAAAATGTCTGGATCTGATAACACATACTGTAAATTAATATATTTCCAGTATGAAAGGAAAATATAACAGTTCCAAACAATTCCAGACTATAGATACCAAAGTCCTGAGCTGTAAATCTCTCTAATCCAATGCTGGTCCTGTCTCACAGATGAGCATCTGTGTAATGGGTGGGCCAAATTCTGTACACCAGCATAGCTCTGCAAGGACTGATGCTGTGTTCAGCACAAGTTCATAATTTTGTTTTAAAAATATGTTTCAAAGCTTTTGTCACCTGTAAGCTGAGATGGAGATATGACCCTAGGGGATCTCCATCCAGTAAAATGCTAAATAGGAAATGTTCTGTTCCAGACTCTGGAAATCCTAAATTATAATTGCTTTAGGCAGACTTTCTAGGTGTGATTGTTATGTTTAACCATACAAATTATGAAAACTACTGAATTTGCCTCTTCCTTTGTTTGAAAGGCCTACTCTATTGTGTGCAATTGCAGTTTTTGCAATGACTGGGTAGGTATGTGCACTGATATACTCTACCAGGGTCCTTTTGAACAGACCAAAAGAAAAATACCTGTGAAAATTATATACTAATATATTGATGGTTTGACTCAATTGAACTGGTACTTAGAGATTTTTTTTGGTGTGTTCTTCTTTCTGTTTAATAGAAAGAGCTTATTAAGGTTAGGGTAAAACTGATGCAGCTGGGAGTGAGTTGAGGACTGTTATAGGTACTTCCTTCACAGCATCACAGCCATTCCTGGCTGTTCTGTGGATGACTGAGTAATCTGGAAAGACACTTTTGTATAAACATATTTAATTAAAAAAAAAAAAAGAAAAAAAAAAGAAGGAAAGAGGGAAAGAGAGAGAAAGAGGGAGGAAGGAAAGGAGGAACGGAGGAAAGAAGGAAGAAAAAGAAAGAAAAAGAAAGAAGCTGTAGAGAAAACTGAATGAAAGCCAGAAACAAACAAACAACAAAAATAAACAACAAAAAAGACTTAAAAACCTCCTCACCCTTATCTCTGGGGAAAGCCAAGAGTGTTTAAAGATAGAATAATTTCTGTCAGAGCTGTGCACAGCCTTTTACACACTGAGAAGAGGAAGTCAGCAATTGTTTCCAGGAATTAACATACTTTGCTCCTCTATTCCCCAAAAATGCTCTTGGGAACCAGTTGCTGCCTTTAACTCTTACACATCTGCATTTACTAGCTATTGGGAACTGAACATTTTTGTCTATATCTAGTACAGTCAGAAAAAAAGCCATTTCAGACACAGAAGACCATGAAACACTTCAGTTAGTGAGGTGCCATTATATTCCCATTGCTGCAGCATGATGTACATTCCCCAGGGCATGTCAGTCCTATTATAACAGCACATAATAGTAAAGGATCATAATATATGAAACAATGTATAAAAGTAATGTGACATTTTGAGTCATAGTTCTTAGACTGCTCAAAGCTTAATAAGCATCAATTCAAGTGCAAGTCTCCCTTCTAGAACTTTTGACACAATGCTTAATAGATATATTTTAAATTTTTGTGTGATTTTTCTCACGATTCAATTTACATTTGCAAAAATTAAAGTTTCTTTAAATATTAAACTTAGTGTTTAAATTTAATGCATTTTTAAATTTAACAACCTAGGAGCATTGTTTACATTTAGAAGTTGGAAGTCATCCTAAAAATAAAATGCAGCTTATCATTACATCTTTAAGAAAATAACGTAAACCAATTAATTCCTTAAAAATGCTTGTATGTGCCTATGGAGTAAAAATGTAAAATGTTAATAAAAGCTTTTCAGCAATTAAAGGTCTGTATTTTTTCATTAATCCTACAAACATTTCTATAGTCACTGTAAAAGAGGGATGAAAATTTGAATTGAGTGAAATCAAAATTCTAGCAAAATGGCTTTGTTTTTCTAATTTCAACAGAATTAGAGTGCATTAGTTTACATGCCTATTTCAGTAGAATTAATGATGATGTATCTGATGATGCATCTTCAGTATGCTGCCTAGCCTCTGGGTAATTAATCATGATATTCCAATCCATTGCATGAGTATTATCTCAAGAAGATAGAGAACAAAGGCTTCAGATAGTCCATTTTGTTTCTTAGGTAAGGTAACTTGAACTCATAGTAAAATTTCATTGGATATGTGTTTTACAAAATACACGAGAATTCTGTAAGATTCTTCAGTTCAGAAGTTATTTTGGCCTTTTGACAAGAATCATTGATAATATGAATCATGATAATATGCTCATTGATAATATGAACTAAAAACATTCTTCATGACTTCATGATGATGTTGGGTTAATTCTTCAGCTGTTCATTTTACAAGTATGCAACAATCAACTCCACCTTTATAAGAATATACCATTGAAGAGGTATGTGGCAGACAAGAATCTTTCAAATTAAAAGATCAATGTTTCTCTCATTTTCCTTTGGCTTCTAAATAAAATGCTTCTTAAACAAGTATTTGAAGCTGAGAGTTTTTCTGCTTAAGGAATTCAGACATGAAAAACTTCACAATACCCATGCTATCTTTTTAGCCTATAATTCTTTCAGCATTATATTGGCTTTGTGGAAAATCTAATGGCTGCAGGAATTATTTTTACTTAACCGTTATGCAGATGCATTACCATGTTTTGCTCAGAAGATCCTCCAATAGGCATAACCTAACACTGCAAAGACCAAGCAAACAAGAAATTAATGAACCTATCTGATCCAGGTTTTTTTATCAGCTCAGATCAAAAGATGATCTCCAGGTCACACTTTTTCAGTGCTTTCATACCTACTAAGCTTTTCACTTTAACAGAATAACCCCAGCTAGCACTCCTATGGTGCTTTGACTGAGTAAAAATGCAGTCTGCCAAGTAATGGAAGTTGAGATTTATTATTTTATTATATTAAAAACATAAATGCTATCTCTTACCTGAATGGCTTTGACATGTGATGCTGGTTGTTTTGACATTTTTACGACAGAGGCTTATCCCTGCAAGCAAAATTGGAAAGTGTTACAGGCTCTGACATTCTGATAGCTATGGAAGATAAGCTAGAACTTAACCCATGCTGCCTCTTGACAGGCATCCATTTCATCTGGCCAGCTCCTGTTTCCATCTCAGTTTCCAAGTTGCTTAGTTATTCCTTCTGATATCAGAAGGAGACAGAACACCTGAGCTGCCCCAATTAATATTTCATAGCCACAAATGAAGCTATATCTTTCACAGTAAAAACAATAATGAGTAGAGATAAGGAATCTTTCAAACCTTAACAGCACTGTAAAATGAGTAAGAATTAAAGGAAGCTTTTGAGGATAAACTGTGTATTATTAGTCCTGTCACAGTGTGTATGTGGGAACTATTAGAAGTTTAAGTTTAAGCCTTCTCTCAAATAAAACATAACTATTTAGAAAATACTGATAAATGCAGATACAACCATTTTCTGACTCACAAATCCTTGCAAACCTTTAATGCCTGTGGACTGAAAGTGATCAAGATGGTCAAACAGAAAAGTCCTGCTTGACAATTGCTAGTGCACAAAGTAGCCTCCCTTCAAAGTTTTAGATCATATTGATTCATCAATTTTCTTTAGCAGTAATTTCAAATATAACATATTTTTCCATATAATTTTATGCTGGTGGAGAAATACAGGTTGATATAGCATTAATATATGATAGCAATGGGAAATATACCAAAGTAAAAAAGAAGAAATTTTATTAGAAGATTATTTGAAACACCATTTCAGTCTTTTATTCTCTCACTGAGAAGTTAGATTTTAACTGGACTACACTTTCATCAAAGTCTAGTTATTTAGCTATTATAATATAAAGTAAGGAAGTAATTCTAAAGGCTGAGAAATTAATTCACCAGAGAAGTCACTGATCACCACCAAAATACAGCATATTTTTGATCCTGTAATTAATCTTAGATAGGAAGGAAAGAAATGAGAACAGAAATAAATTACATAGGAGAGAACAGCAGAAATACACTGAGAAATAAAACGTGTGTCAAAGACTTGGGTACTCCAAAGAGTGCAATTGCCACAGGAGGCAGTCCCCAAAAAAACATATAGATGAGTTGTAGTTGGCTTCAACTTGGAATATTGGCAATATCAGACTGAAATTATATTGCTGGGACTGACTAGAAGACTTCCTCCTGTATATTGTCATATCAGTTTGAAATTTGTGTACGATGCTGAGCAGAATTAAAAGTACAAATGACCTGCCATTAGAGGTCTCCCTCTGGTCACACTCTCAGCTGCAAAAAGTGCTGTCCAAACCACCACCGTCTGAGGACAACCATGTCCATAAATTGTTTTGGGTTTAAATTGCTTCCACTAAATTAATAAATCAAAAAAAAATCCCACTGTGCAAAATAACACCAGCATTCTATTAATGAGTTTTATATTGTGGTTTTATATATACAATCTTAAAATGAGAGGGAGTTTAAAAAAATTCAGAATTCACTTTAGGAGATGCAATCTCAGCCACTGACGTTCATGATAAAAATTTAAAAATAGATTTCAAAAAGACAAAATGATTTACTACACTCTGTCTCCTTTATTTTTGAAAATCTTTATTAGGCAGTACAAATAATTGTTCTGTTGATCAGTGACTGTATTCCAAAACAAACACAAAACAATCCCCCAACTGACTGGGAAGATAAGAGTCATAATACAGAATGTTTAATTAATTTTTTAATCAACTTCCCATCTTTCTAATCAGAATGATAAATGGAAAAAAAGCACAAGAAAATAACATTAAACATTTTGAAACACAGTGGATCTACTTCCCAAGCACTGTCACAAAGAAATTCCTGCTAAGATGTACTTCATCTTGCATGCCTGTGCATTGCAAAAACACCCACACACACCTCTTGGGCCACTTAGAGATAAATGGCAAGGATTTACCCTGAACCTCAGCTTTAAAACAGGCACTGCATTAATGCTCCTCGGCGAGGTGCTCTGGGTTCACAAGCAGTCAGTGTTCGAAATTACTGCAATCAGACACCAGTTCCTAAAGAGGGATGCATGATACAATTGTGTAGGACTGCTTTTGGAGGAGGTGATTTTCCTACCAGACCGTGCTGTCCTCATTACCGCCAGAGAAATCAGGACAACAGCACACTGCTGAGTAAAAATAGATCTCTGGCTCTTTCCCCTTCCCTCCCTTCCCTGAATTTCCTTACAGACCAATACTGACCATCAATCACAGGAAAATAAGCCTTAGATTACAGAAGCATCCATTACAGAAATGATTAGATAATTTTTATAAATTCCTTTGTTCTTTCACCATGTGTCTCAGAGAGACAGTCAAGAGTGCTGCACTGATTGTATTAGGTTATTTCTGGTATTCCAATCAGCTCAGCAAACTTGAAAAAATCCCACTTCACTCTCATGTCCACAGCAGGATTTCACGTCTCTGGCAGGCAGAGAAACGCAGACGCAGCCTGTATTCCCCGGTGCCTTTTTGGCCTCCCCACACCTTACCTTTTACCTTTTATGGGCTGCATGCTGAGCCAAACTTAGAAAGCAATGGCAACGTTAGTTCAATTTGGAGCTGGTTTATGGCAGCCTTCCCTTGCAAATTCCCTCGATTTTCAGTGAAAGTACTCATGAGCAGGACTACTTGCAAAATATAGGACTACTGCAGTGAAATAAAGGAGTGTTTTGGAGCAAAACTTTGTAAAACAAAGGAACCTGTCTTCTGTCTCTCTGCTAAAAATAATTTCTGACAGGGCTGCAGCAAGATAATAAGATGATTTATTCAGTTTGCTTTAAATACGATGAGATATCATAATGACATCTTTTGTAATGCACACAAGAGATGTACAGTAGCACACAGAAACAACGAGAGCCCTCCCCCTGCCCCAGCTGGAAGCTGTCCTCTCCCCCCACTGCATGCACAGCATCAAGCACAAGGAGCATTTGGGAGACAGAACTGCAGTGTATTATCTTATTAAAAGGCTTTTACAGGAACTACATGACTGTGAGACCCAACCAGTACAATGAAAGAAGAGAAACTCCTACTCTGCAGCTTTCAGCCAGTTATACGAAAAGTTACTACAAGCTCTAGGCAAATATGGTCACATTTTCCATAACATATACACAATAATCTTCACTACAGTTGACTGTTAAGCTTAGTGAAGGAAACCTCTCTTACATAAAACCATAATGTAATATTTCACTAACTATAATAAATATATAGAAAATAATAACCATCTGCCTAGGTACTACAGTATTTAAATTCATACACACTTCTTATGAGTCATGAGGTATTTAAGTGACTTTTCGTTTTAAATCTTTAGATCCCCACAGACTATGAAGCAATAGCAATCTGCTCTGAATGCTCTGAAACACTGCATGAGACAATAAAATAGGCAGAAACTCACAACTCTTGTAGTAAACTCACAGCAATTACTTAAGAGTTTTCATGAGGGTCTTTCAAGATTTTAATTGACCCGCTTGAGATTGGTTAACTTATTTACTTATATAAAAAAAAGTTCCAAACCGTCAAGTGAGTATGCACACCGCCTTTTGATGCTGAAAGAGGTACCTTCTTCTACCAGCTGAGGTATTGACTGCGACCCTTTTAATGTGTCTGAAATAGCTCCGATGCTTTCAGCCTGGACGGCACTGAGTGCTGCTCCAGGCTGGAGTGGGACTCAGCAGAGAAGCGAAGTGTAAAAGGGAATTCCTGTCATAGCTTCCAGTTGTTCTTCCTAAATATAGAGTTTGATTCACCCTGTAACTTGGTCCCCTGTGACACTTGACCATGGTAAAAGCAAGGCTCAACTGTCAAGCAGGAGGTGTTGAAGGAACACACCTTTAGGTCCTTTTCCTGCCCTCCCTCTCCCTGTCATTCCAGGCTTTTCCCAAGTGCCAGGCACACAGCGGTAGTAGGTAACACAGAACTCCTCACATGGCATTTGGGGCAGTGTGTGCCTCACTATGCCACAGAGAAGGAAATACTTATAGAGATGTAATTATGAAGAAGTCACCTCAGAGGAACTATCTAGGGGAGGAGAATGACACACCAACGTGACAATATTGCTGCTGCCTTGGGAGCAAACTCACACAGCAGCTGCCCTGGGTGTTGGCAGAGCCTTTTCCCCTGCAGGACAGCCCTGCTCACAGGGCAGGGCTCCTGAGCATGCACAGCAACCAGCTGCTGAGCCTGCAGGCATGGGGGTGAAGAAAAGCCAAAGGAGAAGCATGTGGGTGTGAGAGAGAGAGAGAAAGTTGTTATAGCTCATGAGGGAAGGAAAACATTACACAGTTGTGTTCATGCTGGCTGGAGTATTGTCTTAGTGAGGGCTGCTGATGGAGATGTCACAAGTCATGTGTGGGGCATATCCTCAGGTTTCCACTTGCAGAAGTGCAGATTCCTGGTCATCTGTGCATCTTCACAAGAACGAATTTCCCTCTTCCTCACTCCTCTGCTGTACCTGGTGTCCACTGGACCCACAACAGTAATGGTGACAAGAGCAGTGTCATTATGGGCAATAACTGTCAAGGATCTCCCTTGACTTTAACTCATTTGACCAATCACACTTTTAATTTCAAGTATCTCAAACAGGAAGGTGACCAAACAGGCTGCTTCATTAAGCCTGTGACTCACTCTCCACTGCCCTCTTTCTCAAAAATGTTGTCATCTGGAAGCTGATAAAGCGATGACTTGCTCTGGGAGATTGCTGACTACTTACAGCCACCCCTTTCCAAAGCAGCCACATGAAGATGGACGACACAGAACTAGGCTCGCAACCAGGACATGCATTTCTGTATGTCAGGACTGATGGACGTACACACAGCAATCAGCTCATTCCAAGGAGAACTCTATTCCTCAGAAAGGCTTATTATGCCTGTTGCCAAAAATTCTGAGGCATGAGAGGGCTACTGCACTTGAAACATGGTGGAGTTCCCAAGAGGGCTCAGAGAGCTGTTCTCAGAGAATCAGGTAAGTGACTTTACATATCTTCTTCTGAAGGTTCATATTTACAACAAACATACCAGAAGGCAATGGAAGAGGCAATATATTTTTGTAACATGCATTAACATTAACTGTACATTAACTTATTTCAATTTATATTTCAATAGTAATATTACAAACTAGCTCTTGAATACACAGTTATTTCTTCCATGTGTGGTTAATTAAGCAAAGTTTAGATTTTATAATCTCTTCATCTTGCAAATATGCCTAAGAAATATCAGCTCAACACTGTCCCCTTCAACAAATTTTCATAGCAATGACAAGTAATTTAATAGTCTTAGTGATGTGTAAACAAGAAAAGAGTCTGTCACCTACCTAACACTCAGTAACTATCACACCTGAACTGTATTAAATTGTGAGGACAAAACAGTAAACTTAAATTTTATCATTAATATCAGAAAATGCAAATCTGAGTACATTTTGAAGGGAAAAATAGTCACTCTTAGCATTATTTTGCAGCATATCATTGCCTTTGAAAAACCTCTGAGATGCGCAGCCCCATGACTTGCAGAGTCATCTGGTAAATACATGCAGCGGATGAATTAGTAAGTAAATAAGGAGGCATATGTGCATTTCAGATGATGGATTCAGTGTCTGGCAAGTTAGGGATCTGTACATTGACACACATGGCATAAAATTATTATATCTCATGGATAGAGATCTAAAAGACATAGCAGAAATGCATTTATTTGAAATATGTAAAATCCCTTTATAGTTAAAAATAGAATTTTGTTGCATTGCTAGAAGCTTGTCTAATTAATATGCTTCCTGGCACAACATACTAGTTTCGAAAGTGAAGTTGATGGTTAACAGAAATGTGTATGTGTCTTACTTCTCCACTGAGATATTTCACTGCATAATGTCAGAACTGTTTTTTAAAGCTGTCACTACTTAATACATTTACGTAAATGTTTTGCTTTTTGAGAAACCGCATGAACATAGATAAAACTTCCTTCAGCGTCCCAAAAGAATTTATTTTTCTATTGTAGTCCACAATGTTTTAGTGTAATGTAAACAGTGTAATGCAGTTGAAAATGCAAGTCCACGCATAAGAAGTCACAACGTCAGCTCACTTGAAACAGGACTTCTTGGAAGTAAAAAGGTAAAAAAATACATTTCTGGAGTTTTGCTTTAAATTACCATGTAGCAGCAAGATATTATAGATCTTTAGCAATGCAAAACTTTGCTTCTCTGTCTTAATCTTAGCTCCATAAACTACAGTTTATTATCAGGTAAGAATAGTGGGTCCATGATATTATGTATTTAGCTAATTAATGCCTATCTTTACATTCATTAGAATTTTTTTATGAAGAATATGCAAACTAAAGTTGCAGTGTAACTAGTATGACTAATCTCTTCAGTCAACACACTGAAATTACTGGTTAAGATGTAAAAATAAGAAACCTGCTATCAGATTTATCAGAGAACTTACGCAGAAAATCCGGAAGAAAACCCCAAACTCACCATCTATTTTCTAACTCACTCAGGTTTTATTTGTATTTTTTGGCTCCTTCCCCTTAGTAAAGATGGATCCATGTAATAATGACTTGGCACACAGACTTGATGAAAGGCAGAGACTTTTAGCAATGCTACCCAGTCACACGCGGTCAGACAGAACTACAGAAATTTAAAATACAGTGGAGCTATCAATTTTACCAGGCATCACAAACCATTCCATGCTTGATTTTAACAGAAAGCAACTTTGAATCATAGATTACATAAAGAGTATCAAGCCTCAGCAATTTTGTCAGAAGAAAATTTGTTTGAGGAAGTATCATCTATCAGTTGTATATGTCTTTCCATTTTGCCCAATCTCTATTCCTTAATATCTAGAAAAAAACTCAAGCACTTGCTCTTGAGTTTCTACTTGTATAGTTATGCCAACAGCAATAACATCAAGTTATTGAAATAATGAATGACATAAAATAGCATGCAAAAATGTTTGCTGTCATTTAGTAGACAGGAAATCAATACAAAATATATCTAAATTAGCTGATTTTGTGTCTGTGGCATTTCTGGGCTACTAAATATTAATTCAACTCCTGCATGTTCTCTCTCTTTTCCATAGAAAAGCATGCTGATTATTATCACAGAC
The DNA here is from genome assembly GCA_018697195.1 of Certhia americana. NCBI lineage: Eukaryota > Metazoa > Chordata > Aves > Passeriformes > Certhiidae > Certhia > Certhia americana. The sequence continues at coordinate 102,604,513 of CM031857.1, forward strand.
CGTTCCATGGAGAAATAATTAGCCTTGTATTAAGGAAATGATCTCATTCAAGATTTGCAGTGACCTTGTTCTGAATTTCAGAGTTACAGCATCATTAATAGTGTTGTTAGCATCATCTGCAAATTTGTATTAAGTTCTGAAAACTGCTTTATGAATATAACTCATACAAATTCTAGAACATCATAGCTTTGACCACTATTAACCAAGTCATATTCGCTGTTGCTTTGTATTGTGTAAAATTTGTAGTCACCCAAATGTTTTTGGTAACTGCAATGACAATGACGATGACAATGACGATGACGATGATGATGATTTACAAGCAACAAATTTGTTTCCACTTTTCTCCTGGTAAATTTTAACCAGTATATCTTGCAAAGCTGATAGCATAAGAAGGAGCAAGGCTAATTGCATATTTTGAATATGAAATTTAAATTACATATTGATTTTTGTAAACATCATGTCTACTGTAAGGATTCAGAATTATTTGGAAAAGAAACAAAAAACATGACACTGCACTATCAGATGCAGGTCTCAGCAAGCAATTTTGACAAAACAGGAACTGACTAAATCACTGTTGAAACTTTCAGTTGAGACTACTAATTGTTTTCCCAAACCTGGATAATTCAAGTAAGCATGTACTATCTTTTTCAATCCCATCACACACTTATTTTGATGATGCCCATCCCCATCAGCTGATCATATCAGCTGTGCACTATTAGATCTTGTCAGATTAAGACCTTCCCTGATTGCAGTAGGGAATTTTGCTGTTGACTCAACCCAGAGATATATATGAGAACTAGGTACAGATATACCAAAGGACTTGGGGACTCAGCACCACAGAAAGTAATTTATTTATTTGTTGTGATAAAGCAGGACAAAGAGTTGCAGCTATGGTCCCTCTATGACCACACCATCTGAAGTCTAATAAAGAGAGCAATGACTAAATTCTGCTGATTTCTCATCTGAATGGCATATTGAGAGGAAAGAAATACATGTTTGAGACATTAAAAATCTGTCTGGTAGAAAGATGCACCCAGAACAAGTAAGGTGAGGAAATGGACTGGAGGAAGCTGAAGGAATGACATTATAGATAAATTAATGCCTTTAGATAAAAAGTTACCAAACTCAAGGACAACTGCATCAATCCGATGACTTATATCTGATTTATCAGTTGCTATCTTTGTTTATACCTGCTGAACAGAAAATAAAAGATGAAGATTGATAAATCGTGGGTGTGAAGATTTTTAAAGTTTGAATCAATATCAGGGCACTTACCTTAGTTGTCAAGAGTTATAAGGAAAAAACCTTACCTTGTCACACCTCCAATGTTCTGAAAAATTAGGGCCATTAAGAATAAATGCTTTCTAAAGTGAAGATATGAATAAATCTAGTAGTCATGCCTATCTATCAAGTAGTCAAACATGATCTCTTTTAAACTGTATTTTTATTGAATCAAATTTGCTACAGAAATATTTTTCAATTATCTGTGGCCTCCTTACATATAAATATTGCAATGTTCAGACAGGAATTGCCAAAAGAATTCAGTGTTGCCACAGGATGACAAGTCCTCCAGCTGCTCCACTGGGCAATGATGTTTTCCAATATAATATCAAATTTCCAGGATCAAATAGTATTTCTCTTAGGAAATTTGACAAAGTAGTTTTTAAAATCATCACATCTTACTTTAACCCATATGAATTGGAGTTGTGGACAGGCAGTATCTTGTATCTTCTATACAAGGATAAAAACAAGTCTGGAAAAAGAAATTATATTAAGCTGTTTCACTCCATCTCCTCTGGCTGTGCAACACAAGCTCTTTAAAGTGCTGTTCAGTTCTCAAGATCTGGAGCTAAAAGTGATGCTTCAAAATCATTAGTCTTAGAAATTACTTTTGAGAATTGCAGGCTGTTCTGTTTCCTGTGCCCACCAGCTATTGGTGAGGCACTGACTATACTCTAACTAGAGCATCCATGAAGATGTTCCTAGTTTGATTGCAGCCAACTCTCGAACTATTTATTTTTATTAGTAAGAAAGGAAATGTTCTTAGCTTAGGCTCCTGACATAAAGTGGTCTGTGTAAGGCAAACCCACAGTTTTGTCATGGATAGTTCACAGGTGCTCTGGCTGACAAGGGGCAGAGCAGATTTGTAGTACTGGGACACCAGCAAAAATCAGTTTATCCACTGTGTGCTGTGCTGTGTAATCACAAAGCTGCTCCCCTCTATCCTTGAGGTAGAACAAAACCAAAGCTGGTTTAACTGAGTGCTATGCTGCATGATGAAGCAATTCAGGAGCTGCTTCAGCCATCTGTGCAGTCCAGGTGGACAGTTCTGGGGATATCCTCACTGTGCAAGACATTCCTATTGTAAAGAACAGCCAAGTATCACGTACTGCACAGATGAATCCAGACTGGATGGGGCCCCGAGCAACCTGGTCTAGGGGAAGGTGTCCCTTCCCATGGTGGGGGCCTGGAACTAGATGGTTTTAAGGCCCTCCCCAGCCCAACCCAATCTATGCTTCTGTGAAGAGAAATGTTTCAGGCTTTAACAGCCTACAAAATGATGAACTACAGACTCCTTTGTCTCAAACTGTTACCTCACTTTGACTTGCTTATGCTAAGGCCACTTCTTCCCCTAGGGTTAAAGGCTGCCCTACAGGTTTTGGGGTTCAAAGTTGATAGGTCTAATGTTATCATGTGCATTTATTTTAGATTACAGTAGCATAATACAATACCTGTTAGACTGACACTATTCAATTTATTTTGCATTCTGCAGAATAGGCGATTGTGTCCATAGGGACTTCACACATAATTTAAAGCAAAAAAAAATCCCTCAAATCTTTAAACAATTTTTTGATATTATGCACTTTTATTGTCTCCTCCTGCATTGACTAAGCCCTTTATTGCCTAATTAATTTTAACTATTTTGTTAAAATAGTAACTATATTGTAACTATATTGCCTAAAATTAATTTTTAACTCACTTCCATGGATAGACTTTTGAAGTTGTAAAGGGCTCCCAACTTGAGCCAATGATGAATAGCTGTTTTCCAGTAGATTTTCCTCATATGTAACTTCTGAGTGATTCGTGGATGCAAGCAAGACTATAATCTAAAAATGGATAACATAAGCCTGAAACTAATATTTTTATGGAACTGTATTCTAGAATAATATTCAAACTACATCTCTCAAGTTTCTACATTTCCTCTGCTTTTCTTTAAAGTCTGATACTTTTTTCTCCTTAGAATGCAATAGCTTTGGAGGACCCTGTTTTAGATGTAATTCCAGCTGAGATTTGCCTAACAGAATTAACACAGATAGGTAAATGCTGCAGACTGACAGCAAATAAGAAAAACCTATCATTTGTTTTGCTATAGATCAACTCTGTGAGAGAACTGGTGAAAAAGCATGTACAAATATTGCTCTGTGCGGAAAAATCTAGTAAAGGCATGTTTCTAGGAACACTTGTACTTCTCCTTTACCTATGTTTTCATGTGAATAGTGACTTAAGAACAAATTTAATTTGTTTCAAAAGTCAAAATGCCATCTTTCTAGAAAGTATTTTTGGTAACCATGTTAAATACTGCAAACAAATCCTAAACCTTAACAAAATATTTTGACCTCATTTCTATTTAAATAAATCAAGACTATTTTATACTGTCATTGGAACATAAAAAACACCCAAACCAATAGAATAGTGTAACGTTCTGCTCTTATCTGTTTTAAGCAGAGCAAAGATGAAAGGATTTTTTTATTTTCTTGTTTGGATTTCAGATTAAAATACCATACATATAACCTACCTCCGTAATTCCTACTACCTGAGTTCCTCCCCTATACTGAGTTTTTTATACAAAAATACTAGTAAGGTAATGAAAACATATTTTTCCTTCATACTTCTATAACCAATGCTACCCACATCTCTGTAGTGCGCCAGTCTCTGCATGTCTCCTCTTGTGTCTCATTCTGATCTCTTTATTTCCTCTAGAAGCAATCTCCTAACCTGCAGAAGTGTTTAACAAACCATCTATTTCATCTTTTCCCATGGATTTCTTCTTTCATGCATTCTAGTCTGTACTTTAAATTACAGTGGCACATAAACACTTGCAGAATCACATTTTATCCCAGCAGTCCTTTCCTGTCCTTTGCTCATCTCCATGCCCAACAATCTAGAGATGAAGACTACTCAGAACGTACCTAAAACCCCATTTTCTTTCCCCAAGGCCCAAACACTTATCCAATCAATTCATGTTCTGATTGAAGGGTCTTCAAACTGGCAAAATTTACAACCCGTCCTCGACAAAATCAACATCTAAGCTGATTTTAGGTCTGAGCCTGTGATGAACTGCAATTGAGTACAATTTCCCTGAAGCCCTGCAAACTCCTCTAACATAAGAGTTTTTGATAGTGCTGTTCAGGCTAGTTTTGCTTTATATTATGCAACGTGTCTTCTATGGTAATATCTGAATAATCACATATCTAATTCAATAATAGATCAAAGTTGAAGAGATTAATTATTAGACATATTGTTAATTAATCCCAAGATAAATATATTTACCATGTCTAGAAAAAGATGCCTATGATATTAAATCACTAATTGAACTTGATAATATCTTAATTACTATATTATTAACAGATTCTATTTGGTATTTACTTGATAAATTATATTTAATCATTAGTATTGTTTATGAGAGAATTTTTTCCTGTCTAAGCTTTTTGCATGGACTTAGTGTAATGATTGATGTTTTAACCTTTACCAACCATTCTTTGATACTTTCCCTGTTGTCCAGCCATGCCCTCCCCTGATGCACCCCTCAGCTGTGACTCCTGAAGCTCTGACAGCTGAACTGCTTTGGAAGAGTGTGTAGGCACTGTGAACTCCTGTGGTGACTGCAGGGCATTCTGCTCTGGCCACTGCTTCAGCTTAATACTTGGCTCTAAGTAAAACTAAGCAGGGGTAGAAGGTGTATCTGTGCTACCTCCTGAACCATTATAAAGTGGAAATCTTTAATCCAGAATACCTTTACTTTTACAGAATCACAGAATGACTAGGTTTTCAAGACCATCGAGACCAACCCATGCCCTGACACCTCAACTAGACCATGGCACCAAGTGCAACATCCAGTCTTTTTTTAAACACATCCAGGGATGGTGAATCCACCACCTTCCCAGGCAGACCATTCCAGCACTTGATCACTCCTTCTGTGAAAAACTTTTTTCCTAATATTCAGCATATATTTCCCTTGGCACAGCTTGAGACTGTGTCCTCTGGTTCTGCCAGTTGTTGCCTGGAGAAAGAGACCAACCCCACCTGACTGCAGCCACCTTTCAGGGAATTGTAGAGAGTGATAAGGTCACCTCTGAATCTCCTTTTCTCCAGGCTGAACACCCCCAGCTCCCTCAGCCATTCCTCACAGGGTTTGTGTTCCCAGCCCCTCTCCACCCTCGTTGTCTCCTCTGGATGCACTCCAGCATCTCCACATCCTTCCCAAACTGAGGGGCCAGAACTGGACACAGCACTCAAGGTGTGGCCTCAGCAGTGCCCAGTCCAGGGGCAGAATGACCTCCCTGCTCCTGCTGGCCACACCATTCCTGATCCAGGCCAGGATGGAATTGGCCTTCTTGCCCACCAGGGCACTCTGCTGGCTCATGTTCAGCTGCTGTCACCAACACCCCCAGGTCCCTTTCTGCCTGGGCACTGTCCATCCACACCAACCCCAGTCTGTAACATTGCAGGGGTTGTTGTGGCCAAAATGCAGGACCTGGCACTTGGACTTGTTAAACTTCATCCTATTGGACTCTGCCCATCCATCCGACCATTCCAGGTCTCTCTGCAGAGACCTCCTACCTTCTAACAGATCAACACACACTTCCAGCTTACTGTCATCTGCAAATTCACCAATGAAAGGCTCAATACCCTCATCCATGTCATCAATAAAAATATAGAACAGAGCTGGCCCCAGCACAGACCCCTGGGGGACACCACTGGTGCCTGGCCCCCAGCTGGATGCAGCACTGCTCACCACCACTCTCTGGGGCTGGCCATGCAGCCAGTTCCTAACCCAGCACAGAGTGCTCCTGTCCAAGCCATGGGCTGACAGCTTTTCCAGGAGTGTGCTGAGGGAGACAGTGTCAAAGGCCTTGCTGAAGTCCAGGTACACAACATCCACAGCCTTTCCTGCATCCACCAGGTGGGTCACCTGGGAGATCAGGTTGGTCAAACAGGACCTACCCCTCCTAAACCCACACTGGCTGAGCCTGATGTGCTGTGTGATGACACTCAGAATAAACTGTTCCATAACCTTACTGGGTACTGAGGTCAGGCTAACTGCCCTATAATTACCAGGATCATCCTTCCCACCCTTTTTGTGAATGGCTGTCACATTGGCCAGCTCCCAGTCATCTGGAACCTCACCAGTGAGCCAGGACTGTTGGTAAATGATGGAGAGTGGCTTCGCAAGCTCATCTGTGAGCTCCCTCCTCACCCTGGGATGGATCCCATCTGGTCCCACAGATTTATGAATATCCAATTGTCTCAGCAGTTCCCTGACTGCCTCCTCCTGGATAACAGGGGGACCATTCTGCTCCCTGACACCATCCACCAGCCCAGGAGGACAGCTGTCCTGGAGACAAGTTGTTTTCCCACTAAAGACTGAGGCAAAGACGGTGTTAAGCACTTCTGCCTTCTCCTCATCTGCAGTTACTAAGTTCCCTCCCTCATTCAATAAAGAACAAACATTGGTTTTACCCTTCCTTTTGCCATTAATATATTTGTAAAAACATTTTTTATTGTCCTTTACAGAAGTCGCCATTTTAAGTTCAAACTGAGCTTTGGCCTCCCTAATTTTTTTTCTACGTTCCCTAGCAGCCCCGTTAAATACTTCCCGAGAGACCTGACCCTCCTTCCAAAGATGATACATCCTTTTTTTATTCCTAAGTTCCTCCAGAACCTCTTTGCCCATGCAGGCTGGATGTTTGCCTCGTTGACTTGTCTTTCAGCTCACAGGGACAGTCTGTCCCTTCAAGATAAACCACTCCGTGTAACACATCCCAGTCCACAACAACTTAATTCCATGGGAGCAAGGATAAACTTTACCTCTCTGCCATGGGCAAAACACCTGCTCAAGTTACCCAAGCCAGAACATTGGGGCTGGCAGTTCACTCAGAGCATCCGTCTTCTGCAGTCTAGAAAATTCTTCATTTTTAATTTGTTTTCTTGAGATAAACTTTCCAGCATTAAAATATAGACTGTGTATTTTATTTTCATTCCTTTTTTTTTAGTTGCAATTCCAATTTCTAGGAAAATCCAATAAAATTCAAGTCTTTATTTTCATGGTACACTAAGTGAATGTAGAAGCAAAAATACAACAATGTTACAAAACCTGGTAACCAACTGGTTCATTTAAACATGTCCATTTTAGTTGTCTTTCTTTCAGTGAGGGTATGACACTAAAAGTATGTAAAGGTACTTGTGTTCTTAACTGTTTGAATACAATTCCCCTCCATTGCTTCTGAAGACCACCACTGATTTTATAGTCTGTACATTTACATTAAATTCAAGTTGGTCTATGCAACAACTTGAGTTTTCAACCAATAGGGTGTAGGATAAAATATATTTGCATAATTTCTCAAGGATTTGATAAATTTTTTAGACTGGGAACCAGTGCAGAAAAAGTCATTACCAGATCTCAATATTCTGCGACTGTTTTCAACTCCCTTTAGGTGCTGGGGACATCTCGAAGTCATCTATGTCAGTGTACAAATTCACGGGCAGCTTCATTGAACACTTTTGTTGTGCAACGAGGTCGGTGCTAAATTTCTGACAGAACGCCAGCGGTTAAAGGGAATCCTTTTACTCTCTCGTTGACGGCAGCGCTTCCACAATGTGCTGTCATCTTGCCATCACAAACGAACTTTTATTCCTCCAGCGCAATCTCCTGACCGTTGCCACTGCCATCTCCTGAGAGTCTCACCGGAGGATGCAGCGGAGGTAATCGAGACGGCGGAGAAGGAACCGCCCCGGCCCCAACCGCCCTTAAGCACAGTCCGCCCTCAGCACAGTCCGCCCTCTCCTCAGCCCAGCCGCCCTCAACACAGTCCGGCACTCAGCCTCAGCCCTCACCCCGCCCGCCCGTCAGCAGCCCGCCCTTAAGCCCAGCTCCGCCCTCGCCTCAGCCCGGCCCCGCCCCAGCACAGCCCCGCCCTAGCACAGCCCGCCCGTCAAGCCCACCCCCCTCAGCACAGTCAGCCCTCAGCCCTCAGCCCCTCAGCCCTCAGCCCTCGGCCCTAAACATCCCTCATCGCCCATCAGCCCTCAGCCCAGCCCTCAGGCCCACCCAGCCATCACCCGCCCCCGTCCTCAGCCCCTCAGCACAGCCCGCCTCCACGCCCCGCCCTCAGGAGGGGGGGGGAGGGGCGGGGGGGGGGGTGGCGCGGGGGAGTGGGGGGGGCGGGGCCGGCAGGAGGGTCGGGGGGCGGGGAGCAACCACAAAACAAGGGGGGGGTGCGGGGGGTGGGGAGGTGGGCGGTGCCCACCGAAAGGGGGGCAGAGAAAGGTAAGGGACGCGGGGAGTGTGGAGTGGGGGGGGTGGGGGGGTGTGGGGGGCAGGGGCAGTGGGTAGGGGGGGGCGACAGGGGGTGGGGGTGGGAGGGGGGGGGAATAGGATGGGGGGGGAAGGGGACAAAAAAGCAGGCGGTGGGGGGGGAGGGGGGGGGCGGGGTGGGGGGGGGGCGGAGACAGGGGGGGGGGTGGAGGGGGGGTGGGGGGCAGAACTGGGGTGGGAGGGGGGTGCTGGCGATGGGGGAGAGGGGGCGGGGGAGGGGGAGGGGAGGTGGGGGGGGGGGGGGGGGTGGTGGTCTCGGGGGGGGGGGCGGGGAGGGGGGAGGGGGCGGGGGGGAGCGGGGGGGAGCAGTGTTGGTTGCGAGGGGGGCCCAGGGGGGCGGCGCAGCGGGGGGGGGGGCAGCCCCCCAGTAGGGTGGGTGGGTGGAGGAGGAGGGGAGTGGGGGCAGGGAGGGGGGGGGAGGGAGGGGAGGGGGGGGGAGGGCAAGGGGCGAGGGGAGGGGGGGAGGCGGGCAACACCAAGCCCCGCCCCAGCACAGCCCGCCTCAGCACGCC
>CM031857.1:102631399-102894720 GCA_018697195.1 Certhia americana
GAGACGATGAGAGGCGTTTTTGGGTGCGCGCTTCTGGTGTGCCGCGCCTGGCTATACAGCCGTTTGACGTACCACGAAATGCGAGAGGGACGTACAAGAGGTCGTGTGACCATCTGTTTTTTTTTTTCTCCCGCCTCCGTGCGCTGGGAGCCGGGGCCAGATGCTGCCGTGCTACCCGCGCGCGGCCGCCTGCGACGCGAGGGAGGAAAACCCCCCCCCCGCCCCTCCCCCCCCCCCGGCGCAGAGCACGGGCAGGGCCGTCTGTTGTGAGCCGTTTACGCTCCAACATCACTACACCGGCGGCCCCGCTGGCAGTGGCCGGGCTTGGCGGAGGGGCGCGCCCTGCCCGGTGCCTCGGGCGGAGGCGATCTCCGGAGCCAGGATTCCCGGAGCCAGGGCTCCGGAGCCAGGCGATCCCGGAGCCAGGCGATGCCCGGAGACAGGCGTTATACCGGAGACAGGGATCCCGGAGCCCAGGCGATCCCGGAAGCCAGGGATCCCGGAGCCAGGCGATCCCCCCCGGAGCAGGGATCCCGGAAGCCAGGCGATCGCCGGAGCGAGGTGATCCGGAGCCAGGCGATACCGGAGCAGGAGACCCGGAGCAGGGATCCGGAGCCAGGCGATCCCGGAGCCAGGGATCCCGGAGCCAGGCAGATACCGGAGCGAGGCGATCCGGGCGAGGCGATCCAGGGCGAGGCGATTTCCCGTAGCCAGGGATCCCGGAGCCAGGGATGCCCGGAGCAGGGCATCCACCGGAGCCAGGGATCCCAGGAGCCAGGCGATCCCGGGAGCCAGGATCCGGAGCCGGGATCCCGGAGCCAGGATACCGGAGCCAGGCACGATCCCGGAGACAGGGATCCCGGAGCCAGGCGATCCCGAGCGGGCGATCACGGAGCGAGGCAGATCCCGGAGCAAGGATCCCGGCGAGCCAGGGCACCCGGAGCCAGGGATCCCGGAGCCAGGCGATCCCGGAGCCAGGGAACCAGGCAGCCAGGCGATCCCGGAGCCAGGGATCCCGGTAGCCAGGCGATCCCGGAGCCAGGGATCCCGGAGCCAGGCGATCCCGGAGCCAGGGATCCACGCCACCACAGCGGGCCCGGGCAGCGCCCGCCTGCTGCCTCCGCCTTCCCACAGAGTGCTAGGGCTGTGCCAAAGCGACGTGAAAGGGAGACAGCTAGAGTGTACTGCTCTCAGCGACTCCAACGGATTGTAACATGCTATTACTGTTTATTAAAACAAACACGGAAAGACACACCTTCGGAGGTTTGCGGTGCAGGAGTATGGACCTGTAATGATGATTTTCCTAAAGAGGTAAAAGGTACTGCGTATTTCTTTGGAAGCCTTTTAGTTTTACTTGAAAAAAATTGAGACAGACCTCGATACGGATGCTTTTTAAAAGAAATAAACATTGATTTTAGGAGAGTATTTGGAGACTCGTCCTTTTTCTCCTGATATAGAGGGGAAGGTTTAAAAAGAAAATACACCGAGACATCATTTGTTATACCTGGGGTGCATCTGTGCATTGCTCGTTTCATTAAGTGGTGTGGTGGTGTTTTGGGGTTTTTTTTAAAGATTCAGAGGTAGTGATTTCTAAGACATGACCGAAATTGCAAAGAATGCATGCAAAGTAGGCTGTGTGCTGGTTAAATATAAAGAAAAACTAAATGAAAGGTTTGATCTGTAATTCTTAATTTTACAGTCCACGAGGTCCATCTGTTTCTGCCAAGGCAGTTAAGACTTAGTGATATGAAAGTACAAAATGTGCATTTTGTCACTCCTTTAAAATACAGAAAGCAATACAAGAAAATTCAGGTGCTTACTAAACTTAGAAAAGTGTCTCCCCCTGCAGCTAATTGGAGAGCAAATGTAGCTTCATTAATGATGAAAGCTGATAATTGCAAACTATTAGTCTGTACATAATGACAATAACAAATACAGTCATTTACTTGAAGACTTCTCAAATTTTCTTGCAGCAAGTCTATCTTAAGTATTTGAAAAAAAAAAAAAATAAAAATTATGGCATTGTTTTGAAACGCAGAAGATTGGCCAGGTACCAGAAGAACGTGCCCTGACTGCAGTGAGACACAGCAGGAAGGTCAGCCAGGAGGCTGCCTCTGTTTTGGCAGCAGCTGTGTCTGGTGAAGACTCTTGGGCTGTGCAGCAAGAACTGAGCTCAGGTACCAGCCCTGTTGTGCCATGATGCCGAGACCATTTGCACCTCTGAGATTCTGAAGATCTCTTCCTGCATCAGACCATAAAATCATTCTCTTGTAAATAAGGAGAGCCACTGCATTTCTTGCAGCAGCAAGGGAGGAAAAAAAGCCCTACATTGGAGCCTACTTAATACCTGATTTGTGTTGAGGAAGAAGGGGGAATGTCTGGAATTCTATAGCAAGCGTGAGAGTCCAGGAGTTAAATTTTAATTCTGATCTTTTAACTAAAAGTTGACCAGGGTTATTAATCATCAGGAATGACGTGGGAGTTGTTGAGTTTCAGTGAACTTACTGGTACATCTCATGTTGTACATCTCAGTGAGTACCACAGTTGAAATAGAATTTGGATTAAAAAAACATTTATATAATTAAGAAGCTCAGGTAGCTTGTTTTTCTGCTGGTATTATAAATCTCCACAACAGTCACAACCCAAGGCTGCTAGCACCAGAGCAAAATTGTACTCTTTAATTCATTGTACAGTTAATAGTGTAATTACACCGAGATGTACAGAGCATGAGTGAAAAATGTGGAGCACTTTTCCATTTGTGATCCTGTTGATATTTTTGGTGAGAGAAGGATGTGTGCTATAACTTGCAGTTAATGTTTATTCTGTAAACCTGTTCAATGTGCAATATTTTTTTGCTCAGTTTATTCCCTTACTGGTTTTGTTCAGATTTTAAATATTTTATTTTGACAGTCTGACTCTTAGACTACAGTGTAGAAAGTATAACTGTGTATAAATGTATTTTTGCCCAGATATATCCACATAATATAACATTGCTAGAATTAAAGGATACATTTATGTCAGGAAACTAAAGCTATGCCAAATCAAGCTGGAATTTTGAATGTTAAGTCCCTCTTGTTGCTCTTGTACCACTGCCACCAGCGTTTTCATTGAAGCTTGGATTCTGTAAGAGGGAATCACTCAGGCCCCTAAATTCCTTCTCCCCAGCATCCTAAGTCATCACATTTCATTCTGCCTGAAGGAGCAGGAACCAGTGAAGGGTAGGAGGTTGTTCCTCCTTGTGCTGTGAGAAATAAAGGATGCATTAGGGGATGCATTAAGCACATTCAGTCAAGGATGGCTCTCAGCTTTTCAGGTCAGGAAGCTGAAATGATTCAGAGCTCTTGAACAGATTTTGCCAGCAAAGAAGAATGTTAAGGACTCCTGCTTGCTGGCAGATACCTATGAAACTCCTGGAGTATTTAGCAGATGTCCAGCATTTTACTGGCTTGCATAAATAAATCGGTACTGCTTTTATATTAAAACAAATCTAACAAAGACCCCGTAGATCTCAAAGAAGCAGAGCCAAGGCCTGTGTGAAAGCAGCTTTAAATGAAGTACACCAGGCATCAGGGGTGTGTCTAATGTGGTGATCCCACTGGGATCAGGACAGAAGGAGCAAAACTTTGCAAAGAGCTTTTTAATATATTTATTATAATATATTTATTATAATATATTATTATATAATTTAATATATTTAATATATTTTGCAAAAGTTTGCAGTCATTTAGTGATCATGAATAACACTTACACAACTTGCGAGGGAAAAAAAAAAGAAAATTTTTGGTACCTTTTTCACATTTGACAGTGGTATGGTCAGTGATTCCATATTTCTCATGGAAAACTTCATACTTATTTACATCTTGCTAGGACAGTGAGGCTGTGATGTTGGAATGAATTTGAAGGGATGGATTTTTGGCATTTCTAGGGAAAAAAGGGGTTTGCATGTGATAAAAGGAATACATTTTCAAGTGTCAAATCAATGTATCTGATTAACTTCATTAGAATAATGTATTAGGGTGGTTTTGAGGTTTTTTGACTGTGAATGAATAGGACAGGGTTTTTTTTAATTCACAAAAGAGTTTCCTATATCAGAGCTGCTTAATGATGTATGTATTTTTGTTCTTAATTATCTGGTAGATTATGTGAGGAGGTCTTTTTCTTTGTTTCCTTGGCTTATGTATCACTAATTGTGTAAAAATCTAACTGTCTTTGTGATCACCTCTGTAAAAATAAGCAAAAGATGGTAAGATTGTGGACACTAAACTTAATGGTGCCATGAGGAGTGAGGTGTTGATGGGAGTGCATTCCAGTGAAAATTTCTGTTGGTGCCCTCAGCTGACAGAACAAAAATGTGGCTGGAATCAGTAGGGTGAAGAAGAAGGAAGCGACACAAATATATAGGCAGAAAGGATAAATGGTGTAATAGGTGATACATGAACAATGACTCAAATAACATCTGAGGAAATTTGTTATTTAAAATAAACTTCTAATGTTCAAGTTTTAATTAATTTGACAAAATGAGAAAAGCTGTTGATACAATTGTGCAGTATGAGATCCTCAACCCCCACCACTACTGTGGTGCAGGCAGGAGGAATGCAAGGAATTGGCAAGTTCTAAATTCGTTCAAAGGACCACAGACAACAGCCAGAAACTTGTGAAGTTCCTCATGTGGGAGGAGAAAGGAGCCTGTTGTGTACTACACATTTTGGATGTCTTCAGTAGGTGCTGCTGCTTGGAGGGAACCTTGGGAACAATGCTCCAGGTCAGACAGTTCCAAAGACTTGTCTGGATTGTGTCAGAGATACTCCTGCCCAATGTCAGAAGGCTCCAGGCTCATCTATGCTCTTCCTGAGCTCTGAGTTCCTCTTTGACCTCCAAGGAAAGCATTGCTTCATCTGGGTTACTTTTCTTTCATCAAGCTTCCACGAAGCAGGGGACTAAAGCCTATTGAGGATGCAGGTGACCATAAAGTAAAGTTAGCAATTGGACAAACCATATCTATTGGTCTATAATTCGAGATAATGCTGCAGATAATATTCATAGGTCACGTTTCTCATCAAGAGAAATCTTTGGAACTACTAGAAGTATCTTGAAATGCTGGGAAGTTACCATAGTGAAACTGCTATTGCAGTATAGGTGATAATTTTAAATTCCTTAGGTTTTTTGTTATCAGATATTTCAGATCCTCTTTAAGCATAGTATTTGTGTTTGAAAAATAGACCTCATTTTTATCCTTACTAACAGGTATCTGCAATACTGAACCATATCTCAGCTGTATTAGTAAGTTTTTTTCAGCTGGAGATAAAAGAAACATTTTTCATTATTGTAGTTTTTTAAACGCTTATTGGAATATAATTGGACGTTGAAAGAATGCCACCAACAGTCTGTAGCCTGCTAACCAGAAAGTAGAACTACTGAAAGTGATTTAACACTAGGAAAGATGGTGCAAGACCTTGTTTGTCAGCTAACTCTGGATACCAAATCTCTCTCACAAACCTACAGTTGTTGGAAATGGCATCAAAACAGTGGCATAGCTTTTTAATATTACATGTCACACCTACATATGTGTCAAAATGTAAATAATGTGTAGGACATCTACTTGAAATTATAAGCAAATCACATTTACTGCTTGGTGACATTACAGAAATTTCCTAGAAGGTTTGGTCAAACTGGTTTTCTGTTGTTTTGCAGTCCTCCAACTCTCTGAAGGCGTCCTATGAGGACTGGCTGCTGACGTACGGCTTGAGCGTCTCTCCCTTTCACCTGCGGTGGCAAACAGCTCTCTTCAACCGCCAGTTCTACAACTGGGGCAGATGGAAACCCAGATTTCTCTACTTGTGGTAGAAATTCAGCATCTTTTTTCTCCTGTCAAATACAGAGTCAACAATTGTACCACATTGGTGCCTTTCAGCTTTAGAAGGGCAGTGGGTAGACATGGTTATTGTAATAGGCTAGTGATAAAACCAATTAGAGTGGTTGCTCTAATTGTACTGTGTCAGTGTAAGTATTTATCCTCTGCTAAAAAATACATAAATGTAATACAGGTGGCTGTTGAGATTCTATAAAACTAGAAATCCTTAAACTGTTGTTTTACCTGTGGTTTGAACTCTGCGTAGTTCTGAAGAGTACAGGAGTAGGTCTGAAAGCAGCTGCTCGGATCCTAGATCATTCCCAATGCTGTACACTTAATTCTTCCAATCACTAGAGTTTACAAAGTATTCAGGGACAACTGTGTCCCTCTAGTTAATCGTTTCCCAGACGTTCAGCAGTGATGCCTGCTCAGAAGCACCTTGCTTATCTTCTATCTTTTATCTGCCCACTCCTTTCCATGCAAAGGTTGCACGGTGCTGGGAATGGGTAGATAAGTAGGGTAGTTTAGTATGTGTGCTCCTGAACTGGTTTAGAAAACTACTGTTCAGCTGCCTTCCTAGTATTACTTTGTATCTGCTCTGAAAATATAAAATGAGTACAGTTCGAATTTCTTTTCATTTCCTGTATTGCTACACTCAGTGAGATAATAATAAGAGAGAAGTCTGTTTCATACTGGTTTCTTTAGTATGTAATGATTTTGTAATAATCAGTCTGAAATAGCTCTATATCAATTACAATTTTAAATGTGCATAATTTATTACAGTATAATGTTTCCACTAGTCTCTTTAATTAACATTACAAGTACATGTTGCTTAAAATAAATCTACTAATTCCCAGTGAGCTCCATTAAGGCTGGTAAGAACAGTTGCACTGTTGTGAGAGGAAGAAGGACTGATAGTAAAGTGTTTTAGTTAGGAAGAAAAGTTACCACATCCTTCAACTACATGACAGTGTAAAGTAAGAATAATAAGATTAATGCTGAATAAAAATTTGTCACTAGGTAGTGACATGATTTGAAATTATTTTCAGCATTGATTTTAATGAAACATTGGTGAGAGGAACGATATAGCTTAAGAAATTGGTGTTAATGTGGTCTTGCAGTTGTACTTTTAATTGTTCTTTTAAAAAGATTCAGTCTCATTTATTGTTCTTTAGCGTGTTTTATTGTTTGTGAGAAAGATGCAAAATGTACAGAAGTACATCAGATGCCCCATCATTTGATCCAGGTCTCTAAATATATGATTCTGTGGTGCAACATGGCCAATTATACATTGTTAGTTGTGTTTCTACATTCATATAAATATATTCATAGCTACAGGCAAGTTACACATACTGGGTAACTGAATAAAAGTATTTGAAAATTGATCAGGATATGGTTTGGATGTAAAACATTTATTAAACAAGGAGAATCTATGTTATTAGTGTGTTATTAATATGATTTTCCTTTAGCATTTTTGTACTGGATTGTTGATGAATTGTGGTAGCATCAGGTAAGTTTTGCCCTGTGTTCTATGTAATAACTTGTGCTATAAAGCAGAGATCTACAGAGCCAGAGATGATACCCTTTTTCTCTTGTGACTGTGCATTGTTGAACTGTTTGTTTGCCTGTGCAGGTTCAGCTTAGGAATGGTGTTTGGGATAGTAGCCATGTTTGGCTCTGTTATTCTGCTTGGAAAGACCCTGCTGCAAACACTGACCCAGATGCTCACCGAGGCTCCAAAAGCCCAGAATGATCGAATGCTGCAAGTTGTGGTGAGTGTTCCCTCCTCAGGTCTTTGTTTGAGAGCTGTGTGCAGAGCTAAAGCAGCTTCTTAGTGGGGTATGGGGTGCTTAAATATTGCCATGCAAGAGTAACCCAACTCCTGAGGTTCATCTACATGAAAGTGTGCTGGGTTTTTACCAGCCTTAAAAATGGGAGAGTGGGTATAGTAAAAGGGCAAATGAAGGCAAACATATGGAAGAGTTTATATTAAAAATCCTCAGGAGTGGGAATTGGATAGTCATTTTGAAAAGCCCTAAATTATAGTACTTAGAATAAAATTATAGTACTAAGAATATAAAACTGAGTTAGGAACTTGTTTCCTGTGAGCTATGCAGTGTAGAGGCTCTGGTGACCTTAAAGTTTGCAGAACTCATACATAATTGACAAGAAGAAACAAGTTCTGTTACGTCAATACAATACAAAACAGCAGTGGAAAAGGAAAGAAGGACAAAAAGCTTTGTGTGATAGTAGAAGCAAAGAATTGTTAGTGATGGGCTATTTTTTGATGCTTCAAGGACTTTTGACTTAATTTACTATGTGAAATTTCAAGTGCTGTTTCTGGCAGTATCTGCTTAAAGTCCAGTGATATATTTAATTGTTTTATGGATTTCTGGTGCTGCACAATATATTGTATGGTTTTAGAATGGAATGTATTTCGCAGGATAGCAGAGATCACAAATACTGTTTTTTTTAATCTCTTCTTAAGGCAGTAATAGAAGAACTGATATTGCCTTGCAATAGTTTTAACCTGGAAGGATTCTAGTCATTTTTTTAATACCAAGAGTGCAATCTGGCCAGAATGTATGGTCATTTTCAAGAAATTCAGAAAGTCTTATGGGATTGCTCTGCCTTCTGCTGCATGGCTTAGAGCAGAGGTGCCCAGCCATGTTTCTCTGTTCAAGTGAACAGATGCTGAGAATTGTGTGCAGGCTCAATAGACCTTCCTGTAAGCACAAAGTTGACTGTATGCAGCTAGAGTTACCAAGTGGCATGAGTGCAGGGAGCCTGATTTAGCATGTGCCATAAACTCAGTGCCTTTGGATGGCTAGGTCTGTTTCCCACAAGCAGAGTGAATATACAGAGTGCAGTGTGTTGGAAAAAGCAGGCAGTGAGACCTGAGGGAGAACTGCTGTCACTGCCACCACTGCCCCTTGTCCAGAACCTGCTCCTGAATTACCTCCAGGGCTAGACAGGAGTCAGCAGTCTGTGCATCCTGGAGGGCATAAGCTGAACATGAGACAGAACATTTTGTAATTTACATTCTAATGGGATCTGTCCTAACCTTTCTGGAGTAAGGAAAGCCTCCTTTGCATCTTAATTTTCTGATGTCATTGTATGGATCTATTCACTTTTGTGACACCAGAGTAAAGTGGTCATTGACAAGATACTGCTCTTTGGAGAAAATGATGCAGACACAACCTAAGATGAGCCTTTGGAATTAATCTGATGTGTACAGGAGCAATAAAGTAGAAAAGTAGGATAATATTCACAATTTCAGTTGTGGACTTGTTTCCTTAGTGACTGCCTGCTTGCAATAGCACTGCATTCAAACCAAGGACAGACTGGCACTGAAAACAGTTCAATAGATAGGGATAAATTAATGTCATGTGTGGAACAAGGTTACTTCTCCTGAGCTGAGTTGTGGTTCTCTTCCTTTCTTACCACATTCTTTCATTTCTTATTGGTCACGGTTATATAATTCTGCCTTTAGCTTGTTTCAGTATTCTTTTTAATGGAAATATGCTAGTGTAAATTGACACCAAATAGAGACTTACGTGATTGCAAAGAAGTGAAGAATGATTTAGGAGAATTTTCTCATTTAAAATATTTACCTGCATTGGACTGCTTGGAAGAGAGCAAATCAGTTTAAAAAAACCCAAACCTAATAAAACCCCACTTTTTCTTTGTAAATGTAATTTTAGCCTGTGGCATAAAGCTGTTTAGCCTTTAGCCTCTGGGTGTGGAGAGAGAGAGAAATGGTTCTGCTTATATTTTATTAGATTTTTGTGGGCTTCCTCTTTTGTTCAGTCGTATACTTGATTTAAAACACCTGTCTATAGGTAACTGGGCTGTTTCTTTTCAGCTGCCCCCTCTTGTGTTGGTTGCCTACTGACAAAAGTAGGAAAGAGGCAGACAAGCAAAGGATCTTTTCTTAAAGGCGTTTCCAGAAGGCCATAAAATACAAGACAGTATGCTTTTTAACAAAATACAGCTATTGGTTTCAGAGCCCTTCATGAGAGGTAGGTTCTGTTTTAGGTGAATCTTAAAATAGCTTCTTTGACGTAAAGTCTGAAAGCATCTGGTGCTGTGTTCTAGCAGGCTGTAGTCATGGTGGAATTGAGATGGCAACTCTTGCTATTGCCATCTGTCCTCCCACTGCAGAGGCAACTCCACTGAAGTGATGCATTAGTGCCACCAGCTGATGCTGTAATGCAAGCAGTGATGTTTAAGAAATAAAGTGTGGCTGTCTTTCGTGCTGTGAGGTACCACAGCTGAGCCAGTTAAGGTAAATTCCTTGGTCACCATCACACTCTGGACAGAATTTGTGAGGTGATTAACGAATCCTTTTGAAGGATTCATTTTAGCTAGATTTTCTCAACAAGCTCTTGTAGAGTTCTGCTGCATAGGGAGGTAAATACACGTAAGAAGAATGAAGAATGTGCATCACTGAACAAAGATAGAATCCAACCTACCTAGTTGGTTGTGCAGCCTTTTGTTTTCCACGATGCTGGTTCTTAGAGAGACTGGCCAGGAGTTTTTGCCCACAGCATCTCTTTTGTGAGGCTGGATTGCAATTCAGGTTGTGTTCACCTCAGTTGTTAGTGAGCATACTGGAGTGCAGTCTACCTTGAGTAGAAAAAACTGTAGACAGGAGAAATGGCCCAGAGCAAGCAGCAGAAGTGGCCTTATCATCCCACTGCAGCAGCTGAGGGGAATGGAACCGAGCAGGAGGAAGGAGGTGGGGGTTCCTCATGCTTTGACTAGTGACCACTTTGAGGCCTGTCTGGAAGCAGTTGGTGTCTCGTGACAAACACAGTGAAAGACCTGGGAGTGGTGGGAATCCACAGCAACAGGAAGAATATGAGGGACATGCATATTATGTCTTAGGTGAATTAAAATAGTGTATTCCTTTCAAGATGGGAGTTTTTTAAGGTTAAATTGCCATGTGTAGACTACCAAAACCTGACAAATAGATGAAAATTAACTTCTTTTTTTTTTTTTTACGCTATAAACTGGGATAATCTTGTCATTTGTATAGGAAGAGAAAAGGGAGAGACTGACTGTTCAGCTGTCAACTAATTTTTGAACTTTACATGTTCATACTTTTTAAAGTGCCATACAATTTTTATTATTTTCTTTTGAAAGGTGGATCTTTTCTATAGCTACATGACTGACTGTAGGAAATTGTAAACTAATTCTCACAATGCCAAGCCTGTTTCATTTGAAT
Source organism: Certhia americana (assembly GCA_018697195.1). NCBI lineage: Eukaryota > Metazoa > Chordata > Aves > Passeriformes > Certhiidae > Certhia > Certhia americana. Next base: position 102,642,481 of record CM031857.1, read on the forward strand.
GGAAGTCTGTGTACATTTTTATAAAGTTCTCTAGCTTAATATAGAGTAGGATGCATTTGGTCAGAGCTGTGGGTAATCTATAGGGCAGGGAGAGGGCTTTTGTGCCTGGAGAGTTATTTAACATTCAACAAAAGAATATCTATTTAATATATTTTAAACCACACTGAATAAGTGGATTAAAAGGGGTGCAAACTAATCATGCTGCTTGAGAACAGCCCCTGTTCTGTTTTGGGTCTGAAGAAGTGAGCGAGAGCAGTAAATTTAGGAGCAGAATTATTTGTCTTTGTACCTCTTGTTTTCCTCCTGTGTTTTGTTTTGTTGTCATGCCCACATCAACAGGTGCCTGGTGTCAATTTGCCCATCAGCCAGCTGACCTATTTCTTCTCTGCAATCCTCATCAGTGGTGTGATACATGAAGTCGGCCATGGGGTGGCAGCGATTCGGTAAAAATTCCTTTTTTTGCTCTTCTCCTACTCTGACAACACAGCCAAATATTCCAGCACAGTTACTTACCCGTGAATTGTTAGCACTGCTTTGTTTTATCTAGAGAGTCTGTTTAGTCTGTAATTCATAGCTTCAATCTTTGAATTGAAGTTTGGAAGGGTGTACAAATTAAGGACAGAGTTTTAATACAGTGTCTATTACACAGCTCATGAGAAAGGGTTTCTGCTTTGCAAATATAGCATCAGGTTTAAAACAGTGTTTTCAAAGTGGCCCTGTTTTTTACACTGCAATTTCATTTCTGCACCTGTGGCACTTGAAAAGAACTCATGTGCTGTTGCACAGTGATGCTTTAAAATAGATTTTTAATTGATTTGTTTAAACATAGCTTGTGAAATATAATATCAACAGATTGAAGCAATAGCTTGGTCACATGTGATTTGCCCCAGAGATGTATTAGTTTTTATCAAAGATTATATTTTTAATGTCCTTAACTATGATGATTACTTCACAAAAATAATTGGACAGGTTAGTCATTACTGTTAAATGCCACTTTAGCATCAGAAGGTTTAGCAGCAATTACTGGGACTGATGTTCAGGGGTCCTTCACATTTCTCCTAGGCAGTACCATTATCTCTTCTTTGAGAATAAAGCCCTAAGTTGTTTCTCTGAGTGTAGGGAGTCATTACTGCATTTTAACCCCTAGACTACCTTTTTTGCAACCCCAAAGGTTCTCACTCAAAGGGGTGGTTTGAGACCCTCTGTGTTTTATATATTCTGCTTGTCTTCCAGCTTTCTTCCCTCAAATATTCACAGGCAGTTTTCTATGGAGGATGAACCTTTTGCTTATCCCATCACAGGAAGAAGCAACAAAATTTTCTTTCTACTACATGTTGCTGACAGACTTCAGGGAAACTAGGAGTTATTACAGAGCCCTTTTTAAGCAGAAAAGAAGAATAATTCTTGTGTCTTAATTGTGTGATACCTTTATTCAAGGTCTAGAGTAAAGGCTCTGAATATTCAATATTTTCATCAAAAATTTGTTTTTCCAGCTGTTTCTAGAGGTGAAATTAATTGGTCCAATGTACATTGGCAGCCAACATTGCTGCTGCTGTTTTCTGCTTGACTTTTTTATTTTCCTTCTAGCACAGGTTGGGTCTCTAGTGCTGTTATTGTAAACCTCAGGGTTTCAACTTCACTAAAAAGCTGTGATGTGGGCAAATTTTATTATTCTGGCAAGCCACTTAGCCTTCCTGAAATCTAATCCACTTTTGCCAACTTCAGTTCTAGAAAGCATTAGCTGTGAACTATAAGAGCTTAAATATTTGAGCCTTTGCTTAGTCAAGGCTTGTACCAAACAAGTCTTTTTTTTTCCTTCCTATGTATCTTCTACCTGAGTCATGAAATCCTGAATAGGCATTAAACTGTCTATTACTAATTAGTAGCATGGGATGAGTTAACTCCATAGTATTAGTGTGTGACTTAATCCTGAATAATTTTGTATAATTCTTTGTCTTCTTTTGTTGTATGTGCACATTAAATAGATAAATGTAAATAAGGAAAAGGTTAGACTCAATATATTATCTCAGTAAAGATATGGGATTAGCTGATCTGTGCCTGGTTTGTCTTGGTAAATGATTTTGCCATGCCTCTCTTAAGTCCCTTATGCAATTTCTAGCTTCAAAAAACCTTAATGTATTTATTCCAAAAAATTCCACTTAAAAGTAATTGCAAAATCCTTGGAAAAAATTATCTGTATAATAGTGTCAGCTACTAATATATTTAAATAGAATCATAGTGTATTAAGGTTTAGAAGGGCATTAGCATTTGTCCTTTTAACCTCTTGACTTGTTTTCATTTTTTCAGGTGACATTTCCTTCACTTTTGTTAGTTTACAATAGAAGTTCCATTTAGGAGAAACAGAGGCATTAAAAATTCTGGAACTGTGGAAGTATTTCTTAAAAAGGAAAGCAATTGCTTCTTGCAAATATTTTTTACGTAGATGAATTTGAAACTGCTTCTCATGGACTGCCATTTTTTTGCCTAAAAGAACAATTACCACAAATGTTGAAATATATCTTAACATGAAAGTTAGGTAGGTTTTTTAAAAGTATTTTATGTGTTACTGCTACCAGGAGACAGAAAACAAGTGGATCTTAACCTTTATGTTTTCACCAAACTTAAAGATGTGTTCTGTTTAGAAGTGGCAACTACTGCAGAAAACATCCTTTAGTTTAATTATCTTTCAATTACTGATAGTATAAAAAAAAACTACTTTTATAATTAAAATTTTATTCATTCTTGTTGTCAAAAATGTATGCTATGTAGAATCTCTCCATTTTTCTGTTTGTTTGCAGTTACACCACTTCACTTTTTCTTTTCTTCTTTTTAAGAGAGCAAGTACGATTTAATGGATTTGGAATTTTTATCTTCATTGTCTATCCTGGAGCATTTGTTGACCTCTTCACAACTCACTTGCAGCTGATATCTCCTGTCCAGCAGTTGAGGATATTTTGTGCAGGTAATAGTTGGTGGGATTTTATTAAATTTTTGTTTAGCACTATTACTTATTCTAAGGCATCACTTGTGAATCTTTGAGTATTTAATGTTTAGAATGAATAAGTACCAAATCTTCTCTTTACCTAACGGTGATCCTTCTGTTCTGAACTTGTGTTGGCATCTCAGAAAATCATTTGATCATTCCTGTCCTTATTGAGCTGCTTTCTGGGCTAGAGAGCTCAGTTTCTAGGATCTTAAAAGAGTGCCAATTTCATGTCATGAAAAACATTATTATATTCTAGATCCAATTCAGAATAGCTGTGCATAAGAAATTCCAATTGTGTGGTTGGAGGAAAACTGTGGTTTCTGCTCTTCCTCTAATTAGAAAGAGCTCTTGCACCAGGCGCAGAACTCTTTTTTGTTTGTTTGTTGTTTGGATGTATCTGCACATTGTGCAGTACAAAGAGCTGTGCCTTGGGGCACAGAAGCTGGGAAATACTCAGCCAGAATGGTGCTATGAGAACAGGACTTCCTGTCACAGGTCAACATCCTTGAACAATTCACTGCTTTTTTCTGCAATACGAACAATCTATTTTTCAATAGTATTGTGAGGGATTTTCACTGACCTGTGAGTTTTGTTATTATACAGGTCACTGTGTTTTGATGTTGCCATCAGGAGGAAATAAAGGTTAAAACTCAAACATCCAAAGAGAATTGTAGCTCCACTTCTACTGGGAAGTGGAGCCTGGTTGCTGTGAGAAGTCAAACTGAAACTGTGCCATTCTGCCTGAACCACTTGTATGATTATTTCTAGAGACAAAGGTGGCTCCCAAAGAACTGAAATAGAGATAGAAAATTTATCATCTTGGTTCAGTTCTTGAAACTGCTGCTTTTCTTGCAAGCTAGCAGCCAGCCTGTTGTCATGTTTAGTTATTAACATTGTTTCTTGAATATTGTATCCAAAACATCCTATAGAGGGTGGACATACAGAAGCCTTCAGCAAGCATGTTTCCAAGCTTTCATAAATCAAGAAAAGAATTACAAATTTTAGGTAAATAAATATATCTGTATTCCAAATACCCAAATCAACAAAAATCATTCACTATAATAGGCTAACCTGTATGAAGCCATGTTTCTCAAATTAATCTGTTTCCATTTCCATCTTCTGGAAACAGAACTGAAAGAAAAAGCATACTGAATTTCAAAATGGTTTGCTTACATATATTCCTGAGACATTATCTAGAAAAATAGAATTCTAAGCTGTAATAGGAAATAATTGCATGCATGTTTTGAAGACAGGCAAACACCTATAATAATTTTTCATGTTTCTCAGGAAACCTGAAATAGGAGAATTCAAAACAGCATGAATGGCTTGTTTTCAGTTAATAAATAAATGTAATTTTTTACAGCTTATGATAGATATGTTTCAGAAGTAGGATGTTTGATAATGATAAAATGCAATATTCAGTAAACAAACAATTTCTTTTATATGTCAGAACAGTTTAATGAACCTATTCCTGGTGTTCAGAAATTTGAATTTAGAGAGAATGTTCCAGATTTTTGTATAGCAGCTAAGTAACAGACCTAGATTGGAGGCCAATGCCAAATACTCTTTTTGTAGTCCAGCTATAGTCTGGAGATTAAAAAAATTTTTTTTTTTTGTACAGCAGATGGCATCATATGTTCAAGAATAGGAAATGAACTTTCTTGTAAGACTTGTGATATTTATAGCATAATTCCATGCCTACTGGATAGATGAAAAGTGATTTTGTGCAGCATATTCTTGTAATTAGTTCAAATATTTGTATTGCTTTCTGAGATAATTTTTAATACGTTTCATCTCGTCTTTAACAGGAACTAAATGTTTTTTGTTTTCTTTTTTTAATTAATTAATTGTTAATAAATTATTTTAAGGTGTTTTAGGGTTGTGTAAAGTGTCCCTTTTTAAATGTAGGGAATTAGGTGTCCAAGGATGAGTCTGTTTTAGCAAGATGAAGTTGAAGGTAGACTGAGTAGTGTGCCTCTGCAGGTATTCTCATTTGGAGCATGTTTATTTTTCTGTGGATCACCTGGCATGAGTTTGAAACTTTCTATTTTAGACTTTTTGCTGTATTCCACACAACAAATGGTGTCAATTTTGGTAGCTAGGCCCATGTTTCCTAGCTGCTTGAAAGTATTCCTTGTCAGTCTCTGGCAGTTCCACCCCCTCTTTTTTATTATTATTATTTTAAGGGTTGGGGTTTTTTTCAGTTTACTCTGTGTAGCAGCCACACTGTTGAAAAGAATTTTGTTTTCCATTTTACATTTTTGTCTTTTGTTAAGCTGTTAAGCTGAAAAAATATTTTTAAGATAAAAAGGTTAAAGCAATGAAGTTAAAATATTTGCTCACTACTTCTGGATTTGTTGCAAATAAATGTGTGTATGTGAGATAAGGAGAACTGATTGCAAAAACATTTCCTCTATCTGTGTGCCTTTCCATGAGATACAATTAGAACTAAAGAAATTACTTTAGAAGCATCTACCAGCTGAAATGGCAACAAACCATTACTTCAAGAACTCCAAAAATGTCTCTCATTTCTGCAGCATTACAAGTGTACAAGAAGGCAAGGTGAGATGTGGAGATAGACAGGGGAGATAAGTCTGCCATATTCTATGATTTCTGTGTTTCTGCAAGAAAGATAGGTTAAATATATTTTAAATATATTTCATTGAATTGCTGTACTGTAAGTATAGAATTGAACCAAACCCCTCATAACAAGGTGCAGCATTGTAAGAAGGAAATAAAGACTCTTAAACACTGGAAAGCTTTCCTGCACTGTTCATATAAAATTGTTTGTCCAAGAACACAGACAAAATGAGAGAATTTGTGTAGTGCTGAATATGGAAAGCCATAAAGCTGTGTTGATGAATGCCAGCTGTTTCTTATGATAGTGGCTCATTACTTCTTATGGAGAACCACATGAAGATGGCAGTTGCAAATATGTTCTCCCAAACAGCATGTCAGGAAATGCTGATTGTACAATTTAATTTCTTGATGGGGTTTTAGGTCCATATTTTCTTATCGAAGAAGCTTTGTTTTTTAAATAATTTTCTAAATTTGTCTGGCACATGTGCATGTACATTATACATTCAGAAGCCCAGTTTTTCTCCTAGGTACACTGCCCTCTCATACTTAGAAAAGTAGTGGTACATGAAATCTTAATCTGGTAGAATGACACCTTAGAAATGGGTTTACTGGGTTTTTTGATAGTATAATTCTCAGGGGCTTAGAGATTTCTCTAAAACTCCCTTACAAAGTGTCATCACAGAAGCTAAAGTTTGAAAATACGTACTCTTCTTCTATGACTATGTTCACAAATTCACTTTTCATTTATTCTTACAGTAATAATTTTTAGAAAAGTTAATTAGAATGCAGCTGTAGGATCATTTAAAACACAGCTTTTTGTTATTAGTGTTTATTTAGAAATTTTTTTTGCCTTCTTTTTAGGGGTGTGGCATAATTTTGTTCTTGGTGTTGCCAGTTTCATGGTGTTGTTTCTGCTGCCAGCCATTCTTTTCCCTTTCTATTACACGGGTGTTGGGGCACTTGTCACTGAGATTGCAGAGGTAAGAAAGATATTTGCTGTTTCCATATTACAGGCTTTGTGACCTGAAATGTACATGAATCTCTTATGAACACGATCAGATTTGCTCAGTGCAGCCCTTTGCAGAATCTAATACACTGACCTTCTTGCTTAAAGTTTTCCTTTCAGTCTTATGTATATTAGTATTAGTAAATAAAGGAACATGGTGTGAATAATGATAGACTAATTAGCATATTATAAAACTGTTGAGACATTTGAAATGAGTTTGCAGGTTTATTTCTGGGAGTTTTTAACTGTTTTTCAGTATTAGCACAAAGCAAATCTACTGGAAACTGCATTATCGCTTCAGTTACTGCTATCTGTTTTTAACGTTAAAGATTATTTTGAGCTGATTTCCTTGTTTGGTCAGCTGGAAGCAAAGTAGAGATAGGCTTCTGGGATTCTGGAAAGGAATTATTTTTTTCTGACTTAATCAAATAGCGCACAGTTGAACAGCAGAGCTGAAAGGATCCAATCTTTCTTGGATCTAAAAGTCAATTGATAAAACTCAGGAGTGACATTTATAATGATTTATTGCTTTCGAAAGTATAGGTACACCTGCTTTCTTGAAAAGTTCAGGGTATTAATTTAAGTTACTTGAACTTAATATGTTGTGGGGTTTCTTACCATTTTGACCTATATGAAAATGATTACTCTAATTTGAAGATGTCTCCAGGACACTTGGAGACTTCTCTTTACCTCCCTTTCCCCTATTTTTTAGCGTGTTAACCTAAAGATTTCATAGTATTCAGTAGAACTGTAAACTAATTCTTGTGGTTTTAACTATATATTATGAGTGATTTCACTGTTCTTCTCAGGATTCTCCTGCCAATGGACCAAGAGGTCTTTTTGTGGGAGACCTTGTCACTAACCTGCAAGACTGCCCAGTTTATAATGTGGAAGACTGGAATTTCTGTCTGGGAGACATTGCAGAGAAGTCACAGGTCGGCTACTGTGTAAGTGCAGCCACCCTACAGCAATTAAGCTTTCCAGCTAGAGGTATGACTTAAGGTGCTCTCCTTGTTATTTTGTATGTTAATTCATTTAGATTTTAATTTTGTCACGTCTCAAAGACTATTTTGGATTTAGAATTTGTTGTTGGGGTCAGATTTCTTTTAAGTCAAATCTGCTGTCTTGTCTTAAGCAATTACCAATGTGCCATGCTGTTTTGTGAAATCTGAAAGGGAGGTCTAGATACAGGAATTTCTCTTGTCTTTCAGTCATCCTCTACAAATATCCTGTATGATCTGAATAATAAAATTTGCTTCTTCAGCTTATTGCTGAACTTGGTTCTTAGCAGCAGAACAATAATCTCCTCTATTTTAAGTTCTGTAAAATGGATCAACTCAGTGATCTGTTGCAGATGTAAATTTCTTGTTACCTCACAGCTTTGATCAGATGACATTGCAAATTGTATAATTTAACCCAGTGAGGTGCTTTATTATTTTTATCACTTCTTTGGATATGTTTCCGTAGAGGGTTTTATGTCATTGCCCATAAACTCAGTTTTGTCTGGATTGCACATACTGCTTCTGGAAATCAGTCTACTTCCTTCCGTTTCCTTTTATACATTGGAGTGCTTGTTGCTGTAAGGGCTTACCCCAAAAACAAAACAAAAAAAAAATACCCTTAAAAACCAAACTGAACGAAACTAGAACAATAAACAAAAATTGAGTAGAACGAAAAAGAGCAGTCAAGTTAAATTGGCTGAGCATCTTGTGACATGCCCTAAAGCTCTCTAAAGTTTCTTTTATGCAGGCATTCATAGAAACTGAATTCCAGAGGTTAGGGGCTGCTGCTGAGCAAAGCCTATAGGATACTATTCAGAGCTTTAAAATTGTCACTGCATTTTTCCATCATCCTGGAAATAAACAGGTCAGGAAACTCGACTGTCCATGGTTTTGATGCACTATAGTACTTCAGTGAGGTTGAAAAAGTTTTGTGTGTTTCTTTGGGTTTTTTTTTTTAGTATGTAAATAAAGTGATCTTATAGCTGGTACTGAGATAAATATTTAAACTGGAAACTAGTGGAGTATAGGTAAGGACCTGCTTTTAGAGATCTGACTGTTTGGATTATGCCTCTGAAGTGGAGTGCAACTTTGGCCCATGCTTTCAGCTGGGCCGGGATGGCAAGAACCAATTTTCACATGTTATTGGTATATATATCCTCAGATTCTGCTCTTCTCTGAAGTGCAGTTTTGGAGTCATGGACAGTAAACCCGTGTATTCTGCAGATGAACCAGTCCTATTTAGATTGAAATACTAGAGGCTTAATGCTGGAGACTCAATATTGCTTTCAAGTCTGGTTGCTGTATTGTGTTAGCAGCCCATTGTCCCTACTGCTGCTTTCTAATCAGACCAGTCTGTCTGCATTTTCAGAGTCATAAGCCTCCAGCAGTGAGAAATATTCCTCTGAAATTAAATGAACTCTGTTTGGTCTCCAACAGCTGTCATTTGTCAAAATCTTGACAGTTCACAACTTGACATAAACACAGAGTATTGATAAAAATGTACATAGCAAATGGACTCCGTCTAGTTGACCATAAAACAAATGCAGAGTGAACTACCTGAGTATTGAAGCTAGAGAGAAAGCAATGCCCTAAGGATCTTGAAATTAAAAAAAAAATGTTTTCCATGTAGTTTATAAGGAAACTAATTTCATGGTCATTTGTTATTCAAAAATATATGTGGTTTCTTAGCCTCAGGGTACTCGAAAAAATGTTTATATGGTACAGTGCTTGCACCTGTAAGCCCCAGGCATAAAGCTCCATGTCAGTGGATTACAGGTTATGCAGTGATAAATCAGCAACCAGTACCACAGGCTTGATCTGCCTGAGGAAGGGACTGCAGCTGCTGTAATACACATCTTTACTGTCACCATTCTTCTGCATCTGTGTGTGTTTCAGGTGTTGTTGAACAGTAAGTTAGGCTTAATTCATTTAAAAAGCATACATACAAAGGTGCTTTACCAGACTAGTTAAACCATGGTTTAAAGCATCATTTATTCACTGCTGCAGCAGCCTTCAAGGCTCGGAAAGCTCTCATGATTTAAAAAGTATGTTTTGAGTCTTGGCCATTTCCAGTGATATCAGTACAGCAGTAACTATCAAATTTCTATGCCAAATATTGGTGCATGTTAGGGGCAATGGATATAAAAGTGTTTTGCAACTTGTAATGCTCAAAACATTGCAGTGGTAGATCCCAAGTATCTCAAGGAGATTCATTAAGGTGAAAAAATCAGTATGTGATGTGATTGAAATCACGGGACATTCAGACATTGGTGGTGAAGCTTTATTTGCATTTGTGACTGAGCCTCAGTTAGGCTGTGTGAATTACTGTAATTCTTGAAGGCTGCAGGATGATTTTTTTTACTTCATTCAGAGACTAATTTTTTCAGCAAATAATATTGATTATTCACTCTATGCCTATGTTCTTTAGTTTACAGAAGACTTGATGGTACAGTTGAATGTTGTAGTAACAACAGCCTCACAGACATTTGCTTTTCATACAGCAATAAGTTGGACAGCCATCTGGTAAGTTACTTAAGCTGCTGATTCTCTTTGGTAAATCTATTTTTTTATATTGAATTAGTAATATTTACAGACACTTATGTAGCATACTCAAGTGTTTAAGAATATCTACAGTTTGTAATAAAGATGTACATGTATACTATTCTCTCAATTACAAAAAATTGCACAAAATGTTAGTTATGATTTTTCCCATAATCAAACAGGGGATCTCTGAAAGAATCATAAAGAATCTTAGACTCCTCATTCCTTTAGGTAGAAAGACACCTCATTCAATGAGAAAAAACAAGTTTTGAGAAAAAGACAAAATTGCTAATTTTGGTGGTTTAATCTTTAAAGGTATTGAGTACTACAGGGAAAATAAAGCCCTAGACTGTCTGTTCAGTTATTTTATCTGAAGCCAGCAGTGCTGCTCCCTAAATTTAGATAAAAACATGCAGGAGAAGGTCCTAGAGATTGTCCAGTTTCTCAAAATAAGGGCCCATACTTGAATCTCTTTTCACCATGTTGATTTTCTTGTCATGTAGAAACAACTTTTCTCAGTAGGATTTTGACTTACTCCCTTATGAAAGGATTTAGCAGCATTCCAGTGTCTAAAGGGGCTACAAGAAATCTGGAGAGAGACTTCTCACAGGAGCATGTAGTGATAGGAAAAGGGGGAATGTTTTTAAACTGAAAGAGGGCAGGTTAAGATTCTACATTACGAAGAAATTCTTTACTGTGAGGTTGGTAAGGCACTGGCACAGGTTGCCCAGAGAAGCTGTGGATGCCCCATCCCTGGAAGTCTTCAAGGCCAGCCTGGATGGAGCTCTGAGCAACCTGGTCTAGGGAAAGGTGTCCCTGCCCATGACTGGGGTTGGGATGAGATATCTTTAAGGTCCCTGCCAACCCAAACCATTCTGTGATTCTATGAAAATACATCACTGTTTGTTAAAATATGTGTTCCATACTGACAGTAATGGGATATTTCTGTTGGTTCTTCACAAGAATCAAATGTTTCTACACATACTGATTTGTTATTGTTCTGACTCTTGTGATAAATACCTGAAGAAATTCAAATAAATTTGTTTTAAATCTGCTATATTTACAGTTTCTACAGTGGTAAACTTCTCACTCCAGAGTGTTTTTGTGGTATTTAACCACTAAGAGTTGAACACATTCCAGCGATTCATTTGAAATATGGCAGTGACATCAAGATTTGATAAATCACTATCCTACTGACCCTGGGTGTTCTTAAGCTTGTAGCTGCTACTAGAAAAAAGTATCTAGAAGCTTGAGACCTTGTGACTTTCAAGTGTCCTTAGACTGGCTGTGAGTTTTTGAACAGTTTTTTTCAAAGGTCTTTGCAATGCTTTGGTGCAGTTTTTGAAAGTGTATCCTTTTGCTCATTAGTAGAAGGAATTTGTATCAAGGTTAATGGTGAGGGTCTGACACTCATGCATTTATGGGGAGTGCAATGATCAGGCTGAGAAGGTAGAAATTATTTTTATTTTTCCTCCTAAGGCAAACAGTAGATTAGGATTCCTTGCTTCTATTTTTAGAACAAAAGGAAAAGTGTCACTGAGATTTTATGAGAGACATAAAGGGGAAAACTAATTTCCTGTTCCCTACTCTATTTGGCCTGTGGGGAGCAAGAAAGATCAGGTCTGTCAGACTTAGAGTGAGAGAGTGTTATAGGCAGGGGCTGGACACAGCAGTGCACTGAGTCCTGTGTTCCTCTTAGTTGAGAACAGGTGGGGTTTTTTTTAGCTACCACACACCTGGTAGGTTTGTTGGTTTATTTGCTAAAACTTCAGCTTGAACAGGTAAGTCACTAGGATGTTGTTATAGGCTCTGTCCATTAGAAATCACTGACCTATGTTTAAATGCTGTCATTTTTTGTTGTGCATGTGTGTACTTTTCTAGAAACAGTTTGACATACCCTCTCTTCCACACTGCAAAATATAGAATGACAGATTGAATGTGCATCAGGTAGAGATTTGTCATATTTGACAACAAAATACTAGGGAAAAAAATCAGGTTTTAGCTCTTCATGGGCTTATATCAGTGAGGTGGGTTTTTTTTTCTTAAAAAGGAATATTTTGTTCCTTTTATTTTGATCTGCTGGAAAATACCTTTACCTTTCATAATGATTTTAAATGCCCTTTTCAGTATGCCTGTCTGCCAGCACGAAAAGTTATTGAAGCCAGCAAAGTTTGTCGAACCAACACGGACTGCCATAAGGACTTTGTTCCAAGCTTTTGTGTGACTCCTTCTTTGGAGAACCAAACAAGGCTAATCAGGGTAAAGCATCCACCCCATATTGACATGCTCTATGTAGGACACCCCATGCATCTCCAGTACACAGGTTGGTATCATTTATTCAAAGTTTAGCAAAAACAATCTCTAATATGGTTTCTTTTGCCTGCCTGCTTAAACAAGGTCTTGGAGTGCTTCTTAGTTAATTTTTTTAAAGCAGAATCCATTTCTTGTTACAGCCAGTGGAGAGACATGGACTACTCAGGCCTAAAATGACATGTTCACAATGCAATGAGTTATGAAGGTAATAGAAACCATATGTGACATGAGATGGTTGTTTTTCAGAAAAGTATGAAAGGGCTATTTCTAGAACAGATCTTATTCAGGTTAGTCATGGGAGCCAGGTAGCATTTTCCTAGCACATAAATGTCTCAAAATGCTATTGTAAAATCTCTAGGGCACCTTGCTCCAACACCTTGCTTGGAATATTAGCATGACTGCTTAAATCACCTAATATCCAAGTATCTATGACAGATTCCCATGGCTACTGAACCACAAGTGTTATCACAACATAGCTTTTTCCTGATTCATTTTTTCATTTGACTGCCCTAAATTAAGTAACATCTAAAATTTTAGTTCCTTACTTTGAAGTTCACTGTGACTCTCCTTTGGGCATCTTATATAAATAAAAAGTAATTCTGCTTCTGAAGTGATTATGGAAAGAATGAACAAATTTATCAACATCCTACTTGATAGCTTGAGTGACATGGTGAAAATTAGCTGCAGATGGGCCTTAAGAAGTTTGAAGTGTTAAGCTACTATCCCTTCCTGTGAGGAAAGTATCTGTTCCTCATAGGCAGCTGAAATTCTCAGGGAGGTTTTACCTCAAATACTGTGGAAGTATTTTCTTAGGAAGGCATTGTACTTTTCTGAATAAGCCCTGGAATTAGGTACAAAAGGGTGGTGTAAATCCATTAGCATTTTCGGATACCATATTTTTAGTTCATCTATCAGTCTTTACTTTTCCATACTGGTAATTTGATACTCTGTGAGAAGATTTATTTCAACTTTTTTACAATATGCTCTCATTTAAGCCCAAAATATCTTTTCATTTGTTACTTCTGACCTCATGCCATTTAAGAAGGAAACATTGTTCACTTGTGTGTTACCAACACACACTACTGTATCTGATGATATTTATTTCAAATGCAGCAACATATTTTAAGAATAAGAGTTTTATAATTATTCAGAATTCCTTTTCTTGGTCTTTAACAATATGAACTATTTGTACTGAGGAACAATTGATGTTGTTCTCTTTTCAATACGTTGGAGCAATGGAGCTTTCATTGGTGTTTCCCACTGTGGTAATTCTGCAGAAGAATTTAATGTCCCAGACTTTCAGAAGTCAGAAAAAAATGTTTTTGCATTTAAAGAGGTGGTTCTTCTTTAAGAAGTTACTTTGTGACAATACTGTTTGCATACGCATGTAGGAATGGAATTTTAAAGTGATTTACCCGTGGAACTGTGCACTGAATGTATTAATTGGAAAGCTAGAAGTTTGATTTTATTACCAGCTTTGCTGCAAATGCAGTCTATGCTCTTATGTTCCCTTTGGAACTAGACCTAAAATGATAGGATCCTGGCTTAGGTAGCAGACAGTCTGCTGTGGCATTGTAGAGTTTCATTAATTCCAATGAAACAACTTCTAAATATTTCAGACTTAGCATTGCACTGTACAGGACTGGCTGAGGCCAACAGGTTTGGTGTGCGTTTTTGGGGTTTTTTTCCCAAATGTGACTGATCATAATGTGGTAACTGCTTTTTACAGTTAAAAAAAGAAAATAATTTCTTCCTCTACTGTGTAAGCTTTGTAAGCTTTGAAATATAAATATCTTTTAGTGGAATGCCTTATTCTTAGTGTGATCTTTCTGCCTGCAGGAAACATTACTTTTTTAGCATGGTGCTACATTTAGCACAACATAATATGGGAGTTGTAGTACTAGTGTGTACTATGACTATACTTTCTGTAGAAATGTCACTAAGGCAATGTTTGAATAAAATTTTAAAATTATGCATGCATTATTTTCTGCTTAGGCTTGTGTTGTCATGGTAGTCCTGATTTATGGAGAAGCAGTAATTACTTCATATTTTCATTTGAAGATAACTTCCAGCTGACATGTATTTTAAAAAAGTATATCTTTATTAACTACTTAGAAGAAATAGTCTCTATGGTTTATTTCTATTAAATCTTTCTGTTGCCTCAAAATATCATAGCAACAACTTTTTTTTTTTTTGTTGATATTGGAGCTATATATAGCACTTTTTTTCAGTATTTAAAAAATAGCAAAACTTTAAAGAATTATAATCGTAAATGAACTTAATGATAGAGATTTGGCCAAAACTAAAACAGAAGGATGATTAGGAGTGCATATTGTTTGGGACAGACATATTGAGTAATGTTTTTAATTAGCATTCTTTCTGTAAAAAATATTTAATGTTATCCAATATAAATTCATACTGTCAGTTCAATACACATGGTATTAAGTCGTTTAAACTCTTCTTATTGCAGGCCAGTTATGTTCTAGAGTCCCTTCCTCTGTTGGACACTTGATATATAAGGTTGGAATGGAGGTCCCTGTCAGTACTGCCATGCAAGTTTGCAGTGTTTCTTCTTTATTATGTATGAGGGGTTTTATTCCTCATGTCATTTCTAATAGTGCAACATTTTTGCTTCCTTCTCTGGCCCTTGTTTGGGAAGAATCTGGTGACTAATATTTATATTAGGAACTCACTCTACTTGAGGAAACAGCATATCCCTGAATGTTACTGTTGCCCATCACAGACAAAAACCAGTAAGATTTTCTTCATGAAAAGAAGATGGAACTTACCTAGAATATTATTTCCTCAAGCCTGAATAGTCTCCTACTTCTGTTGTATTTGAATCTTCCAAAAAAAGAAAAAGGCACTTCGTGGCTTTGGGCATGTTTATGACCAACAACAGCCATAATCCATGGTGAAGATCTTTCTGGTACAGCCTGTTGCCTCAGTAGTTCCATTCTTTTTTTACCCATATAGCTGAGGATGGTCCTTCATTGCTTTTAACCCAGGTTTAAAGGATTATACATGTAGTTCTTCTGGAGACCACACAGAAATATCTCATGCCATGCTGCTTGTCTCCTCTATGGCATACATGCTCTTCCCCCCTCGAAGTTTTGAAAAGCTCTTTGGTCAACCTAGTCTCCAAGTCACTTCCAATTAAAATTGTGTCTGTTGTGAATACTTCTCGATATTTGCCAACACCATCTAGCATTAGCCAACAAAAGAAATGTTATTTCCAGGTCAAAGAATTGTTTAATTAGAGTGGGAAAACAATGACTGTTTTCTCTCACCCGGGCTTGTTGCTGTTCACCTCTTCCCAGCAGTGTCTTTGAAGACAAGCCTGTAGAGCATAATTTCTGTAATTCCTTTGTTATTCTTCAGAGAGCAGATGTGCCTACTGCCATTAGGTTTGATCCATTGCAACAATAAAATTAATTGCTTCATATTACAGTCTCTAGAGCTCAGTCCAGCAATTTCCTGAAGAGTTTCTCTGTGTTTGGAGCTTGCTTCAGCAGCAAGGTTTGGAGTTTAGATCCATGTCTAGTGGCTGTCAGTGACAAGAGTTTTTTGTAACAAAGAGGGAAGAAGATCAATGATCCATTCTCAATGTAGGCATAATTTTAAGTTCAGGATGGTGACTTGGTAGTGGCCATTAGGTGTTTGTCAAGAGGCAGTCGAGCTTTGAAACTACAGTGTTTTGCAGTGTGTGTCTTTTGAAACCTTTGAATACACTGCCTGTCTTATCCATTTTGCTATTTTGGCTCATGAACAGGAGTTTTGATCAGATGTTCTGATACCAGCCTTCAACTTGACAAGTTGTTTGCTTTGGGTATCACTTGACTTGTGCATACAGACAAACTGGGTAGTCTGGAGAGCAGTCCCACAGAAAGACAGTCTTGGTGAGTGGCAAGGTGAATATGAGCTAGCAGTCCTGGCAGCCAGGAGGGTCAGCTGTGTCTTGGGCTGGCATTGCCAGCCAGGCAAGGGAGGGGATTGTCCCACTCTGCTCTGCAGAGTGGCCTCACCCTGAAGCAGTTTTGGGCACCACAATATAAGAAAGATATAAAGCCATTAGAGAGTGTCCAGAGGAGGGCTACAAAGATGGTGAAGGGTCTAGACAGGAAGCCATTTGAGGAGCAGCTGAGATCACTTGGCTTCCTCAGCCTGGAGGAGACCTCATAATGGTCTACAGCCTCACCAGGGAAAGTGGAGGGGTAGGCAGTGATCTCTTCTCTCTGGTGACCAGTGACAGGACCTCAGGGAATGGCCTGAAACTGTGAAGTTTAGGTGAAGATATCAAGAGAAGGTTCACTCACCCAGAGGGTGGTCAGCCAGTGGAACAGGTTCCCCAGGGAACTGGTTACGACACCAAGCATGGCAGAGTTCAGGCAGCATTTGGACAATGCTCTCAGGCACATGGTGTGACTCTTGGGGATGTCCTGTGCAGGGCCAGGAGTTAGACTTGATGATCCTTGTGAGTCCTTCAAACTTTAGATATTCTGATACTATGCAAATACTTGTGAGAATACTGTCCCTTTTATTCAGATGAAAAGCAGATCCCTGAAGCTGTAGGTTATGTTTCTGTCAGCCCAACCCCTACCCTGGCAAGCCCACCTTCAGCTTTGTCTGGAGGGCTGGGCCAGCAGGTTTGGGGATGGAGGGGGCTGTTTCTGTTGTGGCTGGGGCTGAGCAATTCCCACAGCTGCTGAAGGACAGTCAGGGAGGGTCAGGGGAAGAAGGACAGCTCAGGGATCAGATGGATGAGTTCCTTCAGGCTACTGCAGTGGCAGGGCAGGTTCAGGTAAACTGGCCTGGCTGTCTGAGTGTGTGATCAGGCCAGTGCGTTCCTGCTGGTCTCCAGAGAGACGCCTGTGGAGAGAGGAGGTGGCTGAGCTGCAGGTGAGACACGAGGACTCTCCTCCACAGCAGGGCCAGAGCTGGCAGGGCTCACTGCTGTGAGTGGAGCTGCTGGCACACCTTGGCAGAGGCACTGCGAAGCAGGGGGACTCCTCCAGGCTGGCTCACTGTCAGCAGCAGGTGCCCATGCACCTCTTGCTTTCTAGATACCACCCTCCACTCTTTTTCATCCTGTCTTTGTTTTGCCTCTGCCTGTCACTCATACAAGCTACTCTTGTCCGGGCAGGCTCAGTTTGAGCAAATACTGGCTCCAGTCCAAGTAGGCTCCCCAAGAGAAGACCCAGAAAATAAGAATAATAATAAGAAGAAATAATAATAAGAAAATAATAATAATAATAATAAAATAATAATAAGCTGCTGACAGCTGCAGAAGCCTTAGCAGAGTTTTTTGACTGTCCACTAACTTGCTGCTGCAGAGCAGCCTGACTAAAAATGCTTTGTGGCTGTGAGCTGCCTTTGAAGGAAGCAGAAGCTGTGGGGGGATCAATGACTCACCGTTTTCTCTGACACCACCAGCAGATTGCGAGAGAACACATCAGTACCCCAGCTGGCACGGCAACCAAGACTAAGACTATGCCTAACATACAGCCTGTTCCATGACAGAAAATACTTTCGATGTGCTCTTGGGCATTAGAAGCTTGTTTGGTCTTTTCTCCAGCCATTTCTGCATAGCAATTCAAAATGTTAGCCTGTCGTCTGCCAATTTACCACTGGTGAACTTGCAGCATGTTTGGTATCACCAGAATGTTTTCCCCCCAGTCCTGGAGGGAGGCACACTCCCACCCTTTGGGGACAGGTTGGCCCTCTGAACAGAACCCAAATGATCAGGATTAGAGCACAGTAGGGAGCACTGCTGCTTGCCCAGTCACTGCTTTGACAAAAACTCATCAGGAAGTTCCACCTGCAACTCTCCCACTCTGTGCCAGCTCCCACACCCCAAGAGAAAGATGTCAGGGACACCTCTCCTCACAGGAGACACTTAAGCCTTGCTCTCCCTGCCTGCCTTTTCTCCAGCATGGGTACCCCTTGCCACCACTCCCAGGTTTCAGAATGTGTCTCCCCATAAGGGGCCCCAGCAGGACTGCTCAGTACCTGAGTGCTTTGGGTCTGCATGAGGAGGTACACCAGCTTTCTTCTTGTGTTTTTCTCCAGACTTAGGCAGCACTGCTAAAAAGTAGAGACGGGTAAAGCCTCAGCATGGCTCAGGCATTGAGGATGCAGGAAGATGGGGAGATTCCCTCTAGCTTCCTTGCCCAATATGCGAGTCAGAACACTAATGTGGACCTCAGCTCATGTGAGGGATCGTACTTGGGGATAATTTTGTGCTTTGTCTGTCTAGGCAGTCAGGGCAAACTGTGGAATGAAGCTGTAGGGAGAGCTATGTTTGTGCAAGAGTCCTCTTTTTCATTGTCTCTGGAATGGGATCCAGGTATCTTGAACCTAACATGCTTTCAGCTTGGTTGCTGATGTGATAAGTAAGAGTAGGCACTGGGGGAAGAACCTGCTGCTCACAGCCATCCTGTGCTGACCATAGGACAGCAATTACCTGGCCATGCCAGAGGCTGGCATCAGCCTTGGAATGAGCAACTTGCATTTCACATGGAAGGAAGATTAAAAGTTAAATGTACCTTCCTCCAACTAACATACCTGAGGGATTGTGCGTATGTTTGGTGACTGGAGATTTCCGCCAACCATCAGCCTCGACATCTGAAGGAAAATTACTCATTAATAAGCTATTGACATGTTAGTGATAATTTTTCTTTCGAAGGAAGGGACATTGAGAACTTACAGGCTGCAGGGTCGCTCAAGAGCTCCAATCCATCTTTCTTCCAAGCTGCCAGAGAATCTGCTAGAGAGTCAGCTAGAAACAAGCCCAGAGAAATGTTTCCATTGCATGTTGGGGTTTTCAGCTTTTGTGTACAGAAGCACTGGCTGGGGGTCACATAACAACATGGGAGCCAAATGTCAGTGGATTGCCAGAGCTGCAGAGGAGGACCTGGGGTCCTCCAAACTGGCAGCTCAGCACTCTTCAAACACAATGTGCAACAGCCCTGGAAGAGAGATGGACCCTTGGGACTCTTAAAAGGAGAGCTCACACTAGAGGAAGCCCTCACTAAAGCCCTGGAGGAAAAAACATATTGGTGAGAAGACCCCACTAGCCCATGAAAGGCTGGATGAGTGCGACCAGCTTACCTGCTTCCTGTGATTTCTGTGGAACATAGTTGGCAGCCCTGGGATGCAGGACCATCAAAAGGATGAAGAGGGAGAGGAAGTGACAGTGCACAAGGGCCATGGTCCCCCTTCCACCACACTGCTGCTGCAGTCAGGGATGGGGGCTGTGCAGTTGGTTCTTATGGCCAGTGCAGTGCCAT
Source organism: Certhia americana (assembly GCA_018697195.1). Lineage (NCBI taxonomy): Eukaryota > Metazoa > Chordata > Aves > Passeriformes > Certhiidae > Certhia > Certhia americana. The sequence goes on from CM031857.1 coordinate 102,662,197, forward strand.
GGAGCTCTGTGACCTCATGGCCCCATGCAGCCAGGGCAGGGCTGCATGAGAATGGCACCCAAGGTGCTCATGGAGAGCTGCTGGAACACCATAGGACTGTGTGACCTCATGGCCCTGGAATGAGCAGGCAGGCAGGGTGGGCCTGTCTGGGGATGAAGCTCAGGGTGCTCCAAGAAGCTGCCCTCCCAAGGAGGGGAGTACATCCCATAGGGCAGCTCCACCTAAGGGCTGGGGCATAGCCTCCCCACTGCAGGATCAGGTACACCTTCTGCAAGTTTGCAGACAGTGCCAAACTGAGTGGTTTGGTTGGTACACCTGAAGGATGGTAAGCCATCCAGAGGGACCTGAACAAGCTTGAAAACAACTCTCATGAGGTTCAGTACAACCAAGTACAAGGTCCTGCACCTGCACTGGGATAAGCCCCTGTATCAAGCTGCAGAAGGCTGTGTCCATGTCTGCTTGGTTAACTAATGTAGTTTTTAAAATAAGGCTAAAAGAGTATTTTAATAAAATATTACATTTAGTTGAGTAATTCTGTGTAGAATAGCTATAAGAGAAAAAATATTGTATCTTTGGGGCTTCTTTGTGGTTCAACTATTTTTTTGCTATAATGCCTTGATACTGAAAACTGCTAGACAAACACACAGAATGTTTCAAAGAACTTACCAGTTGTATCTCCGATAATCAGTGGCTTATCCTACAGGCTTTCTTCTAGAAAGAGTTAGATACAGTGAAGAAATCCTTCACTAAACATGGTGAGGCACTGAAATGTGTTGCCCATAGAAATGGTGGATGCCCATCCCTAGTAGTGTTCAAGGCAAGGCTGGATAGGGTTTTGAGCCTGTCTGGTAGAAGATGTTCCTAACTGTGCCAGGGAGTTTGGAACAAGATGATGTTTAAGGTCCCTTCCTACCCAGATCATTCTATGAGTCTGTGATTGACTGGGATACTCTAACTTTCTGAGCTGGGTGGTGTTCAGGATTTCTGTCTGTTGTATTTTTCACTCAGTCGTCCAATAGATTTATTTTCTCTCAGTTTCCCTAAATCAAAGGTCAGTCTTAAGCTTTAAGCAAAAACCTGATTTTCAAGCACACTGGCAGTTTTGATACTGAAAAGCTGTCTGCTTGTTTCCACACCAAACCCATTCTTTTCTTGGTTCTCCTTGCTTTCCATTTCTTTCCAACCCGTGATGTGTTTGCTGGCTGAACTTATCAGAAGAGCATCTATTAACAGAAGAAAACATCTTTATGTGACTGAATGGACCAGTTCTCTGCCTTATGTGACTTTAGAACTACTTTCCCTCACCTTTGTTGCTGTGTCCTTGAATTCTTTATCAAACCTGAAGAAATCTGATCTCACTCTTAACTAAGATATACTTAGCAGCACTTCTGGTATGTTATGTTCCCAGTGTTCTCTTCGCCTATAGTTAAAATTTCTCCAAGGGTGGCTTAAACTATTCCTTTCTCAAGGGGTGTTTGTATTGAGTGGGATTAGAACTCTTGCCTTCAGATATCTCTCTGGAGGTATGTATTTCTTATGTCTATAACTATTCTCCACAAAGGTAGGGAAAATTCAGGCCATTGTGGCTGGCAAATCACATCTAAAGTTGTTCTTTAAAGAAAGAGAGTATTGGTGGTACTATGCAAGTTTATTCTCAAAGTGGTTTTCTAATTCTGCATTAATTTACCCTAACCTTTTCCTTCTGGGGATAGGACCCCACTGTGTCTTCCTTTTAGTAGGAAAGCCATCTTTTTTGCAGCTGTCACAGAATGGCTCTCAAATGGTCCCTGGTGCTGGCAGACCCAGAATGCTGCCTGGATGGAACATCCCTGTACTAAGAAAGAGCCTTCTGGCAGGTCTCAAACTACTGCACTTGCCTTGAAGAATCTCTCAGAAACATTTGACATGCAGTCTACAGAAGGTTCATATACACCTTCAAAGAACAGTGTGTACAGTAATAAAGTATTCAAGATCATTTGGTCCTTGACACTGAATTTTTCCAGTCATTGTTTTTAAGAATGCCAAGTCACACCTCCCAGATTTTTGAGTTGCACCAAGTTATATCTTGAAGTCACTTATCATCTGAACACAGAAGGGAAGCTACTTATGTACTGGCTAACTGGTGTTGTGTGATGCAGCTGTGCATCCCCTCAGAGCTTTTGCTTTCTTAGAGGGACTCTGGAATTCTGCTCCCCATCTCCCCCTCTCCTGTACACCATGAGCTCAGCCTCAGGTTAGGGGGATCTTCTGCAGGTACTGCAAGAGAAAATTTTTCTGGCCTTCAGAAAAAATACATGAATGCACCCACAGTATGCATGTGGACTGCATATGTTGAAAAAGTCTGGTTACTATAATCTCTTTTCTTTGAAAAGTACTAGAATCATAAAGTGGGTCTTTATGACTAAAAATGCTTCTGAAAATATGTGTTTTAGATCTAGTTTTACTGAAATGCTAATTGTACTTTGTGTAGTGACTTCACTGTAATAGTAGCCACATTTAAGAAAAATATAATAGCTGCACTCTTGTAAAACCAAAAAAGCAATCAAACCCTATTGAGATTGATTATTTTTCCTGGAAGAGGGTCATTTCACATGTAACTTTTCTGAAAAATTATAGTCTAAAATTCATACTGTTATAAAAGTCATGGAATGACTTTTCATGCTTTGTGTATTTTCATTTCAGTAAGCCTCAGCAGTTTTGTACCACGACAAAACTTTCTAAGTATCGACCTGCCTGTGGTGATAGAGACATTTTGCAAGTATCCTTTGAAGTGTGTTTGTTCTTTTAAGGTAAGAAGAGAACTGTTAGGAATTTAGTGACCTAGCAAAAATTCAGTTGGATGTCATTTTAGACAGGATGCCCTGAAATATTTCTGTAGAGATTTGACATCTTTGTCCCATCTCTGCATTGATTATTGTCCATGTGCCAAGCTAAAAATTCAGTCTCTCACTTTCTTGTGCTTAAGAGCATATTTTTGGTCTGTGCTTTTTTAACTCTTGAGGGTGAGCCTTAACAGATGTGACAAGAAAGCCAAAGTAAGCCTGAATTTCAGTCAGGAAAAATGAGATGTTCTTGCTTGCTTTGCAATGTCAGAGTTTTATTATTTTTGTGTCATGATACTGAACTAAATAGCAGGATATGGTTGGGTTTTTTTATTTTTTTCTTCAAAAGAAAAGAAAATAGATATTAAAAAAACATGATAATTCAGTTAACTCTTGCTTATTAATGAACAAGATTATATATTTACACACGTACTTATAGATTAGTAGACTTGGATGTGGTTAATCTAGGAACCTTTTGTCTTAGAAACTGAAATGTTAATGTGTGGTCACAGAATAACTAAACTGTGTAGTTCAGTTTAGTAACAAGTCACTAGAACCAGAGTGAAGGTACCACAGAAGCTCCCATTTTCTGGGAACACATCAAGGTTCACACTGCCCCAGGTGCTTTCTGACTCCGTGTCTCCTTGCCTGGCCCTTTAGGATGGAGGTAGGTACTGCAGTTAGCAAGCCTTTAACCAACAGTAAAAATTACCTGCCTGTGCCTCATTCTCACATGTACACACATGTACAGAAATCCACTCAGCTTTTCTGGCTAACAGGTAAGTAGGAGAGATAGGTCAGATTTCTGATTATATTCTAGTCATTTACTAGGGAGTGTTTTGGAAAATATTCCTAATCATGATTTCATACTTGGGTCTAGAATACCTTCTTACTTCAGACATGGTGTCAGAGCTGTAACCTTCCTCCAAAACCACACAAAGCAAGCAAAGAAGATGGTGGTTTTGCTGTCTCCTGCTTTTCTCTCAAGTTGTGAAGAGTACAGGTTAAAGTATCCAAACTCAGCTCTTAAAAAATAGAAATCTGTAAAGTCAATTCTCTGAGCAGGTATATTATGGCATAAAACTAGTTTTACTCATAATTTCTGTGAAACAGAATGGCAGCTAGAAAAATAACCTTTGTATGTCTCTCTCTGCATACTAGAAATAAAATACATTTATCTTTTTTTCTTTTTTATTTTCTCAGACATTCTTAATGAACCTTAACTACATTCAACCAGGTACCTCATCTCACTATCAGGAGCACTGGCAGTTATCAATGCTGTACCCTGCTTTGCTTTAGATGGTCAGTGGATATTAAATTCCTTCCTGGAAGCTACACTGAGCTCCCTGATTGTGGAAAAACAAAACAGAGAGTTTGTTGGCTTTTTGATTTTGCTTGCTGGTAGTGCACTTTTGGCTGCCAATGTTGCACTGGGACTTTGGATGGTGACAGCACGATAGAATATTGGATATTCTTCCATCAGTTCTCAAACTACACAGAAATAATGAATCCATTACCTTTTAAAATTTGTCCAGTACTGAGATTGAAATAATTCCCTTAAAATGACACTGAAAGAACAATCAACTGGGGGTTGCTGTTTTAATTTAAAACTTTACAATACCATGCCTATGGTCATGGGAAATCTAATAGGAAAAAGTAGGAGCCTTTTTATTTACTCTTTAAGCCCTGTATTAATTTTGAAGAAATTGCATTGTAAGATTTCATAGGAAAAAATCAGACTTCATTAATTCAGATCTCAAAATAAAGGAATTATTTTCCTTCAAACCTTAATGAAGTAGGAGGAAAAGAACCAGTTTTATTTTATAATTTAAATAATTGTCTGTGTGGGCTCTGATCATTTCTTAATCAGCATAGTCTTCAGTGACTTGTTTTGGTTTCTTTAGTCTGGTATTCTACCAAACTGTATTCTAAGAAGCCCTAAATTCTGGTCTCAAAATGGGGAAAAGCTAGGTAAATGCTTACCATGTGCTAATGGGGAGATAGCAGCCATTTGGGTTAGTGGCTTTCCTTTCACCTGGCCAAAATGACTGGAGGAATGTTGTCCTCAGGATGTAGATGAGAAGTGCCAATGTCTGCTAAAAATGAAGCATGTGGGAGGATAACAAAGCCTACATGTTTGTGTTGCTTACACTTTCAGATGTATATTATCACACACAGCTGGAGTTCTTTTAAAGGCAATATTTGTCATCAGTAGCTACAAGATAACTGAAATTTAGTTTCTGAGTGCTGAATTATGCTGTGCACAGTTTTCCTAAGTGATATGTAATGTTTGTGGTGTTTTACTCAGAAAATAATACTGTATTCTACCTGTTCACAGTTGAAAGTGAAACCTATTGTTTTTATGGTGTCTATCTTCTGATGCTATGCATGTAATATGTACAGTAACTCACTGATGGTTTTCTGTATTTCAAAGGGTAATTTTCCTTTGCTAGGATTCATTCTGTTCAAAGATAGCTAACAAAGATATTTAGCTGGTCTTAGATATGAATTATTTAGAGGAACAGTATGATTGTGAGTTGAACTGTTTAAACATTTGGCTTTGCTTTCTGAGATGAATACAGACCATATCCTTTTTCTTAAATGCACAGTGGAAAAACAGTGTTTTACTGACTGAAGTATGTCTGACATGCTTTGAAGCTCTTTAGGTCTGTAATGTTTTCTATCCAATAGGATTATATATTGAATGTCTTTCCTCCTGTGATATATAGCATAAATTAGGTTCAGTCAGTGCTTTGCCGCAATATAGTAGTTAAACAAAAATGCTCTTGTTTGGGAGCCTGAATATTTGAAACAGGAAATTTTGGAGCAAAACCCTGCAACTCCTGCCTCATACAGTGCTCCCCATAGGAGCTGCTGCAGCTCAGAGGTCCTTTACAGAAATGGCCTTTCCATCAGGAACTGAAGTGGAACCTAAGCTTGCGGATCCTGGCCTGAAGGGAATACTGAAACATCTATGACCAGCTGGAATAGATTCTTTTGGCACTTGAGGTGAAAACTTGGGTAATTTCAAAGTGGGGCTGAGCCCAATTCCTGGTGTTGCTGCACAGATTCATAACTTTGTGATGTTTGCATTTGCCCACTGATGTGTACTTTTGCACAGTAGCTTTCACTCTTAAGATGCACTCCTTTCTTATGATGATGCAAGCAGTAGAGACCATGTTTATTTATTTGTTGTTGGCTAGTTTACATCCCTTTCCAGTGCTGCCACAGGCCCTTGAAGTTCACCTCTGTGGGGTGGCTGGCCCGTGCCTCTCCTTTTCAGTCATTTCAGCCCAGGTAGGAGAAAGTAAATCCTCCAATCCAGTGTGAGCTGGCTCCTTTGGCATCCATTAAAAGTCACACAAAATGCAAGAAAATAAAAACAAACTACACCCTGAAAGTCTTAACTTGTCATCACTCCTGGAAACATACAGAGGTTTCAGAGTAGCATTTCTGATGGGCCACTCTGCCATCCCTCTGTGGACAGGAGGACAGGAGCAGCCTGGTCCTTATGCAAGCCCTGGGTCTGAGGCTCTGTTCCAGACTCCTCTCTCACCTCAATGACTGTTTACTGATCTGAGCTCTTCCTTTCAGTGGCTCTATGACACTTTCCTTTCACAAATTTCATCTGCTATAATGAGGCTGGCAGGCTGTTCCTAGTTATTTAGTGTGCTACCAAAACATGAAGTTTGATCAAATGAAGCTAAAGTCAGTTTACTTTACACAGTCACTGAAAGGCACAGTTTTATTAAGTAGAACTTCAGTCTGTGTCTGACCTCCTAAGCAAGAAGAGGGTGGAGAAGACATTGGAGATGGCTCTAGACAACAGACACACTCGTGCACTGTAAATACCCTAGATATCTTGTATGGGAGAGTACTAGAAGTGCTTAAAAATAATTCATTAGTCCATTGCTCCACATGCTAAAATTTGACTAAGGGTTGATTTAGGAATGTACAGGTTCTTTAAATCAAGACTTTAAGCAAATGGAGTATGAATGGTGACCCAGCACATCTTAAATTAGTGTGGACAAAGGTAACAGATTGGTTGGACCACTCTCTGAAGAAGTTGTTCAGTGGACCCATTTCATTCTCTAATCCTAACATATGGATTACATTCTGATAAGCATGTGGCATACATACACTTACTGGGAGGATTTTTCCTGGGGTTTTGGGCATTTATTTATCGAAAGAAAACACAAAAGTACTGAGTGATTTTTGCATGTTGGATTTTTGCTGGAGTATTTCTGATGTGTGTTTTGTTTTTGCAAAAATAGGAAGTCTTTAAATTCAATCCTTCTACATCTTATTCTAATTAGCCCCTCAGAATCTTTAATACAGAATCCATCAATATAATTATAGGGCATATTGACTGGACTGTAAAACACATCACTCTTAAAAATCGAATGGCTGCTACTATTTATGTATATACTATGCATTTTAAATCTGTATCAGATGGAAAAAGTAATGTCTAATATTCTGAAATGTTATACTTAGCTTTTGTTTGAAATTTTCCAGAATTCCATAATTATAATCATTATTCTACTTTGTTTTTTATGAAATTGTTTTTATATTGGCAAATGTTTACGTAGCATGTTCTGATAATGCATGATATGACATGAAAATGGCAAACTCCTTAGCATGGGGCATATTACATGCTCTTTGCTAGCTTAGGAAATTAAAACCAGCTTGCTTCTGTACAAATTAAGTGAAAGAGGCTTCACTAGAAAAAGTATAGATAAACGTGCAGATTAGTCATCCCAAATTATGAGCCACAGCGGAAAATTTGTTAATTCAACCTTTTTATTTAGAATGAAACAACCATGTTGATAGTTTCTTTCAGTGATAATTCTACATTTGTGAACATGTGTGTATAGATACATTTGTATAACACATACATACATAGCCATAGGATGGATTAGTGCTTTTTTTAGGGATAGCTTACAGCAGGCCTCCATATTCTGTAATGTAGGCTTTTGTTTTTCTTTTTCCTTCTCTCTGTGAATTTTCTCTATGGTTTTCTCTGGATTTGAAAATAGAAACTTGTTTTCTTCCCATAAGCAATTCTTAACTTCTTTATTAACAGAAGATGAGTGATGGGGACATAATGTAACCACAGCTGCATGAGTTTTGTTCAGATGATTTTGTTTAAAGTATGTTTCTTACTTTCTGTGAAGCCTCAGCTACAAGCGTGATAAACATAGCTTTTCCAGGGCAACTAAAGAAGGTCAGCCTTGGAATCCAGCACTCTTACTGCTGCTGTTTGTGCTGTTCTGAAGAACTGGGATGAGCAGGACTCTGTAGAGCATATTGAACAAATAGTTTTCAGGACAGAACTCTCCCTGGCAGTCAGGGTGTTTCAGCTTTCTTTTAATAGGGATATGTGTTGTTCAGCTAAGCACATCACCAATCCCAGCATTTCCATAGCTTCCTATACATTTTACATGATGTCAAAGGGTGACCTGTAGGAATATTTTTAAAATAAATTATGTATGTCTTATAAATTCAGAGCTTTCATACAGATCTGGATATCATTAATGACAGATGAAGAAGGCTTATAAAGGTTTATATAGCCTAGTCTGTATTTAATTGTTTTAAAAATATGTGAGTTAAACTCTAGATATAAATAGTTATTTGTAAAATATACATTCTGTACACCTGCATCCAGACCAATTGCCACAACCAGTCTTGCCTCATCTTTGTTTTTGTAATCTTGTGAGTAAGGAATCTTAGCACAGGTAAGATCCAATATTGGCAAATATTTTATACCCTCTTTATCCTGAATTTCATGTAATGCTTTCTGTTGATTAGTTATTTAATGTGGCTGCATTACCTGGGGTACACACCCTGCATCAGTGCAGCATTTGGGAACATTGCACTGGGGACTGACAGAAAACAGCAGCTCTGTGACTCCTGGTCCTTGGGCTCATCCACTCCATCATGTGAGGAGCAGATGGCAGCATTTAAGGGCAGTGAAGGACTTCAGTTCATGGCAGCTTTATGAAACTTTCACACTGCTGACCCACTGTGAAAGGACAGGAACAAAGAGCAGGATATGACACTGCAATTCCTTTCATTCCGTTTACATTGTCATGAAACCTAAAAAGAACTTGTAATTAACTTTTCAGAGCAGGAAAATATGTTTTCCAACCCTTCACTGAATCATTCAGTGACTGGTAGTCAAACTTTTTTCTTAACACTTTGTCATTCCTTCGTTAGATATGTGCTGAATAAGTAGCATGGGTAGTTATAGCTTATTTTGTAAAATGGACTTGGATATTTCTCACCTCTAGATGTTCATCCTGGGATGGTTTTTGCAGCATCATAGTGGAATTGATCTTCATTGATACTGGGTTGAAAGTTTGGAGGCTATTTCCAAGCCATCACTTGGAAAATCTGTTTCCAGGTAGTTTTTAAATATTTTAAATTCATCTTTTCCTTACATAACATTGTTTTTAGATGCCTATCAATGGAATATGTATTGTTTAGAAATTCACTGTGGTTTTTTTTTCCCTCTACATGGCCTTATTTTTTGACACTGACTCACAGCTGTGGAATGTTAGATTTCTAGACCCTTTGTTCCCACTATGCATTGTTCTTGATCATGGGTTTTTTTAAAAAAAGAGAGAAAAAAAGAAAGCTTCATTTTGAAAATGTCAGCTAACAAACATACGGAACACTGAATAATGTATTGTGGTTTTGTTTTGCTTTTTTTCTCTATTTAATTAACCAAACAATAAGTATTGTTTTCTATGTATGATAAATGTATCCTGCAAATAAATTCATTGTCTGATTGTTGATGTGCTTAAGTCTGTTTTTAAAAATAAGGTAGAGTGACATAATTCCTTATTAGTGGCAACTGCCATATTCTGTCATACGTTCTTGTTCTCTTCGTATATGGTTCATATTCTCTCTCTGGGTACCACCATGGTACACCATCCTTTTCGCTATCTGACCACCTCCTAAAAATAATAACTATCACTTTACTTTCCCTTATTTATCAGATTATCATGGTAGTAGTTGAAATATTTGACACTGGATGTCATCATCAAGGTAAGCAAAACCCCTGCTCTGGCCAGTGTTGTGCAAAGAACTTAGAATGTCAGATCTTCAAAGGTGAACTCACATATGACAGCCTTTGATTTGTTTATCCAGGCCAGCCCAGAGCTGTGCACATCCCCTGGCTGGTTCTGGACAGCTTTCCTTGGGTATCCAGGAGGTGTCTAGGCTGTGCTCTGTGTGGTGTCTGGGTACCCAGCTCTATGTGAGAGGGAAGCGTTGCTGTTTCTTGAGCAAGCTCATCTGGAGCCAGCCAGGTTATTTGTTCTGAGAGCTAAATTGTCCTTTGTTGCTTATTGGACGCTCTGTTACTTTGTACAAGCAGAGCTGTTTCAGCAATTGTGGCTTTGTTCCCAGATAAAAGATGACCATGAGAAATGGATACAAAGCACAGATTGGGCACATTGGTAGGATTTCCCAGATAGGTTGCTATGCAGTTTTTGCAGTTTTCTGAATTGCATTTTTCTGGCATGAGGAGATGCCTTTTTCTTCCCTCTTACTCACGTTAAAGGTAGATACAATAGTTTTTTTTTTTTTTTTTTTTTTTTTTTTTTCTAAAGCATGTAAGCTTTTAGGAGAGTTCTGAGGTTTTTCAGTTGGTTGTGAAAATGTTACCCTTTACTGTGATTAGGTATGTTCCTCCTGTAGTCTGGAAAAACAATCAATTACATCCTATTGTCATCCTGAGGATGACATCCTCATTCACTAATGTAATTTCAGGGTAAAATTTAAAAAGAAATCCTGTATTTATGAGTCTTATTGCTGGTAACTTTATAAAGAAATCTAAATACAATTCTTCCTGTGATCATATCAGTTTGAACCACCAAGCAGAAGCATTCCTAAACATCTGCAGTAGATCTGTATGCACTGAACTCACTTAAATATTTTTTAAGTATTTTTATGATCTTTTGATGTGACCTACACAACAAAATACAATTTACGATTTCGTTCTAATCTTATGGTGATATACTGAGACAATTCACAACATTTATGAGGACTAAGCTCATAAATGCCTTGTAGCTAGACTAAAATTTTCCCTTTTTTTTACCTCAGAGAGATGTGGGTCTGGTGTTGTTGAAATATAATTGGATATTCCTACAAATTATGTATCATATTGTCTACATTTATGATTGGTTCTACCTCTTTTTAGTTCTTTGCAAGTATATCAGTGGCTGAATACTATGTCACTGCCAGTTCTCACAGTCTTGAAAACACGTGCTCCTACATCCTTTTTTATTTTCCCCTCAAAGGAATGTTTCAAAAGCAAAAGAAATACTTTTTTTCCTTTTTTTTAATATCATCCTTTTTATTTTCTATTGCATTACAAAAGTTCCTGTCCTTTTACCTGTCATGGCTCTTTGAAGACATCTACTAAAATATTACCAGATTTTTTTTTTTTTTTAATTTCCCCAAACTAACTGGATTTGATTCAGCTGCCCACGCAGGCATCTGGTGTGGTCTGAGATATCCTAAGGTGTTCTTAGGTTAAAAATCTGACTTGAAAGAACATTCTGAAACTCATCCCCCACTTGTCTCCTTTTGTCTCCTGGTGAATGAATCTCAGGGTTTCTAAGATCTACACATGGGGCTTCCAGATGTGGGTGAGGCCCATCTCAAACACATTATGGACCAGCTGCTGGAAGCTTGGAAAGGTACCTGAGGGCATTTTGTATCACATCAGATCCTTCCACATGGGCAACAAATCAAGCCAAACAGATTACTTTCATTTTTTTTCTTTTTGGCTCATGAATTACAGTAGACTATGAGGCTTTTTGAGTAAATATATATGGCATAAAATTCATCTAAGCTTTTCTGTGTATGCAGAATAGTGTGATCCAGACTGTTGTATGAAAGTCAGGCTAGCAGAATACATGCAGTTCTCCTCCTGCACAGAGTCAGGCCTGGAAGCAGCAGAAATGTGTTGGTGCTTTACCTACAGCAAAGAAAAGGAAGGCTGATATTATAAGGAAAATCCCATCAGTCTCAAGCTGTGAAACACCAGGTAGAGACAAGGCTGTGTGAGGGGACTGTGATCATCTCTGCCAAGTGCCACAACTGCACGTTTGACTGGTTTTTAACTTGCAGGAGAAAAGAAATGAGACTTGCAGTTAAGAATGGGATAAAGTCAGGGAAGGGAGTTACAGAGAGACGTGGTTTGCTCATTGACAGAATCATTAGTAACTCCACAGTAAGCATTTTTACTATATTTTTTTTTTTCACATTGAAGAATTAATAGAGCTGACCTTCAACGAGAACTAACAAACTTCCATCATTGGTAGAAACACATTAGTAGTAAGATGGGGGGGCAATAAAAGCCTGTCCTAGACAGCAGTTCAGGCTGTTCAGACTTCAGAGTTGTGTCCCTCTCCCTCACTGAGGATCAGGACCAATCTGACTGTCAGCTAGTCTGGATGCAAAGTCAGAACTTTTCTCCTCCTGTTTCCACATTCCCCCTTCAGCATGAGTTAACCTTACAAATGCAATTATTAAGGAAATAATTTCTTTAAAATGTTTTGCCCCTTGGCTTTGTTTTCATTCCTGCAGCTGTTTGAATAACTAGCAGATACTTGGCCAAACCACCTGTATCCCTATCATTGCTGCAAACTCAACAATGTTTATGAATGTGCATTATACACCAGAAATTCCTGGGTACTTGCCACTGGATATACCAACAAATTTAATTCTTTTTCTTCACTTTGACGGTTTACTGCTCTTCATTAGATGCTTGAATTTATTCCCTGGCATTGTTCTAGTGCTTGCAGTGCTAAATGTGCTGCATTGCTGAAGGAAGGAAATAACGGGCAACCCAAAACTTGCATAGTGTTCTTTTTACAACAAAATTCACTGTTTCATTTAGTGAACCAACACTAATAACATTATTTTGTCATAGATTAAGGCTCTGGTTATTTTTCCAGCATTTACATTCAAAGGTACTCCTAAGGAGAACACCTCAGTAGTCAATCTAACTGGCCTCTGTGTACCAGAACTTAGACCAGAAGTTAAAATATTACTATCATTGTTGTAAAAACTTCAACATATTATCAAGTGGTAATTTTTCATAAAAATGCAGAAACGTATTGTTCAGTTGAGATTTTAACTAACTAGAACTGCACAATTTTTTTAAACTCTTTTTTCTTTTTGATTGAAAATACCAAAAGCCATTCTGAAGAGAATATTTTAGCTTTCACTTACAGGGTTACTTAGACGGGTTCTCTTTTAGCATGTGCAAATGATGGTGTGATCATTTAACAAAGTGATACTAAATATGACACTAAATGTATAAATTACTCTTCTCTCATATATATGGTCACGAAACCAAACCTGTCATGTTCGGATGTAAAATAGCAAAAATAATCCAGAAAATCAATGGTCATGCAAGTTTAAAAAATAATGATTTTTAGTATTAATTGCAAGAAAGTAGATAAATCAAGGAGGAAAGCCCCTTAAATGAAGGCATTCTTCTAAATCAAAATGGAGTTAAAGGGCAAAATAAACCTCTTGTCATCTGCCATGGGTTTGTGTATACACAGAGATATGAATTTAATAAGCACTTATTTGACTTCTGCTGGCCTGCACTAGCATCATTTAAATAAAAGTAATGATTGTTATTGGCCTTAGAAGGCTGTGAACCATACAGGCCGTAGCTGCAGTGAAGTGGCACTGTCAGATCCATAAAACACAACTTGCAGTGAGGAAAAGTGGTTGAGCAGCTCTGTCTGGGCCTGGGACGTGAGGCCACCCTGCAGGACAGGAATCCATCCTGCTGTGCTCCCCGTGTGACCTGCAGCACTTGCCAGGGCCAGCCCCAGAAAGGCACCCGCAGTCCTTAGCAGGGACTTAGGCCAGTAGATTTCACTAAGGTCTACCATTAAGACCTTTCTTACCCTGAGCTCAACAGCCCTCCAGAACTAGCTCAGATTTTTACCCAAAATAGCCCTGAGCTCTCCTGCAGGTGCCCAGTCCTGGCAACAGAAGAGGTCACATACAACATCCAGGCTGGGGTCTGCTCCTCTTGCTTGAAGGGCTCAGCATAGCACTCAGTGTGGAATTTTATGATCCAGCATCCCACAAAATGCTGCAGGGGTTAGTTATGTCTTTGAAAATGCTGTATGCAGGGGTGGGAGCAGGATACAGCAGATGAGAAACAGCCTGGGTACAATCCAGTGTCAGTTTAATGAACCACTGAACAGTTTTTGTAATACTGTAGGTGAGTTCCAGGTCTTGGCCAGGACCTACTTAAAATCTCCAGCACAGAGACGTGAAGTTTCCAGGAATATTTTAAATTGTGTCTTGGATGTTGGGGGTTTTTTCAATCTTTGCTGTATCTGCAGATGCGTACAAACCATGTAAGAATGAGGCGATATCTTGCTGGAGAGAAATGTTAAAGAGATCCTGCCAATTTTAAGCTTTGGGGGAAAATGCTTTAATTTTAAAGAATAAAATTGCTTTAATATTTGAAAAGCTGTTCTGTGTTTCTACAGAATTTGCTGAAATACCTTTTCAACGTTAAAAAATCTTCCTTCCAAGTCTAGGGAGTGTGCAGCTTGCACCATGGAAGCTTATGAACAAAGGAACTTTGAAATGGGCTGTCTCCTCTTCAACTGCTCCAAATATTTGACCTTGTTGTATCAGCACCAGTTTGGTGCTGATAAAAACTTGCCGTTGTGTAGTTGTAAGAAAAGTTAGCTGCCTTAAGAACACCTTAACTTATTAGTCAGTTGGGCATCTGAAACTAGAAATTTTTGCTTGTGCATCCCAGGCTTTGGAATTCTGTCCTATGACATCTTAACACTGCAGCCAGACAATTAGACCTGATACCAGAAAATTGTAGGTCCAAATTAAATGGAGTCCTTGAAGTAGACCCTGCATATGATACATGTGTGAAAACAGAGCTAAATTGTGCACAAGCAATAAGATCCTTATCAATATGAAAACGTGAAGGATTCCTTTCTTCCATCCTCGTTCACCACAGACATGGTCTGGCTACACTGATGTTAGTGGGAGACATCCTGGCCCTATACGGAGGGGTGTATCCAGTATTAAAGTGATAGCAGAATAAGGTGGCATGGCCTGAAGAGCAATGTCAGAACTGGACCTGCTGAACGAGGAAAACCCTGCTTCAACATACAGAATGAAGCATGGGCTTCTCTTGTAGTTAATGCATTTTGCAAAGCTCTTCACTTCTGTAGTGTAGTACATAGCCCTTCAAGGACATCTTGTAAAAGTTATTTTCTATTGAAGCATAAGTATGTAGCAATCAAATGGAATTTGGTAGGTTTTTTTGCTTTGGGCTGCAACAAGCTTTCAAGGCTGCTTGTTGATTGAACGGGCTGCTGCTATGAGGGGAGGAATTCAGAGACTGAACCCCACCTAGCTTGAGTCACTTGCTTTAGGCATTTGGAAAGTCACCCTAGCCTCTCTCTAGAGTTATAAAAGACAGACATACCACCACAGATAAGCCATCTGAGGAGCACCAGGCTCTGGGGCTGCTTCTCAACCAACATATTACAGCCCCATCCTGGGTGAGCAGCCAGGGCACAGCCTGCTCCACAGCCATGTTGCTGAAGGACTACATTAATAGATAGGATTGCTCAGAGCACCTACACAGGCAGTATAGAGTCAAACAGAATAATGAATGTTGGTTCCTACACTGCCTTATTTCCTCTTTCTTTCTTTGGTCCACAACATATTTATGAATAAAAAGCTTTGTGTGAATAAACACTGGTTTGTGGCGAATTACCATACTCAAAAAGTCTTTATTCATGCACACCACATTCCTCCAGAGAATGTTTTAGAACACATTATAAAAATTGTAAGTATTGGTCTTAATGATTCACAACTTTTAAATGTTTTAGTCTAATAATAATATCTCTTCTTATATATGTGTGTGTCTTTAAGATCACTGAAACATGATGATGGATAATTTCTAATTGCTAGATATCTGGAGCTAAAAACCTCTTCTTATTTTTTAAAGTAACAATTACAATAAAAGAGTTTAAAAAGTTAAAAAGTAAATAATAATGCTTAAAAGTACTAATGATGAAGATAATGATTTAGAAATCAACCTATCTAGAACAGACTTCAAAATAAGCCGAATGTATGCCTGAAGACAGGCATTCTCAATTACATGTGTGGCCTCACATCATTCCTGTCCACCTCCCACACCGTACATCTCTGCTGTAGTTGTAAATAATCACTTTACCATCAGAATTGCTCACTAGCCTTTTCTCTGTCTTTCTGCCAAGATCAAGCCTGAAGGCTGGAAAGCCAATTAGAGATACAACTTCCCTGTCACGGCTGACTGCCACATTGATTCACTGGAGAGGGACTTTTCACAAGGGTGCACAGTGACAGGACAAGGGGAAAAGGGTTTCAGTTGCCAATGGGCACACTTAGATTGTGTATTAGGAAGGAATTCTTTACTGTGAGGGTGGTGAGGCACTGGAACAAGTTGTCCAGCTTGGGGATGTCTCTGGAAGTGTTCCAGGCCAGACTGGATGGGGCTATGAGCAACCTGGTCTAGTGGGAAGTGTCCCTCTCTATGGCAGGGGGGTTGGAATGAGATGATTTTTAAAGTCCCTTCCAACCCAAACATTTCTGTGATTCTATGATTATCAGTTTGACACTGAATTCACAACCTGTATTTCTTCTACCTCCTGCCTTTACCAGCACTTCTCTCACCTCCTCACTTTGACTTCACCTTCTCACTAACAAATCCAAAACCACATTGCAGAGTTATTAGTATCTGCCTGCCTTTGTTTTGTTGGTAATGCATGAAATGAAAAAGTGATAATTTCTCAACAAGCCATTCTTATGCAGTCAGAAGGAAGCGAAGAAGGAGCATGGCATCTGTTTTACTCTTGATTTAGCTGCAGACCTAATTAGCAAATGTATTTGTCAGACTTTCTGGTTTTTACATGTCTTTAAAAGAAATGACTGTGGTGCTATGAATGACAAGGGCTGTGTAGAGAATGATGACTCCCTACGTAATTATGTGCAGTTTGCCAGCTGTGGCAACTGTTTTAAAGGCTGCACTTCTGGCCAGGGATTATGAGCTTATATATACCAGGTTACATACTTTCATACAATGTATTGCTTAATGCTTTATCCCCCTTGAGGGCATTAGAGATATTAGGCAAAAACCTGGATTCACATTGAAGGATGATTTGTTTTAGGAAGAAAGATGTTTTACGGTGAATAAACATTACATGCATCATGTAAAGGTCCAGCCAAGATTCTGGAAAGCAACAACTGAATCTGGGTATGTTTCTAGAATTCTTAGTCTGCATGATTTATTTTTCCAGTGTAAGAGAACAGAAAATGGAGTCTTTTTTTTAAAAAAGGGCCAACTTGCACACCAGAACTATTGCTTACCACACACTAACATTTGTGTTTGTATATGTGACTCTGATTTACTTCCCACTGAAAGAAAAAATAAAATGGTTGGAAAAACTGAAGACAGGTGCTAATAAGGGCACTAAGCACAGTATCACACGCCATCATGCTAGTATCCTGGACAGCTGAAATAATAGCAGCCTGGTTTAGGGCCTTGGACCAGTTTCTACTGGGTGACTGTACTTCACAGTAAAGCCTGCAATGCATCTGTCATCAAAATTGACAGCACCTTAAATGTGACACTGAGTAACTACAGCAGGTGCTCAGAAAATTTCCACATCTGCCCAGGCTTGGCTTTACTTCTTGGAGAACAAGGGAGATGATGGTTTGAGTAACAGGATGTTTACACCATTAACAAACTGGACTAAGTTTTACAAGATCTGAATTAAACTTTCAGCTCAGACCATGTAAGAGAGGAGTGATAGTTTTGTTGTTGTGCTGACCCCTTTTATTTTCAGTATTTGGATCATAAATTCTCTGTGTCCTTTTTCTGAGTGCAGTGATATGAGGATATAACTCTCTTTGGAGAGATTTGTACTGATACAAATGTGGTTTGAAAGTAGTGTGCACTGGATAAACTGGTTTTTAGAAAAGAGATACTAGGTGTTATGTCATGTAGTTTGAACACCAACAGCTGCATGCAGTTTGAAAATTAATTCAGTCAAGAAGTCAGCAACAGTGCAGGCAGAGCAAGAAAAGGCAATTGTAAACAGCAGAGAAATCAGAAACTGATAGAATGAGCATCCTACAAAGGATTCAGCAGGAGGGGATGCAAATGATGGTATCAAACAGAATAAAATACGGTTTAGGAGAAGAAGAAAGGAAGAAGCACTGAGAACAAATAGTACTGCATTCAGAACAGGTTGGGCAAAAGTGGGAACATGGAGAAAGCTCTGCTGATTTATTTTCTAAATAAAGATGCTAAGAGAAATGAAAGATAATAAGGTAAATTAAGTATCAAAGAGCTATAGACAGAAGAAGGGCTGGAGTAGCATGCAGCAAATGAAAAAGCAATTTAGTGGAGGGGAAATAGTTGGGAGAGTATTGAAGAATGAGGCCTCCAGTTACCAAAGATTTTAAGTGATGACCAAAGAAAACAAAGAAGAGAGAATGGAACTGAAGGACAGGGAGTTGAAAGGGGAAATGGGAGAGATGACTGGCACTTGGAACTGCAGAAAGAGTGTGAGCATTAAAGAGAGCTCATACAGATGGCCATTGCTTCTCCTTCATTCAGAGGTATTTGGTTGGGTTTTTTTTATTATTATTTCCTTGTCTACTGTCTCAGCAGCACTTTTTGTATTTACACCACAGTTGCATTACATGTTTTTAAGATTCGTTATTTCAAGCAGCTTGCAATACGACCTTAGGGGAGGTTTAAGGTTCTATAGCAACCTTTTACCTACCCACCACCTCTTCTCAGGAAATTTCCAGTTCATTCCTGCCATGACTGAAATGCTGCATGATAGCATCTTTGCAAAGCCTTCAGAAACAACACCAGGCCAAAAGCATCTTATTGCTTCTCAGTTAGCATTCTCTCAAAGTTAGTTTAATCCCACATATTTAGTGCTGCAAGCAAGCAATTTCAGAAAATTAAACTGGAATTTCCCTATGTGTTTATGACATGGCAGTAACGATAGATTTTTATTTGTAGTTAAATATTATCCTGCAGTGTTTACCAATTAAACATTCAAGGCATACAGGGAAAGTGATTGTGGACTTGACTGAAAGCCAGATGAAGGGAGAAAATATCATCAATTCAGCTGTGGTTTAAAATTGATAAAACCAGCCCAGAGAATAATTTGTGAATACATGTGGGCATTTCAATAATACATAGGAAGTGTGAATGCTTGCTTTTAAGAGCTGGAATGCTTATGAGACATTTCACTCCTAAATAGTTTATAACTAGATCTCTTCTGTTTTCAGGAGAAGGATATACTGTAAATGTGTTACTGGAGGCTACCATTCAGACAGACTGTACATAATCCAGGCACTGGAATATGCCATGCAGGATGGATGTCATATTAATAGGACTACTCTAGCAATAACACATGCACTATGCCTTAAAGTTCCATGAATTATTATAAAGGTAGAAATGGGCCCTACTAACAGAAGTAAGCTTAAAGCTGATGCTATGCACAAGATATAATTTGACCAGAAATATTACCTACAAGCAGAGAACTCTGGTCTCTTTCCCATCAAAAAGTATAACTTACATTTTGAACAAAACACAGGGAAAAAGCCTTCATGGCTTTTTTAGCTTGATATTCATGAATGAGAAAGAAAAACAACAGGAAAACCTTAGAATGGCTAAGGCTGGAAAAGACCTTCGAGATCATCAAGTCCAACCATCAACCTAGTGCCACCACCATGTTCAACATTAAACCATACCCTCCAGTGCCCTACCTACATGTTTTTTGAAGACTTTCATGGATGGTGGCTGCAATACTTTCCTGGCTAGCCTGTTTCAATGCCTTACAATGCTTTCAGTGAAGAAATTTTTCATAATATCCAATCTAAACCACTCCTGCACCCCTGGTGCAACTCAAAACTATTTTGTTTTGGCTTGTAACTTGCTACTTGGGAGAAGAGACTGACCCCCACTTGGCTACAACCTCCTTCCAAGTAGTTCAAGAGAGCAATAAGGTCTAGTCAGAGACTCTTTCTCCAGGCTAAACAACCCCAACTCTCTCAGATGCTCATTATAAGACTTCTGCTCCAGACCCTTCACCAGCTGTTTCCCTTCTCTGAACTTGCTCCAGCACCTCATATAAACCTAATTGAAAGTAAAGCAAATTCATTGCCAAGTGGTCAGTAATCTAAACAGTCCTACATGCATAGTATTAATGGGCTTGCTCTCTTGTCCAGAAATCAAAGAAATTTTTCAGTCCCTTGGGTTTACCCTGCAAAACCACAATCAAAGGGTCTCATAACTAGAAGAGATCCACCAGTAGAAATGCTGACAAGAAAATATTTCCAGGGAAGAAGAAACTGAAAGAGTAAGGTGCTTACTGGTATTTTCTCTGACCATCTTGGCCTCCTCCTGCAGCTCTGTTGCAGCCCCTTCCATGAGATCCCATGGGACTTGTTTCCATACCAGTAGGAAGCACTACAGCAAGTACTGTGCCTGGGGATCAGAGGGACTCCAACATCAGTACTCAAGCCTGGTTTATGACAGCACAAGTTGTTATCTCCTAGGGCTGAGTCTTTTAATCCATCTACATAGTTTCAATGTAGGACAGTGCATGGGAAAGAAGAGCGGGGTGCTGCTTCTACACTCCTGCAGTGCTGCAGCCAGCAAAGGCTCCACACTAAGTCTGGCTGCACTGAGCTGTGCATAACACAAAGGAAAACTGGCCCCATCGACCAGGAGAGCCCTGGGCTCCTTGTGTCAGTGGTTCTCAGTGCCACAGTGTAACCAGGTCAGAGTGCCATAAAATCTGTGGAAAGGTTTTCTGACAGAATGGAGGCAGGCAACTGCATAATTTGTTCCAAGAAGCCTGCATGACATACTGGTTAAGTTTTACAGCTTTGCTTGAGGTACCCAAAAGTGGCTGACACAGAAAATGTATTTTGTCTTTTCCTGAGCCATTTTTGTTGCAAAATCTTTTATTCAGCATTTGTTGGTCAAAAAATGAATTCATGCACTTTCTCATTAGTTCCTGCACGCTTCCTAAGCAAACAGTAAAAGTTAAAGGCTGGAAGTTCAGTATTGTTTATTGTTACATGGGGCTCTGTCAGTTTGAGTATGTGATGAAGAGAAATACAATAGTGCACAATTTAAAACAGGAATCAAGAAGAAAATACAATCCGAGAGTTTCGTTTCAGCATTCTCAAATATCTTTTTGAATCAGTGTCTTTTGGCATTGGCAAGACACCAGCTTGAGCTCTTTTAGCACAATGAAACACAGTATCATTGATTATGACAGATGTAGCCCTTTCAAAACAGGGCAAAATAGAAAAAAGGGTCAGGAAGTAGTGAGCACTCAGAACACAGCAGCTTGAATTCATCAGAGTACAAAAACAAGGCCACCATATCACTGCCTAGATCAGAAGAGAAACCTAACCAGGGTTTCTAGTACCCTGCAGGTACAACAAAACATTCTTTTCTTCTTACAACTTAACCCCTGCATAGTAGCAATCCCAAAACAGGGAAGGCATAGGAGCCAGACCAAACTAAATTACCCACCATTTGCTTTAGTTCATAAAAGCAACCTTTCTGTCAAATATTAATTGAAAAATTATAATGTTTCCACACCAGAAATTCTAATGACATTACCTACCCACTTATGTTTTTAATTTTGCATATCATGATGATAAAGTTGGGACAGGGAATTGACAGCAAAAAAAACACTACTTGCTTTTTTTCTTTCAGGATTCGTGCACTCACAGAAGTAAGACCCTGAAATTATAAACTTTAAAATAAATAAAATACAATTGCATATCATTCCATAAAATACTTGAAGTCCCTAGATTACAGAACCCTGTATGAATAGCCTTCCTTCATGCAGCTGGACAACCTTTGTCTATTGAAGCAACTGGCATTTCAGTGCCTATGCTTTGACATAACTTTATCAAGGGAGTATTTTGCTTCCAGTTTTGTCCAGACAGAGGAAATTAATGATGATTTGAATTCTGTATAAGAAATTCTTTTGCTCTGTCTCTCTTTTTCCAAGTCTGCATTTCTTTCACCATTTTCAGCCCAAAAGACAAAACAGATAGAGTTCTCAAAAGTCCTCCCTTTGAAAATTGTCCTCAGGTGTTACCAGTAGCTGCAGGTTCTATTGGAAATCCCCTTAAAAATTTGAAAATCTTCCCTCTCAAGATATTCACCTCTCATCTCTTTGAAGAAAACCTTCCAGAATTCTGATGCTGGGAAGAAAAGTAAAACACCTGCATTTGAACTTTGCATACGGTAAGTATTCCTATCTGATTACTTTTCTGATTTTCTTGTATTTGAGGTTAATGTTGCTGGCAATAACAGTCATTATGGAAGTGTTGCAGCCAAAACCTCTAAGCAAACTGCGTTATCTCTTGAACAACCACTCGCTCATTGACAACATCTTTACATGCCATTCTGTGTTCATCAGAAGTTCTTTCAGTTTAAAATTAACAGAGTAAAGAAGAAAACCTAAAAAAGAAATCTAAACCAACCTGTTAATAACTAGAGAATGTATTAAAGACTGTGTAAGGAATCACTCAGATAATAGAAGGCAAGCAATAATATAAAGCAAGTAATAAAGAATCATTATGGAAAATTTGTGTAGAATACCATATATATTATTCACTAGAGGAATTTAGAGCTACCTGTTGAATACCTGTCACAGCTGAAGCAGTTTTTGTCCTCATGGGTGTGCAAACTAATAGAGAAAGAAAGTACTGTTACCACCACTTTTTGGGTGTAATAATCATTAGCAACTCCAGAATTAAAACACTGATCTCCTGACTCCTAACCTACTGCTCTAGTTTCTCTCAAAGTATCAGCTGAGACATTTTAGTAAATATTGAGCTGGTACCAGTGGGAACTAACTTCTGAAATCAGTATATCTTCCCTGACAAACTTCTGAGTTGCAAGGACACATAAGTTTTCTGATGTTTACAACAGGCTGTTTCAGGCTGAAAATTTTTATGTCAGTTTGAAATAACACTTGGCTGTCATTACTGCAAATTACTACTTTATTAAGTTCTGGTGAAGTTTTGCTAACAGATTGCAATACATTATTATTGTATTACCTTGTATATAGAGTTAGTATTTTTATGTATGTTTTTGAGGATTAACTACTAGTAGTTAATCCTTTTGTGTGTTTCTCCAAATTTGTTTTAACCATCTTAGCTCTAATTGTGAAAGTACTTAGATGAGCTATGGATCAATGAATTTGGGTTATATTCTTGACTCTACCTTTTTTTTTTAACTTTGCATTTAAAAAACATTAAAACTTATGATTAGCTGTTACCTGACAACTCCTTAGAGGAACTGACTGTGAAAAACCACAAAGTTTTTCATGAAGTCCTTTTAACTCCTTTTTCTGTGATGTTATTTAATGAACTCAAAGATGGTCTAACAGCAAATAAAATAAAGTCATGGCCAGCTGGGTTCATCAGTATTATCTTACTGCATTGCTTTTTCCCCCGGAAATCTCATCTCTCTTTCCTAAGCACATGCTGTTTCTTATTTACAATAGAAAATGGAGAAGTTTGTGCAAAAGTCTCTGCTAAGGAGAAAAACTTGAAAAAAAGTAATCATGGCTCTCATCCCCACATGGCAATTCTTTTTTCATGTTGAGAGTATTGCTGAATTGAAGGAAATTAATTCAATCTGTTCAAAGCACTCCACGAATGTGGAATTCACCTGAACTGTTCATAGGCAACAGATATATGCAAAACATATTTTATCTGATCTGGTTTAAACTTCAGATGAGATGAACTACATCTTGAACCTGGGTCTCTGCTGTTTCTGAAAGAAAACCAGATCAAATGCAGGCTTCTGGATTGTAGACATCTGAGTTAGTGTAGATGAGCTTCATGCACAGGGTGCACAGGAGAGCCTGATGTGCAACAGCTGTTCTGCTCTGGCACCTTGGCCTGTTTAGACAGACATCTTTCTTTAATCTGGAAATCCCTTTGCAGAAGAGACCATTTTCTGACTTGGAATTCATATTGCACTTGCAATCAAAAGGTTCACTCATGACATGCATAATGGTAATACCTTGTCTCACAATAAGAAAGCTGAACTCATTAATAAAGTAATATCTCTCATAGAGTTCTGAAGGGCTCAGTTGAGTTTATGACTTAATTGTAGCTAGTATGAGTTATTGACATGTATTTAAGCATTTTGTTCCTTCTCCTTGGTTTTATATTTTGAATGCTGTTGCATATAATTCTGCCTGGAAAGTCAAATGCCCAGGTTAAAAAGAGTATTGGTCTAATCTTGTCTGCAGTGCACCAGACAAATACTGACATTCCAGTCCCTTGAAGGTAGCATTAAGTCTGACTTCAGTGGCAACAGAATTTCATGTGAGAAGCCCTCAACCCAGTACACAATACAGAATGAGAATAAAAATCACACTATCATATATCAGCATTTCTCACAGAGCGCACACTCTGTGAGGCATCATCACTCAAAAGAGAATTGGAAAAGGTAAGTAAAAGGAATAACTTTATGAGAAATAATATAGCAAAACATGCATATACAGTACATATTACTGATGTCTAGTTTTAAGGTAAAACATCTTTTCTTTTTTTTTTTTTTTTTTTTTTTTTTTTAAACACACCCTCTCTATTGCTTATCAGTTCTACTGTCTCCATGCTGTCCGGATGAATTCATTACTCTAATTTTAATCAATTTGCCATCCATTCTTCTCTGTGCAGGAATTCCCTTCCTCTATAAAAAAACTTTGATCAAAAAGAATATTATATTCTTCATGTTATGAGAGGCTAGGATTACAAAATATCACCCCATGTATATTTTTTCCCTAGTATAAAGAGTTTTACAAGGTATAAAAGAAATTCTTTTGCCCTGATCAGGTTGCTTATGGTTTGCTATAGTATTTACATTGTTTCAACTGCAGCTGCTAATATTGATCATAAGAAAGGAGAATTGTGTCCACTGGATACAGAGTGGTGTGATGAAAAAGAGGGGATTTACCTATTCAGTGTGTTTTGTGATATCTAGGGGTAACCTCTTTCTGAAGTCACCTGCATACCATTGGAAATTATAATCAATAGAGAAGATGCTGTAACTTGAAGGGATTGGGGAAACCTGAGCATTACTGGTTTTGTGACAGTAATTATTAGGAAATATAAACAAAACAGAAGGAGAACAGGAAAATAAACCCAAGCAAACAACATAAAAAAGGTTAATGTAATAGAAACAACCAAAAAGCTTAATGTAATAGAAAAATGTTTCTTTTGTATTGCTGGTGGAAACAAGGGCTATCCTAAAGTCCCAACCATGTCACATACAGCCACCCCTAGCATTGGTTATCTGACCTCACCTCAGCTTGCCATCATTCTGCTTTGTGTGTGGGGAAATGAGGCATCAGAATTCAATTTTTCCTGTTATATTCTTTTTGATTGTGAACCACAGGTCCTGTCCTGTACTCTGTAAGTCACCACTTGGGAGTGGTTTAGATATTCTAACAAACGGACGCAGCCATCAGACGTAACTTCTGTAGCTTAGGTCATAAAAGACAAGTACTGGCAGGCCCTATTGATGCCTGAGGAGGTGCATCCAGACAATGTGACAGGCATGATAGAAGGTGGACAAGCCAGGCAAGTCCTTTGGTTGCTGTCCAAGATTATGATTATCTGATGTGGCACTGGGAATCACCTAATGAGCTGCCCATGGGATCAGATGATGACAGGGGACGAAGAGCGAATAGGGGAGATCATCTGATAAGAGTTATAATAAAGGTTCCTCATAGACTATTTTCAAACACCAAGAGGAACTTCTTTTAGGATAAAATTGTTCTGAGAGATGACACAGATATTAAGGACAAGCTTGATCAAATTTTGCTGCATCATGTGGTGAGACTACAGGCAAGACTGTGGTTGGGATGGAAAAGCAGTGCTCACCTAGCCTTTCCTTGTATTTGGTTTGGGGGTGAGGAAATACTCATTAGGATTCTGGGGAATTCTGTTGAATGATCGAACATCTATATAGAAACAGAAAAAGAAATGTAGTCAGGTCTGTGGCATTTTGGCAATTAGGAAATATCCCAATCCCAAACCTCCCGTTATGTGCAGGTTAGAGGTATGATGTGGGCTAAGCTTAGAGGATGCTGCTGGGAAGGCAAAAGTAAGGAAGAGTCTATAGTGGTTTCTGTGGCTACTTCTCAGTGTTATCAAAATAGTTTGTTAGTTTCTGTCAAGATTGAAGCCTGATTAGTGAGTGTTTTAACACGAGTAAGGTGTCCCTGAAGAAGATGTGCAGGATGACCAGGATCCTGGGATGACTGGATTTAAGAACTCACCTCCATGGTAAATAACCTCTGCCCAAAGGAAACAGACTGGAGTCTATTTGGACCTAGGAAAAGATTTCCTAAAGGAAATCCCAAGGGTTCACACACAGCACTCTGGCTGAAATCCAGCAGAGGGTTCTCAAAAATCAGGGAGTATAATAGCTGCTATAATTTATGGTAGCACTTATTTAAGTAATTAAATCTTATCTGAGTTTGCTAACTTCCTGAAATTGTTCTCTTGTTCTGTGAGAAGTCTTACATCCTATGATATAACTCGGCTCTTCAGGGTCTTTCTTTGCAGAATTAAAAAAAAAAAAAAGGAAGGAAAAAAAGAGTCTTTATTCATCGTGTAATCTACCTGTTGAACTCAATACACTTGTTTTGAAAGTTAGAGATTTTTCTCATTATTTCCAGTAAGATGTAGACTCCACAATGCCTAAATTTAATTTGAAATGGACAGTTGGCTATCTTTTTTTTTTTTTAAACCCCTAGAGCTATGCTCCTGCAAGCCTACATATTAGATAGAAAACATACAAGAGAGAGGGGATAAACTGTATTTGTTTTAGTAAACATAACATGCTCAGGCACAAAAGTAGAAATAAAAATTAAAGAAGTAAATTCATTACATTAATCACTAATTAATCAATTAAACAGTGTTTACCTCTAGAAAACATGGATTTCACCTTATATAATAAGGGAATGCTGCTTTGCAATGTGGTGAATTTCATGTTTGGTCACAATTGTCATGCCACATTGTCACCTCAAATAATTTCTAAAACAACCGTTAACTCTCAAGACCCTTTCCCACCCCACCAATATTTTTCTAAAATGAAGTATTTATCTTCCCTCTCCTACCTCTCAAAATTTACCATGTCTTCCATCAATGATAAGCAAATACTTAAGGACTAGAGCTGTGTTCAAAGAAAGAAAATTCCTAGGGAAAAACTGATCCAGATGCACAAACAGTGAAGATGATGAAAGCACTTTCAGGGATTTGCACCAAATTCTACCCCTCTTCTGTTTGTAGCCCCTGCTTTTACCATTTTGGTACTATCTCCTAGCAGGTACCTTAGGTTGGGGTTATATGTTTTCACATGTTATTCTGCTTATTTAATTGTATTAATGTTTAACCACACTTTGAATATACAGAACGAGGCATGGAGAGAGAACTCTATGTATACTTTAGATAGATACATTTAATTTCAAGTTGCAAATAGCCTTGTGACATGGCCACATAATTCCCAAGTGATAAAGCCATGAGATGATACAAGTGTTCCTAAACAAGGGCTAATACAATCTCTGTGAACTCCTGTCTTAAATGTGTCATCACTTTAGAAATTTTTTAGCCATTCAGGGAAAAAAGTCAACTGTTGTTATGCCATCCTAGTGAACCCTAGACTGGACTCAGAAGGACATGAAGTTAATGAATTTCTGAACAGGTTATAAACATGAGTTAAAAAAAAAAAAAATCATCTTTTTCTTAAAGGATGTTTCTTAGCTGTGTATGAGAAGAAGTTGCGTTTAACTTTCATTCCTAAGGTGAATTTTGGGTTGTGACAGTTGTAGGTGAAATATTTTCAGAACAATGAACAGAGGTGGATATAGTCAGAGAGGATGAACAAGAAACCTGTGGTTAAAAATGCTGTTATATGCTGCTTAAAAAAATTTGAGACTTGAAACACAGCTTGCTGTGGTCCTGTATGAAGCAGAGAGGTTATACAGGCTAAAACACACATCTACTGCAGGTTACTCCATACTGTGCAAAACCTTTGTCCCAGCTATTTGCCAGTGCAAGATTGTTCCCAGCAGCTGGTGTCTTTTATCTAATCTGTCTGATCTACCTGTAGAGGGTATGGTTTCTGCTCTTGATTTTCAGCACAAAGCTTTCCAAACACCAGTGCCTCAACCTTTTTTCCCTCACTTTTGTAGTTTCTACTGGTTTCAAAATATGCAGGTAATCTCACACTGAAGTGAGATCTCTTTCCAAATGGTCTGTGCTAATCTTAACAATGTGATGTCATCCAAACTCCACAGCGTTTGTGAAATGTGTTTTAATATTCCAGATCTTTTGATCTTGTCTCATAAATCAATCCCTTCATCTCTTTAATTATTTTAATTGCTCTCTTTAAAATTCCCTTCAGTGTAATTTTCTAACAGGAAGATTCCCAAAAATATCCCAGGCATGACCTAGTTAAGTAGTATGCACAAAGTAGTCATGCCAAAGAAGTGGAAGAGAATTGTGTTAGTTCCTTCCTCAGTGATGGGATCCTGCACATGGAGGCTTAAATTCTGTGGGCTTTGTTTTCATGCTTCTTTGTAAAACCATATGTAATTTACTGTTTGCTTTCACTCCTACATATTGATATTGCAGATTTCTTCCTCATGTTGGATGTTTTCCTACCGTTCTACCAAGGTTTCCAAGATGAACCTCTTCTTTCTCTTCTTTTCCTTTATTGAATTTGTTCATGTTGTTTTGCCAGCTTTCCCAGTTCCACCTGACCCAATGAGCAGCTGCAAAAGCCAGTTATGAATAATAAGTGTCCTTTAAGTCAAAGTTTAAAAAAGAAAGATTTCATACTGTTCTTCGTATTAATTCATTAGCCTTTTCAGATCTTCAGCCCACTACGAAACCATGAAAGTCTCATCATATAAAAAAGGACACAGTAAGATCACTGTTCTTTTTTCCATGGCAAATTTAATTAAAAAAATGATGTTTCAACTTTCTCTATGAGCCAGTCTGAAATGACTGGCCCTAAATTACAAAACTAATGCCAGGAAAAGATTTGGATGATATATTGATGTTCCCTTTTTTTTTTTTTTTTTTTTTTTCCTGTAAACCAGGAAAGTTGTTCATGTCTATGTAAGGGCATAATGGCATAATTTAGGAAGATACTTGGCACATATGAACAAACACATTTAAAGGTACTTAGGTGGCAGCATCACTATTACTTTCTTCCAATTATTCCATGGTGGAAAGACAATGTAATAAGTTGAACAGAACACAAGGTGTTGCTCCCACTGAAGAGAATAAAAAGTCAATCCAGTCAGCTCCTTTATGGAATGAGGTAACTGAAACCACTGCAGCAGCCACAGCCAAAGGTGAGAGATGTAAGAGATTTTAAAGAGCAGGGATTTTACTTGCTATCTTGTGGCAGTTGCATGTCTGGAAAACAAATTTAGAGAGACTGATGTTGACAGTAAGGAAGCATTGATTTTGGTTAAATAAAAAGAATAAAGAGATGGCACTAAGAAAAATCAGAATTCCTGATGGAATAGCAACAAGGATACATGAACCATCCAAAAAGAACTGTGTAATCCCCTACAACATCTAGGACTGGAGTAAAGACATTGAGTAAGAACCTGCAAAGCTGTACATTTTAGCTAATTAATCATAAAACCCCCCAGCCTCTCATGTATGAGTTGTGTCAAATGAAGACCATCTAAAGAAAATATAGTTACTACAGACCTGCAGATGTCTGTGCTTCTCCTGATGTACAGTTCCACATTTGCTTTGTCAGGATGCCTGTGTGGAACTACAACTGTTCAAAACAAGGATACTGTAAGTTTGCCCTGAAAAAAACCTTATTGAAAGTGATGGAAATAATCACGGCAGCACATTAGGTTACACACTAACAATTACTTGTAAATCTCTTCATTTAATTGTGGAATCATGTGAAACCATTGATGCCATAGCATTGTGTAAATCTACTCTCATTCACGCAATAAAATTAAAGGAATTTGCCAGCTGGCAAAGCTCCTAGTAACTGACACAGCCAAACATCTTCCCCTGTTCTCAGCACTGGAGAGGCCACACCTGGCGTCCTGTGTCCAGTTCGGGGCCTCTCAGTTCAGGAAGGACGTTGAGGGGCTGGAGCCTGTCCAGAGAAGGACAGTGGAGCTGGGGAAGGGTCTGGACACAAGTGTGATGAGAAACAGCAGAGAAAACTGAGGTTGTCTGTCCTGGAGAAAAGGAGACAGAGATGACTTTTTGTTCTCTACAATTGCCTGAAAGGAGACTGTAGACAGACGGGGCTCGGTCTCTTCTGCCAGGCAGCCTGCGACAGGACGAGAGGACACAGTCTTAAGCTGCACCTGGGGAGATTTAGGTTGGACATTAGGAGGAATTTCTTCACAGAAAGGTTAATGGAATGTGCTGCCCAGAGGGGTGGTGGAGTCACCGTCCCTATAAATGTTCATGGAAAAACTGGACGTGGTACTCGGTGCCATGGTCCGGTTGACATGGAAGTGTGGTCGCTCACAGGTTGGATTTGATGATCTGAGAAGTCTTTACCAACCTAATTGATTCTGTGATGTTGTGATTCTGTGATCAGCCCTGTAGCTAACTACTTCTGGATACTATTTTTCTGGGCTTGTAATTGCATGTGATTAACGTAATTTGAGGTTTCAGCAGGCTGTTTTACAGTTATCCGTTATGAACAAAAAAGACTTTAAACAAAAGGCTTTAAAGACTGCCTGTTGTTGGTGGTGGTCCCTCCGCAGGGAAGCACAGCGGGCCCGCTCCGTGCCCACGGCGGGCAGCAGGTGACACACAGCGGCCCCATCGCTGCTGCCGCGGGCACCGCTCCATTGCCTGAGGACACCATTACGGGATTTCGGGGAGGGGGAAGGTGTGGGTCAGCCTCATCCCCAAGGGCTCCGCCGTGCTCTCCAGCCACGCCGAGCGGGGTCTCTGTGCCCGCCCCGGCCCCGCCCCGCCGCGCTCCCCCGCCGCAGCCCCCGCGCATATAGGGCCGCTCCGCCGGACGGGCCGCGCCGCCGCCGCCGCTCCAGGCATGGCACAGGGCTCTACCTCACTATGGCAGCAGCAGCGCGGCACAGCACCCTGGACTTCCTGCTCGGCGCCACAGGTAACCGGGGTAAAAGACAGCGGGGGGCGCGCACCTTCCCCCCCGCGCTTCCTCCGCCTGTCGGGTCTGGCTGGGGCCGCCGGGGATGAGGCCCGCGCGGGCGCCGCCTTCCTCCTCCGGCCCTTTCCCCGGCGTTCCCGCCGTGTTTGTCCCCGGTAGCCGCCTCTGTGCCTGGGCAGGCGGGCGGCCCGCTGCGGCCTCCTGCCCAGAGCCCACGGCGGCGGGGGCTGCTCGGCCGGGAGAAGCGGCGGGGTTGGGCCGGGGCGGACGCGCGGGTTCCCCCGCGGCGGCTCCGGGCGGCCCCAGGGCGCGCTTTCCCCGCGGCGGCAGGGTGGGGCGGTGGCGAACGGCAGGGCCGGGGGAAGGGGAGGGCAGCTTGGCTGCTGTCCGGGCCCGGGCATCCCTAAGGCCGCTGCGGCTGCACGGCGCTTGAGGCGGGTGCGACGAACCGGGCTTGGGGCTGGCGCCGAGCGAGGCGCGGGAGGGAGTGCGGTGTTACTGCGGTGCTGCTTGAACCTGGCGGGGAACGAGATCAGCGCCGGGCTGTGGCAGGGCCTGACCCCGCGGGTATCTGCAGGGGGCACTTCGGGGGCCGGGAGCTGACGTTTCCCGGCGGCGGAGCGGGGTGGAAAGGTTCGATGGGGGAAGGGGGAGCTGCCGTGGGCGCCAAAGCGCCTGGCTGAGCGCTGAGCCAGGCCGCGGGCCCGCTGTGGCCTTCCCGCTGCCGGCAGCCGCCCCTGCGCCCGCCGCCCTCTGTCGAGCACCTTTCTCCTTCACTGTGTGATGTGAGGGCAGTTCCCTGCGTCTGCAGACAAAATCTGGTAAAAGCTTGGTTTGAGGAAGAGGTTCCTGACCACAGGAGCTTTACTGCGAGCTGTGCCCTTTGTGGCATTGCTGCATGTGCACTTTGGAGAGCCGGGGGCAGGGAGGGGAAGGTGTTACTGCAGTTGTCCCAAAGAGTGCACTTTAGTGTGAAAACCAAAAACTCTGGTTTTCACAGTGAAACCTTTCAGTTTCCCTTTCACACTGAGTTTTTTTTCAGGGCACGTTAGCCGCTTTAATGGTGATCTAATGGCAAATGCAATAGTCCTGCTGTTTTCCTTGCACCTTGTGGTTGACTAATCTAGCATGAGTAGAATTGGTAAGCTAGACTAGTGTAAAAACTAGTTTCACAGAAACCAACCAGCCCCCACAATCCCCTCTTTGCCTCTGTAGTTCCCTGAACTATCGTGTGTTCAAGAGTTATGACAATGACTGGCTTCTGCAGAAGGGGTCAAAATTGCCAGGAATAAAGTAGGTAAAACAAGCCATAAGTATGTTAGCTCCTCTATAAAATACAAAGCAATGCTGTAAGTTAGAGAATATGGTAAGTATCTTAACTATTGCTTTGATTTTTAGGTAGGCTTTTCCACTTGCCTTTACTTTTGAGGATAATGTTTGTGTCTGACCGAGATGGATGTACCTAAAAGAAGATGGGTTGATGGACCCACTGTAGAAGTGTTGCTGTGTAAATCCAAGGAAGGAAGAAGCATTTTTCCGTTCTTGCATTTGTCTCAGCAAAACAGACATCTTCAGTGAGATTGAAAGAACTTTCTTTCAGCTGTGACAGCTCAGTAGTTGGTTTGTACTTTTTATGTGGAGTTTTTCCTCTCATCTAGTGTTTATGGTCCAAAGCACAAAGAGTCGTCTAAATAGAAAAAGTGGTGAGTGTAGTTTGTGTTACAGGAGTTAAATTTTATGTCTTAATCATAGATTGTCAACTAATTGAGTTTTTTCTCCAAATTAGGTGGCCAATTAGACTTCTGAATAATCTGGAGTTCCATGGAATGGCATTTAATAAAATTAAATGTGTGGTATTGGACCTTCAGATCTTGGGAGGATAACGCTTTTTTTATAGGTGTCAGGTAAAGCTGTTGCATCTTTCTTCATTTTGGAGAAGTCAGAATCTGTAAACTTGGTAAATGCACACTCCTTGTTCCTCAGAACATTAACTGTGTCCTTGTTTTTGACAAATGTGTATTTTTGAATAGGTATTAGTATAACAGAAGTTGCCAGCTTGTCGTGGATGGGTTAAAAGGCTAGGTCAAGTTGCACTGAACCCTCTCCAACTTGGTCATGAACGCTTTCAGGGATGTGGTATCCACAGCTTCTCTGGGCAGCCTATCCCAATGCTTCACCACCCTTACAGTAAAGAATTTTTTCCTAACATCTAACTGAACCTTATTGTCTTTCTGTTTGAAGCTGTTCCCCCTTTGTCACTCCAGGCTCTTTTGAAAAAGTCTCTCTTCAGCTTTTTCTAAGTTCCCTTCAGGTACTGGAAAGCTGTGATTAAATCAGCTCAAAGCCTTCTCTTTTCCAGACTGACCAATCCCAATTCTCTCAGCCTTTCCTTGTAGAAGAGATTCTCCATCTTTCTGATGGGCGTGGTGGCCTCCTCTGGACTTGCTCCAGCAGGTCCATGTCCCTCCTGTGCTGGGATCCCAGAGCTGGAGGCAGTCCTGCAGGTGGGGGTCTCACCAGGGCAGAGCAAAAGGGCAAAATACCCTTCCTTATCCTGCTGCCCTCAGTGCTTTGGATGCAGCCCAGGACACTGTTGGTTTTTTTGGGCTACAAATGCCTGTTTCTGGGTCATGTCCAGCCTCTCACCCACCAGCACCCCCAATCCCTTCTAGGCAGGGATCCTCTTGATCTGTTCATCCCCAGCCTTTGTTGATACAAGGAGTTGCCCAGACCTGGGTGCAGTCCCTTGCAACTTGGTCTTGTTCAACTTCCTGAGATTCCCATGAGCCACTATCAAGCTTGTCCAGATCCCCTTGGATGCCATCCCATCCTTCAGGTGTGGCAACCACACCACTCAGCTTGGTTCCATCTGCGGCTGATCCCTTTGTTTATGTCACTAACAAAGATTTTAAGTAACTGGTGCCAGTACGGACCCCTGAGAGGCACCTCTTGTTCCTGAATTCCATTGGAACTCTGAGCCACTGACCACTGCCCTCTGGATGTGACCATCCAACCCCTTTCTTATGCACCAAACAATTCACTCACTGAATCCAGCTCTCACCAATTTAAGAGAGGAAGGATGTTGGGGGGAATTGTGTCAAAGGCTTTACAGAAATTCAAATAAATGGCATCTGTACTTTGTAGGAAGGTTGTACAAGAGTTTGTTTCATTGCAGTGCATCTTGCAATAACTGTACAAGGTAATGGTGTTTTTGGTTTTTTTTGAAGAATCTGCTTGGTCTGAGAGTGATTGAATACATGGTTGAAATAATCTGTATATGTTTCTCACTGTTCACTTTTAACATAGCAGCTATCCAAAGGCATCATTGTAATTGTCTACCATCAAGAATGAAGATGATTATAAAGCCTGAGATGTTAGTAGTTCTCTGGGATCTGTTTATTACTTTTTCTCTGGTATGTGTGACTTGTCTTTATCCTCAGTCTTCTGAGGTTCTCTCTTGGTAAAGGATGGAGGCTGTCTTTGTTGCTGGCAGGGAAACATCCACAGGACAGAGCTCTGCCTGAGGAAGATGGGATTTTGTCATCTGTTAATACTTGTGCAGCTATTAGCAACTGTTTGTGCTGCAGAATGATGTGGATTCTGCTGGGTTGTTCTCACTGGCCGACTTACTTGGCATGTTACAAACCCCTTCAATGACAGCCGTGATTTCTTTGGGCAGTCCAGTTGCCTTGGGGTATTGGACTGTGGAACTTGTCATGTACATTCTTCAGGACTCAAATGTACTCAGCAAAGATCTTGAGAATAACTCTTATGTAGCCTTTTCGTAGTGTTTGCAGTCATCACTTCCATAAGGTTGTTGGAAATGCCAGCAGTGTCAATGAAAACATGGGTCTGGGGAGTTAGAGAAAGCAGGTCCTCTTGTATTGGTGTGAGATGGGGGAGTGCAGTACTGCCTTGGGAGTGGGTTTGCATGAGATGATTGAAGCCATGTACTTCTGCTCAAAGCTGCCAGCTTTTTTTCAACCTTTCCAATAAATTTCTTCATGTACTACAAAAATCTATATACTGATAAAAAAAAGGTGTTTTTGCCTGTCCTTATAACTATTTCCTCTAATTAGGCATCTCATTAGCTTTTAGAAATAGTAATAGTTCAAAATATAAACGGGGGTGAATCTTTGATAGTTGAATAGCATAGTCTGAGTTTGTGATGGTGTTCTCAAGAGCTGATTATATTAGCAACTCTAGAGCTCAGCCCTTTGAACAGAAATATTTTGCTTATCTGTGACCCTGGATGTAAACAGACCACTTTAGGAGGCAAACAGCATAGTGTTCCCTATCCTAAAATACCAGAAGACTAACATTAGCATTTATGCTAATTTATAATGTAACATTGTTGTGTTAACATTTATAAAAATGGACACAACTTGCTGGCCTTCTTTAATTGGGGCATAGAAAGTTTTAGTTGTGTCTTTTTGTTAGTCAGAAGAGATGGATTTGAGACTCCTCAAGTTACTTAGTTGGATGACTTTATTATGAAAGTATATGGATATTTGATGCCTTATACCTGTACAGAGTTGATTTTAGATTTACTGTATGTTGTAAATCTGGTTGCACATGGGAGTTTTCCATTCATGAATGTGTCAAATAAGCTTAGCTTTCTTGGTTGTTGAGTAATGAAATTATCAATGTTCTTCAGGTTTCTCTAAGGGTGGGAGAAGAGAAAATATGGAGACTCTTGTGAGATTTGGGTTATTTGCTTCAGAAAGTTGCTTTGAAAGGCAAATTAGTTGTAAATCAGTTTGAGTTGTCTCCATGTTTGCTGTTTGGGATAATTGCTGAGGGGATTACATACAGTTCATGGTACAGTGGCACAAGCAGTTGTGTCCATAATACTCAGGGCCAGGTCACAGATGAGTGAGCTGGTGAAAGAGAGCAGTGATTATCTTGTCTGGCACAGTTACTAAAACAAATGCTCAGGAAGTTCTTGGATGAATTACACGCTCTGGGAATGTTGGGGTTGGAGCGAGTGCAGGTAGGGCAGTGCTTAAATTTTTAAGAAAGATTTTAAGTGAACATGTGCGTGCACATGATCTAGTTTTCCTCAAATTAATGTTTTCAAGGAGATAGAAAGAAGGGAATAACCTTTTGTGGGCTGAGCATCCTCTGTCAGTAGCTTTCTTCCTGTCTGCCTGGTTGGGTCCACTGCTCAATTATGACTCTGCAGGGGGGAGAAATCTTAACCATCAGGTGTTCTGAATTTGTCTCCTAAATATTCTTTCAGTATTCAAGTTTTTACTTAGGCTATCAAGTTGTTAAATATATGAACTGAATGCAGTTGAAATAATATTTTCATTCTTGTCTTCATTTGGATTGGAAGTCTAATATTCTTTATGGACCAGTACTAAAGTTTTACGTGCTTATTTTTGGCTGTGCTGACCTCAACTTTTTAAAGGGGGGAAGACTTGACAAGGTTTTGAGTTTTACAGCTTTTTAAAGCTTTTTTTGTTGAGTTTCCTTATTTTAAGAGCCAATTAAGAAAATCTTTTTTTTCTGAAAGAGTAATCTCTTGGGAAGAGGAGTGTTTAAGAGAACTAAGTGCTGGGGGGAGGAATGTTGGGAGGGTGCTGTATTGGCTCCTTCTTGCTACCTTCTCTGAAATCACTGCCCTACTTTTTACCTGGGAAAACACTGCATGAGTTCAGTTGCTTGTGTGTTTTGAACTGTATCTTGCTGTAGTAAAGACAACTTGGACCTGGTGCTGGTTTGGTTTATTTAGCAGATAATCAGCAGTTCTTGATGTTGAATCATAGTTCATCCCATACTACGTGTGGAAATAGCAGAGAATGCAGAAAGAGATGACTGGCATTGAAAACTTGGTATTTTTCTTGAAAACTTGTGGTTTCTTTCTCAAATAAGTCTTGTATATGAAGGAGCAAGAAGGTATCAAGTTCAGTTATTAGTTTAAGCCTAAGATTATAAGTAAAACTCATCAATTAAAGATTTGAACACTTACCTATGTAGAGAGTTATTTTTAATTTTATGTTCTCAGGTGGATGCTTTTGTTGCATGATGTATTAGAGATGCTAGAGCTTTGTTTTTTCCTGTGAGACAGATTTTGCTTTTGTGTCTGGAGCTAGCTGCAGTTACCTGTAAAAGCACATTAAGTATATTTGAACTTCTTGTGAGGGAATGGTATCTTTGATCCTTGTAGCTAAATTTGACTGGTTCTGTCAAGCCTTGGATTGTCTGAAGTGCTGAAAAATCCAATTGCAGTGATAACATGCAGATGATAGGCTTATCTCCTTACCTTATTGATTTATGGTATGTGAAAAAATTTTGCAGACTCCTTAGCTATGATCTGTATGTGAAGACCATGTAGATAAGGATTGAACAGGACTGGGATGTCTCTGGAGCTTGCAACTGTGTTATCAAAACCTTGGCTGAAGGTGTGTTTGCAGCTGCAGTTCAGGGATGGGTATGGGTCTGTTTTGGTTGTGTTTCCTTGGCAGCCTCCATGAGTGGTGTGGGCTCAGCCTGTGCCTTTGTCTGGGCTGTGGTGAGCTGAGCCCTGCAGATCTCCACGGTCTAGTTCTGGCAGGCCTGGACTGAGAACTGGCCTGCTGAGTGTCAGAGCACAAGTGGGGCTTGTCAGGAGGTGTTAATGCAGGTATTAATCGCTTTCCATTTTTAGCAGGAAGGACTGCTATGAACTCATTCCCTGCTTTTGTTGGTTTCTAGTTTTGAAGATTATAATGCTTTATGACGGGAACTCTGAAAATATAATTATCTGATTCTTCAGCATGATGTCAAGTTCTCAATGGCTGCTTGCTCAGACATGAAGGAACTGTCACCTGCAAAAGTAGAGGCTAACAGTATGGGAGATGTTTTTTTGTGAGCCTCTGGTTTGAGGCTCAATAGCAAATTCTTGTAGGAAATGAAGACTGCTTTTGACACATCAGTATTTTCCATTTCACATACGTTTCTCTGACCATGCCACTTAAATATCAAAATCCTTGAAAGGAGAGGAAAGTATATAGGATAAGTACTATGCTTAATATTTTTCTAGAAGATGGTCAGGTTAGAGGTCATTAAAGTGACTTGAAAGATGAGACCAGAAGAGCTAATATTTGGACATGCTGAAGTTCTGCTACCAAAGTGTTTTCTTCTCTACAGCTTTTTTGTATGGAAGGGCTATAGGTATTTCAGCAGATGATAAAGTTTAAAAAGTGTCTCTGTATGCCAGTTGGTGGACTTCAGTTGTGTGTTAGTTGGAGACAAGTGAAGGTTGTTAAGGCAATGAAACTACATTTGTTGATACTAAGGCTGAAGTGGGGGCCTATGTTGTTTTGGGGCTTTTTTTTAGAGTTACCAGGGAATTGCTTTGTGATCTGTTGTGCACATTTCCTGAAGATGGACATTTAAAAGGTTAACTGTAGTAGGATGCTATATCATTGCTAGCTGCAATTAGGTGCCAAGTATAGGAAAATACTTTTAAAGCATATATTTAATTAAGAATACAAATAATTTGTGAATGTCAGAGTGAATGAGGGAGACTAATAATGATTGAAAATTTGACCCCTCAAGTGCTTCCAGCATGAATGATGGTCTTCTAAAATTTTGCCAAAAGATAACAAGGGAAAACACCCTCTCACATCTGTGGTAGATTCTTTTAAATTTTTTGTACTACATTGTGCTGCAGGAATCATCTGGAGTGAGCCTTCAGATACTGAGGAATCCATAAGCAGAGGCACCCTGTATTTGTGCAGTAAGTTAGATTCATCATAGCCCTAATACAGCAAATCAAATAGAAGAAGGGTGAAGGAGTAACTTACTTTTAGTGTATTTATTCCATTATGGAAGTCAATGGATCTCATAAACCTGTATTTGCTGAAAACTTGAGATCTTCTGTGGAATTCTCCCTTGAAAGTGATCAAAGAGTTAATACAAAGGTAGGGTAGTGCAGGGGAGGAGAGAGTGTTGAATTCTCCTTTTTGTAGCTTGGTATTGTATTTGAGAGCTCGTTCTGATCGTGGTTGTTTTAGCCACAATTTCCTAAAGGATGCTTGGATGCACAGAGTGACTCCTATTGGCTGTGATGATCTCATGGAAGTGCCAGTATGTTCATGCACTTGCTGATGTGGCACACCTCAGTGTATCATCATGAATGTATCTGGATTTGCCTTGTATTCACTATGTAGCTGGAAAACATTAAATACGAATGGGGAGGTGTTCTGTGGAAACCTTTGGAAAAAGCAGCCTTCTACTCTTAATCTTGTGTAATACATAATGCAATAGAGTGAGTGCAGTAGGAAACTTGTTGATCTGTTTTCTCATGGATGAATGAGTAGTAGATGCCTATTTCCACCTGCTGCCCCCTTAAGCCTTATGCCATACATGATCTATTGACTTCTGTCTAAGTCATCATAATGAGGATGGGTCCTCATGGGTGCAAATTGATTGAAAGGAGTAATTTTACCTTAATTTTCTGCTTCCTGCTGTTTTCTTCTTTTGCAGAGTTGGCAAGGACGAAACAGAAGACTTTTCATGTGTGTGTTCTGATGGGAGACTTTGAAACTTTATGCTCAGAAGGTGTATATTGCTAAAGCCAGTTGCTATTCATTTGCATCAGTTAACATGTCAGGAAAAAGCTACCTGCTTTGTTCTGGGCAGTCATGAAAGCAGGGTTCTTGGAGGGGGTACTTTCATTCTTGTGAGGTGTGGGGTTATTTTGTTGTTGGAGGACAAGGCTCATCTTAGGCGAGGTCGTTGGCATTCTGACATCAGTTGAGCCTGCGATATTGCTGTGAAAACTTCTTTAGATAATCTGTTTCAAACACCAGTGTGTTCTGCTCTCGCATTTTCCTTGCAGGCAGATCCTTTCAACTAGGACAAAAGAAGTACAATTCTTAAGTTTTCTAGTTCTAAGAAAGATTACCATGCAGAAGTTGATAAGTGATAAGTTATCTGCAAATTATATATTGCTCTGTCCTCTCATGTAAAATGGAGAGGGAGACCAAGGAGGAGGCAGCTGTTGGCTCTGCATAAACTGTTATGACTTTTAGCTCTGTTCATTTATTTTTCTCAAGTGCTAAAGGAACTGTAGGATATGGACAATACATGGGAGCCTGAAGCTTCTCCTCAGCTCTGGATTTTTAAAGTTTATGAACAATTTGCTCACTAAACACTTCTGCTGCATACTTCTTAATTCTGCAGTATTTTCATTGTTAAGATTGAGATACAGTATTGGCATTGGAAAAATGCTTTGGATTAGTCTCTGAATGTGAGCTTCCCTGTACACTTGTAAGCCAGAGGACACCATTTCCAGTAAGAGCTGGTGGAGGAGGGGGCCACCAGTTTGGCTGTGGTGGGCTCAGTGCCAGAGCATTCAGATGTGCAGCTCTGTAGCAGGTTGAAGAAGGCACCTCCTCCTGCTGCCCTTCATGAACTGTCCCTGGAACTCAGCTGCCTAGAAATGAGTATCTTCTGTCAGATGTGTTCCTGTCATCACTTGTATGTGGTGCCCTCCCACCCTGTCTCTGTATTTCCTTTTCCTGTAAGTTTTGAAGAATTGGAGTTTATAGGTAGAGTGCCAGTGTGCAAGGATCTTAGACTTGCAAAACACAAGGATTTCTTATGTTGAAGCAACCTAAACAGCTCTGAACTGAAACAATATGCCAGCAGTTCAGGTTGCTATTTACTATTAGCACATTCTGCCTCGATTCCTAATGAATGCTAACTCTTTAATGTATTCCTAATGAACTACTTTGTTTGATTTGTTTTCTTCACCTTTCTCTGTTAAATATTTAGCTACCAAGGGAAAATTCACCAGATGCAGAATCATAGTGCAGAATAAGTGCTTTGATGTGTTCTATTGCTTTGGTTATGCAGTGTTCTCTTGCTTTGGTTATGCTGTATTCTCACTTATTAGAAGAAATGAATGAAAATCAGGGTAAGAAAAATTTGAAGTTGGAAATGGTGTAAATCTTTTCAAATGAAAATGTTATGTTCCCATAGCTTACTGAAATTTTGTTTATCATAGGGCATGAAGAATTCTTAAGACAGAATATTTTTGGAGATACCTACTATTGAGCCAGACTAACTCCAACACTGAGCTCAAGCTTCAGGGTGGAATTAGCCAGTGTTGTGCATGAGGCCAGACTTGATGTTTACAGTGACTCTGAACTTTGCTCTCACGTTCACAGATTACTGTCAAGTATTGACTGCATTGCTGCTCAAATTCAGAGGAGCATCTGCAATTGCTGCAAGTCTTCTCTTCAGATGTGTTGGGGTTCAAAAATGTTCTGGCTAAACTGGGCATTAACTCTCCTGAAAAATACATGTATTTCTAGTCCTGTACATAGTGGGTTTTGTTCCTGTTTTCTAAAATTGACACTTCAGGCGTTTTTCATTCCTTTTGTCAAATAATTATCAAATGCCTAAACCAGTATTTTATATTTGGTATCCAGAGATTTTCTTTTGTTCCTGAATAACCAAAAAAAAAGCAATGACAACTTGAATAAACATTTAGATGTAGATTCAAAGGTGTTCCTATTGTTCTAATCACCATTGTCCTATTTGCTTATCAATGCTTGATAAGAGCATATCTGAGCTTGGAGTGAGGTGGTGACAAGTGGATTTGGGTGAGAGATCCTGCGATTGCTGAAACTTCCTGATGCCTTCAAGCAACCACTTAAGCCTCAAACATTTTATAAAGGAATCTCCAACTTGGGGGAATTAATTAGCCCTTCAAGGCAAATCTTGTGTGGTATAATAAAAAGGATACCTGGTGAAAGAGCCTGTTGTTGTTTGAATTTCCTAAGGTTAATAGCATAATGGGGAGAGCTTAATCGAGCTTGTGCCTGGGTTCTTAACAAAGAGCTCTGTGGCTGAGTGATGAGCTGTATACAAGGGCTTGGTATGTTCATGGAGCAGAAAAATATCAGTGATGATTTGTCCTGCAGTGTCTGCCAAGATGCACCTAGCTCCTTAGAGCTGTTGAAAATGGACTGAATGTGGTACGAGTATTTCAGTTCTTTCAGTCTGTTCACCTTCTTGCTGCTATCTTGCAGGAGCTGCAGAAGTGAAGTGCTTTGAGAGTTGGTTGGACACTAGTTCACCTTGGGTCTCATGTCATTTTACTCTTGGCCCTGGGAGTGTATGCATGCATCCGTAAATGGAGTTCTTTAATGTTATTGTGGGGGTGACTTAAGAAGTAAAGGATGGAAATGGGCATCTTTTTTTTAAAGATGGAGAAGGTAAAGGAGTTAAGCAAGGAAGCAAATGCTGCTGAAGAAGTGAGAAACCACACGTCTGAAGTGACAAAAATTTGTTGTGAATGTACTAGCGTTGGAGCAGCTACTCTGACCTTCTGCAGAAAGGGCTGATGTCAGCCAGTAGCTGCAAATTTAAAGTGAGCATTGCAAAGTTCCCTTTGCAGTGCAAGGCTGCAGAAGTTAGAACCAGTTTAAGAGCTGTGGCTCATAGTTATGGCCCCATTTGTCTATTCTTTCGATGTCTGAAAAACATGTTGGTTTGATTGCTTGCCCACCTATTACTAGTGTAACCTTGGTTACAGGGCAGACAAGTTTTGAGCCCTAATTATTGCCTGTGCCATGGTAGAACCTGACACTGGATCGGAAGTTTAAAATCTTGCTGGTACAGATGATGCAGATTGTTACAGGAAGGTAGAGGAAGGAGGAAGTTTCATGGTGGTAGTGGACTGTGGTGCTCCTGGCTAAGGAGTTAGCAGTTAAATAATTTGCTGTGGTCCAACAGAATTTAATTTTGTTGGTTCTATTTGCATTTTGTTTGCAACATGGAGTTAATGAGTGAGATGAAGAAGATGAAAAATATATCTGTCTCAGAATGTGCATTAAGATCAGATAGTATGAGCAATAAGCAAAACCTTCCAACTTCTAATAAATATCCTTGGCTACTGGGGAATGGGCTTGCTGTTGGCTTTGTGTTTGAAGAAAAGTAATACTCTATTAGTTACTTCAATCTGTCTGGTTGAAACATTCAGGGGTAATTCAAATCTGGCGTTTATAGATGTGCAAATGTACGCTTCAAGCAATCAGATTTTTAGCTTATCCTACTGTGGAGTTAGATAGAGTGACTATGACAGAATGACTGATTGATGAACTTGGATTTATTTGGTATGGATCTCTTTTTCAATTCTTTGTAGCTTGTACCACTCTGCTTTATCATATTGCTGATTATGTCTGCAGGCTACCTTTACTGGTTTCCAATGTACATGCATTTTGGGGGCAGGGGTAAAATAAAATAAGTACCTTGGGAATAACTGTTTGAGAAAGTCACAATGGGGAAGATTGTGTCTGTGCTGAAGCATTTTGTTGTAAACAGTACTTCCATACTATGTCTGTGTCAGGTGATTTCTCTGTTAGAGATACTAAGTCCTGGTATGTTGTTTCCATATTGCACAGTGGCTTAGGTCTGTGTTTTGTGAAGTAGAAGTGATGCTACTTGGCTTACAGGGACAGCCTGCAGATTGATGTTTTGTTTGGTCTCCTCACTGACACTGATGTGATAGTCTTTCCAGTTTTGTTCCTGTTCTGCTAAGTGTAGTTTTAGGAGCATCCCCCACTAATTCACCTTGTCA
Source organism: Certhia americana (assembly GCA_018697195.1). Classification (NCBI taxonomy): domain Eukaryota; kingdom Metazoa; phylum Chordata; class Aves; order Passeriformes; family Certhiidae; genus Certhia; species Certhia americana. The sequence continues at coordinate 102,705,875 of CM031857.1, forward strand.
ACTCCAAAATAAACAGGCAAAACTTGCAACTTGTTTCTGAGACACTTTTGAAGAAATTAATATTCTTCATTAAAGCTGTGTTGTGAGCAACAAAAACCCCACGAACTGTACAGCAAACTTGAGACTTCTGAACTGAACATATCCTGACTGAGGAAATATCTTTATGGAGCAAATTATCAGCTTGCTTTTGAAGGTAGTTATACCAGAATAATGTCAGGTATTTCCAAGTGAGTTTTTGTGTGCTCTTCTGAGTGATCTTTTTGATAATATCATGAAGAATTCAACTGGGCTCTTGCTCTGGCTTGGATGTTAGAAAAAAAAAGATGTTTGTATAGGGGTAGAGTGGATAGGTTAGTCTTCAATGCCTTGGTAGTTATTCAGTATTACAGGTCTATTTTTTTTTACTTTTTTTTGAGGTTTCTTGTCAGTGTTGTGTGTTTGTGTGTTAAGTGATTTTGAAAGTTGTTATGTGAGTAAAGACTTGTCTGGATTGTGATAAAATGTATATGATCAATAGTAGCCATAATAAAAAGACTCTCATTGCATCATCCATAGTAGATAACCATTTTTGCTCAGGTGTTAAAACTGATTTAAAAGGAAGTTGTTTGGATACCCATGCACTGAGAAATGTTTCTGGGGAGATGAAGATGGGCAGAAGAGAAGGTACATGAAAGCGTGTTCAACTGGTACTTAAAGAAAAATTAATCATGGCTCTCAGGAAAAACTTTGCAGCCTCTAGAAAAAGGCAGAAGTAACTTGAGTGGAAAATCCTCACTGATTATTTTTTCTCTCTTAATCTTGCAGCTGATTGTAATGCCGTTCTTAAAGCTCTACAGCCCATTTTTCAGGAGCAGGGAATGACAGAAACAGTTCATAACTGGGAAGACCATGGTTATTTAGTAACCTACATCAAAAAAAATGGCAGGTGAGTGGATTTTCTTCTGATTATGTCTCCACTGACCTTCCTTAAAATACTGATTTCTCCCTTTATCTGATCTCCTGTAGTGTTGACGGGGAAGCTATACTTTTATCAGTCTTATGTATGACGTAGCTATGATAAAGCAGAATATTGTTTCTAATCTGGACTATGTCATCTTGCAGTTTGGATATCAGAAGGTTGAACTGGTCAGTCTGGTCTGTACCATAGAATGGTGCCTTGGTCTCAGCAATAGTCCTTCCAGATGCAGGACAGCTCAAGTCAGTTCAATGTATTTGTAATTTTTCTGACCATTAAATATGTTTAAACATGTTGGAGTCTAACCTTAGCATGTGAACAATGACGGCTTTGTGTCTGTCTGCATTTACATGCTGTTATATGCTTCATTATCAAGCAGCTTCTGAAGTAATTAACTGCATGATAAGGATGATTAGTGTCATTAGTGACTCAAAAGCTGGGTGCTGGGACAAACTGATAATCAAAACTACATTCACTTTATTTCCTGATGCTGCTTCACAGTGTGTGGGTTAGTCAATTATGGTATACATTAATCTGGTCTATTTATAAGTAACTACCATGATTTTATTGCACTTCATTTCTTTGTAGTTAATCAGTTACCTGTTCCTGACATGATTGTGGCAGTTGCTGCTTTGGGGTTGCTTGTTTTTTGTTTTTTGCTAGTTGGATTTGTTTTGTTTGGTGGTTTGTTTGACTGGGATTTTTTTGTGGGGTGTTTTTGGGATCCAAACTAAGGTAACAAGTAAGGGGATATGAGTAGTTCTGTTTCATTCTCAGTTGTGCTTTATGAAGTTTTTAGTATATTTCAGTTAGCTTTTCAAATGTGGCACTGGCTTTTTCTGCTCAAAATTATTTGTTTTTTATATTTTATGTGCCTAGAAACACCTGTTTTATCTTGCTTTTGTACAGTCTTGTTTATTCTGCTGTTAGTTGCATGTGCTTTTGTATTTTTCCTGAATAATTTGATTAATATTGCAGTTCTGGTAACCTTTTGTCTCCGAGTTGGTGAAAAGATTGCAAGATTTAGTAATTTTCTACTCTGGTTCTATCCTCCTCTCTATTGAGTTAAGCTTTCATGTAACTATCATAAAAAGATAGTATCAAGGTTCTACAAACCCTGGAGAATTATATCTAAAAGTAAAAGATTATACCTAAAAGTAAAAAGAAAAGTTAGAAGATGAAAAGTTTGGGTATATTTGATTACATGATCTCATGTTGCTTTCCTGCATTTCCTTGAGTTTTAGAGGGACATGGAATATGAATTCTCAAATTGAGTTTTCTCTTTGCAAATTCATCTGATAATTCCCCTTGATGACAGCCTCTGCTAAAGGAGCAGTGTCAGAGTTAAGTTGCCTTCTTTTGATGTGTTCCAGGAACTTCCTACAAAACAGTCTTTTGTTGCATAACTTTTCCAGGAGACAAGTGAACTGGCACTTGGAAGCATCTCTGAGAAAGGTTCTTGTAAAAAACTAAATTTTAAAACATCTGACTTGATTGCTCTTGTTGTGTTGTCAACTGAACATGTGCACAGTTCTGTGAGTTTTGGGACCTCAGCAGTGTTTCCTCTGGTTACAGAAAATGCCTTGTTTTTGAAGGTACCCCTAAACAGTATATTTCTGCCAGTGTAGTTTGTATTGTTTGTTGTAGTTTTGGTTAACTTAAACAAATGAAGTTGTAAACCCATAAAACCCAACAGACTGGACAGTTAAACCTTGCAAAACAAACATTTCACAAGTTGTAAGAATGAACTGATGAGCATATGGAGGATTTCATACTGACTAAATTTGCTTTATTTTATTAGCAGCAAGTTTGTCTGCACTTTATCTTAGTGCCCTAAAATATCATACATTTTTAGTTAGCATAAAAATATTACCTGACACAACTAGGAAGAAAGTAGCTAGGGCATGCAGATTTTTCCTCTTCTTTCCCTGTAAACAGGGAATATACTTTATTTCCAGCAACAGCTTGTAGTAAAACTTGGAAAAAAGTAATAGTGATGAAGGGGTAGGTATGTCATGAGCAGCTCTTGTAAGGAGGGCTGGCTGCAATTTGTCACAAGTTCCCTAGAAGAAAAGATGGAGTGGGTGATGTGAGTAAGGGTAAGGCATGTGCACACAAACATGTTTTCAGCCAGCTAAAGGTGACGGAGCCATTGCAAGATAGATGTGCAGTTGATGTAACAAGCTGGGTACTAATCCCTGGGAAAAATATTTGAGATGTGATAGTAATAGGTTGCTAAACAATATCTACACTCCAAAGTTTGCTGAGATAACCCCCATAACCTGCAAGGTGCCCCGTGCTGCAGTCTGTGGAATTGTGGGCACTGCTGTTGACAAAATTTGTCTCTGATAAAGCTGCCATGTGAGCTGCCCCGTGGAGGGCTGTGCTGGTTGAACAAATTGGAGCTGATTTGGGGATTGACATGCTTTCCTGTTGTCATTCCCAAAGTAACAGATCCCTGTTCTCTTCTGTCCAAAGCTAAGCAAGCAAAAGTCATATGTGGCAACTCTACCTGGTTCACTTTGTGATTTGTTCTGACAAAGAACCTAATGGAGGGAGGTTCAGCTGAAGACATTTACTACTAACAGGTTGTCAACACAAGGCTCTGGAGTGGGGCAGGGAGTGGCTCACTCAAGCCGCTCAAGCTCTTCCCTGAAGTGGTGAGGAAGGATGCATTTCTCTCTGCTTTGCCAGCCCCCTTGCCCAAACAACGCTTGGGGAACAGTAGCATGTGCAAGAGTGGAGCTCTGTCTCTTGAGTATTGAGGCCCCAGCAGTCTTGTTTTTCTGAGCTGTGTGTTTTTAAATTTCTTCTAGGATGCTTTGGTTTTGAAATACTTTAACTATTCTATTTTGTAGTGGTTCAAAGTTAGCAGATAAAAGCTTTGATGAGTAAAGAGGGGTTTGTAGGTACCTGTCTGTCTGTCTAGCTTTATTCTCTGGGTGTGGTAGTTTGGGAAATCCTTTCTTGGGTATGTGGGTCTGCAATATTTCATACGCCACAGTACAAGTAACTAAGGTAGGATGGTACCTTTTGGGTTAGAATACTTTGATCTATGCTCCTAGTTCTGTTTTCAGCAATTGCTTTTTGTTTTGTGCAGTTTGGAATTATTTGTTAATATCTGATGTTCCAGTGCTAAAATGCAGCACTCAGTAGAATTATGTCCTGTAGCTGTTTGCATACAAGCACAAAAAGCTTAAGTGTACTGCCTTGGAGGATGTGACAGATATGCAGGCGCAGCAACAAGTGGAGCATTTTTACAGTGGGGGCTGCTTTTCAGATGCAGATTTCCTTGCCAGATGGAAAGGAAGAGGATACCTCCTCACTGAGGTTTATTTTTTTTTCCCTTGCTACTTTTATGAAATTACATGCAATACACACCAACAGTATGACAGGTGGCTTGTTTTTTAAAACAAGTATTACATTTCTCAGAAAGAAAAGAGGGGCTAAATTTGAAGCAAACTTTATTTTTCTGCTCATTTGGATTCTAAAGTAATTTTTCCTCTAATTTCATAGGTAGAAAATGGAGACTATTCTCATTGTTTTAAAAAACCCTCTTCCACATATAAAAAGAGCTGCTGCTGCTAAAAACCTGTGTTCATATATGTTCTGCCAAGCAGACAAATGTAAAGTGACAATAGCCAGCATAGCTTTTGCTGTCTGCTGACTGAAGCTAGTAACTCTTTTGTGAGTTCAGCTTTGGCCTTCCACTACTGCCTTAATACTGCTTAATACTGGACTGTTTACTTTTTTGAGTACACTTACACTGTTGGCTGTGTGCTTAAATCTTTACAGGCATTTTAGCTTATTTTAGGTGTCTGTTTTCATCCAGATAACTTATAGCCAAGGTATAACTAACTTGGACCTGTGTTACTGTTGAGAATTTTGAATTTCATTCAAATTGTTTTGATTTTTTTACCATAAACTAGCTGAGAATATCAGCCAGGAACTCAGAACTTGAATTTTTGTCCCATTCTGCAGCCTGCCTTTCATCTCTTCCCTCTAGCCCCAGGTTTCAGGACTCTGCTAGTCTACTAGAGGTGACAACGGGATTAAATGGATGGTTCTGCAGTGCTGTTGTCTCTGTATTCTAATGTTGTCATGTCACTTACAAATCTGAAGTTGTGTGGCTGTAGTTTCACAGCAACTCTCCTCTCTGCCTCTCTTGCCTCCCACCTCAAAGCAGGGGCAGGTACATCCGTTACTGAGGCTCTCGTGGAGTCACAGGGGAAGTGAAAATGTCAGCTGTCAAATCTTATGACAGCTACGTGATTCTTGTAGGAAATTAAAAGAGAACTTGAGTCATGGGGCAGTCAATCTGTTGCTTATTTGTGCCAACAACTCCCAGAATATGGAACTAAACTGATAAAAAGTTTTTCTAACAGTGAAAATATTTGACACCATTCCAGTTTTTAGGGAATCAAATTACAGAGCTGTCTTATGAACTGCATATACAAATTTCTCAGTAGTGCCACAGCTCTGAGGGCCTGTGGACTTCACCCTTTTCACTGTGAATGGTTGTGTCCAAAACCTGCTGGAGTGACCAGTGCTTCCATCTTCTAAGTTCTTCTCTTTTGTCTTTCTCTCCTTTAAAAAAATCCCAAACCACCACGTAAACAGAATCCTGGTAGGCTTTCGTGTTCCCTAACCAAAAACCTGTGTTGGAGGACACCTAGTGGGGAAGCTCTGGGATGGAGGGAGGGCTACTCCAAGGTGGTGACAGTCTGTGGACTCTGGGTGTCCATGTGTGTAGTAAATAGAAACGCCTTTTCTTCCTGGGGCAAGACCTGTCTGCAGAGTCTTGAGGGAAGACCCATCCTCTGAGGAGAACTGGGTGACAGCAGTAACACCTGAGAGCTGTGGTTCACTGCTGTTCCAAAGATAGCAAGGTGTTATTCTTGAATTACTTCAGTCAGTTTCATAATTTGATTGTTTTACAGTTGCCAGAAGTTATCTACAGATAACACAGAATTTTCAGGGTTTTATCTCTGACTGCAATTAAGGGCTGAAGGTCCCAGCACCATGGAGGAGGTGCTGTTCCTATTGAGGGTGACAGTTTGCAAAAGGAGCTCTGGAAGAGACAAAAAAGGTGGGAGTGGTGGGGAGATGAAAGGTCATGTCAACTTTCTGTCACAACAAGCGTTGGTTTGTGTTTTCCTTTGGGGCCGAGTGGGGTGATAAGAGCAGACAGCCAAAGAATGGAGCCTTCAGAGAATGATACAGCTTTATCTGAGGTTTGTGTTGTACTAGTGCATTTCTATCTCTGAATACTCTTCTTTCTTCGTTCAGCCATTCCTGTTCTCATCGTCTTTGGCTCTTGTTTTTCTCTTCCACTTCCTTTGTGTAATCTCCTGGTAGCCTTTCTGCTTCTTTTTGTCTTTTCTCCGTGGAATGGGAAGGATATTGCCTCTGCTACACTCTTCTCGTGTCCTTCCCCACTGTCCTTAGCTCTTTTCTTTCTTGCAAGTTCTTGAAGATTCACTGTTCACATAATGTACTTATCATGGCAAAGACTTGCTCTTCGGTCTTTAAATGTTCCTGTAGTAAATATACAGTAGGAGTTTTGTTGATTTTGCATCTGTATTCATCAATGGGAATTTGCTGCTGCAATATCTTTGCCAGTCAAAGCTGTGGTTTGCTCCAGGATGCTTATTGTTTCTCACTTAGATTGCTATTCAGCTTAGAATGCGATCTGTGTCTCTGAATAGTTACTCTAAAAAATTTTAAAAACCCACCAAAAATTCAATCAACCCCAACCACCCTGCCTGCAAAACAAAACAGAGACACGCCCTGAGAAGTGAAAAGGAAAGTATAGGGGAAGGAGAGTGCCCAGCTGTTTTAAGGCTTATTTTCAATTAAAAAGCCCAAACCAGCACACCTGTTCCAGCAGGCCTTATAGACTAGCAAGCAGCATATTCTTTTGTACCCTAGTTGTGGCTTAAACTCCCTGTTTCACTGCCTTGCTTCCTACTGGTTTTATTAGTTGTGTAGTGGTGGGCAAGATCTTTCAACTTTGTTTACTCTTTGTGACTTATAGAGGAATATTTGAGCTGGCACTGCCAACAGTTACAGATGCTGGGGAAAAATATATTCATTCTGAATTTTAATATAAGTTGTTTTAAATTTTCTTTCCTTATTCTGTTTTTTGATAATAAATTTGTCATCACTGTCTCTGTTGTAGTTTTGCCAATTTGAGAATTCACCCTCATGGACTGGTGTTGGTGGATCTGCAGAGCTATAATGATGACATGAAGGGAAGAGAAGAAGTTGATCAGGTATGAGTGTTGCTTATCTTACTAGGATTACCTGTATGGGGATTACTGTATGGGGAATGCCTTTTTTTTTTTTTTCAGGTCTATCAAAGTCTAAAGATGAAAAACATTAAAATCAGTTCAAACCAGGATGCTCACAGATCAGGAACAGTAGCACCTGTTGAAATTGTGCACACATATGAGTGCATGAATGCACACAATCTTGTGTAAGCACTGTGCCTTTGTGTTCTTTGTAAAGTTGTAAAGATACAGCAGCCTTGGTTAGGGCTAAGGTCTCTTCAGCTACCCAGGGCAGTGAGGGAGGACGTGAGGTACTCCGTCTACAACCTGGTGCATTAGTGTGAGATTTCTTTGTATTCTCTGTTCTGAGAGATGGGGAGTCTCCATACTCAATCTTTTGCCCCATGAAGAAGAACAACTTCATCTTCCCTGGCATGAAGGCTCTAGATGTGGAATACTGCAGGGGGAAGAGGCTACTGCTGTGGCAGGAATGGAACTTTAAAGGGTTCTCATGTTCTTGCTTTGGCTGTGTTATCCTGGAGAACAGCTACATGCAGTGATGACAGCAGCTGAAATGTGCACATTCTTGCTGGTAACAAGGCTGAGGAGGCCAGCTAGTTACTCATGGGCTTCTAGTGTTACATTTCAAAGCCTTTTCCTAGCAGGTGCTGTTTTAATGACTTCCAGGTAGATGAATTCAACAGATACTTTCTGTTAAGTGCTGATCTACAAATTCTACCTCTCATGTGCCAATTTTTTTTTTTTTTTTTGCAGCTTCTAAACAAAGTAGAAGAAAGAGTGAAAGAATTGTTTCATGGTAACATCAAAAGGGTGAAAAGGTAAGTTTGTACCTCTACTTCCCTACGTGGCTTGTCTGCATAGTTACTAAAGATAATAAGCAAGTTATACTTCGCTGTAATGCAGTGAATAGCCTGGAGTATGAAGGTATAAATGGGATATTTTTTTAGTTTCTTGTGATGATTGTGTGAAATAGTGAGAGAAAATGCAGTATGGAAGCAGGAGCAGACTGCTCTGAAAGGGCTGGGCAGCCAAGGGTGGCAGAGGAATAGGCCAGGGCATAAACTGCACCCTATGGGCCACATCCCACAGCTCCTGGAGAAAGTGAGCTGATGATGGTGACCAGGGACAGACCCAGCCCTGTGACTGCCAGGCTGGGCTGTAGTACTGAGGCAGCTCTGAGAGTGAGATAGGTGTCAGGGATTGGCAGAAGACTTGGGCAGCTGGAATGCAGCTCTAACACAAGGATTAGAGGTAAAATGGAGCTCAAGCCCATAGAGGAGACTTTGCTCTCACAAGATTCCCTGCAGCTCTTTCTCACATCTTTGCCTCTGCCATGCCTCATTGTGTGGGCTGTGGGCATGTGTGGTTTAGGGACCTGCCAAGAAGATAGATATGCTTTGTAGCAAATTTTTATAATTAAACTTAAGGATGGAGACTTTGTAAGCCCTTTCTCAGTTTGGATTATTTAAATTCAAGGTTGTGTGTTAAGATTTAAGGATTCAAATTGAAGCTCATGGCCTGGTGCTGAAATAACTTTCATACTGGACGTGGCTTGTTGTCTTCATGGTGGCTGTCTGGCAGTGACTTATACTTTGAAGCCAGGGAGCACTTACTGTAGGCATACAAATGGTAGAAAGTGCAGCAGGTGCTTGAAGGAACATAAAAGTGAAAATGAGTCAAGAAAAGTAAAAAGCAAGGGGGAAATCACCAAGGCTCAGTAAAACCAAGGAGCAAACTACAAAGTAGGAATACAGTTAAGCAGTACTATAGAGAAAGTAGATCTCAAGGTTATGAGAGACCACAAGTAATTTAAAAAGTGGTATTATACTTGTATATTGTTATTTCTGTTTTACAGTTGTATGTAAAACAGAGTAATTTTCTTGTTATTTAACCTGGTAAAACCTCACAAAAGGTATACAGTGTATGAGCATAGATTATCTTGCATCTATGCTAATGGAGCTTTTTGAGGCTATTTCGATGCTGAAATGATTGAGGGAGTTTGTGGAATCCCTTTGATAGGAATTTCTTAAAAAATGAGTCAGGACAATATCTGCCTGGAGTGGTCTAGATCTTTTGGTTGTCTTAGTATAGGAAGATGAACCTCCTAGAACAGTGCATCTGGCATGGCTCTTGTCACATGCTCCTCAATGTCTTTTTATCCTTGTTTTTGGTTTGTGTGGGATTTTTGTTTGTTTACTTGGCTTTGTTTTTCTGGGTTCTTTTTGATTTGTTTTGCATTGTTTTGGTGTGATTTGTGCTAGGATGAATGTAGCTGGACAAGTTTTTTGTGCCTTTTTGGTGTTGTGAGGCAGGGTTATTCTTGCTTCCACCTTGTGCTGCCATCTGGTGACTCGCTGGGGGTAGGAAGTGTTTCTGGAATGTTGATTGGGAATCACTAGGGAATTTAGAAAAAGCTTGTCTGTGTCTGGTCTTCTGCTACAGCCTCCTGGAAAAAGAAAACCTTGTAATTCTTTGAAGTGTGTGCGTGTGAGATCTGATGAAATCTGTGCTTGCATATTTTGCCTAAATGCAATCCCTTTGATTGTTTGCTGTCATTTCAAAGATAATTTGTCTTTACAGATAAAGACAAACAGTTCAAATAAAAAAGACAAATAGTTCAAAACAATCTGTGGAATTTAAAAAACCCTTAAAACCTGCAAACAACAAACCCAAAACAATCCTAGCAATTGCTTGAGCAACTTTTAAAAAGTAATGCAGACTATTGACTGATATCTAGGATTGTGCTTATGTACCACAGGCTGACCCAGCTCAGTTTGAAACACTGTCGTAGTTCTTTTTTTGTTTCTCTATGTATTGAAATGTCTCTATATAGCTTCAGAGTGGGATCCACTTAATCTCAGAGAAATGGTGTTCTTAACTGAACTGAAGATGAGAAGAGGTTTTTGCCTGCATTGTTTTTGTATTGTATTAATTTCTAGTAATGAGCTGATTCTTTTACAAAGGCTCATATGTTATGTAAATTCCATCTCTTAGAATTGAGAGAAATTCATAGGAACATTGCAGAAGTTATACATAAAGAAAAACCACATATATTACCTGTGCCTTAGCAAGTTGTGGATTTAACATATGACTGGTAGATTTCTTAAGGTTATCTGTTGAGTGTTAAATGTATCAAGTTTTCTTAGATGCCTCTTGTAAATATTTATTATGGTGAATACACGGTATGTTTAAAGTGATTTTTTTTTTTAAATAAGCATTCCAAATTTTTTATAATCTTCTTTCAAATTATTTTTTCTAGGTTGCCAGCCATTTTGAGAGGAGGTGTCATTGATAGGTACTGGCCCACAGCTGATGGGCGCCTGGTGGAGTATGATATAGATGAAGTTGTTTATGATGAAGATTCACCTTTTCAGAATATCAAGATCCTGCATTCAAAACAATTTGGGAATATTCTTATTCTCAGTGGGGATGTTAGTAAGTATCATCTCATTTAAGGATCTCTAGCATGAAAATCAGAAGAGTTGTTTTCTATCCTTCTGTGGCAGTTTTAATAGATATCTAAGGGTCATGGTTCAGGTGCTGGAAACTATTTGTGCATGTACACATATATCTGTTCCTGTATATTAAAGATGTTAATCAGGCTGACCAGTGTAAAATCTAGAGTTAAAAAAAAATTTTATTTTTCCAGAGTTAGTATCTTTGCTGCAGAAAGTGGTCTGGGAGAATGGAAGATGGTGTTCTGTATCAGAGCTTGCTCCGCTCCATTCTTTTATATGAGCTTTTCTGTTTGTTGCCAGTCCAACCTTTTGAGAGCTTCTCTTTGACAGTAAAACAAGCTACTTTGTCAGCCTTCAAAACATAGTGGAGTTCTAAAGACACTTGATGTGGGACCTGGTGTGTGTGTGTATAATCCTGCTGCTCCCTTGATTCTCTAAGGGAATTTCCTGCTTGGTGATGTATAGGAAGCTGCATCTCAAACCATTTAGCTGCTTTATTGGTGGACACTTTTTGACTCTTCCTCAAAATAATAGGACTTGAACTTGTAAGTTAATCAAAATAGTGACCCAACCTTTATGTGAGGATTTTTATATGGGGTACTTTGTGCCTGCTGGCCTTTGTATTTTTGGAAGTGAGCTTAGGAGGTGGTGGGCTATTCTTTAAATAGACACTGCTGTTTGCTGGAAAATCTAGGCAATAAAAGGACTGTGCTTTGTAAAATCTTAGTTCTTATGTTGAAAAGAACTGACTCTGGTAAATGAAAGACATTGCTGCCCAGGGATAGAGTACCTATCTTCACTCTAATGGCAGAGTAATTAAGAAATTGAAATACAGCTTTCTGAAATCATTGGAAGTACCTCTAACAATTCAATTAGCTTTCTTCAGCTGTCAAGAGGGCTTCTGTGCAAATGGCAACTGAAAAGCATTGTTACTGAATTCATTAGCAAGGTATTTTTTAATCCAGATAGAATTGTACTAGAATTCATCAAATTGGGTATTCAATACTTCTAGCCAGAAGTTTTCATCAGAGTTTAATATGGAGATGAGGTTTTGCTTGAACATTATGACAGTGTGCCTTGTAGAAAGGGAAGTGTGCCATTTCCTAGTTCCTTTCCATGGGATTTTGAAATAATGCTTTGTCTGATTTTGTTATTGTGCACTCCTAAGTGAGATGGTGATTTCCAGGCAGAGTGACAGGATATGCCACTGTGTGCTGCTGCACAAACCTTGGCCCTTATAGTGCAGGTGTTGCAGCTTGGGAGTGTTACTGCCTGCTTCGAAGCTAATGCTGGCAGCAGGCAAACTGCAGGGCTCTTCAGCACCTGGGTGTTAATGGTTGTGTTTGTTTCTGTGCAGGGATTCACTTGTGTGCATCTAGGCTGCTCTTTTTAGCTGGGCTCCACAATGGATTTTCAAAAATTTCCAGATCTGTCTCTTTGCAGGATGAGTCTGAAATAAAAACACACTGAAGTAACAAGTATGAGCATCAAGTTACAAAGACTGATGGTTTTGCTGTGCTACTTTTTCTCTTGGCACACAGTACTTCTCAGTACTGAGGTGGCCATTGTTGGGCTCATATAGAAAACTGGAGAAATCCTGTGTGGGATTCTGAGAATAATCTCATTACTTGGACTCTCTCTGAGAGCCAGGTTGTTCCTGTAGATGTTCTTTCTTTGGTCTGTGTTGTATCACCTCTGGATTAATACCAGTTAATTAGAACAACTGAAGATTTAATATTTCTGTCCAATTCTCTCTTCCTTCCATTTAGATCTGGCAGAAAGTGACCTGGCATATACTCAAGCCATAATGGGCAGTGGAAAGGAAGATTATACTGGGAAAGAAGTGCTAATCCTAGGAGGTGGTGATGGAGGTATACTATATGAGATAGTCAAACTGAAACCAAAGATGGTTACTATGGTAGAGATATCCTTTGACAAATGGCCCATCATTCATATCAACCTGAGCTTTCTGCTGATACCTTAGCACTGAGCACAGTTACCTTTCAAGTTCTGATTTGCATCAGGAGATAGGGTCTAAAATGAAATCTTTGTCAGCTTAGAGAGCCCCAGTGACTACAGATTTGTGCATCATTATGCACCACCTGCTTTTAGGTTCCCAATCCGTACCATAACTCTGAGTAGCAGTTTACATAAGGCTGGAAAGGAATGCCTCTGTCATCAGAGTAATGCTTTCCCTAATAACAGAAGGTGGTCTGTCAGGTTTGTGGTTTGGGCTCACTTCTGCCTTCTTGAGTTTGTCTGTTTTCCTGAAGAAAGCTATAAAAAAAAGTAGTGCCTAGAAACAAAAAAATTCAATGAATAGCAATGTCAGGACTTGATGAACAGTATTAGTGAATTGCCCAACCTTGTAAATACCAACTTACCTAATGGTATTGTTCTAAAAATACCAGAACAAATCAGGTTTTCAACATTCTTGTAGTTTGTAATGTAAACCACTGTTAGCCATATAAAATGTTGATCATCCTAGGTTTTGGAATCTGTTTGCCTAGACTAAAAATAATTGTGTTTAAAATCTAGGTTAAAATCTTAACTTAGTTTAACTTTATGGAGTTTTCAGTAGTCTTACAGTTCGTATTTCAGGCTTTCACATTAATCATAACCTAAGGTATCAAAAATACTGGTTAAAACCAAAAATAAGTACTTTGTAATCATCTAATTGAATCTGGAGGCAAGTACAGAAGGTTGGCAATTGCAGTATATATACTAATAGACACATGTAATTATTTCTTTGTGAATGCCTCTTTGAGAACTTGTTTCTGAAGAAGTAGAAAGTCTTACCTCTTTTTGTGGAATATATTATGCCTTGACAAGCTTTAAACATTGACCAAATGGTGATTGACGGGTGTAAAAAACACATGCGTAAAACCTGCGGAGATGTCTTAGACAATCTGAAAGGAGAGTGCTACCAGGTAATGTTTTGTTTATCTTTCATTACTAGTTGAATTTCAAATACTCATGGAACTAGTCTGAAAGACTGCTATGGCAAAGTTTTGGGGACAAGTCTTCTGACTAAAGTTTGGAAAACTATTTTCCTTTGTGTAATACTTGCATATTTTAATGACTGTAATTCATGTTGGAAGGATTTTAACTCTTGTCTTCAAACTTCTAAAATTAATTGCATATGTAGTTTTTAAGGAATGTGAAATAGGGGAATGTTTGCTATAACTTAGAACTAAAGAAGAGATAGCAGCAAGAATGCTGTGTTTAACATCATTCCATAAACTGTTAGAATGACAGAAGAAATGTGTATTTCTTAGTTGTTTTATACTGTTGAAAGTACCTGAATTTGTAATACACATTTAACAATTATTTTTAATTTACAGGCAAAATCCCTTAGTATTACACTGCTAATATATTAAAATAAAAACCCTAACAAAAGTCATGCATCCCTGCAGTTGAGGTCTTAGTGCTGCTGTGTAATGTGACATGTTTCTGTTTTCTTTACTGGCCCTTAGATGTTGTCACAGATACTAATTTACAGGAGTGAGTAAAAACTAAAATTAACAAAACAATAAAAATAAAACCAAAAAATTAGCAGAGAAGTCACATGCTACTCTGGAAATGGGTGGGCCTTCATACAAATACCTTACTTAATTGATATGTTGGGACTGCTAACTGTTGTCAGCATTTGGTAGGAAGAGCATGGTTGCATATCTAGGAACTTTCATTCTGGAATGCCTGTGTTTTCATTGTCATAACTCCTACAAAGTTCCTCCATTCTATATGATGTAAAAAGTTGAAAGTGGAGCCTAAAATTAAACATGTATTTAACTTTGTAATTTTCCCCTCCTAATTTCTGTGAATCCACATTTGTTCGTTTTACCTGGTCAGTTTTAGGGTATTTTTAGGAGTAACAAGTAACAATATTTCATTCTTACAGGTTCTAATTGAAGACTGTATTCCTGTACTGAAGAGGTATGCCAAAGAGGGAAGAATGTTTGATTATGTAATTAATGATCTGACAGCTGTTCCAATCTCCACATCTCCAGAAGAAGGTAAATCTTCTAAATTATTTTCTTAAACTGAGAATTTTCAATGTTTCTGTCTTTCTGCTGCATAATTGTCTGTGGCTTAAATGCTTTCATTTTTTCCACTTAAAAAGCAAGTCTGAGAAGAAAAAAAAGACATCTTTTTATTTTTTTTTTAATATTAGAAAAAGACAAGCAAGTGCCTAGCACTCTTTTAAGTCTTTCTTCAGAATATTATAAACTCATGTAGTTTTTGAGAAGTATTTGGAGTTCATGCTTCAGTAAATTTCCCTCGCTTAGTAATTTATTGGAAACTTCAGGAAATCTCCTGTGAAGAAAAAGAATGCTGTCATTGGCATTGTGTATGGTTTGCATTTTTTTTTAATCCAGGCTTTTTTTTTTTTAAGTGCTTCACAAGTCTTGAATATCTGATAAGTAAATAAGCCAATAATGTGCTGTTCTATTTTTCAATCATTCCCCATATACAGATTCCACATGGGAATTTCTACGGTTGATTCTTGACCTCTCAATGAAAGTCCTGAAACAAGATGGAAAATACTTCACACAGGTATGATACTTGGATGTCATAAAGTACTGCTTTGTATCTATTGCAATTTGCATATTTTCAGTTAAAAAAAAGACAAAACTAACTAAAGATCTGATTTGAGCTGGTTTTCTCCCTTGAATGACTTATCAGGCATTTTGCAAAAAGTTAGGGTTTGCTAACTGACTTTTTTCATTTTTCAGCAGAATATGTAGTGTTTTTGTCTGGAGATTAAAAGCATAATTTTAAGAATCAGCAAGGCATACTGTAGAATATTGCAGCTAAACAGTTCTTGGAAAAGCAGAACAGATGTACATCATGAAGAGATATGTGTTTTTTAAGCTGAAGTCTCCACTTGTAGAGTGTAAAACAGGAATTTGTCATTCATTAAGGTGTAAGAGTTTGTCATAGGTCAGTGGGATGAGAAAATTAGTACCTCATAGATAATAGAGTTATGATATAGCTTTTAATAGAAAATACTTCAGGTAATAGTGAATTCGGAATGACACAAAGTTCTGTGCAATTGTATGAGAATGTGACAGGAGCCAGCAGATGAGTCAATGAAGTCTAAGTCTCTGAAGTTGTATTTCTTTTGTCATGCTCGTAAGCGAAGTACTGTATTTTAGAATAATATCCTTAAGCTCTGAAATATATAGAAATGGGTTTACTGTAAAATGGTGTAGGTTTATAAAGAAATGCAAAACTTGTGGGATGAGGTTTCTGGCAATTCTAATATGCTGCTCTGTTTTGTGCTGTGGTTGTATGGGCAAGATTGGTTGAAATATAAGATATGATTAACATGATTTTACTGCACTATCAATTTTAATGGCATTTCTGTCCTGTTAAGAGTGGAAATACTTGTGGGAGACTTTGATATCAAAAGGACACTAAATGTTTTGGAAACAGAGTGAGTTGTTGTGTTGCAGTTGCTGTACTTGTAGCATACACAATGATACCTTCATTCCAATAAGGCAAGGTAGTAAAGGTGTGTCTGGGAACAGGTTTTGTTGGACTTTGCAGAAGGACTCTTGAGAAGAAGCTTGTGCTGAAAGCTGAAATGATGGCTGTGAAGCACCCAGAGGGCAGGGGTGTTGTTTTGTCAGCTGAGGTAGAGACTGGTGCAGCCTTTGCTGCTTGTTTTGTCCTCATGGGAGAGGAGATAAATCAGCTCTCTAGCATGTGATTGTACAGAAGGTAAGAAAGGATAGCAATCCTGCTCCAGCCCTGGTGGGTTTTAGCTGTTGTGAAACTATGCAGTGTTATATTTTGCGTCCCAAAGCAACAAGGTGGTACATGGCAATATGGGGAAAGAAGCAAAATTGAAATGGCTTAAAAATGGACTTAGGGCTAAAGGGTAGCCAGTTCAAGGGCTGGAATATAGAAGCAGTATTCTCTAGAAATTTGGTCTTCCTAAAGATGTTGAAAAAAGGACTGTTGATACTAGGGCAGACAGCTATCAGAGCTTTTGATACATCTGTTGGTACAGTACTCAGCTCATTTGATGGTCCTTATAGCCACTTCCCACTTGGGCCTGAAAAAGCAATAGTCCTCTGTAGAAATGGAATAACCCTCTCTTGGGTTTATGTGCCAGGTTTTGGTAGTGGAGGGGGGATGTGGGAAGGGCTCCCCATCTCCAACAGAGCCAATGCCAGCTCGCTCCAGGATGGACCTGCTCCTGGCCAAGGCTGAGCCCATGAGTGACTGTGGTAGCACCTCTGGGATAAGAAGTTTGAAAGTCCAAAAGTTGCTGCACAACAGCAGTTGCACCCTGAGAGAGGTGAGACTATGTGAGAGAAACATCTCTGCAGACTCCAAGGTCACTGAAGAAGAAGGGGCAGGAAATGCTCCAGGAACCAGTGCAGAGATTCCCCTGCAGCCCATGATGAACACCAGGGTGTAGCAGGCTGTTCTCATGCAGCCCATGAAGCTCCACAGGGTAGCAGAGATCCACCTGCAGCCCCTGGAGGACCCCATGGTGGAGCATGTTGATACCTGGAGGTGGCTGTGATCCTACGGGAAGCCCACACTAGAGCAGGTTTCCCAGCAGGAACCTATGGGCCCTGCAGGAGCAATTAATGAAAAACTGCAGCCCGTGGAAGAAGTCATGTTGGAGAAGTTCATGGGGGACTGTCACCCATAGGGGGAGACCCCACACTGAAGCAGTATGAGGAGGCAGGAGCAGCAGAAATAACATGGGAAAAACTGACCACAATCCCCATTCCCTATCCCCCATCAGTGCAGTGGGGAGGAGGTAGAGAATTTGAGTAAAATTCACCCTGGGGAGAAAAGAGGGGTGGGGAAGGTGGTGTTAAAATTTGGGTTTGTTTCTTATTATACCTCTCTGATTTGATGAGGAAATTGAATTATTACCCAAGTCGAGTTTGTTTGCCTGTGAGGGGAACTGGTGAGTGTTCTCTCCCCATCCTTATCTTGGCCCATGAGCCTTTTGCTATATTTTCTCTCCTCTGTCCAGCTGAGCAGGAGAGTGACAGTTTGGGTTTTGTGGGCACTGGGCATCTAGGGTCAACCCACTATACCCTCAGACAACTCAACGGTCTGGTCATAGGATGAACAAACTGAATTGGGGTGCTTTAAATACAATTAGCTGTCTATAACTTTATTTAATTGAACAAACTGAAGCTGGCCAATTGGGGGATTGGTTAGACAACAGACAGAAGTTCAAACGTGACCACTACCAGCTTTGGCAGCTTAGTCACACATTGTGAACTCACTCTCTTGAGTTTGCTGTTAAATGCCAGTAATATTTAGCTGTGTATTAACATTGGGAATTTAAGTTACTTTCGGTCCAACTATCTACTTCCAGGATGCTTATGTTACACAGTAAGCCTTGTTGAAGAAATCATGTGCCTTTTAAGGCAGTTGTGTTTCTAAAATGCAGGACTCTTTGTGCCCCCCAGCCCCTTCTTTGCATTTTAGTTCTCTAAACCAAAAAAATACTATGTGTCAAGAAAAGTGACTGAGGGAATGCCCACTTACCTGTTAGAGCCTCGTCTTTGCTATGATGAGGAAATGTCTCATGGGAAAAATGCAGCAGAAGGATTGTTGTCCTGGTGAATACTAGCCAGCAAATACAGTTGCCTCTTCTGTCTTGTGTTTTGTACTAACATTGAAACTTTCTGTCCTTTGTAGTTTGTAGTCTGTCCCCCGGCACCCTGTACGTAGTCATGTGCATCTAGTTAGGATGTCATTTATTTCAATGCTGAAGAAATGCTTTACCCAAAAGTGGAATTGTGCTCACAGAATGCTGTCCTTTCCCATACTGTATCACTGTGTGCCTGTCCAAATGCCACTGCTGGGAAGAATAAGGGAAAATGTTCATCACCTCTTTGTTGAGCTCTGAACAAGTTTTAGAAAATGTTCTGATCTGCACGTGAATTGTCAGCAGGCAGGGTCTAGGGCTATCTAACTCCAGATGGATATAATTTATCTGAGATTATCAAAAGAACTATTTCTGACATGCTGCTCTTGACGAACCTGGTGGTTCCCCCGGGATTCCTTCCTTGGTGATCTCCAAAACTGTCTCCAAATGCTGCTGCAGAATGTCCTGTCACCACAAGGTGGAGGCAGTTAACCGGTATTTCCTGGCAGTTCATTAACATTTATAGATTCTGCCTGTGGAAGGTTTTTCAGACTATTTATTTGCATTCCTAGGGAATATAAGAATTTATGTGGCCAATTTTAAGATGTAAGAGGGAATTCTTCCTTTTTTTCAGCTCTGGAAAGATACAAAAGGGCAGTTAATGGATGTCATTTTCTGCTGCTTTCAGTTTGTCTGAGTGTGTTTGGGGAAAAATGTCTCCATACTTTCTCTGTGCAAATGGTAATCACGATTTAGAACAAAAACTTGTATGAGTAGCAGCTGTGCTTTACACAATCATCCATATTGGATGTTGCAGCCTACACAGGATCTGCAGAGTCAGGAGCTTTAGGGCCCTTAGCCTACAGAACTTGCAAACCTCTCTGTAGGTATAAGACTTGAAGCTTGTTTGTGAACACTTGCTGTTAAACATAATCCTACCACTCTGAGGTTCAATGATCATATGGCATGCTCTTATTTCCATTCTTCTCTTCTGAAGGTGGTGTTTTATGATATGATATGAGGCTGTGTCTGTGAGGTGCTTGGTGTTATGTTTTCCAAGGAGAGACAGAGGTACAGGCTCCCAGCCATCATAGTGGAGAGAAATGGGAGTCCATGAGGATGTAAGATGTTGGGGTATCGTGGGGTCCGCTTTCATCTCTAATATACCTTCTCAACTTGTTTCTGAAGAAGCTAAGTTTTTTTACAGTATTGGACATTCCAAAAGTATGATTTTTAGATGGCCCAATATATCTCTTTCACGTGAGTATGTATACTCGCACATATCAGCACGATACATGGTTTTTGTTTTTCTGAACCATCACTTTCTTGTCCCTTCAAAGTAGCATAAGAGGATTGTCCCAAGAGCTGTGAAAACATGCTCTATCAGATGCTGAGACTGGTTGTAAGGCTGTCTCTGAGTGTCAGTGGATTATGTGTAGCTAAGAAAATGCCTTTTCCTGTGCTAAGTTTTTGTTCTGTTGATCTAATCTTTTGAGGTTGAGAAGGCTATCATTTTCAGCCTGTTTATGTAGTAGAACCTTTAAAAATACCTCTGAACAGGAATTTGTGACTTCCTGGTTGGGGTCACTCAGCCCAGGCAGGATAGAAACTCAGACCACTCGCAGGTTCCAGTAAACAGCACTGACCCCTGGTGCAAAGGATCATGTGTCTCCCACACGAACATGTGGCCCTTCCACTAAGCTGTCTCTTCCTGGCCACTCTCATATACAGCCCTCTAAACATCCAGACAATCATCATGTTGCTCCATAGTTAGACTCCTTTTTTTGGCTGCTGTGTGGGCTTTCTAATTAGCACGTCCAGTGAGGGAGCAAGATTCTCCATGACTGAACCATGAAAGGAGGCTGGAAGAATGTCTCTGTATGTCCCTATGTGAGCCTCTGTGATTTCTTGATAGTTTGAGAGACTTTAAGGAACAGACGTTTTCATTTCCTTTTGTTAATGTGAGTTCAGCCAGTGGAAATAGTTAGGTTTCCCTCCATTATTTCCTTAACGGCCCTCCCTGTCACCCAAAACCTAAACCTAACTTTGATGCTGGGTGTTTCATGCTCTGTGTTTCACTGCTTATTAGTTGCTCTGAAGTGAGGAAGGATAAAACCCAAACTTTGCCATGTCCAATTCTGGTACATCATTATAAAGTAAAATTAGAAACCCATGCTAAAATTAAAAATTAAACTTCTCTGGCATACAGTCACAGACAAAGGTGTCTAGTGACAATGACATGTGGAGTAAGACATAATAAATGAGCAAGTGTGGAAAAGGGACCCTTTCACCTGCTTTGAACTCCCTAGTTTAATTTCTGAGGGTTGGAGGAAGCATACTGTCCCAAGTTCAGCCTGTAATCAGTTGGACACATTTAATTTATAGATGGACTGAGTTAACTGGAATTTAGAGGGTTAATTTAAACAATTTATTTTGCTAATTATTTTCAGGAATGTTTTTTGTCTGTCCAGAGCTGTATTTGTTATTTAAATTTGTTGTGCATTGTCTTGTAGAAACCTAAAAACTAAACCCATGGAACTACAGAATTTATGCCTTGTGAGAGCCCAGAAAAACACATGTTGGTAGACAGGCATGAGCTATTGAAGTGAGTGCAAGCACTGAGCAGATTCAGGATGCAAAGGCCATGGAACAGTTCAGGAGTCATCTGTCTTAAGCAAGGTCTTAGAGATTAAGCTTTGTTAATCTCAAAACTGCCTCAAGTACTTTTGTGTTGGAAAGATGCATCTTTGATGAATTTTTTTTTACCCCTTTCTCCTAGTTCTTACCTGTCAAATTGTTTGACATTGAACAGAGATTGAGAGGGGCTAGTTAGAGGAGTTTGGTACAGGGGTTTTTGTATATGTTAAAAAATTGGATGAACCCTGTGGAAGAAAAAAGAAAGTGATTTTGCTTTTTGAAAACGTGTAATTGGTGAGTCATATGCTTTAAACGTTATTAAACAGCATTCAGTATTAGCTATTGTTTGTTATATGGTGTCTGTTCAGAACAAACAGTGCATTGCTCTACCACATAACTCTTCATTAGGCAGCAGGAGTTAAAGTGAACACAGGTTATTGGACTGATCTCTGCATTGCATTCTGGCTTGGTTCCCTGTGGCTTTTTAGTGATACTGGAACATTTGAGATTGACATTGTTGTCACTGTAGTCTTGGTTAATAAAGCTGGTTGTGTTTTAAAGAAAGGTATTAATAGTAGTGATTTTTCAATAAATTTATTGAAATTTAATAAACCTTAAGTTTTGTAGATTTGATTTTTGGAGTGTTAAACTTTGTGTTGAGTAAAACTAGACAGTTGTAAAAAATAACTAAGCAGACCTATAAAATCCTGTAGTGTTTCTCCAGAAGAAAAAGCTTGATAGCTGAGCCAGGTGACTTTTCTGAACCTTTAGGCATGATCTTGATTTGGAGATTGGGGAGCTGTGGGTTTGAAAAGTAAAAATTGTTTCTTGGCATGTTCATTGTTCACGTAATTTGTTTTTTATGGTGTCTGCAGTGATTTGTCCCTTGCTAGAGAAGGGAGAAATGATGAAATAGGACAGTCTGAGAAACTGGATACTCTTCTATCATTGTGTATCCTATTCAACTTCCTAGGTAATAGTGGTGTGCTCCGTAAATTACCTAGCAGTGTTTCTATTTATGATCCAGAGTACACACACAGGTTGTTTTTAGTTTTCTTTTGCATTCAGTCTGATGTTTAAGCAAAATGATATGTTTGGTAAAGGGCAGCTGGACCAGAAAAACCTACCACAATCCCCTGGATAATAACAGCTTACTAAATAAGTATTGCAGCAGTTTGTTCATTGTGCTCAGTTAGTGTTAGTTTTCTACCTTTCTACAAGTCTCATTTGTTTTCTGATACCCAAACCCAAATATGAAAAATTCTATATATACAGCATGTCACCTTCTTTACCAAATAAGCAAGTACTGGTTTGTTTGTGCAATATGATCAAAATTATAATCAATAAATCAAATTATAATCATTATAATAGAATTATAATGTTTTATGCAAGCTCTTTAGAAGGAGTGTGTTGCTAAATATGACTTTTAAAAGTTTAGAGAGAGAACAGAGTGCGATCATAGGATTTCCTGGTGTGGAAGGGGCCCACAGCAATCCAAGTCCAACTCCTGGCCCTGTGCAGGAAAACCCCAAGAATTACATCATGTGCCTGAGACCATTATCAAGGTGCTGTGTTAAGTTTTTTTTAAGTTGAGGTTTTCTTTTCTACTTAAGAAAAAGAGTACTTGAGCACAATGCAAAAAATATAATTGAGCAGAATGCAAAAAATTCAGAGGAAGATGAGTGGAATGATTCCTTGTCTCACTTTCTCTGGAAATAGAAATGCTTTAAATACACTGTGAAGAAATCCTACCAATAAAAAGTAGGAAAAAATAGTATAAATGTGTGAAACATAAGCAGTCAGACACTTAGGAAGTGTTGTGCAAGTCCTTGGTTCCTGGGGTCCTCATTTCAAGTTAGAGGTCCTAAAATACTGAGTAAGATGTGACTGTAAGGGAGTTGATTTTTGGGTTTTTTTCATTAGATCTAGCTTTTTCTAATTGAGCCATCTGCTTTCACAGTCAGGTGCAGGTTACTTGTTATTGAACAGCAGGAATGAACAAGATACTGAATTCAATGGTCAGTTTAAAGAAAACCCACAAAATTGTGTACTTCTCGTTCAGAGCAGCAGGAAGATCCTGTCATTCCATGGATGGAGGCTGTTGCTTTAGACTCTTTTTTCTTTCTAATAGAACTTCTGTGCCTTGCATTTCTTGCCATCATTTTGTGGGGCTTTGGCTCTTGTGCTGGGTCATTAGAATCTGGGTATTCATTAACATAAAAATTTCCTTTTTGTTCTCCTTTTTATCTTCTGTGGTAAACTTTCCTCCACTAGAAGTGGTAAAATGTGTGGGAAAACCGAGGATTTTTATATTGAGAGTAACTATGGAAAATGCTAGTTAATGCTTCTGTATCTACTGATCACAAATCAGAAGAGGGAAGCAGGCTTTGTGCTAGATCACAGTAAAAGACATTTATACTACATGCTAGTAAACCCAACCATTAGGGGAAGATCTCCTGAAGATCTCCTCCTGCCCTACATATGGCCAGACTGGCACATACTGTGTGGGCAGGAGGGATTCATAGTCATCTTGTAACTTGCTGTTGTGTAGTGTTACAGCGTGGTTAGTTTATCATGTTTGGGGCCTATAGGTTGAGCTGAAGATTCCTCAGGAAAGTGGTGG
The DNA here is from genome assembly GCA_018697195.1 of Certhia americana. Taxonomy (NCBI): domain Eukaryota; kingdom Metazoa; phylum Chordata; class Aves; order Passeriformes; family Certhiidae; genus Certhia; species Certhia americana. Next base: position 102,729,474 of record CM031857.1, read on the forward strand.
AAGTAGAAGATCCCAAATCAATTCTTTTGGCTGTCAGTGTGCACAAGGGCCTTTAACAGTATCTTCACCTTGACCACAATCACAGAATGTATCACCTCTGTGCTGTGCCACAGCAAGAGTACACTTCCTTTTGGTGAGTCCTCATTCGGTGCCTCATACCTGGAAAAAAACAACCGGAGTGATTTGTAGACCATGCAGTGGTGACTGTATTCAACTTCACTTAATTTCAAATTAGTATCCAAATAATTTCTATTTGACACTCTTCCAAAGACCATTGAATTTAAGATTGTAAAGTATTGCTAGTCTACTCAGTTATGTAGTCAAGAAGCTTGACAGTTTTTTTTTTTAATTGAACTTACTGAACTGAATTTTATTACTTTGGGTAGTTGGTGTTTGTTCAGTCTAGTGTTTTGGTGAGCTCCGTGTAACCACTAAATCTTCAAATGTGTTATGAGTATGGAGAATTCAGACTTCTAATTAGATCTTTCTCCATATAGGCATCCCAGGTATACATTGCTGTAACTTCTGCTTATTATTAATACTTAGCTTGGGACAAGGTGGTTCTTGCAAATAGGAGTTGCCTGGGGGGAGAGTTGGGTAGAGGTTTTTGTGTTTTAATTTTTTTAGGGAGGTGGTGGGTGTTTGTTTCCTTGGGGGGGTGGTTTGGGCTTGAGGTTTTTTGGGGAGGGTGGATGTTTGTTTTGTTGGGGTTTGTTTTTTTTTTTTTAAATTTCTCACTCTTAGTAGTCCTTGATATGTTTGTATTCCGAGAATGAGATGCTGTTTCACCCCTAAGACAAAAAAGTATCATAGGAATCTCTTCCTTTTCAGAAGCATGACATGTAGAAACTCAAAGACAATGTAGCCTGCAGCCAGAGAACTTCTGTATAATTTGATGTATTTTATCATGTTGCTTTGTGGAAGAATCTGTTTAAAATTAATAGGCTATAGCTTTTTAATACTGCATTTAAACACTGTAAGATCTAGGCAATGTTAAATAACTGAGAAACATCTGGACATTGTAATACTGGTTTTTAATGCATTTAAGCAATCATAAAGAAAATGGTTATGGAGTAGATGTTATAGGTAAACAACACGTGGTGGTCTGTTTTAACTGGATGCCCTTATAGAATGGTTGCTTCTGCTAATGAGAATTTAGATAATCCCCCTATACTTACCCTTTCTTGGTAGGATACAAATTGTTGTTTGCTGTAGGCAGAATGAAGACAAGCTGTTCAGTGTTTGCCTTGTAAATATTAAATATTAAGAACAGCGTGTATCTGGTTTTGAAATATGTGGGAGCCTTACAGTAATGTCAAAATGTATATATTCATCTGAATTTTTTCTTATTTGCTTGATTGTGACTGGGTCTTTTTTTTTTTTTTTCTTCAGGGAAACTGTATCAATCTTACTGATGCCTTGACTCTGTATGAAGAACAGCTTAGCAGGCTATATTGCCCTGTGGAGTTCTCAAAAGAAACTGTGTGTGTTCCCTCCTACATGGAATTGTATCCTTAAAGACTGAAGAAGATTGGAGAGTGTGTATTAATAAATCAAGCAAGCATAGATTGGTTGGAGGTAATGAACTCAAGCAAAAAGGCAGTTCTGATTTAGACAATTTTTTTTCATGGTAAATGAGCTACTGCAGTTTTATTCTGAGGATAATTGTAGGAATTGTTTTCTAAACATGCTATAAATTCACAGCTAGTGAAGTGATCAGCACCCTTCATGAACAGGCTCTGTTTCTGTTTGTTTTTGAGTGGTCTATGTGATATAGGATAAACTGTATAATAAGGGGATAATATTGCTGTATTGCTGTATAATAATGCTGCCTGGGAGTTCTGACAAGGCTGTATCTTACTTTCTTTTTTCCTTTTACAAAAATGAGAAACTAACTTCATACAGATTAGCATGATCCAGATCTTAAAATATTGTCTAATAAGAGCTCTTCTTGAACATACAGCTCAGACTTGACTTTTAAGGCTGGGAAATGGGGAAGAGTGATTCCTAACAATCATTACTAGTTTGTGTTATTGGAAGAAAATATTCCAAGAAGAGGGATAATGCATATTCTCAGCAACATCCCATTCCTAAAAATAATCCTTCAGAATTTTTTCAATTTTTGGGTGACTAGGAAGTTGCATAAGGAGCCTAGAAGTTTAAACTTCAAGCCCTTAGTGTGAGAGGGGCATTTACCTACTGTAAGGTGGTTCTGCCAGCTGCATTTGCCTTGAGTGTTTGCTGCTTTTGTGGGATCTCCCTGGAAATGTTTCTGCAGGGAGTAGCCTGCTGTGACTGTCTCTCTTGACAGGAAACATCTTTCCACTATCTTCCTATTCATAATGCAATAAGGACATGATACTGCCACAGCCTTTCTTGTGTTGTGTGTGTTCATTTGCCTCCCTTCTGGGTCTCTAAGCCCAGCAGTGTTCAGTGCTGCAGCCTCCATACTGACTGTACTGACTATAGCCAGCTCCTCCTGCTTCTCGTTATTGTCAGCTCTTTGTGAAACGCAGATTTGGCTTCGCATTTTCAAGACATGAGAATGTGGAGGACATCAAGATACTTGCCCTTAAAGCTTACAGTTTCAGAGAAACTGGTTATTTTTGCCTTTATAACTGCCAGGCTTTAATGGAACGTGTACGTGATTGGAAGAGTAGGCATCTTTGGACTGCTGAGTCAAGAACAGAATCCAGGGAGAGTTCACTTTTGAGGGTTTTGCCTACCCTTTATGAGCTACCAGAAGTTTTCAGAATTTAAATATAAGTAAAAACAACTACGTTCTGACTGTGTACAAGTATTGCTTTTTTTTCCTTAACTGCTTATTTTCTCCAGATGGGTATTCTACACGATTTGGAAGAAACAGACTGACGTCTGAACATCAAGATTATTTGAGATTATCCTAAATGTACATGCTGCATGGAGCATATAGGCCTGCCACATGCTGCATATTGGCATCTTGAACATTTAAATTATATGCTGTAGATGATCCTGAAACTTAGTCATGCTGTTGATTGTGAATTCTTTAAATGTTTTTTTTATTATTATTTTAATTTAAAAGCAAATGGAAAATGTATATTTTGACAAGCTAGGGTGTTATTTTTGAAAGTCAACTTAAAGATGAATAAGCAGCAAAACTATATAGCTGCTGACTGCACTGAACCTTTAGAATGTGATCCTTTTTATTTTTTTGTAGATCTTCACAAACTGGTTGATTAAAAAAGACATCTTTAGCATTTCATCCCTGAAGGGTGGTCCATGGAGTTTTTGTTGGTTTTGTTTTTTCCAACAGATTTTTCATTTATGGTGCTTTTTATAAATGGGAGAGGGTTTTTGTATGGTTTTGGTTTTTAATGAACACTGCAGTGCTTCCATATAGAGAAGGGCATAACTAAAAAGAAAAAAAATCTTGTGAGAGAATACCCCAAGTCCTTTGTTGCAAAGAGAAGAAAGCCAGTCTTAAATTTTTATTTACCCTGGTTTAATTCATCATTGCTGTAATCTCTGCTGTGGAAGAATCTTTGGCCTTTTACCTCCTGGATTTCTTTAGTTGCTGCCATGTTGATTATTTGGATTCTGGTATGGATTTGACAGTAGCTTTGTACTGAAGCATGGAGATCAAGGCTGGGTTTTCATTCTACCACAGTGCAAGAAATTGAGTGTAATGACATTCATAAGGGCATATGTTCTCTCCAGCCTTATAGGAAGCAGTAGAGTTCTGCAGTAAAGGTTGGCTTAGAGGATGAAGAAATGTGGATGTGATGTTATCTGTCTTTATGTGCACCTGTACTGAATGTTTTGAAGCAAGTGTGTGTGCTTCAGTGGAGTCAGTGATGGTTATATTGCCCCAGATGGCCCACACTGTGGGAGGCTCTTGCTCAGATTCACTTGCAGTGTGAAGATCAGTAGAAGCTGAGGTGCATTGTAGTTCTGTTCTGAAAGAAAATGCATTTTTCTCTAGCAGTTTCTCATGCTGTCAAAAGTTATTTTTGTAAGAGTTTGCTATGTATCGACTAAAATATTTGTGTTTAAAAAATCCCACTTCAAAGGAGGTAGGAAGGATATGACCAATATTGGCATTTTTTACTTTTCCAAAATAGAAGAAAGAATGCTCTATTTCTCTAAACACTCTAGTCCTGAGCAATGATTTTTTCATTCAACAACCATGTCAACATATTCTTAGTTTTATTGGAGAGAGTTGATTTGCCCTGCCAAGATAGTATTAATGACAACAAATGAAACAAAGGCTGTTCTTTGTGTTCTTAAACCATACATAAAAGTTTTATTGCATCCCACATATATAAACTCTTCATGGAATCTGAGTAGCCTATGCACAATTCCAGACTGATACTAGAAAATGTGCTGAAATTTGCTTTTTCTTTGGTCTATAATTGGTCTAAAACTGTTAAAATGTTTTCATTTTGAATAGCAAATAGAAGCATTTTTCAGTCTTGCTATCTTAAATTATCTGCTAAATCTAATATACACATGGTGCAGTCCTTCCATGGCTGACAGCTTGTGAATCACTGAATACTCCCAAAGAACAGTTTCCCTCTAAATAGAATAAAGTTTCCTGTATTTTCCTGAGTGTTCTAGCTCTGTTGTAGGCATCCCAGAAAATACTTTGATAGTATTACCTTTAATCTAGTAGAGACCCTTCATTTATGATCCAGGACTGAAATCAGTTTGTCTAGCTGCAGATGAATGCAGATGTCCTGTATGCAGGTGTATCCATAACTTTGCAAGTGTGAATATTTCCATTGGTTCTTAGTGTGATTACTCATGTAGGTGAAATGAAGCACACATAAAGCTCAGAACATCTGTGTTTCTGGGTGAGCTTGGCAGGCATGGAAATCAGTCACAATAAGTGGGGGTGGTTTGGTTTTTTAGCAAGGAAACTTGTGAACTGGAAGATTACTTAATCTGCTCATTGTACCAGGGCTTGTGCTTCCTTTTAGCATCTCTACACAGGGAGCTGCTGAGTGTGCAGGGATGTTCTGTAAAGATTCCCAGAATGACCAGGGGACCTGAATTGCATATTAATAGCTGAGAGGCAGCAGTGCTTGCAAACTTTTCAACTAATAGGGTATGAAGACAGTTGGAAGAATTTTTAAGAACTTTTTTTAATGTAATGTTTTGAAGTGATAGATGCAGTATAAAGAAATTCATCAAACACTGAACATTATATTTTTTTAAGTTGCTGAATTGATTCTGAGCAAATAGATATACATTGTTAGTCTCTATTTATTTGTTGCTGTAGTGTAGATTATTTTAAAAGAAAAACAAAGTCTCTTTGTTAGGATTTTCAAATGCAAACTGCTATAGCTGATCAGTTTTCCATGTTTAAGGCCAGTTAGGAAATGGCTATGATTGCTGCACTGTGTATGCAAACAGTTCCCAAGACATGGTTAACATTAGAGGTTTCTTAATTATTCTTTGCACTGAATACTGCTTCCAGCTAGGAGTTATTGACTGATAGTAGTTTGTTCAAGGAGAAGACTGCTGGCATTGTATCTACTGCATCAGTGCAGTACACATGTTAAAATAAAGGTACGCTGTCATTACTTGTGTGTTTGAATTGTTAAATCCATTGTGGATTCAGTGTTCAAATGACAGAATTGATGGTATGATGCTTACCATTGTACCTCCTTTTTCCTTGTCACATGAAGGTGCTCCTGGTCCTTTTATTGAGTATCTTTTGTGTCTCAAATTAATAAATACAGTTATTTTCCATATAATAAATGCTCAGATAAGATACTCTATAATATGGAACAGCACACTGATGTTTTTCATTGGGGGGGAATCACTTCAGGCTTCAGTGATATTTGCCTGAGAAGAGCTAGTTTTCTGTACAGGATTTTAGATGTGAATTCTTTGAAGATCTCTCACTGGAAGTTTGAGTTTTTCTTCTAAAGTAGTATGTTTGCTTTGGGTGACAGTGTGACTTACTGTGTGGCAAAGAGAAAAGACAGGCTTAGGAGAAGTCAGTTTGACATTGAGAATGATGGAAACTAGCACTGAAGTTTAGGGAACAGGGAGAAGGGCACAAACAGTACAGGCACATCAAAGAAGTTACTAATCTTACCAGATCACACCCCAGAATAATGTCATACAATGAAAGAAAAACATGAATTCCAGAAAATCTAGAGAGACTTACATGAATTCCAGCTAACTGGAAAAGAGAAGTATTTACATCTGCATTAAGTACAGTGATAGCAGAAGGCTTGCTAGTTTGGAGAAGGGGTGGGGGAAGGCTTAACTTTGAGGGGAAAAGTCTTACATGTAGACTGAGGGTAGAATAAGGGGTAATTTTGGAGTGCCTACATGCACATTAGGGAAGATAGGTACCTTGGGTTTTTATTTTTGCTGTTCAGGAGTTTGAGGTGTTGACAGCTTGCTGGAGGGAACAAGGCAAGGGGATGGGTGAGAGGAAGAGAACTCAATTTCTTGTTTTAATAGAGGAATGGGAGACTGCAGATGATGTTGCCTGTGGGTAATAGGAGAAAGCTGAGAAACTGCCCACAGAGGAGTAGTTGGAGTCATTAGAGATGCCAAGGGAGCAAGTGAGAGAAGTAGCAAGTAAGCAACTGCTGCAGTGATTAATAATAGCACTGAGCAGCTTAGAAGTGCCTTTTTGAAATGTGGAATGCTTTAGGAAGCAAGGAATGAGCAATGTGGAATGGAAACTGGGAGGATGTGAAGTTCACACCATGGTCATATGTCACAGCGAACTTGAGCTTCAGAGGTAGAAGTGGAGAAGCTAGAAAGAAGGAAAAGTAAAATGTGAAATTAACTTCATAATTGGAAGTGTGATGAGATGTATTCCTGTGCAGCGCCAAGAGCGGAAAGGATGCAGGGACAAGAGGCATTAAGTGGGGAAATGAGACAGGAGGAGGAACCAAGAAAGTGCAACAGATGTGGTATGGGGGTTTGGGGAATACATCTGGACATAGAAAAAAGTGCCAGTCACGCTGCCCAGCCTGTCCTCTGATGGTATTGGACGGAGAAGGAAGAGAAATTGGAAACACTTGCATTTGTTTTGGTTTTTTTTAAACAGACTAATGAGTGCAAGATGTCTTCTAGTATTTTAGAAGGAAAAGAGCTTAACTGCTGGAAATTAAATGAAGACTAAAAGGAAACTTCAGATTTAGGAGTGTTTAAGGGTAGACTGGTTACTGAAGCAAATAAATACAAATTTCATGAAGTCCAAAGGCAAGGCAGCTGTGGGATTTAACTGTCCTGGATTGTCACTGAGAGTGGAAGGGAGGAAGGTAGAAGGATACCAGCAGCGCCTGATGTCTTCAGCTCATGGAACTGGAAATACTGATCAGAACTGGCAAATGTATGGTAATAATTAACAAGCACTGCTCAGCCATTTGACTTCAACATGCCATGACGACATTGTTACGTGAGAGGATGTTTTGTGACTCGAAGAATGCACAGCACAATGTGCCATATTGCCTGTGCAGCACCCAAATACAAAAGTATTTTATTGGTGTATAATGGAAACATTTTTATGCAACTGTTCTTTGTATAGACACAAAAATGCACTAGTGGAATAAAACAATAGTTCTAGTAGATGCAAATAACAAAGATGAGTGTGTACAGCTCTGTGAAGCCTTTTGTTGTTCTGGTAGCTGCTAGTGTTATCTAACACTTCCCCATTTAACTTTAGTTAATTATCAAACCTGATGAGTTTGATTTTAAAAATTATTTTATTCCATGCTGTGTCCTGATTCTGCACTTAAGCTACTCACTGGGACATCCTGTGAAATTGCTTCCTAGTGATTGGCGTGTCTGGTAACACTTTGGTGTTCTCAATGACGTTTTATAACCACTGGTTAGTTAATTGGAGTGGAAGGATGACAGGTTTTTTTCAGGAAACAAATTTTTGACAGTTCATTGTTTAAAGTCACAATGAAGACTGACAGAATACTTATAGGAACATGCATTGACTTTTCTTTTTAGAAAGGACTGAATACTGTTAGGAATTTTCACCTGTGTCTTGAATTAAAATGTTTCTACTACAATTGTAAAATTCTTACGATATATTTAACAGTTAATACTAAGGAAATGGAGGTTATCGGCTGGCATTTTCTGGAGGTGATTTGCAGACAGCTGTGTGGCTTCAGTTATAGTCAAGATGCACTTAATATAAGCATGAAGATAATCAGCTATTAACCTAACACTGCCAACACTGAACCGTGTCTGTGAGTGCCACGTCTGCTCCATGGATGGTGACTCATCTTCCCTGGATAGCCTGTTTCAGTGCTTCACAATGCTCTCAGTAAAGAAATTTTTTCTTAATAGCCCGTGTAAACTGCTTGTGGCATTAAGTGATGCCATTGGCTTTTGTCCTGCTGTTTATTACTTGGGAGAAAAGAGTGACCCCCCCACCTCACTATAACCTCCTTTCTGGGGGTGACAGAGAGCAGAGGTTTTTTTCAAGGCTAGAGAAATCATCTTGCCTCAGCTGCTCCTCCTAAGGTTTGTGCTCTATAGGGTCCCACAAGGTGAACCCCCAAAGGCCTGTGGAGGCCCCTGAGATACTGTGTTCCTGACTGTCAGATCTCCACCCACCTCTGGATGCAGTTCAATGACTCCTGGGAGATGGCCTCGTGTGGAGAAGCTTCTGTTTTTTGCTTTTCTTTCTGCAGTGCTCCAAATTGGGGGTATTGCCTGTGTCTCCCATGCAGCTGCGAAGGTCACTCACGGTGCAGGTAAATGGATGTCTTCGGCCCTGGGCCTGGTGGCAGTGAAACTGCGGGAGTGGCCGGGGTGAGAAGTGACAAAATGCTGCATAGTGGAGTTGGGAGCTGCAAGGTGAGAGAAGGATGGGAGAAAATACTGCAGGCACCAGAGGAGAGATTCTCCTGCTGCCCTGGGCAGGACTCCAGTGGAGCATGGAGTTCCCTGCAGCCCTTGGAGGGAACTAGGCCGGAGTAGGGATCTGCACTGAAGGACCTGCACTGGGGCACATGGATATTTCCTAAAGAAACTACAGCTGTTCTGGCAGTAGGTTTATCCTGAAGGCCTGTGGCCCTTGGGCAGGTTCCCACTCTGGAGCAAGGGGAAAGTGAGTGGAAGATGGAGCAGCAGGATAGAGTTTGGTGGTAGTGACTGAGCCAAGCTTGGTGCCTTGCACCTCTCAGGGGAGCAGGGCAAGGAAGGGGCAGGAGTGAATTTGAGCCCAAGAAAAAAGCCTTGGGGTGTGAGAAGTGTTTATTAATCCATGTTACTCACTTCTCTGCACTTTGAACTGGCAACACATAGGACCAATTTGGTAGCTGGTAATGTGGCGAATGGAATGGAAGCTCAGCTGGCAGGACCATCTAGAGCAAAAAGTACCTGGTCCAAATTCCTGACCACCTCAGAGTGACCAAAAGTTAGTGCTTGTTGTTAAAGGGTGTTGCCCAAATGCCTCTTAAATGCTGACAGGTTTGAGGCATTCACCACCCCTCCAGGAGGCCTGTAGGATGGACATTTTTCTTTGGTCTCCCTGGATAACCTTCAACTTTTAAAAAGAAAGGTGATATATTTAGGTATAACTGGGAAAACAAGAGAGGAATTTAGTGCTCTTCTAGGTAAGTAGGGCAAGAGACAAGCCGCATTAAAACTGAGGAGTCCAAACCATTTTCAAATTGCTGACTACTTAGCCTGGAGGCATGAAAATATTAACTTTTGGAACTTCTGGAACAATGAAAGAGGTTGTTCTCTTGAGCTAACTCTAAAGAGCCAAACTACTGCCAAAGCCTTTCTATTGCAGTGTGTGTTTTCAGCCTAGGGGTTGTGCTATAACTATTTTAAAGAGTTTGCTACCAATACAGACCTAACCCTTAGGTTGGCTGAGGCTAGAAGGTAGAGTCCCTCTTGTCCCCTGTCTCTAAATTTCTGTTTCTAGAAGTGTTGCAAATGCTTATGAGATATATGGAAATATAATTAGCTGTAACTTCTCAAATATTTCAGACTTTCTTGACTGGAGTGTTTTCTAAGGTCTGTTTAAGCCAGTCCCCCCAATGCTACAGCTTGTGGGAGAGGGTTGCTGTGAAGTCATTTATTCCAGTAGCTGTGCCATGGGAATGGTCCCAGCTATCTCTACTCTCATTGCTTTGGCCTCACCCTGTGTTGTACCCTCTGCCATGAGGGTTTCAGGGAGCTCTCCCATGGCCATGTGACAGAACAAGTGGGTTACAAACAAGCAAGCAGAGACATTAAAGGGAAATGGGAAACTGACCTCGCTCAGCTACAGTGCTGAAATGAATGGATGAAAAAGCTGTCTGTGCTTAAAATAGACCTGTCTGGCTCCTTATATGCTGGCAGACCTCAGTGGTGAGCAGGAATGGGATCTGGTGGTGGAATTGAGGAGCAAGTCATGCCAGGTGTAGGATATGGGAAAATGTTTAAAGTAAAGGCTGCAGAGCATCATAGTTTATACTTGCTTTAGAAATATGGAGGGGAGGTGTTAAGTGGGCTACCCCTTGCTTTTTTCTTGTCTTTCTCTGACCCCATCTACTGAGTTACTTATGGATCCCTTCCAGCTAAAGATGCTCTATCGCATTATGATTTCAGTCATCCAGAAGTTTCAAATAGTTTATACTTTTGAGAGCATGTAAAAGGTGAGCTAGTAACTTTGATCTAGTGGGAATTAAAAGCTTTATCTGTCAGTGCTCTGCTGGTGGTGTAGCTTTGTTGGGGGGAATATTGTTTTTCAATTTCTTGTTGCCATTCATACCTCCAAAACTTTTAAATAAAATTTTATGTCAGCAATTTGGCTGTCCCAGTTGGTTTTGGTTACATGGACTGATGTTTTTCTGTTCTTCTGAGGTTAGATTAAAAATATGATAATACTACTCAAGTTCTAGATACATTTTCTCACAAGGAATTTGTTTTTAAGAATATGGGGACAGCATCCATTTCATGCAACATGAGCCTCCTGACTCTTGACCTTCTTTGCTCTGTTATTTAAAAAGAAATAAATGTGAGCCCCATTATTTAATTTCATTTTTACTACAAGCAAGATTGCCAATGTGGTTTTAGATAGCTTTGCAGAAAGAGTACTCTATAAGTTATGACAAAGGCAAACCCCTGCCCAGTGAGTTACAGTGGCAGGGTACTTCTGTGGGCCACGGTGAGTTCCTTCATCCATAGAAGTGTTCTTCTGTACTGAAATGTGTTATTTGGGAGAGCAGAACAACATGGTCTAGGTGTGGATCATGCTTGTGACCTGGCTTTCCAGCACCTGCTTGGCTTTCTGGTGGCAGTGAGTGAATTGTTTTTCCAGTTAACAGAATTTTAGCCATTTTTAAGCATTTAATTGTGAACAAATGATACTCAAATACAGCTGAACTTCAAACACACTAAAATACATTTTATGTCATGCTGATCAAAATTTATTTGAATAGCTTTAAATATTTTGTAGTGCATCCAGATTCATGCAACAATGGATGAGTTTCATCCAGTATTTTATTTAGCTTAAAATTGTTTTATAGTTGCTTTTATGCCCAGGTACAGGGAAGAAAAATGTGGTTAAAATAAAAGCAGCAAGTCATAAATGTTTTTATGAAATGAGGTTGAAAACATTCCATATCTCTTAAGAGCATGTTTTCCAAAGGCAAAGGCTGCAATGCCCCAAGAAAATGTAGTCATGGCATTACACTATGGAAGCCTAGAAAGGAGTGTGAGTTTATCTGATTGACTCAGGGTGAAGTGAGCTGCATTTGCGTCATTCCTGGTAATGTGTTCTGCTGCTCTGAAAAGTGTGAGTAGTGATGGCAAAGGGAATGAATTCATTTCAGCAATGGTCAGCACCTTGGTGAAAAGCAGGAACATGGCACTGCATTTTTTCAGACTGCTTTTCTGCGGAGTGACTTGGAACCAGAGAAAGTTAGGAAAGGTCTGTGTTAGAGGAGCACTCTAGGAAGTGTAAGAAAGACCTGTGAGGAAATGGGAACTGATTTCACTGAAAACAGTTGATATCCTGGGCTAGGGTACCACATTCTGGCTGGCTATAGCACAGCCTGGGAGTCTGATCTCTGTGATGGCCCTGGCACATGGAAATTCTCATCAAGGTCTTACTGGTGTTCTTCTGTTCTGATCTCCCTGGACAAGGTGGGAGCTGTACCCAGATGTGGAGTTAAGTCAGATTTGGGAAGCCAGTAGGAAATTCTTTTGTGTGTCTTAGTCCAGATGTAGTCTGGCTGTGAATGCTTTCTTTCTGTTTTGGGGAGAGGTAATATGCCTCTCCAGGCTCTTATTTTCTCTCATTAATTGCTGCTTTAATAACCATGATACTCCTAGCTTGCTTTTAGAAACTTACTGCCAGCCTGCAGACTTTTGCTTAGGTAAAGCAAATGCTGTATGTTCTGGCTCATCTGAATTCTGTTGGTTGCCCAAATTGCAAGACACTTATTACATCTACCACTTTTTTAGTAAAAGCAAAATCTTCATGAAAGTTTTACTTAAATATTGTTTTAAAGTTGGACAATGAGTGTCCCATTTCAGTCAAGCAATTCAACCATGGAAGAGGCTGATCATATTTGCAGCAATTGCAAAGAACTAGCAACAGAAACAGCATTAAATTATTAAAACCCTATGTATTTATCAGTGTCTTTTAGTGGACTAAGATTCTGTCATTTCCTTGGGAGATGCATATTGAAGAAGCTAAGGAAAGTTTTTCAGAGGAGTGCAATCCTTTCTGCAATTTGTAGAAAAGGAGTTAGCTTTGGACAGCATAATTTTCCTTCCCTTTAAGCAAGTTTGGTCTTGACGATTTTTGTCATTGTTATTAACTTTTCTAACAGTATTGCTGATTTCTTTGCATGGTTACTTAAATGTTTAAGAGTTGCTAGTTAGAGCCATACTGAGGCCCTTCCATCAGTTTCCCTAATCCAGCTACTTGTTCCTAGGTTAGTGGAAGTTTATGGGGAGCAGTACCATGCAATGATCCAGCTTTTGATCTGTAACAAGTAATTGGGGTATGTTTGACAGTACAGAAATCCTTATTCGGTTCTAAAACCTTGTGTTAATAGTAAAGAAGACAAAAAAGCTTTTTCTAAAATAGAGATGTTGGAAACTTAAGGGAAGGGCTGTCAGAGACATAGCAATTTGACTTGTAAAGATAATTATAGTTGGTGCCTAACTGTTTGATTTTTGAGGATTTCTGCAGCTTCAGGAAAACAAATGTTTGGTCTTGATGATCCTGTCCCATGGGGCCTCATGCTGTGGTTTCAACCTGATCTGACTCTGGTCTCCCTTTTCCAAAGAACTTGCTGACTAAATACATTTAAACTCTGCTGAGGGGCTGCTTAGTGTTACTAGATATGTACATAGTTAACTGGAGTTTCACCAAGATGAGGACAAGAACAGTCAGTATCTAGAAATACCACCACTGAATTAATACATGCAAAATCTCACTTTGTCAAGTGGTGTTTTATTTAGGACATTATATTTAATGTGTGATTTTTCTGGCTTTTAGCTGTATGCAAAGTGAATATTAATCTCATTTTGAGATGAAGAAGAAGAAAAAGAACTCAGTGGAATAAAATGCTTTGAAATAAAACTAACTTCAGGAAGACTCTGAGCTGGTTGCAGCAATACCCTGGAAGAGCAGGATTTGGTTTTTCAGGTTTGAGGGTGGAGTTTTTTGTTGCTGGTTTTCTTGGGTGTTGTTTTTTGGTTTTTTTGCCAGTCTGATTTCTTCTGAAAACAGAGGTTATACAGTTGTGCTTTCCTGTCTCTGTGCCCCCTCTCTCACACCCAGCCTTGATAAGTAATGCTGGACGTGTCAGCCAACTTCAGCCAAATTACGAAGGGGATTTGGGTTCAAAGATAGTAATTCTGACAAGTATTTGCCTGGATGAAAAGGTCTCCTGTTTCTTCTACAAGCCCTTGGTTAGGTGCATTTGTTGTGCAGAGGGATGTGACCCAACAGCCCCTGTGAGAGAAGAGCTTTCACCAGAGTTTGTGCCTGATGGGACTGCTGAGCTCTACTGCCTTGAGATTAAAGCACTTGGAGGAGCTTTTGCTTCACTTTTCTTTTTATTTCCTGCAAAAGTTAGCACAAGCAAGCTCTGAGTAGATAGCAGTGACAGAGTGCCTGTTACCTGTTCAGTGGCACCTCTGTGGAGGTTTTGCTTTGCTCCTGGCTGCAGCTGTCTCTGAGCTCTGTTGCGGCCAAAGACAGATTTGTGCTGCTGGAGATCCAAGTGGGAGAGCAGGCAGGAACCATTGCTTTTGCAGAGGCGGTCGTGCTTCTCTGAGAGACAGCAGGTCACAGTGGAGGGATCTCTTTAGCAGATGCTGAAAGCAGTCACAGGCAGGACTGGTGGCTCTCCTCCTCTTAATTTAAAATGCCAGTGAATGCATGCCTCAGTGCACACCTCAAAATTCATCCACGGGACACAAACTCCTTGATAACCTAGCTTCTTATTTCCACTCATATAAATGTACTTTGACAGCTGTGAGCAAACATCTGGACAAAGCAAAATAAGTGGGTAAAGCTCTGGTGGAATGATGCAATATTTTAAGAAACAACAGATATTTATTTGTGTTCTGTCTCCTTGCACCTACAGCTGTGGTCACTGGAAAAGTGACATTTCCCAGCAATGTCTTTTTCGGTGTCTTTACAGCCCATGTACATACTTAGATTATATGAAAAAAGCAAAAATTAGCTCTGAGTTATGCCAGGGTGTCTTGTATATTTCTTAATCCCCAAATGAAATGCCTTTCTACAGCCAATGTCAGCATGCACCCTTGTTTAATCTATCCAGCAGGATGACAGATGGGGAGGATGCCCATGTGATGGCTCTGTGTAAACACTCTCTGGTTGTAGTGTTAATGTGGTCTTTAGGAGAAGTAGTGTTTGGTTTAGCTAGGATTTAATGTGCTCCTTGATGAAAAATTGCCGGAAGACCTAAAGCAGTTCCCTCTGCTTGGGAACATATGCATTGCTTCATTAAAGTGCTTTTTCGAAAGCAGCAAATAAAAAGCTTGCAAACTTAAGTGGTGTAACTTTAATCACCCCAGATGTTGGGTTTCATAGTCAGTTGCTGTTTGAGTTAGATACAATCACCTTTTGGTCAGAGAATGCAATGTTTCCTGCAGCAAGGAAAATTTTTTCTTGGAGTAATGAGAATAGCTTAGTCTATTTGGAATAGAAAAAAAATTGATTTGTGGTTTTTAATGTTGGAGAACAAAGTTTTCTGCTTTGTAGGGTGTTCTCCATATAGTTGCAGTTATAGTTAGTGGAAAAGCTCGCCACCAGCAGTGTTTGCAGTGGATTCCTGCAAATCCTGTTGGCTCAGTATTGACTCCTAATTAATGAGCCACTTTCTCACAGATGCACTGAGGCCTTCCATGATGTGGCTGTACCAGTGGAAAAGAACAGAGTCATTTATTTTCAGCTGTATCTGTCCCATGAATAAAGGACATGTAGTGCCAGAGTGTGGTTTCTGTTGGCTGAAGAACAGAAATTTGGCAGCTTTTGTAGCCAAAGGAGTGTAATTTATAAAATTTGGAGATCTGATGACAACTGGTCAAACTGTCTTCAAATGCAACATGTTGGGCTTTTCTCAAGCATGCTTTGTGTATATAAAGCCCAGTTCTACAACAGCTGCATAGTTAAAAAAAAAAGTTCAAGGCCCAGGGTGAAACCCTTGAAATGGGGTGGGATACAGCCTTTTCTCTGACCTACACTAATTATTCTCTTTCAGTGAAGCCAGCATATACCTCTGTTTCTATGAGGTAGCCACTCAAGTTCTTTCTGGTGTCTCTGCTTCTATTAGGGTGGTGGTGACTGAGTTTTCCTTTCAACATGGGCTAAAAGTTCTCAATAGTGCTTCACCAAAGCTGTGATGCTGTGATTGTGGACTTCCGTTAAGCTGTACTTGCACTAACATGCATTAGACACCTCCCAAATAGGAAAAGTCTTCAATGCGCACCATGAGGGTAGTTACTTATGTCTGTAGCTCATGTGTTGGTGTAACCTAATAGGTTTTACCTGTGTTACATTGGGGTTTACATCTGGAACTGGACTGGAATATTTTTCTCTTTGTATAAATAGTATCAGTGATTGTTTTAATATGTTTTGAA
Organism: Certhia americana; assembly: GCA_018697195.1. NCBI lineage: Eukaryota > Metazoa > Chordata > Aves > Passeriformes > Certhiidae > Certhia > Certhia americana. The sequence goes on from CM031857.1 coordinate 102,745,563, forward strand.
GTTATCTAAATTCCAGCAAGCTTGGGCTGACCATGTGGTGACCTCAGGCTGTTCTGCTGTTCCAGACATTCACCAACACCTATGCAACTGGTTTTGGCTGTTTCGGTGAAAACTGGGCAATATGTATGATTTTGTTGATCAATTGAATAATCAAACCTCACTTCCTTGGACCAAGCTTTATGAGGAGAAGCTGACATGGTCCTATTGATTTTAGCTCTGATAAGTGATCTTCTCTGACTCTGACATACAAATGACCATGGATAGAATTGTTTGTGCATTGTCCTGGCTTTGTTAAGTGCTAGAGTGGGATCTTGGTTGGGTGGAATTCTGAGTGAATGAAGCATGGTTTGGAGCATGTAGCATTTAGTTATTACCTTTTTGCCCCCTCTGTCTGCTCAATGTTTTATGAATGCTTAGCAGAGTCTTTGCACAGGCTCATTAAGTGCCTTATTTGGCTGCAATGGCCAGGAGTGCTGTTAGCAGTTCCAGGAAGTGTGACCATGTATCCTGTACCTGCCAAAGAGCTGCTGGGCTTGGGCTGAGCAAGGCAACCAAATCCTAGAACACTTAGCAAAAACGCGAATTAAATTCCACAGGCTTCTGTCACAGATCATCAGTATCAGGAACTTACTCACATGTGCTCTTTGTACCTTTTCAAACACTGCCAGAAATGAACCTCTGCAGCTGTTGCCTGCAGCTGTTTATGGTTTAGCTGTAATTTCATATTTCTGTACATGCTGGAGAAACCAAGATGGGTTATTGACTACAGACAGGCTCTACAGCCATAGGGAAGGACATTTTATACTGTGCTACAGTGTAAGTAAGCCCACAAACCCAAACATGGAAAAGTCATTCCCTCACTGACAGCTGATTTGTGATTTTTCTTGCCACAAGGATTAGGTACTGCTTGGAGCTGACTCGCTAGAGGGCTCCTGTAGTTGGAGCTTGCTGGGTTTTTTGGGGTAGCTCCATGTTCCCATACTCCTCACCTGCTGGTGTTTGGGAGAGAGGAATGAATTGTCCAGTTTTTCCCTGCTCCTTCCCTATCTTTCATTTCCCTCTTCCCCTGACACATATTTCCAAAGACAAATAAGTGGTTGCAGCTTTATTGCAAAAACCCAGGCCTTTAAAGCAGTTAGCTGGTAATCAGTTTACATCATTTTAAGGCACAACAAGGCAAGTCAACCAAGCACCATTCACCACGGTGTGGACATGCGGCAGTCACACAACACATCTCTCTATCCCTATTCCAGCTGAGTCACTCTCCCATAGTTCCCTTCTACTTAGCCTAAGTAGCAGGCTTGAGCCATGATTTTACAAGGGTAACAAGGCCCTTATTTTATAAGGCTACCTGTATGCAACAACTGATGAAAGCAAAGTCCTGCTAGTGAAACACTGATAGAGCATGATGTTCAGTACGTGCTAGTACTTCTCAAGGGGGAAGAACCTGAAATTTAGAAGTTGTGGGAGAATTGAGTAAGTGTGTGATATTTCAGTGTTGGTTGAGGGGATATAAAGCTGCCAGTATCAATAGGTTAAATAGTCAGCATTTGTAGTGTTGGGGTTCAGTAGAAAAACCATCAGGTAACCAACAGCAAATACTTGTCAAAAGGTCCCTCTGAGGTTTACTCAGCATTTGGATCATGGACACAGAGGATTAAGTGTTGAGACCACAGTGTGTCTGCGCATTTTCTGGGTCGATACTCTGCCCTTTTGGCAACCCCTTTGAGATCATAGTGATTTCTGCTATGAGGGCTCAGTTGCACCGACATCACACAAATACCTTCCCAAACCTGTGCTGGTAACAGTCTTGTGCTGAGTATTTATTATAACCAGATATCTGTTCACAACCATGGGTTGGTTCATGGGTTATATGTGGGGCAATAGGCAAGTGAAAAGGAACAAATGTTTTTTTCCCATTCTGCACCAAGCAGAGATGAGAATGCCCTCTTGGAGCTTCTTGGTGAAGAGGGACAGGAGTAAGAACTAAGGGCATATTGTTTGCAGGACCCCAGTGAGGCAGTAGAGGGGGTTGAGCAGTGAGGATTTCAGGACCTTCAAACTCTAAGTCTTCGTCTAGGTGGAGTGGGCTTTCCCTTTTTGTCCATGTGACATCCAGGACAACTTGTGGGTTGGTGCTCACATTGTAAAAGGTCTCAGTCTCCAAACTGATATCTACCCTCACACATTTTATGACATGTATGTCTTTCTTCTCTGTACTTATGCAACTTTTCAGAATGGTTGGGGGATGAGATAAGGACTTCTAAGTCTCCATAAAAGTAAAAAACTCAGGCCCATAAACTGTTGTTGAGAGCATAAGCATGGTGCTGCCTCTCCCTGCCTCCTTGTATTTTGTACGAGAGTCCAGCTCTCAAGAAAGCAAGACCTCCTCAGAGAGCTGAATGTCACACTCAGCTCAGAGAATTCACCCTGAAATTACTAAGTTTTTACTTGATGAATAGGGAAGGTTTCCTACATGGAGAGAGGAATATCAAGTCTACTCCACTGAGAAATCTATACAAATAAGACTTTTTTTTTTTTAATCCCCTACCATCTTAAAGTGCCAAATAGATACTTTTCCACTAAGCTCATAGCAGTACTTGACTTGGAAGCATAGGATCATCTTTAAAATGTGTTGTGTACCAGCAAGGACTGAAATATCTTGCCTGGAAAAAAGCAGATCTAGCTTTTAGAGCAGGAATCTTCTGTAGGTTGTGCTGATTATTGCTTTGTGCTGCTTGACTGTGATTTTTGGCACACAGTGTCACATACCAAATTCCCGAAATAAAATGCTACATGATATTCTAAGAGTTCTTAGGAAGCTTTAAAAAGGGATTTGTCTGCTGAGTGGGTACCTCTTCTGGTGAAGCCAAATGATGCAGCAGCAATGGTTTAAAAGGAAAAAACTTTAGTCAGCAGATAATTAGTCTTTTTAAATAAGTGCAAGGAGAATAAAAAGAAAACCTTCTATCAGAATTGTGTTTGTAGAAGTTGTCAGCAATCCTGCTTTGATTGGAGAGGGTGTGTAGCTCTTTGAATAGTTAAAACATCTGTTCAGCGACGTTGTGAAATGCTCATGTTCGGAACCCCTGATAAGGGGGACTGCTGAGTGCCTGGCTCATAGAGGCTCCACAGGCAGCAAGGGCTGTGCAAACTGGGGCCACTGCTTGCCTTTCCTCCTCCTGGGCAGAGCAAAACATAGGAGACAGCTACTATTTTACATGCGATTGTGCTTTGAGAGGCAGAGAGCAGGAAGTGCCTAGGAAATGCTTCATGACAGAAACCTGGAGTTTTAAATAGGAGAGAAGAGGAGGAGGAGAGCTCATGGGCACAGTTTGTGAACAGTTGAAACACTGACACAACAGCAGCAGGGGAAAACCAGACTTCTGCGAGAGCAAGCACGTCCCAAGCTATCCCGATGGAAGGAGAGACGGTCCCTGAGGCCAGGGGAGCAGGCAGCAAAGCCACTCGGATTGCCCTCGGTGTCTTTGTGAGTGGCACTGTTGTGCTTGGCACTGCGCTTTTCTTGGGTAAGTGAAAGTGATGACACTAACCTGAGCACAACCCTCTCCAGCCTGTCTGCTGGGTGCTGCTGTTTGTGCCTCATGACGTCTTTTGGCGAAAATCTAAGTCTCTTTTCCTTTCCCCCCTTTTTGTATTTATCCTGAAAGGGGTATGTGTCAGTAAAGGAGTTTTTGTTGTGGGAATGCTAGAGCTGGGAGATGCAATGTGAACTTGTGCAACGTTTTGAATGCTGAATTTAAGTTTGAATACTCAGTTGAATGTGTTCTGACCAGAATTGGGTTCTTTCAGGACGGAGAGAAGCAGGTGAGATTATGCTGATTATGAATTCACCAGTTGTGACCAATGTGCAGTAATATTCTCTGTTTCCTGAATGTGAATCTGTGTAGTGCATATATTTTATGGAATCTTTTGGGTTTTCCTTCATTTGGTTTTCATTTAGGGCTTGACTTAAATGCCTATAGAAAGCTTCAATAGTGCATATGTGTGCATATTTTTTTAGATCTTTCTGTTCTTCTACGATGAATTGCAAAGTTGCCTTTGCAAAAGTCATGAAGAGTACATCTAGGATGAAATTGAAATACTTTCATCAGATATATAAGCTGTAACTAGATGCAACAGAGAAGGAATTCATTCTTCCTCTCCCAGATTTGGAATTATCTATATATTGGGGTTGTTAGAATAACACTTGAAAACATATGCCTACATTTCTGAAATTATGTGTAAAAGTATAAATATGCCCAGAAATTCCAACCAAAGAGGAAGCTGTGTTGTATCATGTAAGAACTTTGCAGAGTTGAATTCTCTTTTGGAACAATTCAGCCCAAATTTTTGTTTCTTTAGACCAACAGAGATTTCCCTAGATTGGTAAAAAACATGGCTCTAAGCATATCTTTTGCTCTTGTCCAATCCTTTATGATCTTGTGATCTTGTTTGAAAGATCTGCTGTGTTTATAGTCACAACATAGAAAACAATGTCAAGTTTTCTATAGAATATTTAAAGCACCAGGCTCACTCTTGGTTAGTTTTTCTGCTCTGGAGCAATTTCTGCAACACTTGCAAGCAAATAACTTCTGTGTTAGTGATCCCATTAAGGTCAACAAAACTTTTTATAACCATGAGTGAGTTTACATCTTCAAATTTTTAGAGGAAAAAAAGAAAGTTTTTCACTTAAAGAATTCAGTATAAACACCAGAGAGTAATAACGGAGAAACCTTATTTCTTTTTGCCTGCACTAGATTTGTTTTTTTATTCCTTAGAGCAATAAAGGCAATAGACATTTACCACCACAGCTTCTCAGAGATAGAAACTGCTTTATTCGTAGGCCAAATATGAAAATTCAAGCAAATATATTAATTATTGCAGACAGTTTTCCAAGTGTGCCTGTGGCATGTTCTGTAGGCAGGGATTCAGTGTCAAAATTTTCATTGGCTTAACTGCTAAGAAAATAAAAATGCTGGCCTTGGGTCAACCAAAATGCTTTTAGGATTTGTTTGGAAATTGTCTGAAATTTTCAACCTAAAGAACCAAGGAAAAAAAGTTAAATTTTTTTGTTTAATATTTTTTCAATTAGATGTTTCTGTGCTTCATTGTGATGTGGTTTTGTTTGTGTGTTTGAGTTAAATTTTTTAGAAGCTTTATGTAACTAGAAATGGACGTAATTTTTTCTCTCTATATGAAACATTTCAGGCACCTCAAGATGTTCTTTTTTTTTCAGTTTTTATTTCTTTAAGTGTGCAAACCTGCTGTTTCTGGTACAGCTGGAATCAATTTTCCAGCCCTAGAAGTGAAATGTATCTGTCTTCTGCTTTCTTCTTCTCATAGTTCCTAAAAGTCTAAGGAGGATGTGGGAGAATCAGGTGTTGTTATTTACTGTTCCTTGCTTGTGCTGGCAGTGACCTCACTCTGACTTCAGTGGGGAGCTCCCAGGGCAGAGAGACCTCAGCATTTCTGGTGTCCTGCCTTTGACACTCTGGGAGGGCTGGGGGCTGTGACAGGACAGGAGCCACCTCCTCCTTGGAGGAAGCAGATTGCCCTCCAGTTCCCTTGGGTGAGAAGTCAGGCAGCTTTGAATCTCAATTTGAGAGCCTCTCCTCCTGACTTGGTAGTCCCTTAGGCTTCTCACATCACAGGAATGTTCACGTTATTTGCATCTGTACATTTGTATGTCTTTTCCCTTATAGATTTATTTTTTGTTAAACTCAGTTGTGGTTTGTATTTGCTTAAGAATCTGTAAACAGGCTTATTAAGGAAGAAGCTACAGTGCTGAGGGTTATAACCATGACTCTAAATAATGATGTAATGATTAGTTGTCTTTAACAATAAAAAGGCAAGCGAACAAAACTGTGCAAAGTTTTGTTCTGTCAAAATTCACTGTTACTTAAAATGAAAATGTTACTGCCAAAAATCTGTTCTAATGATAAAATTCTAAGTTTCCCAGTTGAAATGGTAATTTACTTTTGTTTATAAGTATCAAAAACATCTGAAGTGTTGCTTCAGATTAAGAATGAGATGATGTCTGGGCTTTTCCCTCCTTTCTCTGCTTTGTTAAGAAAAAAGTCTAGCAAACATTCAAGACCTAGATGGCTTCTACAGGGTTAAATTCTAACCAGGGAAAAAAGGTGAGTTGGGAGGAGTGCAACACTTAATTAAAAGGGACATTACTACTATTTATAGTCCATCTTTGTAGTGGCACAAAATCATATTCTGGAGATCTCAACTTCTCTGTTTTCTCCTGTTCCTCAATATTCCAATTACAACCTTTGTATGCCTCAAAATCTTGTGTATTTCTTGGCTAATTTACAAAGGTACTTGAGGTGTTGTGTTTCACTAAACCAATGAAAGCTTTGGAAAAGCTGTCCAGAAATAGTTTTATGTTCCCATTTTCTGAGAAACTTGGATTGAAATCCAGCTCTTTCTGTCATTAATTGCCATTAAAACTGTGAGACTGGAAGAGATGAAACAGCTTTATATTTAATTCTAGCTTTAGGACTTTTTGTAAAAAAGTTTCCTGGGCTAAAATCTTATTTTGTGTTTTTCTTTCACTTTTGAAAAATACATAAACATATAACATAAAACAGAAATTGCTTTGTAACTATCAGCCCTGTTAAAGATATGGTACCATAATATAGTCCATTGTTAGATTTTTTTGTTCAGTATTATTTACTTTTTTATTTTTGCCATGGACTGTTATTAAGATAATGGATATAATGAGTCATTTCTTTATGCCTACTGAGCACATCTAGTGAGTACTATTTCACCTATCCCTTGGGATTCTTCCTTCATAATCCCAAGTATCAATTATCTGCATATTTGCTGCCTGAGAGCAGTGTCTGAAATTAGTAATTCCTGTGCTTAAATTTCAGTGGCAGTTGTAATATGTGTTTTTAAAAGAAGAGCAAAATTAACTGACAATTTCATAGTTCTTCTCAGCAAGGCTTTTGGAAGCAAATGCAATTACAATACTTTTGGGAGACAGTTCAGACAGAAACTGAGTTGTGCCTTGTTAAAGCACAGCTGTCCTTGTGCCCATTGCAATCTGCTCTGTTCCAGGCTGGAATAAGGAGACCCTGGGAGTGTCCTGTGGGTGCTGTGCTGTGCTGGGCAGTGCAGTGCTGCTGCAGGGCAGTGTGAGCCCCACAGCTCAGGGGAGCTGTGGGAACCCTACAGAGGGTGGTGAGACTGCTGTGTTGCATTTCCAAACATGGAAGGTGCAGCCTGGTCTAGTGGAAGGTCCCTGCCCATGGCAGAGCATTCGAGTCAGAGGATTCTAACCCAAGTCATTCTATTCTCCTGTGTTTCCAAGCTCTGGAGGATGATAATAATGTTGAATTGTTGGAAAGAGACAGCCCTTGGTCTGTGCTGCCTGTGAGCAAAAGGGGAAGGAAAAAGCTGGACTAGGCGGGGGAAATTATTTGAACAAGCTGCAGTATTTACATAATATTAATTCTAAGTATTTTCCTAATATATATTCTAAGTGCTCTAAATAAATGCAGTCAGAGAGGCACTGGAACCAGAGTCTGCACTGATATTGGAATTATCGGGTACACAACATTTGGCTGCAGTTGTCAAAATTCATTGCAAATGATCTCATTATGGTTTCCCATTTTGCAGTTAGCCAAGGTCTTATAAAGTTTCACCCGAAGCAACAGTACTGTTTGACTGCAGAATGCATTGAAGCTGGTAAGCAGCAATTTTATCTTCTCAATTATATCATGATTACAGTATGTTAATGTGATATTTATACCATTTAATTTTTTCCATTATACATTTTACTCAGAGAGCTCAATTAATGAGGGAGAAAGAATGACAACCCCAAACTTTTTAAAAAGTTGCTGTACAAGTTGCTTCAGTTTTGTTTATTTTGTACAATTAAAATTCATGTTTTAATTTGGTCTAATACTAGTCTAACTAGGTTGACTCAAAGTTTCCCATAGGGCTTTTTTTTTTTGTTTGTTTAAGTTTTTTTTTAATAGGAAACAAAATGTTGAGTGACTAGACCTTCTGGTATATTTTGTTGCTTCCTTTCCATTTATCAGAAAACTAGCAAGTGAATTGTTAAGCACAGAGATGCTTTTGTACCAGATCTGGCACACACTTTATATGATTTTGAATTAAAAGAGGGTAGATTCAGACTGCTTATATGGAAGAAAATTTTTATGGTGGGGGTAGTGAAGCACTGGCACAGGTCACTCAGAAAAGTTGTGGATGCCCTATTCTGGGGGTATTCAAGGTCAGGTTGGATGGGACTCTGAGCAACCTGGTCTAGTTGATAGTATCTCTGCTTATTGCAGAAGGTTGGAATAGCTGACCTTTAAGGGTTCCTTCCAACCCAAACTATTCTATGATTTTATGATTAGGTACTGAAAAGCTGCTGAGTCTTGGGCTTGTCAGACTGCTCTCTCTCTTACCACCTCTCTTTCACTGACAATAGTAACTGGTAAGGAAGCAGTCACAAAATGGAGCTGAAAACACAATTATCTTTTCCAATGTATGGTAGATCAGAATTTGATTTGTTTTCTTGTGCAGTATTCAACTAGAGGTAAACATTGCACAGTTACTGACATGCTAATCCAAATCTACTTAATATGTATCACTACTAAATTCCTCAGGCAATTAATTTTATCATGGCAACAATGGAGAGCCTATCTTCAGGTGTCTGCTCCAGCAGCTCGTGTTCATGTAGAGCTAAGTTCAGGCATCATTGCTGTATGGCACTCAAGAAGATTCATTGCAGATATTTTGTCTTTTTTGTTTATTTGTTTGTTTCTCATTAATCATAATTTCTGGACTGTAGCCTTGAGTAATTATTTATGAAAAAGTGTTCCACAAAATCTGTGTCTTTTTTACAGCTGCTGGCATCCTGAGCAAAATAAATCAATCTGTAGATCCATGTGAGAACTTTTATCGATTTGCGTGCGATGGCTGGATATATAATAACCCTATTCCTGAAGATATGTCCAACTATGGTGTTTATCCCTGGCTGCGACACAATGTGGACCTCAAACTAAAGGGTAAATAGATAATTTCTAAAAGTATATGGTTGGCTTGTCACTATAGCTTTGTTAATTGGCTGGGTTTGAGATGACCAAAAATCTCCATAGTTTTTATCACTGGATAGCAGTCAACAGCCTGACTCAGTGTTCTCTTTTAAGTATATTTTTCTTTTTTTTAATTGAAAATCACATTGAGGGATACTGAATTTAACATAAACAGAATTTGGGAGAAAGAATAGGACTGCTGGGAATTCTGGAAATTCTACCAGTCTAGAAGGGAGGGATGAAATTATACTGATTATAGCAAAAGAAAAAGACAAGAAGATTTAGCTCTTACTCCCTTGCAGTAGATGGTTAGACTAGAGTGCAGGAGCTCAGCACTCACATGTCAGAATATCCCAAAACCAATCATCAATCCAGGGCAGCAGGCTGTCTCTAACAGTGATCAGCAGCAGGAAAGACTACAACAAGGCAAAGCCAGAGTGAAATTTTCCAGTAGACTCACCTAGCCCTTGGCAGAGGCAATTCTTACACTTCTGGAGATGGAAGTTATTTGAGTACCGGGTTTCCTTCCCACTGTCATTCAGGCTGCCACTGAAGTACCTGAGCTATCTTCAGTGAAACGAAGCAAGTTGCTTAAGACTGTGTTTCTAGAGGAAAAATAGCCCCAGGGTGGAAATGTGTAGGAAGAAAGGTATTTTAATCTGCATGTGTCTTGTCTTTGGGCTACTCTCTGCAGCATGGCTACCTTGCCAGGGAGCTCTGCAGACCAACTGGGGAGAAAGGGTGATGATTATTGCTAGGTAGGAAAATCTTGCCAGGTTCTTATAGCCTTGGCTAGAAGTGAGTCATTCAAAGAAAGGGAGACATGCAAGATTTAGTATTGTAGATGGTGTGCTTGAGCTTTGCCCACCTTGAGTACATAATTGACATATTCATTGACATAAGAACCTGACTTGAGATCACCACAGAACAGAGGTCAGTTTTAGGATTTAATGCTTAAATATAGGATTTAGTTTTCTTTGGATTTTGTGTAAGCACCAAAGCCCTTCTCCAACTGCTTTCTTCAGTCTTATTGTATTCAATTTTCACATCATTAAGTACTTCAAAAGCTGCATTTGAGCTGAGAATATGAGCTTTGGTTTTCAGCATAGTATATGATCTCAAGATTTCTGTTTAAAGTCTGCTGAAGATGTCACAAGGAAAGGAAAAAGAATATTGCCAGAGCCTGTTTTAAGTTATGTTTTGCATTCTAATTGTTCTGGTGCCAGAATTGTGCTGTATTAGATAACTGCACATCTTCCATGAACCATAGCCACAAAGAGGCCAGTCTTAATTGAATATAGAGCAGCAAGCTGTCACTGTCATCCTTAATTTCCTCTTTTTACAGGTCCTAATCAAGGACATCGTGCTAAGCCAGATTTTTATTTGATTTTCTTTCTGCAGTCCCTCTAGAAGTTGCTAACACATAGCTAGAAAAAAAATGCAAGACAAAGAAACATCCGAGTGGGAAGTATTTGCTTAATGGAAACTCCATATCAGATAAAGGGTGTTTATACAAAATTATTTAATAGGAGGCCTTTGGCACAGACAGGGACAAAGATGTGAAATGTTGGTTGGTGTACAGGAGTGTTTTTAATATAACATTGCCATCTCCTCCTTAACTTTTTACTTCACGAACTTCCCAAAATATATTCTTTGTAATTAAAAAAAAAAGGAAAAAGGAAAGTGTTGGTAGCTGAAATAGCAAGCATAACTTCAGCTTCTAGGTATATTTGTGTTTTCTCTTGAGTTGTTTTAATATATTAGCTCAACACTGAGTTATTAATTTGTGTATGACCACAACCTTGCCAGCAGGAGTTTAAGCAAGAGGAAGAACTCCTGCATAGAGGAACAGTTGTAGGGCTGAATAGACTTTGGAAGAAAATTTTATCTCTCCTTTCTCAGGAAGTCTTAGTAGAACTTTTTACATGTGGTAAATATCCCTGTTTGACATTTGGTAGATTAAAAAAGCCCCAGTCTTTAAAGATCTGGTTATTATGCAAGTTGTATGCTCTGAAATACTTATCATATTAGAGAAAACTATTAATCTTAAAGTGATAACATGGCTTGGCCAGAAAGACACATTTTTTATATTTGATTTTCTTTGATGGTATGATATAGATGGAAACATATATTCAGGCTATATATTAAAAAATTATGTTACTTAAAAGAAACCATTTGGACATCTAATCTGTTTTCTGTTCCCTGGATGTTCCTGAGCCTGCTCCTGTTCCTGAGAATGGGATTTTGGGCAAAGACCTGTTACACATTTTGCACAAGTATACACTTCAATGTACCAGACACTTAATTTTTTTTGTTCAGAGCAATTGCTACAGAAGATCTTCCAGTAGATAATGGGTAGCAAGTGTAACAATTAATTTTGTCTTATCAAAAAAAGGTAGTTGTGGCTGTGCAATGTAGTGTACTGAGCCCTGCATTAGGTGTTAGTGGGTTTGAGAACAAAGCAATTTTTTTTCTGTTTCTTTTGGGTTTGGTGTTTGGGTTTGTTTGTGGTATCTTTGTTTGATGGAGTTTCTTTTTATTTTGTTTGCTTTTTGTTTCTTTTTGTGTATGTGAGTTTTTGGGTTTTGTTTAGTTGGACTTTTTTGTGGGGGGTTTTTTGTGTGTTTTTGTATGTTTTTTGAGACTCACAAGAGCAAATAACTTTGCAGGTGTCAGCTTCAAAAAAGGGTAGAACATTTTTGGAGAAGGTTTTTGGTGCCTTAATAAGGAATTCCAAAGAGAGGAAATGGTAGTAGGTCAATGGAAAATAGCTAAGAACTACTGGGTGGTAGATTTTTTGGTCTGCATATCTCTGGTTGGTTAAAGGATCAGGATTAGAAACATTAATTTTAGGGTTCTTCTAGATCTACAAAATGTAATGTGATACTTAAAATTACTTTTTATTAAGATTTGGGTTTATAATGGGGTAGGAATATATATATAATGCTCCCATGGGTTTCTCTAGCTGTCTTAAGATGCATTCAAGCTAAAATACTATCATCATTTCCCCTTTAATTTCTTTTCCATACGTTGTTTGAGGGTCACTTGGGTTTATTTTTCTGTGCTCAGAGGAATCCACAAACCACATGTGTAACTCACTTTGATCTCCTGGCTATACAAAATGAATTACGTTCTAGCCTGGAGAAAGTAGTGGTAGGCCTTTCCTTGGATGTGACCTTCAGCAGGATTTCAGGCATTGTGGAGGAATGTAAAGAAGGTAATTGTAGAGAGCCAAAAATATCTCAAAAGCAGAGGCTTGTGATTTGGGTTATGACACAAATCTAGGTAAGAGACATGTAATATTTAGGTTAAAATTTCTTATAGAATTGTTCCTTATAGAACTTTCCTGGAGAGGACTGGAGTACAACTATTTCCCCCTAACCATTCGTGGCTGGACCAGATTGTCCCTGACCTGAAGCCAGCCTTTCCTTTTCAGCTACACCCCAGGCATGTTAAAAAGTATCTCACATTGGTTAAGAGCAAATACTCCTAGTGTCCAATAGTCCTTGGATGAGGAAGTCCTTGGAGTCCTTCAAAATGCAAAGAATAATTTCTCTGTGGCCTGTGTTGAACAGACACAATCACAAACTTCAACTGCAACAGCTTCAGCCTTATGTCAGGTCATGACTGCAGTAACTCTATGAGTTACTAAATGTTTTTCCATGCACTATAATATTTTCTGCAAAGCTATTTGTGTTCCTGATGAATTTTTCCATTTTGATTTGATGACTTCCATTAAGGTTTTAGGAGTGTTTTTGTCTTGCCACTGAAAAACAAGTGGCTTTTTGTGAGCAATTCAGAGCTGGAAGTCTGAGACACATAATTCAGTGCTTATTACCTGTGGTGAATGTTGGTGTGAACCTAGAAGCTTCTTTTCCTTTCTCTGAAGCCTGATGTACAATGGTATACAGCTGGCTTATCTTTTTTGTTCTCTGAGTGACCATGCAGGAAGCAATAAATTAAAATAAAACCAACAAAACTCTACAAACATTCCCAAATCTCAGCACTGCAAAGGAGCTGATTTAAATTATGTGAATCATTTGTGAACATGTCTTCCAGACTTTTAAAATTTAATTTATGACTGTGGAAATCAGTTTACAAATTAAGTCTCCATACTGTTTCTGGTCCGTGAGACACCTACTTCAGGCTGATTTGCTGTGCTAGGCTCTGTAGTGAGGCTGTTTTCTGAATGTCAGTCAGTTTAAAATGAGGAATTTCCAATATGGTAAATAGAAAGAAATGGAGGCCTTTTAGGAGGATATGGAGGCCTTTTAGGAGGATATGGTGTGTGGGTTTCTGAAGAACATGAGACAGACAGCAAACAAAATATCTTGGCAGCATAGGCAACTTTTCCCAAGATAATCTGCAAAGATTTCCTTTGGAAAATAAATTCTTTTTTACGTAAAACCAGTAAGTAAAAATATCTCTGGAAATTTATGCTGTTTGACTATAGATCCTTTCAGACTGATCCCAGGCGTTGGTGTTGAGCAGTTGTTGTTGCTGTTGAGTTGTCGCTGTCCTGCACAGAGGACCCTCTGCCACAGGGCTCTGTTAGGGCTGGGTTTTTCCTTCCACCATTCAAATGGGACCTCTGGGATAGTTTGGATGCCTCCCATGAAATCTGTAATGCAGCTGCTGACACTCATTCCTAGGTTTCCATATTAGCTGACTTGTCTCTTGTGATTTGTTTCCTTCAAAGTTATTTGAGCTTTTTGAGATCTATCCCAAGTATGAGGAAGAATACTAGCAGTAATTAAAATAAAAGAGGAAATTTATGTTTTGGCCTCCAATATATTGCTGGGAAGCTGCTCTTGAATAACAAGAAAGCAGAAAAAAGCAATAGCACTTCATGCTCTTTTGCTTGATCTTTTTTGCAATAAATGAATCTCTTTTTAATGGTGCAGATACTTTTTTCCACTGGTCCAGATCTTTCCTATAGTGGCTTACTTATCTGAATGTAAGAAAAAACATAAGTGGCACAAGTCAGGTAAATCCCTCCAGGCAAGAAGTTAGTAGCTTTTTGGCAAAATGAAATACCTAGGTTAAAAGTAGAGAAGCCAGGACTTTTTCCAGGCTTTGTGGCTGCTCAGACTGAAAATTGTGTTTGTACTGGGTGATTTTGGAAAACCATGAGTACAGAGAGGAGACAATTTTGGTTCCTAAATGAGGCTTTAAGGCAGCACAGTAACTGAGCCACAGGATTCCCACAGTGTCTCCCTGGTATGGAGATTAGAATGGCATCCTCCTCTGAGCCCTCAGCTAGAATCAAAGTGGGGCATCCTGTTCCACATGTAGTACATATTTCCCCTAAATGTACAGTGAACCTGGGGTTTGTATGATATATATCATTCATACTTGCAGTTACTGAATTTCAAAATTTTTGATGGCTGTGTTTGGGTGGGTAATTTTACAGAATGAAGATTGATACCATGGAAGGCACAACAATCCATGACATCTGATTCCCTTTCTGGACAAAAAAATTTCCACAAGTACATGTTGAAAGTGTTATTGAAGTAAATGTAACGCTGTCATTTAGTATGGAGCTCCACCTATATTGTAACAATTGGGAAATTTGCAATCTTCTGGTGTAATTGTGGTTTAAAATCTTTTGCCTAACATTATAATGACAGGTGTTATCCCCTAAAGCAAAATACTGGGAGGTCAGAGGGGCAGGGCAGGGAAGAGGGCAATTCTATTCAAAAGAGTAAGATTTATTATTGAAATTAAATTTATAAACTGAGGCTCTCACCTCCTTATAAAATGTTTTTTGGTTTGGTGACAGTTTGTGTACAGTTAAGTTGACTTTTGGAGGAACTCAACATGATGGGCTTATCTTTTGATATACAAACTCAGAGTTTGTATATCAAACAAAATGTTTTTTGTGTACAAAATGCTGAAACTGTAAACAAAGAACATTTCCATTTCGGAAATGTGCTGTGTATTAGGGCACTGAACAGCATTAGGAAGCATTTATGTAAGCACAGCTGTGTGAATGCTATTTCCATGAGAACTTCCATATTGCTAAAATGGATAGTCAAGGAAAGAATTGAGGAATTTCTTTTCAAGGGGCAGGGGGAGCCCTAGAATGTCAGTATATTAGTTGGGTTTATTTGTCTAAATAGGGACTCCTTTCATGAAAATGTTGTTTGGGAATATTTATTTGTTTTATTTGGTTTATGTTCCTTGGGAACTAGAACCTATATGAATTGATTAATTACTTGATTTTCATGAATTCCTGTGGAAATATATATTCATAGTAATTACATCCTCATGAGTGCAAAATTAATTCAAAATGATTTAAATGTTCCGTTGGAATATCAGAATAATTAAAAATGAGGGGCTATTATTTTCAAGAGTCACTGCTCCATCCATGGTGAGATGAATGCTGCCACCAAGAAATTGGCTGATGGACATTAATTGTATCAAATACAAAAGTTAGTTTCCTGAACTGATAACTCGCGTCTTGATCATAATTAAATACCTTTAGAAAACCCCAACCAATCAAAACAAATCAAAACCCCCAAACCAAACCAAAAACCCCACCAACCCCCTCCAAAAAATAAAACAATGAAAAATAAGCAAATAAACCAAATTCTCCCCCACCAACCAACAATTAACCGATCCTTTCCCCTCAGCTCACAAAACAAGGGGAGGAGGGGAAGACAGTTCATCAAAGCAAGGCAGATGAAGGCATAAGCTCCACAAGGACCATTCTGAGGGATGAACTCATGGAGCTGCAGAATACACTGGCAGTTTTGTTAAATGAAAAAAAAAAAACCAAACCCAAACTAGTTACTCATTTGAAAATATGGAAACTTTTAAATTTAATATCTAAGGCATATTTGAGGCTATGTAAGTAAAAAAAAGGCCTTCCAAAAATGACTAACAGCCCCATGCATTGACATCCTGGGTGATTCTGAAGAAGTGGCACTATACAATACAGCAGGTGTAGGGGAATCTGAGAGGAGCCCAGTGCTCTGCATTATTTCGTATTCCTGCATGAACAAGGGGTGTGCTATTATGAAATTTGCTTTGAGGGATTATTTCAAGCACTTATGTACTCTATTAAGATGATTCTTGTGATCTAATTATTAGTAATGGGGAACTGAGAGAAAAAAGGTAAGAAAGTAGTAGAAGGCTGGTTAGGAAGGGAATGCAAAAGGCATGAAAATGGAAATAAAGTATGCTTGGGAAAAATTTAAAAACTGCATTCGAAGCACCAGAAAGGTATATTGATTTGCTATTTTATTTTACTTGAGACACTCAAAGCAAAAAGCTTTAATTAGGCAAGGATATTTTAAGCATATGTAGACAGAGTTTTTGTAAGCCTTTGATGCTAGTTTGTTCTCCCCTATATATATATATGTGTGTGTGTATATATATATATATATATCAAACAGTAGAGAAATCTGGACTACAAATCATCAGAAACTCAAAATAGGTATTTATAAAACGCAATGAAATGTATTTTGTACTACATTAGGCTTGGGCTGATTCCCTTCCTGTGTTCTGAAACTGAGAAGGGTTTACAGCCACCAACACACAAAGAAAGGAAGAAGAGCCTCACTGTCAGTAACAGTTTAGCAATTATTTAATTTATTTGTGATGGTGAGAAAATTTTTCATTGCTTTTTTTATTTGTTTATTTGCGAGGGAGTTAAAAATTTTATCTTTAGACTGTGTGTTTTCTTATTTCAGACATTTGGAAACAAATTTTTATTTGAAAACTAATAATTTGCAGTTCACTTCTAATAAAGTGTCTGGTGGGAAAGAGGACTCCAGACTGCACATGTCAGATTGTGCATTAGATACCTGAACTAGCAAGAAGCACTGCAGAGCAATTTAGCAGAACTGGTAGTTTACAAAAAAGAAATAAATTTCAGTTAGCTCATATTTTATGAAAACCTTAGAAACCAGATATTGCTATCAATTTCAACTAGAGGAAAGAAGTGGTTTTGCACACTTAAGTTGCCTATCAGGAGACATTCTTAGCAGGGCATAAAAGGGAATTTAATGAGGTCTTGAAATTATGTATTTGAGGCTGGGTTGCACTGGTATCAGATGAGAACTGTAAGCAGACATCTGCACATCCACTGAGATTTGTCTCTGTGGTATTTTCCAGGCAGGCGAGATCTTGCTTTGCTCTTCTTCCAAGGCTTTCCAGATGCAAAATAATTCTGAAATGGAAGCAGTGCAGGTGCATTCGTGTGGGAGTTTGACCTGTGCTGTTAACCTGCTAAGAGGGATAAAGTTGTACTGAAACATTAAATGTTGTATCCTACAGCAGATGTCCATGTCTTTTTCAGAAGAGTGCTCTGACGGAACAGATTTAACTCTAAGAATAATCTTGGCTTGAAGATACTTATCCTGTTCCCAAGAAATATGTTCAGCTTGAAATATCAATCAAGTCTGTCACTTCCTTTTAGGACATACATATATACATATATATATATGTGTGTATGTCTATGTGTGTGTATGTATGTATATAATGTTCCTCACTTTCCCCTCTGCACCCCATTCCAGCTATAAGAGTCCCTTTTCCAAACTGATGAGAATAAAAATATATGTATAGGATTTTTTTCTTTAACTATTTTGCAATCTGGAATGTTGCAGTCTAAGTTCTTACTTTCATGTATCAAGACAGGAATGTTACCATTCGAATGATCTCAGTAATCTTGTGTATAATTTTTTATACTGTGGCCAGTGCTTTTATTTTGGGGCAGAACATTGTAGCCCTTGTAGGCACAATGAAACTTACCGCTGCCAGCTCTCCTTCACTTTGGCCTCTGAAAAGGAGGAATTGGAAACCAGATACTCTAAATGAATGTCAGCTGGTCTCAAACCATTCTGAAATGATCACTCTTGGAACATGTAAGCTCATGTTGCTTCAGACTGTACATTTGTCTAGCTGTGATGTCTGTAGCAGCAGTATGGTTTTAAAGTTTTTTGTGTGCCCTTTGGCATCCTGGAAAATCTTTGCTCTGTCAACCATACTGACCTTGACTTCTGAAATCCAGTGTGCTGAGAGTTTGAAGAGAGGGCGATGCCTTCCTGCTACAGTTGGAGTGCTAAACAATCCCAGTGGCACAAGTGCAGTTGGATACTTGGGTTTTAGAGGTTACTTTTCAGACACTCTTTTGCCAAACTTCTTATTCATGAAGAATATATGAGAATTCAGGGTTAGACATTTTTGAGGAGGACTGGATTAATCGTCATTATTGTATAGTCCAGGGACCTCAGGGAATGACATTCTGCACACACGTGTTGTGTTTGGTTTGATTGCTAAACTCCAGCTGAGGTTTGAGAAGGATTTTCTCTACATTTAAAAGATAATTCCTCACAGAACATCCTGAAAAGAACCTGCTGATGGCATCAGAGAATCATCTGCAATTTTCCAAAAGAAAACTTTGGTTTTGTATTTCACAGAAGTAGCATATATTAGTGATAACTTAGGGAGAAAACAAAGGTTGTCACCAATAGCTGAAGATGGGAACAGTTCTTTTAATTATTCTTCTGATCATTTAAAAAATTCTGTTCTTATAGCTGTAGAGCACAGTGAGGGGAGGATGACTAGCAGAGTCCTTATTGCTCAAGAATTGAAAGAGAAATTCTCTGTTGTTGGGTATTTGCAAATAAACCTGCTGAATGTGTAGGCCCTTGGGCTGCTTTCTGAGTCTGATCCCAAACAGAATGCATTACAAGCTGCTTTCAGTTTAGTACTGAACATCATCTGGGCAATTCCAAGAAACTCCTACTGTCTCTGAAATTAAAGGGGCTGAGAGACATTCATTGTCTCCAAAGGGTCAAGCTCTTTGAGTGTGTAGATCAAGTTCAGCAAGCTTTATGCTCATGAAGGAACCCTATTCCAATTTCTAGGACTCTGACATAGGTTAGATAAGGAGCTATCTGTGGCTCACTTTCTTTATCTGCAGCAATGGATAATGGCTGTGTCTTCTTGGTCTGTCGTGTCTAAGAGTGCTTTGAGGTCTGTATCCTACATGTATAGGGTGCAATTACAGGAGCAACCACTAGATGATTTCCTGTTTTTTTTGTGTGTCACAGACAATTACATTAGCCGTGTTATGAAGCTCAGTAGCTTGCAATGGGATAAAACATGAATGACTTTGGGGTAAAGTCTCTCTCCCAAAATAGCATGAAGTCTTGAAAATATTAAGGGGTAGAGAAGCCACTATCTTCTCTGGTTGCTGGTTCCAGTGGTTAATCACTGTCACTGCTGAATTTGTCTTCATTGTTCAGTAGTTGGCTTTTTTGTGCCTTTTTTCAAAAGACTAAAGACCTCTCTGGCAGCAAGCATTTTCTAAAGGTATTTTGATATTGTAATTCTATCACTCTTTCACAACTCTTGTGAGAAAAATCATGTTCCCTCATTGCATGATTTTTTTTGTCCCTCCCTTCTATTTCCCAAGCCACACCGTCCAAAGAAAAGATCCAATTGTTTTGATATTTTTCTGCCCTCTATCCAACTGTCCAACATTGTTTTTACAATTCAGACAGCTGAAGGGCAGGCTGTGTTCCAGTCTGTCTCACCAGCCTGTGTACACACTAAGATCATCTCCCCACTTTGATACTTTTCTGGTTTTGCAGTCCAAGACTCTTCTCTGTTCTAGCACTGCTCTGGGAGTTCATGCTGAATTATTTGTCTGCTTCTAGCTTTTCACTCCTCCAGGGTTACAAATTTCCAGGAAATGGGATGTCCCTTGGGGTTCTTGTATAATTTTTGTTTTGTTTACAGTCCAAGCGTATTCCCTGGGGGATGTTTGCACATGGAGTTGTTTTCCTTCAAGATACAAAGAATTATAATATATTTCAGATCATTGTCAGATATCACTGTGCAAACACTTGAGCTTGCATTTTCCACAAAGAGAAAATGTTTCTAAAAGAATAGAGACAAAAACTAATGTGAAAAATGCTACTGTCTGTACTAACACAATGATTTCTCTATCTCTAGGTTTGTAAAGTGCAGAAAAAACTTTTATTTTTCTCACTAGAATAGGCAATAAGCGACATGAATAGCATACTATTTCTCAGGATTTGAACACAACTATATATATATATATATATAAAACTTCTGATAGGGTACAGTATATATACAATTTGATCAGTACACTGATAAATTGAATCAATATTTCTAATTTGAATAAATGTTGTGCATGTTTCTTTTCTCTGCAAATCTGGATTTACAGTCCTTTTTCATGCAGTCCAAGTCAGAAGAAGGAAAGGTACGGGATTTCTTGGTGCCATAAATAAAATATGGTGGTTGAAAACCAAAGTGAAGCTGTGCAAGACAGTGGGCTGGAAAATCAACAGGGGCTGGGAATGGAAAGTAAGATTAAAGGTAACACTTAGCCACAAGACTATCCTTAGGAGCTTTAGAATAGTAAGCAATTAAATAAACACACATGCAAAGCTTACTTTGTAATGTGCCTTGCTCTCACTTTTAACAGCAGATGATTGCTATTTACTCAAGGGTAGTGAACCACAGGAAGCTGGCCTTTTTTAGCCCTCCTGCCCTGAAAAAGAACTATGCGGAGGCAACTCAGTATAAACTCTCTTCCTTCCCTTCCCAGCTCCCCACCCCCAGCTGTGCCTTTTTTTCTTTGACTGTATATCTGAGCATCTCCAGTTCAGACAAGTGAAGATCGCTCCCAGCTATGGAGTGTTTTTTTTGTTGGTGGTGCTGAGTCTTTGTGTTTTATATGTGAATGCAGTGATGCAAACCTGCCTGACCTGGGGTGACAGAAGTTCAAGAACCTTGGCTGCAATAGGAACTTCTGCACCCTCAGCTCCTTGGTACAAGAAAGTGAATGATGAAGCCATCTGCAACCTCAGGAAGTTTAGGATATTGTAAACACCTTTAGCCTGTTTCTGACTGTGCAAGTGGTAGCTGCTTAATGAGATATGTTATTACCGCACTGTGGAGTGCAATTGCCAATAGGTGTTGACACTTGCAATAACTAAGTTTTATGTGAAAGGAAACATTAATCTTGCATTTGGGCATCATGTGCATATGGAAACATGAACAATGAGTGCTGAAGTCAGTAATAGAGGCCAAGATCTTTTTTTTATCCCAAGGAGAATGACTTTGGAAATAATTTGAAAGTGAAAGATGTAACTGAAAAAGAACTGTTTTGCTAAAATAGCCATTGAAACATATACTTGATATTTGGCTAAGGAAATGGGATCCAAACTGTATATTCAGCTGGCATAAGCTATGCTGGTTCACTTTGTTTGTCCTGGTGATTTTTAGTTATGATATTCTGCTTTGCAGGCAGGCTAGTGGTATAAGTCGATAGCAGCAAAAAAATATTAAATTTTGGCTGATGTTAATAACAATTCCATGCTTTTTCAGATGCCTGGAAATCAGCTTATATTGTGGTTTGTTTTTAACCTCTGCATCCAGATTATACAATCTAGAGCTGTATCATTCAATTGAGAGCTGACAAATGAGCTGTTATTTTAAGGGTGTCTTTTCAATATTGTTGGAGTGATGTGTATTTTCCCTAATCTGATCAAAACTATTTATTCCTAACAATTCTTTAGAGGTAAGATTTTGGTGTCCTAAAATGGAAGACTGCTTTAAGGAATTAGAACTTTTAGTTTGAAACAAGAAAACAGAAAGCAGGCAAGCAAGACAGCTCCAAGAACAAGCTCAATGTCCTTCTCAGTGCTGAGTCTTTTTAGTCAAAATGTTGGTAGCCCTGATCTGCCTAACTAGCTCACAGTTTAAGGAAACTGTACTTAAAGAAAGCCTATCAGACTGAACTTCTCAGTGGATTTGTATGAATACACACAATTCCTTAGTGAAGTGTGAGAGCTGGACCTTGGAAAGACTAAGACTAATCTTTGGTGGTTTTTCTCTTCCTATCCCTTGAAAGACAACATAGGTTTTGCTTACATTTTGGCATCAAAACAGAAAATATCTGAAGCTATTATAGTTTTTCAAAGTGGAAAGCCAATTCTCCCAGACAGCTATAGTTCAGGTGAATTTTTCAGAGGGTCTGATTTGTTCTGTGTGTGTCACTGGCTGGCATTTCCCTTACTGTATTTGAGAGCCTGAAATCCATGTCATGTGTCAGGAGGTGAAGCACTGCTCAGGGAGTGTGGGATGGCCCTGGGGCAGGTTTGTTCAGCTTGCCGAGTCCTAGGAGAGCAGAGACTGAACTGCTGCCCTCCCAAAGGCTGCCCTGTAGAGAGCAGCATGCGTGGGACCCACACAAACAGATATGCTCTGTATGGAGTGGGTTTGTCAGAGCCTGCAGCTGTGGCCAGGCTACTCACAGGACCCAAAATGCCTAATTTAAAGAGAGCTTGATGATACATTGCTTTCAATCACAGTAGTGACTTTCTTTCCATGAATAAGAAGCTGTAGTCAGACTAATTGATTACATATATCTTTGATCAGGATGTGCTTTTTGCTTTTTCTTGCTATTCTTGCCTTTTGTTGCTATTCATCTTTATGAATTTAAATACTCAAGGACATGTAAAATCCATATGTATTTGTGGGCTAAATAGGAAGAAAATTTCTAAATCTTGTATTTGGGTTTTATTCTAGCTAAAGTAGGAATCACATGGATGTGAGCAGCGCACCAGGTTTGAACTTCTAAATCTTTCTGAAAACTTGAGGTTAAGGCTGGGAAATCTCCATAGCCTAAAGACCATCCATGGATCACATCCCCTATTTCAGTGTCCACAGGATTCAAGCATCTTATTAAGTCTTTCATGTTTGATCACTGGATTTTATGTTATCAGAACCAAGAATTGTCTTCATAAAAGAATTCTGAGCGAGTTGGCAACATCTACCCCACCTCATTCTTTGCAGTAGTGTAATGGGGTAGATGTCACATTAATGAGATGGTTTTCTGATTTTAACACAATTTGATGCACTTGAATCTCTAGAGCTGATTTTATTGCCTTTTGTCTGTTTCACTCTTAAGCTTTAGCCATTGGATTGTATTACCTTCAAAATTTCATGGTTGTACAGCTCACTGGCAAAGACAGAAATTATTGTAATGGCTTTCATGGGTGGGTAGCTTCCCATCCTTAGTTTTATGGAGGATTCATTTATCATTTCTTTTAAAATGACATTTAAAAAATCTGAACGTGTCTGATAATGCTGCTAAGAATTGTGCACACTGAACATATATATTGATGGTTGGCATTATACTGCATTTAACAAATTGAGAAATATTTAAGGATTTGAAACGAAAGCTATCGTCTCCGGCAGTGTTTTTGAGATCTGCATTATAGTCCCCTGAGTGCCCACATGAGCTCAGGTGGGGAATATCTAAGCCATGCAGCATGGCTGTCTCCTCAGGGTGCTATGGAAATTTTGGGAAATAAGCGCCTTAAAATCCCACCTTAAGCAGTGAGCTCCTAATACTGGTATTAGCTGTGCAAACCCAGGCTGTTCTCAGCTGTAGAGCCAAGCAGTCACACCCATCTCTTGCCTCCCAGGAGAAGAGGCATTGTGGGGTGAACTCTGGCAAGCTGCTGGAAAGAGCAGGGCTGGAGAATGAGCAGCTGCCAATGTTTGCAAGAGTGTACTGCTTTTGGATGGCAGTACCACCACCTCTTCAGTACTCTGCATGTCCCCAGCCAGCCCTGGCAGAGGAATAACATTGCATTGACCCCAGATGTGTATGAGAGCTGTTTGGTTTTGCCATGGCTGGTGTTAGGGAGTCTCAGTAGTTCTCTGCATTCATAGACCTTTGGGACTCTTGTGCTGCACTTTGTCCCCCTTTTGTGTGGGACATGCTTCTCAGCACACTTGCACTGTGCTGCCTCTGCTCATTTGAAACCCAGAGCCCTGGGTGGTGCTTTGGTGTAGGGAAGAGAGTTTTGAATTTTTCAAGGCTTTTTAGCTCTGGCTGAGCACACAACAGGAAGGACTTGATACCAGCAAAGCCACTCCTTCCAGCGGTCCTGGTAAGGCTGTGAGGGACCTGCTTGGGTCTTGCAAAATCAGACAGGGTCTAACAGTTTGCTAGCCCTGTTCCTGTTCTGTGCTCAAGAGTTACCTGCTACTCTTGGCTGTGGAAATGTTTGTGCTGTGCAGCACCTGAGCTGACAGTTATCTCTCTTAAGCTCAGCTGCCTCTGCATTTAGCCACAGTACTTTGTATCTGCAGCTGCATCATGGCTGATTTACAGCTTGCTTGATCCTGTAACCTTCTCCATTAGGCCCTGATTTCATAATGTACCAACAACAGAAGCTGAGCCACTTGAAAAAAATTTCAACTCCCTGCTCTGTGTGTTGGTTCCCACCCTCACACCACAACTGCCTGTCACCTCAGTTTGCTGAGAGTAGATGGTTGTGAGGATGAGTAACAAGCTGCATCTGTCATTTGGCTTTATATCAGTTCTCTTTAAAATAAATAAATAAAAAATCCTTCTCTGTTGGAGATTGAAAAAGGTGCAATTATGTCTGTGCTACTGCTTAAGAAAGTACACCTCTAATTAAATAAATGTTATGATTAAACCAAATACTGAAACAGGTGAACAGTGTCTGTTTTCCAAAGTATTGAAAAAAATATTTGTTTTTTCAGCATTGCTTGAGAAACCCATCAGCAAAAGACGAGACAGTGAAGCTGTACAGAAGGCCAAGATCCTTTATGCATCCTGCATGAATGAGAGTAAGTGGATTGACTTGAGGAGGGTATAGATGCGTTCCCTACATTTATAAAGGCAGGCTTTTTATCTCTCTGCAGAGCTCTGTAAAGCTCCGTGCAGATGCATGGATTTTGCTGATATAGATTCAACTGGATGAAGAGTGTCTTTTACACATCTGAAGCTGACTATTGAGACTGAGGTACACCCAGGCACAAGAAGTCAGTTTTAGAGAAATCTCTGCTTGTCAGAGCTGTGAAGAGACTTGTCTGTGCAAAAGGATGTTAAACTACACCCCAGGGCTGTGGGGTTAGTGCCTGGGGCTAGTAAATCAGAGGAACCCTCTGATGGAATTCTCATACTGATATTTTCAAGAGCCTGTTGCTCATCACCTTCCACGTTTCTCTAAATCTGTTTAATCAAAACATTACCACAGGGCTAGGTATAGACAGCCCTGGACTCTAGCTTTGGTATGTGCATGTCAAGCAAGTCAGCCACGTTTGCAGAGTGCTTTTTCTCATCTTGTAAATGCTGCTATAAGGTAATGTGCACTAATTTGGGACACTACTCTTAGGTAGCTGCACAGGTGAAAGAAGGCTTGGAAGTCCCCTTTGTCCTTCTGACTCTTTCAGGATTTATTTGCTGCACAGTTTTCTTCCAGCATGGCCCATCTAACTACCAGCAAATAAGACAGCCTGCTCTACAGCCTTGGTGCTCAGATGCTGCCTCTCTAGCTTTGATTATGAGCAATAACCCCTCTCCCCAAAAGCAGTGAAGTTTTTATGCTAGTTAATTCCTAAGCAAGGAGTGTTTTTTTTAAAAGTTACCTAATTGCAACCTTTGCCTTTTTTGAAAGGCACTGACTTGCCTCTCTTATTCTTGATACAGATAAACAGGGTTTGACTTTTATGCTGCTCACAGGCAGAGCAGAGACTTTGAATTTCAGCTATTGTGATTACCTTGCCTGGAAATCAATCGATGCCAATAAATCTTTGTCTTGTGTGGCTGCTGCTGGGCTTGAATTGTCTGGAATGTAATTGTTGTCACACTTTGACATTTCAGATAAAATTGAAAAAGCTGATGTGAAACCCCTGTTAAGTATACTGAAGCATTCACCTTTCCGCTGGCCTGTGCTGGAATCCAATATTGGACCTGAAGGACTGTGGTCAGAAAGGAGGTTCAGCTTAGTGCAAGCCTTGGCAACTCTTCGTGGCCAATACAGCAGCTCTGTCTTTATCCGTTTGTATGTGGCTGCTGATGACAAAATCTCCAATCGCTACATCCTGAAGGTACAATACAGCATTTCTAAGAGGTTACTTTGCATGGTATTTTATGGGGTTTTTAAAAATTTTTTAAAAGCACCTTTACTTACGAAATGTTTACATTTGATTGCTGTTGTTATTACCTTCTGTCTGACAGATGTATGTAGGTGCCGGTTTATGGGAATGTAAGAAGCTGCTAGCAACCACATGCTATTGAAAAGTATTTCTGTACAAGTTTTCTTCTTTCAAAAGGAAAAAAACCCATAAAAATATCCCAGTAGACCAATAGCCAGGGTCTATGTGCATGAGAATAAGAAGTCAATATCTAATTCTGTGTGCTGCTTATGGCTCATTGGTTGCATGAAGAATGCTTTTTGTCTGTTAGGATGAAAAATGGTCCATCAGTAGCAGATATTTTGAACTTGAGCTGTTTTTCTTGAGATAGAAACACTTAATCTGGTGCTTATACAGCACCTTAAAGCACAGATTTATCCCAAGTGCTTTTAAACATGAAATAAGAGAAAAATGTACCTTTTTTCCTGTAATGCTTTTGGTTTTAGACCAAAACACTACCAATTTGTTAACAGTGCATGGCATTACAAAACAGTCTAGTAAGAAAAAGACTCAAGAAATTTTGCCTCCCTGTAGTCTGACAAAACTCCAGATCAAATTGTATAGCTGTGGCAAGACTGAGTGCCTGGGCCAAGTGCATTGTTGTTTAAGAACTTCAGATGAGTAGCCAGAGCAGACCCTCCCTCCATGGCTACAAGAAAATAGTTCATGAAGGCAAGAGAGAAGAAACAAAAAAGAAAGCTGTGATGACATTCATCACAGCAAAATCAGATCTATGATATGGATTCAGCTGTAGGAGTGTAGCCAAGAATGCATTGTATTTAGGGACTGTGGTGGTACTGAAGTAGATGTCAGTTCTAAGTCAGCTCTTCCATATGTCTTTTGCCTGAGGCATTTAACTGGCATAAAATTAACTTTTCCTCATCTCTGGGACATTTTCCTGGATAGTCAACAGCAGATTAACAGTTTGTTGTATTAAAGATGTCATGCTGCTATGATGCTGTTGGGATCCTGTCAGATTTTCTTTAACTGGAGACCCACTTAGAAGAACTGAAGCAGTAGAATCAAGGAGATGTTTGTTGGGTATTTCCTGTCATAATATTTCAGTTCAAGTCACCTGCCAGCAAATGGCTGGGCAGGGACACCCTCACTGCTGGTCTCTTGGAAATGATTTACAACCAGCAGTATCTTCACTTGCTATGCTTAGGGGCACCTAGAAATTAAATATCTAAATAACTGAAGCACTGCATGCTTGAATAACATATTATTCTTTAGAGAATTCTGATGTTAATTTGATTAGGACCTTGATCTGCTGAATGCATCAGCCAGTGCTCTACTTTGTCCATGTTTTACCAAATTCCCTAGGGTGTAGATATACCACAGAGTATTTCAATCTGCTTGTGAAAATGGCTTTATTACAAAATTCCTTTTGTTCAGCATTGCAAAATCAGCAATGGGTCATAAAAGAAGTGGAAACTCAAATAAAACTTTGTTCAGCATCCAAAATTATATCTCCTTTTTTTTTTTCCCCATGAGTGCTGAAGCAGTTGGTTAACTTTTTTTGTTTATTTCTTATATTTGTGTTCTCTTGGTTTAATGTGCTGTCAAATCTAATTCTTAAGACCAGGGAATTTGAATGAGCATTTAATGTAGCAGTCACATAATTGAAATTCCACAAATAATCTGAAGTTAACTATTGCAAAGACACATGTAGAAAAAGCATAAGAATATAGTCTTTTTGCATCACTGTGCTGAGAAAAGAAAATGATGCTGTTTTGCAAGGAATGATAGTTGCTCTGAGCATCACAATTACCCCTTTTTGAGGATGGTTTGTTTTTTTGTTTATGTATATTTCAAAGGTTGTGAATATCAACTACTAGAGGAAAAGATTACATGTATTTATTCACTTTAAATTCTAAGTTTTATTTACTTGTTACACATAGAAAAGTAAAATATAAATCACTTAACCTAAAGTATTTAGATTAAAAAAGACTTATATGAATTGCATGAACAAATGCAATCTATCATCACTCTTTTTAAAAACAATTGCAACATCAAACCAAAAATATTTAGAACATTAAAGCAGTTGTTTCTGTTCCAATCAGTTTCTTATTCAGAGTTTGGAAGCTGGTTGATTTAAGTTTTCAGCTTTGGCTTCTATACCCTAGCCTAACTTGATCACATTGAAAAGTTCTGGGAAATCTCAGATCATTATGAAATGTATGCTGTGTAGTGAGTTTTTCCTGGTCAGGAATTTGAAACAGTATGCAAATACTCCCATGTAGATGTTTCACTCAAAGCATTAAATACAGATCTCACACTGTCAGGCGTAATTCCAATATTGAGGTCAATATAGACCAGAAAATCTGATTCATGTTCAGATGGAAAAGATAAGTGAAGGTCAAAGACCCATCTGGACTACCAGATACCACTAGCTGAAGTACTGGGGACATAATGATATCCTGTGCATGCAGTCCTGGCTGGAAACTTCTGTTTCAGTTCATCTGTTCAAAAGACTCAGTACCGCATCCAGTGCTGGTCTAGAGTGAAGCTCAAAAGTGTAACTTCAGTTTCAGCCCAGAAAACCTAATGATGCCTCCCAGACAGACAGCAGCTCACATCCTCCATCACCTCAGGGGCATTTGGTGCATAAACTAGACTGATGTGGTCCCAAACTGACTCTTGTACCCCTGAAATAGGATGGAATAGGCATAGGATGGATTCATGGTCATCAGCACCGGTGGTTTGATCCTGTAGACCCAGTCCTTTTGCAACTCCTACTCCTCCTACTCACTGATATACCTGTTTGAAACACCCAAAGCACACCTGTGATTCTATTCTTTAGATGGCTTAGCTATTGCAGGGGTCATCTGAGACTCCCCAGGTCACAGTAGTGTGATTTAACTAATACCTGTTAGCACAGCATAGCATTTTCCTCTTGTTTTGAAATCCTGTCGAACTCAGACTGGTGCTATGTTAGATATTTGCACACAACTACTGTATTTGCCAGAAAAATATAAACCCTTCCAAAGTTGCTTATCAATTTGTCTTTGAATCTGATGACATTAGCTCTTAAATGTTACCTTGTGTTATTTTGAACAGCTCGATCAAGCAAGCCTCTCTCTGGCATCTCGAGAGGATTACCTAGAAAACACCACAGAAGCCAAATCTGTAAGTATTGTCAGCTGCAAAATAGATCCAACACTTTTCCCCTCATCTTTTTTCATTGTTGGTTTTGGGGTTTTTTTGAGCTCCTAACTGAGAAAGGGTTGTGCTTTGCATTTTGCAGGGTATCTAGCAGAAAACACCACTTCTATCAAACCACTCCACTCTTCCTAAATGAAGTTTCCTAAATGAAGCTTGCATTTGTTTACAATACTTCTGTCCCATGATGGTTACTGTATTAGTTGGCCTGAAATACTGGTGTACATTTTTGCACATTGTCTAATCCATTTGTAAGAGCTGAAAGTTGTCAGTGTAATCCAGAACTGTCTTTTGCATTCCATGAGATATGTACTCCCTGAACCACAGCAGTTACTTCTGTCATGCACGATATTTTTGCAGTGTTATTTCTCCTTTTTAACTTGCTTGGCATTCAAGGTAAGGAAAGCACAACCTTGGTTTCTAAGCCATGAAAATATTATACTCCTTTCTATAGCTGGGAATTTCTGGTCTACTGCTACAACTCTGCTCAAGAGCAAATCCTGTTGTGATTTCAGTCTTTCTCTTTCTTTCAGTACCGAGAAGCCTTTTTGCAGTTCATGGTTGATACAGCAGTGCTTCTGGGTGCAAACGCCTCCCGAGCTGAATCTGATATGAAATCAGTTCTAAAACTGGAAGTTAAAATAGCAGAGGTTAGTAATCTAATATAATCCTTTCTCGAGATGAAAATCCATTATATCAACAGCATCAGTAGCAGGGATTTTAGAAGCAAAGGAGCAGATCCTGATGAAGAAAGGATGAATAGTATTTCTCCTTTAGTTAATTGCTAAACTTAGGTTTTATTCTCAGGGGGAAAACCTTAGCTGAATACCCTTGGTGGTTTGAATTGTAATGTCTGCCAGACAGAGACAAGCCTGGGAGTGGCATGGCAATGTTTAAGGGATGGTGTGTTAGTGAGGGCCTTTGGTCTGCCAGCTCAGTGAAGGTGGGGGATGGAGATCCATATGGCAACAGAGATACAGGGGCTGTTGATCTGTTCAACACTGTGGAAGTGCCTGAGGATGGTCCAATAGGAATTAGGGTTTCTCCTTCCAAAAAGGATGAGATCAATATCCCAGCTGAAGTGCATCTACACCAATTCACTGGCACCTACTGGGCAGCTGGAAGAATATGACACAATTCAAGGCCTTACATGTCTTTTCCAACCTACATGAGTCTATAATTTTGAACCTGTGTAGAATCTGAGCTCCTGTTGTGCACGTGTGTTGAGAATCTATTACTCTGTTGTTTAAGAAGCAAACTGGGCTGATTCTCTGTGGAACAGTCTAAAAGCAGTACATGACTGAGGTGAGATACTGGATCTTGGTGGTGAGAGAGTGGTGTTTACAGCACTTCCACCCTTAGCTTCTGAAGTGTTTTCATGGGGTAGTCTGGGAAAGTGGTGAAAAACTCATAACTTTTAATTTAGGAGATCAACTGAATTTAGTAGAGCTAAGCATATTTAAATCTGGTACTTGGTTCTGATATTTACTTGGAGACATTTTTGCTCCCTTGTGGGTTTAATTTGTGCCATAGGATTATTGCAGGTTGAAGAAGAGTTTTTGCTTCCCTGTATCTCTGTTTCAGTGCGGCTACTACAGGAATCCCACTCATGGGAGTGGCAAGTTCATTATCATTTCAACCTCCACTAAAACTAGAGAAAAGGGTTGCCCTCAGTGTTGGGAAACCACCAAAAGTAAGGGTACAGACTTGATGCTGGTTTGCAGAACTGCCAGCTGAGCTGATTATTCCTTCATATTGACAAGGAAAGAAGCTATCCCTGTGAAATGCTGGTCTCCTGTTAGCAGAGAAGCCTGTTGCATGGGACAAGTGATGTAGTAGATATCTTTTATTTAGATTCTGCTGTTGCAGTCTACAGGATGCTTCTAAAGGTGTGTTTAAGTACAGAGGGCCATCCACAATACTAGCCAGTCAGTATTTTCATCTCTCTGCTGAAAGGGATGATAATTTGTCAAATGTCTAAGCCAAGCCCAATATTCATTTTCAGTTACTTAGCATGGATAGGCTAATGCACAAATACTTCCTTGTGACCCAGGACACTTGAAAAGCAGTAAATATTTTTTTTTGGTTTATCAGTGATGGCATAAGAAGATATATCCTTAGCTCTGGTAGCTCTAATGTTGCTTAAGAAGTGTTTTACAGAGCAATAATCCACAAAGTATGTAACTGAAGCTGCCATGTAAGATGGCATGGATCATGTAATAGCCCTCACCATCAGTAATGCACATTGTTATGCCACAAGCCATGCTTGCTTACAGGTTTTGTTTTAAGAATAATTCTCCTAATATCTGTCCAGATATTAGGCATGAGTCAATGGACATGGATTGTTGCATAAACCCTAATAAACATAATGATTATATAAACATTTTACTGTGATGGAGGTAATCCTGTTTGTCACTGAAGGTTTTACTGTATCCTGTGTTCCTCTGCATTTTTTTCAAGTAAACATATATAATGGAGAATTTCTATGCTCAGGAAGAGGCAGCAAGGATACTTTGGATATAGGAAGGAGTGGCATGCTTTGAGAGAGCTTGTTGTGTACAAGAAAGACTTGTAATAAATTTGAATCACTGGAGCAAGAGAGAAAGTTTTGAGAGGAAGTGAGTAATTGGCTTCAAGAAGTGTTTTAAGATTTTTCAGATAAACTAAATTTGCAGAAAAGGAAAAGAAAGTAATTTTTTTCTCTATGGTTTGAGCAATACTAAAACCATAAACACTTATTGGAAAATTTTGGCTAGAGAAGTGCCAGCTATCTGGTTAGTCTGGCACCCATCTCTGTCCTTTAGACTGCCCAGCATACAGCCCATTGTATAGGATTTACCTTACAGCAGGGCTGTATTGCCATTGGGAATTGCCATTGGGAATTTTTGTTTCTCTTGAGCACTGAGAAAATTTTGAGCTATATCTTATACTTTGTTTGTTTTACTATTATGAACCACAGGGCCATCTTGGAGTCTCCATGTCCTTCTTGTCAGTTATAATAGGACTTGCTTCATATTTAGGATTTCTTTTGCTGTATCCTTGGATGCCACAGAGGAACTTGAGATCTGGATCCTCTGGTCACCCAGATGAGAGGCCTGGTTGTGGAAGGCTTTATTTATGTCTGGCCTACATACTCAGATTTCCTGCTATGGAAATTGGGATGATGGGGTGAAATGAGGAGAAACTTGTATGCGTCTGACTCTTCCCCCAGGTGGAATAAAGCCCTAGCAAGAACACATTCAAATCCAAGACATGAGATGCACTTCCAGTTATGAAGATGCACCTATTTCAGATTTGACCTATTAAATCTGAAGTTGGCTTCTACTTGATAAGAAGGAATGAATAAGTATTAGTGGTACAGGTTTATCTCTTATGTATTAACATGTCTTTCCTTAGCTAAATCAGTCTAATAAGTCCAAAGAAGCTCATTAAATTTCCCAGTAATGAGTTAAATGTAAAAGGAACTATGTTCCATTTCTTCTAATTAAGTACAAGCCTCAGAAACAGAGGTTAATGCCATAAATGCTTGGAAAATAGGTGGTGAGATATTTCTGCACTGGGATTATGAAGGATGGTAATGACGTAAGAGTCCCTGCAAGATAAATCTTGTTTTGATGTTTTTGTGCATTTTTTTCTCTTCACCAGATTATGATTCCATATGAAAATCGAACAAGTGAGGTGATGTACAATAAAATGAACATATCGGAGCTTAGTGCCATGATTCCACAGGTTGGTTGGAGATACTTGAAAGATTATTCTTTTAATATCTGACCTGTATAATTAAAACTGTTTTTATTGTTCAGAGAAGTATCATTAGGAATGTGTGTGCTCATGTACAGTGTACGTTCTTTTAAAAACGATTCCAACTATAACGAGGATTGAAAACATGTAATGACAAAGTGAAATAGTTTCTACATTTTTAATAAGTAAAGCATCAAAACCATTAGTTTTAAAGGTGTAACTTAGTTAGTAAATAATCTCTCTTCATAATCTGCTTTAACCAGCCTTCTCTTTGTCATTGCAGTTTGACTGGCTGGGATACATCAAGAAGGTGATTGACACCAAACTCTATCCTGAGCTTAAAGATATAGGTCCTTCAGAAAATGTGATTGTCCGTGTTCCCCAGTACTTCAAAGATTTATTCAGGATACTAGAAAATGAAAGGAAAAAGTAAGGATCCTATGATGGTCTCACCCACACTTGTAAAGGGACATCAAATGCTGGGCTTTTTCTACTATTTTTTTTTCTTTTTCCATGAGTTTCGGCTATTCTTGGAATCAAGTCTCTAAGCAAACAGTCTGTTTGGTTTTGTCTATATGAAGTTTAAATATTACTTTTTGCACAGCAGGAGAATTTTCAGTTTCACCACCTTTCCTTTATGGTTAACACAGGTTGCAGTAAAGCTGCTCTTTCCAGATGCATTCAGCATCTCTTACTTTTACAGGGTCTTGTATCTTGTGAAATCCTTTACACCTGTAGGACATAGTGGTAAAATGCAGGTAGCTCAGATTAAACACGGTAGATGTACTTTGCACAGGGAAGCAAGACAGCTTTGGGCAGTGATGAAAAAGTGACATCCCATTTGAAACATTCAGTATTAGTATTGATTTGAAACATCCTTACTGACAATATCTAAGGGATTTCTATGATGATTTGTTCTCTGAGGCATGTTACTGAACTTTAAAATAAATTTTGTTATGATGTTGTCTCCAAATACCACTCTTTGCTGATTGTACAGTATGGCCACAACCAAATGTATTTCGGGAAAAATAGACAAAGATTATTCTTTTATTGTTGCTCTGTGTCACTAGTGATGGAATTCATGGTATCTGTAAAAATAGCACACAAATCAAACAATTAGAAAAATAAAAAATTCCTGATTTGCCTACAGATCATCAAATAGCCTTTTTTAAAAAGATTCAGATAAGTAGTACTGCTGCCACCAATATTAATCTACTGAGGAAAGTTTTAAAAATTCTTTGGGCTGTCCCTGCTTTTTAACTCAAAGTTTGTTACATTGGTGGGTATAAATGTGTGATTTAGAGAATGCATATCTAGCAAGATAACAGGGAATTAATTATTCTCTGCATACAAATACACTTACACGCAAATGTATTCTGTAACTACAGAGTAAATACCTGGAGACATTTCCCAATAGTTTCTTATTCACAGAAAGTCTGAGTATTCAAGAGAAGTTAAGCCAGCCTATGTTTTGTGGCAGAAGGATGCTGGAGTAATGACCAGAAATAATTGCAATGCCTGTCTTCAGCAAATCTCTAGACCATGTTTCTGACCTCACAGGTCAGTGGGAGAAGATGAGCAAAACCAGTTCCAGTATATTCACACTGCATATGTTAAAGGTGTTAATGGCTTAGGCATTTTCTGCCCAGTCGTATCATAAGAAATTTGCATCGTAAAATGTTAGAAATGGGAAATAGTGTTAAACTGAACCCAAGCAGGCTTCCAATTCTTGTGCGTGAAATGTATCCAAACAGCCCAGGCATGATAAACAAGATCATGTTTATCTATTAGGTGATAATGTTCATTACTTAAAATGTCAGAGTCTGCTCCAGAGGTAACCTTGCTATCTGGCCTGAGAAAATTAAGAAATCATCACAATGTGAACTCCTAACAATGAGGTCTCAACATTTCCCTGTAGGGTGAACCCTGAAAGCTTAACAAGGATATTTTCTTTTAGGTAATCTCATTTGTCATTCTCCATATGAAATTTTAAACATTTATTTAATGCAAACAACATAATTCTGATTTGTTACTGTAAATATCTAGACCTGAAATTCCTAGAAAAGCATTCCAAAATTTTAGATTTGCTTCAGTGTTCATAATGGGAATTATCTTCTCATCATTTCAGGAGATGGAGTGTCATTAGGAAAAGCAGGTACTTTCACCAAGATCGTATTCTTTTCAGTTACAAGGCTATCCCTAAATTTTACTTTTATTCCTCTTCCTGAATGAGCACCCTGCTAGACTGGGCTCTATTTAAAATATCACAAAAAGATGGCTCATGCCCCAGTATTTTACCAGTGATCTGGTAAAGTATTTAATGAAGTTTGTTTCAGGTGGAGGAAAGAATGGAGTAAAAATTAAGTCTGGCTACAGAAGCAGTTTGTGTTGGAGGTGGCAAGTTGTACAGACTCACAATCCTTGTATTAAAAATTTCTCTCTCAGAGAACCTGCTGAGCAATCTTGAACTGTGAAATCATTCACAGGGCAGTATTACTAGAAGAGAGCACATTGATGTGGTGTAGCATGAATTTAGCAGAACTTTACATAACTGCATATAATCAGGTTACTGTGTAGAGCTTGAAATAGGTGCAGCAGTGTGGTCCAGAGGTCGGTCTGAAGTCCCAGGCAGGGCACTGCTGTGACTCCAGCCCAGGAGCTGGGTACTCCATAGTGAGCTGCCCAAGAAGCTCAGCCACCAGCCTGCAGGAGTTTCCATCAGCTTGGGGATAGCTAGCCTTAGTCATGTCAGGTGCTGAAGTAAGTCACACTTTCTTTTGTAAGAGGTCTTCAGGGATTCCTTCAGCTTTTTGGTGTACTAATTCATTTTTAATGGGGTTTATCTCTGTTAGAGGAAGAGGAGATGTATGTATGTAGCTGTGATGTAAATGAGCAATGGCAGAGCTCCAGTACAGCTGTGCCATGTGAGGGGGGAGATAAAACTGTGCTGGCACTAATTAGGAGCTTATATCCCTTCCCTGTTACCTGTGTGCTGATGCTTTATGTGAGCCATAAATAGGATATTCTTAATTGCATCCTTTCTGGAGATCTTGGCAGCTGTTGAAAGAAGCAGCTTTATCATTCTCATAGATCTTAGAATGCATAATTAGTTTCATAGAATCATAGAATGGCTTGGATTGGAAGGGACTCTATAGATTACCTTGTTTCAACACCCCTGCCACAGGCAGGGACACCTTGCACTAGGGTGGGTTGCTCAAAGCCCCACTGTGATGACCCACTCTAAAGGGCAAGGGCAGCCTGCCCTTGAACACTTTCAGGGATGGAGCATCCACAGCTTCACTGGACAGCCTGTTCAGAGCCTCATCTCCCTTACAGTAAAGAATTTCCTCCTAATAGCTGATAAAGCTATCATTTTTCAGTCTAAAGCCAGTCTCCCTTGTCTTATCACCACAGGCCTTGTGAAAGGTCCCTCTCCATCTTTCTTGTAGGCCCCTTTCCTTTGTCTTACCTTCCCAGATCTTTGCATTATGGGGCTATTAATTGAGAACTCTAATTCATATAGCATATGAGGAATTTTCTTCAGAGATGGATGGAGGCACTAGATCTCTTCTGGTCTTAATCTCTGTCTGAAAAATTAGAGAAGTTACAATAATTTGTTTTGAATTAGTGCCTCTAGCAACAGAGGCAAAAGTTTTTCAGTGCTTATAATTTGATTTGTGACTCAATTCTGAATACAATTTTCAAACTGATCTAAAATTTGTGAAAGATATCTTTTTCTTAAAATGTCAATTAATTGTTCCACCTATCTCATATTAAATCTGTCCTCTTTAATTACTACCATGTCTGTTGATTAAAATATTGCAACTCACAGAATTTTACATGAGCAACCTACTTTTTTTCTCAGACAGGACAGAAAGTACTTTAGTAAATATTCATAAGCACTGGTATAATTTTAAGTATCCCAGCAAACAATCTCTTTACCACTTCCTTTGGGAGTGTGTGTCACAATAAGGGTCATACTGGTTAGAAGTGAGCCTACACTTTCTGCAACAGGCATTTGGAAGTTAAAATAGAGTGTACTCTTCTGAAAGGTTACAACAACAAATAGTCTGGTCTCATTGAAAGATCAGAGAGGATTTTTATGTTTTATTTGTGTACTGGATTTTGCACCAAGTGTAGAGATTAACTTCTCTAAGCCTCAGTGAACTTATTTGTGAAACTGGGATGAAAATCACCCCTAGATCTGCACTGTAGTAACTTTATTGGCAAAAAGTGCCAGTTTTAAAGCCGACTGAAGATAACCTAATTATTTAAGTTTGCGTAGTTAGCCCAAAATGTAAAATAATCATCCCCCAAATAGGTAAACAAATTCAGATAAATTACTGTTTTATTTTGTTTTGAGAAACAAACTGAAGAACAGTGCGCTTCAAACATCTGACAACAAACCCCCTCAACCTTTTCGCCTGTTGTCAACCTCCCATTAATAAGCATTCAAGTGGAACCTCCCTGTTGTTTAATGCATTGTGAATTCTGTTGTGGTTGCAATCTGGAATTATTACTGTCTCATCAGACAGCTTGGTTTTAGCCTGTGTCATCTTTTTCCTTCCAAAGTTAAAACAATCCCAAATTAAATATATTTCCAGCAACTGTCATCCACCTTCATTACTCGTACCTGACACAAACATTGTTGTTGATAAGTGTTGTTGATATTGTAAAATTGTTGTTGATATTTCTTTCAATAATTCCCACTTTTGAAACCCAGCCTTTGTGAATTTCAGTTTTTAATTCACAACCAGTTTGACAGAGGTTCCCCAACTCAAATGTAAGGACAAACATTGCTGTGTGAAAACAAGAACAAAGAAGAGAGAATTGATTTTGGTTTTGGTGGTGATTAAGTATCAGATTGCAATACATAATTGGTGCATGATAGTGATTTATTTAGCTAAAGATTTTACCTAAGGCTTTTGGTTGGAAGCAAATCTTTAACCTTTTATTTTGTGAGATTTGTATAAATGCTGCAGAAGTTGCTACAGCTGGATATTCTTCAGTTTTGTTGAAATATCTGAGGCAGATTGTTGTGAAGTTTCTGGAGTTTGAGTAATTTACCAAAACAATGAGAGCTGAGTGCTTTTAGGGTGCTTCACTTGTCATTGAGTGAGAAAATTCCACATTGACAGAAACTTGTTAAGGGAGAAACCTGAACTTAGTGGCACTTTTTAGGTTGAAATGAATTTTTAATGATCCTAAACATTATCTTAAAATGGTGTAATTATCTAAACAGAACTAACTATTTTGGCTTTTGTGACATGTACTGTCACATAAATGTACATTATCCATGCTAAAATATCTTTTTCAGATATGTTTTATGATTATTGTGTGCATTTAGGTGCACTATAGAATATATCTGTGTACCAAAAGTGGGAATATACCCAGTGTGAGAGATGCAACAACACATCTTGAGCTGAAGGCTTTGTGTGGGTGGACTGGAGCTTGGTTAGAGGCAAAACTGAAGTTATGTCTCAAGCAAATGCTGCTGTCAAGACAACATGCCCACAAAGTGTTTCCAAGCTGTTATGATTCAGAGGAGGGAATTGCTTGGGATATGTCTCTGAGTGAAGCCGATGGAGTGACACTGCAGCAACAGCTGCATTGCCCCACACTTATAGCAATGGGAGATTGCAGAAATGGGATTTTTGAGTTGAGGGAGTTGTTCAGACAGTCCATAACAGCACCCTCAGTTGCATAGAAACCATTTTCCTACCTATGGAGAAGTCTATGGCCTGTCAAAAATATTAGCTATATCCCAGTGGGGAACAAATAACATTTGAATATCCTAGCTTTGAAGCAATGATTACCCTTGAAAAATATGTCATGTATAAAAGAAGATGAGAATAATAAGTGTGGGCCATTGTTGGACTTGTTTTGAGAGTGTTTGAAGTTGAATTGTGTATCTCAGAATGCACCTCTAGCTCATACAACCACTGCTGAACATGAAGAGAGATCAATATAGGCTGGATAAATCTTCCAGTCAGGTTCCTGAAGTTTTAGAAAAGGGGCATGGATGCCAGATTCCCTGGGAATTTTAAACAAGCTCTTCCTTGATCTCTCAGCCTCAATTCTTTAAAAATTTTTGTTACTGACACTTCTCTTTTTTGGTTTTTCAATTATCCATCTGACAAAATAGGAACAGTAATACTTTAATAACTTTGTGAATAGTAGAAGTTTTCAAAGCATATTGATAACTTCTAATGAAAGATACAAATATGGGATAATGAGAGTGTATATGGGATGGAATGTTATCTATTCTGTTACCATTTATGTGACCTAATAATGAGGGGAGATAACATTCACTTTGATCTACAAAAGAAAAAAAACAGTTAATCTCTGGATAGAACTTTGATGCAACTATTATTATAACACAGTTCTTGCCACTTCTAAGGAAAATGAAAGCTGCCTTTCAGAATAAAACATTACCTAAAAATGATGTATTAGGTGATGGACCTGTTATAAATAATCCCTAGAAGATGGTTATCATGAGGCAATTATATATTAAATGACTGCAGTCATACAGATTCTCCTGTGTAATTGGGATTTAGCAGTTTGGCCATCACTCATTAATTTTTAAGTTGAAATTTCCACCATTTGGGTAAATTGATTGTAGAGCTATTTCTGTGAATGCTTTGTGGTACATCATATGTGTATACATGTCTGATAAAAATATGCCTGATTTAACAGGACTGTTGCCAATTACCTGGTATGGAGGATGGTTTATTCAAGGTTATTTAACCTCAGTAGACGTTTTCAGTATCGGTGGCTGGAATTTTCTCGGGTAAGTTATGCTTTCATAGCATTTACAAGGGTTCTACTGTTGATGCTGTTGGTTTCCCTTATAGTTGCTTATACCTTTGCAAAAAAAAATGTTTTTCATGCTGGATAAATTTCTTGAATAAATTTTTCTTTTTGAAGACACCCTCTGAAACAATTGACATATATATATTTGTGTATGCACTAAGGCATATGACACTAAGACAGAAAAATCTTTTAGACGATGTTAAAGAGGTTTTGAAACCTCCCCCTTTAAAAAACTTAGTTTTCTTTTGCAGAAACTTGAATTAGGTTATGTGGACTATGACATTCAGGCCAAACCCTTTTGACCAAAATCTAAACTTTTTGAAAACTACTGTTTGCCCTTATGTGAATACAGCTTTAGTTAAACAGAAGTCTAGAACTTCACTATTTAAAAGCTTGCTTAAAGCTCCCCCATGCTCTAATGCCAACATTAGATGAGCTCTAGCACAAGGATACCCAGCCATTTCCACAGACAAGATGATCAGGTGCCTTCCAGCTTGGGCTTGCAGAAGAGCCAGAAAACTGCCACAAGCTGTGAGAGCAGAACTAATTATCTGTTCAGTAATAATGGGCATTTATGTAAAACACATACATTTGTTTAAGTGAACCCTGAATAGATAGCCACCTTGGTCATTGTGTGGGCAGTGTGAGGGCTTCTTAACTAAAACAAGGATGAAACTGAAACTGAATGGTGCTTTGTCTTGTGTCTAAGCCGCTTTGAATGGTGAACTTTGCCATTACAAAAACTGGCTGACAACAGGAGGCTGGCACGGTGCAGGAGTGTGGGTGTTCTGTCCTGGTGAGGCATGCAGGTGGCTAATTAAAGAACCTATACTGTTTTTCCTTCAGTAATACTGGAATAGTTCTCAGTTGATCACATACCTAAAAATAAGCTCCAATAGCTTAGGAATAGATAGAAACTACACAGGAAAAGCAGCCTCTTGTACTTATGAGATCATATTCAAAATATTCTTGTTAAAGATGCTATTTTCTTCTTGTAAAATATGAGAAACTGGCTGTCA
The DNA here is from genome assembly GCA_018697195.1 of Certhia americana. Classification (NCBI taxonomy): domain Eukaryota; kingdom Metazoa; phylum Chordata; class Aves; order Passeriformes; family Certhiidae; genus Certhia; species Certhia americana. Next base: position 102,786,361 of record CM031857.1, read on the forward strand.
GAACCACAGTGACAAGTTTGTAGGTGTCCCCTCCTGGGACATTCCTTGCTAGTCAGGTAAAATAGATTGATGCTGGCTATCAGCCAGTCTGTAGCATAATACTGAGTTACATTGAGTTACATAATGGCCAGAAAAAATCCTGAGGCTTTGGATACTGTGCATTTTAATATGGTAACTGGCTGCTGTCACATCTCTGGGACGTAGAAGCTTAGGGAGAAATCTAATTCAAAGTGATTCAGTGCTTATTAATAGTCTCATCAAGGCTGTCATAGAATTACAGAATGAGTCAAATTGGAAGAAACCACAGTGGGGTTATCTGGTCCAACCTCTCTCCCTGCTCAAGCAGGGTGATCCCAGAGCACAGGGCACAGGGTTGTGTCCAGATGGTTCTTGAACGTCTCCAGTGAGGGAGATTCCACACCCCCTTTGGGCAGTGTGTGTCAGTGCTCATTCGCTGCACAGGGAAGAAATTCTTCCTCATGTTCAGGTGGAACTTCTTGTGCATCAGTTTCTGCCTCTTGTCCTGTTGCTCAGCATCACAGAAAAGAGCCTCCCAAAGGCTCCATCCTCTGACACTCTCCCTTCAGATACTTTTAAACAGTGATGGGCTTTCTCTCTCAGTTGTCTCTTCTCAAGGCTGAACAGACCGAGCTCCCTCAGACTTTCCTTATAAGAGAGATGTTCCAGTTCCTGCATCCTTGTTTCCCTGCACTGGATCTGCTCCAGGAATTCTCTGTCTGTCTTTTCCTGAGGAGCCCAGAATTGGACACGGCACTCCAGACACGCCTCATCTCACCAGGGCTGAGTGGAGGGGCAGGATCACCTCCCTGCCCTGCTGGCAGTGCTCTCCCTAATGCACCCCGGGATCCCACTGCCCCTCTTTGTCCCTGGGGCACTGCTGGCTCAGGGACAGCTCATTGTCCACCAGGACCCCCAGGCCCTTCTCTGCAGAGCTGCTTTCCAGCAGGTCGGTCCCCAGCCTGAGCTGGTGCCTGGGGTTGTCCTTCCCCAGTGCAGGACCCTGCATTTGCCTTTGCTGAATTTCAGACCATTCCTCTGCCTGTCTCTCCAGCCTGCCAAGGCCCTTCTGAAGGGCTGCACAGCTCTCGGGGGCATTGGCCACTCCTGCCAGCTCTGTGCCATCAGAGAACTCACTGAGGAGGCCTCTGCCCCTTCCTCCAAGTCAATGATGAATAAGTTAAACATTATTGGCCATGTAAATGGCTGTGAAAGCTTATAGCACAGTAAAAGCAGTGAATCAGCAGCTCATTCCTGTTATCTGCCCCTGGGACCTGGAGATGGAGAGTTAGTTGAGTGAAGTAAACAGCAGTAGGTAATAGTTAATAACTAAAGTTAATTGGAGTAAACAGCTCAGTGGAACAGACTTCACAGGTGAATAGAAAGGACAAGAGGAAAGGAGTCCAAGGCATTGGACTAATCTATTGTTGAATAGATTTTTCTAGCCAGAGGATGCAGAACTAGAGGCACTTAAGGATCATAAAAACGACCCACCAACCTCTTCCCAGTTAAGTGAATAAAACATTGAATAACTACTAAAAAGATATAACCATGAGATAAATCAGTGACCCTTAAAGGAAAGGATGTATTTTATACATTCATTGTTTTGTTAATTCAGTCACCTCAACCATCAAAAACAGAGTATTTTTTTTTCACCAGATTCTCATTTTCTATTGTTGGCTTTTATATCTTGTATGTAGAAATCTTGGCAGCAGGGCCTTAAAACCTTTGCAAGGAGAAGGAAAAATACATGATGAGACTTTAAAAAACCCTTCAGGTTTAGAAATAGGATAAACCTGCTGACTCTGGAGAAAGTGCTTTGAGTACCACATCAGCAACTATCAGCAGCTCCTCTGCAATGGCACTTTGAGACCTTGTAAATGTGCAGTGGCACCTGGGGAAGAGGTCGGTTAATTGTGTCGTGAAGCTCTGAATTGACTGGGAGGGCTTGAAACCTGCTATTTATAGCCACTGTTACTACCTGAAGTACTGTGTTTTAGAGTGGTACATTAATATTAGGAGGACCATTTGAGGGAGTTCCTGTTGGCTGTTGTAACATAAATATCAATAAACCAGCTGTGAGGTATAATCTATTTCTCTCAGCTCTATTTTTATTGGTCTCACAGCCTGTGCTGCCTTTATGTCCTCCTTAGAGTCAAGCCTCCCTCAAAATAATGATAATTATTATGTTGTAATAATAGTATGTCAGAGTCTAAAAGCCAGCTCTGTCTCCTGACTATTTCTATGGCTGGTGCATATTCACAGCTTTTGGAAGGAATTTCAAACTCTGATGACTAATGCCATAATTCCCCTTCTTCCCCCTGCATCAGGAAAAAGCTCCACTGTGGGTTTACTCCGACCCCAGAGAGAAATTTGCTTCTCATTTGTTCTTATCTTTTTTTGAGTGTTTTGTTGTGTTATGTATAAAGATTGAAGAATTTGGAAAAGGAGTTGATTGTCAAATTTTGCTCTGTTTAGAAAAAAATATCACCTTATTATATATTGGTTTGACTAATAGAGTTTTCTTTTAGTAGCAGTATAGTCTGCCATCGAAAATCTATTACTGCATATGCAGCATTAATAAAAAGCATTTGGAAATGCAATTCACTGGTGTATTTAAGTGTGAGTCATTGATTATGCTTAATTACAGACAATATGATAGGGAAAATCAATCTTTGAACTACCAAAATATCTCACCTTCAATAGCTGAAGGTTAGGCTGCTCTGGAATTTTCCGATGAAATCTTTTCCTATTGGAAAAAGACAAATCCAAACCCTTCAGTTTTGCTGGATATTTAGTCTTGTGCTTAAAGGAGGAGAATAATGGGAAAAAGAAAGGGCCCAGAAACTGCAAAATTGATGCTTAAGAGGCTTTTATTATCTGTGAGAGGCCAAAGTCCCTATCCTACCTCCTCTGGTTTGATGCTGACTATACTCTGCGTTTACACATCTGTCAGGTGTTAACTGCTGGATTGGGATTGTGCTTGTTCTCTGTGGAAAAGTTTAAAAAGTTCTTGAAGTGGAAAGGGAACACTTTGAACCTTGAAAATAACAGAAGTTTCTTGAATTAGCACTGCTTATTGCTCGCATGGACCCATCTTCTATCTTGTTGTGTGCAGGATTTATTTACACGAACTACACCTTGATGAGCAATATAATGTTAGCTAGGTAAACACCCACAGTAATAATATTCTTCCTATGAGAAACAGAAACCAAGGTAGAAAATGTTCTTGAATTCTGTTTTGCCTTGTTACTGGTTGTGTTGACCATTCTTGACTATTTCTTTTGAAGCACATTTATGGTGACATCATCAGGGCCTGAAAGCATGTATTTAACACCATTCCTTTAGTAAAATATGCAAGTTGTTCTACCAACATCTTTCTACTGCAACATAGAGTGATTTTTTTACTTTTGGGGGGAGACAAACATATTCAATGTTCTTGATGATTCAAATGTCTTTTCTCCTGAAAATGCTTTGTTTGGGAAAGGAACTGAAAACAATTTTGTTTTTATATATACACAAAAAGGTGTGGACATGTACCCATCTGTGTTAGATATTATTAGTCCATGGCAATGGAGGGCTCTGCAGGAGGTGTCTCATAAGGACTAACCCAATTTTCATAAGGACAATCTCCCTAGGCTTCTCACCCTGTCAGAGGAGAGGCAAATGTTTTCAGGACATATCTCACAGCAGGATTTTTCTAGGGGAAATTGTCTCTCTACTTAACACAGAAAGAATACCAAGATTAGTCCAAGGTTAGCACTAATTCTTTAAGCTTAGTCTCTCTAAGTCACTGCTACCATTGTACTGTTCTTAAGTTTAAAAACTTACAGGTGTTTTGTGGTGTTCAAAATATTTGTCATAACATTGGATGTAAATAGAAATAACTGTAGAGTATTACTATTGTTTCCTTTTGGTGGCTTTTTGACAAATATGCTTTGGCCTATACCACATGAGAGTTCTCCTTAAACAGTATGATGTTATGGCCTAATACATGTCCCTGTCAACAGGTGATCCATGGGACTACAACTTTGCTGCCTCAGTGGGATAAATGTGTGGACCTTGTAGAAAATGCCCTCCCCTATGTTGTGGGTAAGATGTTTGTGAAAGCCCATTTTCAAGAAGACAACAAAGAAATGGTGAGTTGTCTGTGCAGTCTGTGTCTGAAATTTTTAAATAGTGGTTTCATCCTCACAAATTGCCTCTGATGTTAGAAGAACGTTTAAAAAGAGAAAAGATTCTTAAAGACATTTAAATTGAATTTAAAAAAGCCAAAACACAAGGAGAAAATTGAATTAATTTAAAGAAGTGCTACTTTTCTGCTCATCTGGGCACTGCCCCTCCTTTCCATCTGCAGTCCTTCAGACAAATGAGCAACCAGTTTGCAAACAGGTTGAACGCTGTTAATTTATGTAAATAGTGATAGCCAGGCTGTGCAGGAACAGAGTGAGGGGTATTGAGAAATGGTTTAGTATAGCTAATGTAATTATATGTAATTATATTATAGCTAATATAACTATATATAATTATAGTAAAGTTTTTACTGACTAATCAAAAAACTAGATTGAGATTTCTCTGCTTTAGGACTACCCTTTGAAAGCTGTGACTGCTACTGATGTCTGGCCTAAATGAAGGGAAGCTGAGAGCCACATAGCGAGAGTTTATATTTGTGATTCAAATCTTTTCTACTGAACAGTGGAAGGAAATATTCTTCCATACCTTTGAGTCTAGAGAGATGTTCATCCCTGTTCTAGTATTTCAACGATAGCTATGTTATCACTTTTCTCAATAACATATTCAAATATGTAATTACCCTTCACAATAATTTATGACTTATTTTCAGTTCATGTTTTTCTTATAAGATTTTCCAATATCTGCTTTTACAGCCATTGATTTTCCAGCAGTAATCAGTTTTAAATTGACTCATTTAGTCATTGAACTTAGCTCTCCATGCAGGTGAGGCATAACCATTTAGGAAACATGAGGTGGCACCCTGTTCTGGGAGCAACAGCTCTGTGAAAGTCCTGCACTACCCTGGCTCAGTAGCCTGAGTTTGCCTGTTTGACTTTATCTACTTGGACTGCTTTCTCAGGGAAGGATTCCATTTTAGAAAGCACACACATACTAGATTTGTCCAAATCTTCATCATCTGTTTCCCTCTCAGGTTCTGCATTTCTTTTCATATTTTCCTTCATCTGGAGTCTCCTCTCTGAGATCCAGCTTTTCAATCTCCTTTTTCTTGATCCAGTTTGTAATGTGCTATTTGGCCATTTTGTGGCAAAAATATGCCAGGCATATGTAGTTTGTTATCCTGCATGGATAAGTGGGAAGAGTAGGAGTATAAGAAATGCACACTTTATGGAGGGGATGGTTGCTTTTTCATATTTGCATATGTGAGGAAAAATTATGAGAACCAGAGAGAGCAGAGACTGGTTTGTCTTGAAATGCGAGTTAATTGGAGTGTTTCTTAGTGTGCACATTCCTTTTAGACCAAAACTTTGGAAAATTATCAAGTCTGAATTCACAGTAGCACCCGTAGTGAGAAATACATATAAAATTCATAGTGTAGGTCATAACATGCAGTCTAAAAATGGAGATAAAATTACATACAGATGAAATTTGGTGCATTTCATTTAAGAGTGAGCTTTTCAAGTTAATAATTTGTGTGTTATCATTTTCATTTCACTGGTTTTCAGTTCTATTTCTCTTTCTTAAGCAGTAAGAAAGCATGTGAATAAAGCACTCTTATTTGTACAGTGTTTTTTAAAATATTTGTTTGTTTGTTTTTTGGGGGGGTTTTTTTGGTTTTTTTGGTTTTGTTTTTTTTTTTTTTTTGCTTATGGCATACATCTGTCTATGATAAGCAAATCCTGAGTTACAGATAAGATGGATTCTTTCCCCCCCATGTTTTGTGATTGATGTTTCATACCTTAGATACTTCTCTTCTTTTATCAAGAAAGACATTATTTGTGTCTAAATATAGCACTGCTTCTAACTCAGAGTGCCTGCAGTGTTTTTTACAGATACGCCTGAGCAGTTTCAGTAATAACTTTGATAGCAGGAATAGGTTTCTGCCCCTGCCCCCTGCAGCTACAGCTGCTGCATAAAGCCTAAGTATACACCAGGGCCCAGCTGCAGAGCTTGAGTTTGAACTTGTAACCTCCAAATGTGGGGAGTTCACCTCATTAGTGAAGGTAGTTAATTGAGTCAGTGCTCTGTCATCAATATCTTTAACTTAGCCTGCTTCCTGGGATGCAGTTTACTGTGAATGTTCACTCTTTAGTCATATTTAATGCTACACCTGCTCCAGTCGGCCCATATTGCCTCTAAAAATAAGAAAATGTTTTTTGGAAAGGGTGGGAATAAATGAATAGTCCAAGGGGTTTTGCTAAGTTTTTTTTCTGACAACTTCATAACTAAAGGACAGTTCCATATTAAAATATTCATCTGATACATTAATGACAATTTTGCTAATTTTGTTAAAAGTAATGTTACTTTTGAGGGTTTAAGTCCCTGCTTTTAATGAAATCTCAGATATACTAGATTTATAGAATAATATTATACAAATAATATTATACAAATCTCTGCTGCTTTACATTTTCATTGTTTTTAGATGTAACATAACTGATACCACAAAGTTCCAATTAGTCTTCATCTAGGGGGTATCTGTCATGTCTTGTGCTGTTGCAAGGCTAGTTTGTGCTAAAGGACTCAGATCCCTCTATTGCCTCACCCACAGCATTCCTCATGTCTGTCTGTCATGGGGTTCATCTGCTGCTGTAAATCGAGGCAGCTGGTTGCATACACTTCTCTGGGCTGCTAGACAGATCCATAGGAATGAGGGTACTTCAGACTCATACAATGCTTATCTTAGCCATTCTATTTCTTGTTTTCTGTCATTTCAGGGGTTTCTTAGTGTGCATACTCACTGAACAGTCCTATTATTATTATTTTTTACTTGCTTGAGATGTGGTCTTGGCTTTGCAGAGGCATCTAAAGAAGCAGCTGAGATGAAGAGGTTGTGGGTTTTCCCAGTTTTGCACAGATCCAAGCTGACACTGGTGGTCCAGGACCACAGAAGCAGTTAAGGCTGCTTAGCAGTGTGAGCCAGGGCCTCCCTCCCTGCAGTAAGTAAAGGATAACAATGCTTTACCAATGCAGCTAAATACAGGCTAAATATTTGGACACTGCTTTGTATTTGGATCGTGATGCTGTCAGCCCAAATTCAGTTCTTTGCCAGTATTAATAAGGCGTGTCTCAGTCTCATATAAACCAAACCTCTCTCTGCAGGAAAGGCTTTATTTGTGCAAATTCTTTTCAGCTGGCTCCTTCTTCGTGGGCCAGTGATCTAGAACCTAAGGGACAGAAATCGCCCCAAAGGACTGCAAATCTCTCACTGTTTTTTATGATTTCAAGATGGGTATTATCACAAATATGACATGAAATGTTCAGCAATGAACTGTGTTTGATACCAGAAGGGAAAGAAGATGAAAGAAAACTTAGCTTCAGAAGAAGTGTCTTAGTACTGGAGAAAGGAGGATTAGCCTTCAAGAAAGAACAGCAGATAGCATCTGATCTGCAATCATTTGTGGTCTAACCAAGTCTATCACCCCTGCATACACCAAACCTTTCTTATATAATATATATATACAATAATTCTGCTATGATATATTTTACTGGGGAGGGATTTATTAAATATTTTGCAGATGGAGGAATTGACTGAAGGAATTCGCTGGGCTTTTATTGACATGTTAGAAAAGGAAAATGACTGGATGGACTCTGAAACAAAAAGAAAAGCTCATGAGAAGGTAATAAATATAAATGTTAAATAAGTAAAATCCTGTTATGATAAAGACTTGACTTGAGTGATAACAGTATGTCATGGACTGTACTTGCAGTTCCAGTTACTTACTGCTCATTTTGTTTGTGAAGGGACACATTTGTTTTTCTGGATGCCAAGACATCTGAGCTTCTGCTTCTCTGCAGAAGTTATTTTTGTTACCTTGTTTTTCTTCCCTTGTGTCCACCTTCCCCTATATGGCTCTGGCTGATGTAGACTATGAGCTTATTTCAGATTTGGCTTTTTTTGACAAAGTCTTCACCTTGACTGGGATCCCAGGGACACACCATTCTACAAACAGACAACAGTGTCTAAAACATCTGTGACAGCTGAGGGTATTTGCTGTGAAGATGGAGGATCCAGCCTAGAAGGGGATATGAGAATAATTCAGGTTTCATAGTTTTCCCAGTGTTGTGGTGGGAGGCCTAACTTGAGAGCTGTCTTTTAAGAGTGTAATGGTGATCCCAGCTGAACATCCATTTCCTGGCAGAATAATGCCAATTATGAAGTGTTATAATCAAGGATGGCATTACTAGTCCTGATTGCTTTCAGATAAAGTCTCAATAAAATGCAGGATGCAAAGGATGTACTCAAAACCTCCCTTTTACTCAATTCCCACATTTACAGCAAGTCATGAGTGGAAAGGAAGATTGTCCAGATGCAGAGCTCTCCCCCAGAGCAGCAATTGGAGGGGGCATATAAAAAGACGAGTGGAGGGTGTTGTGTAGGTCTGTGTCCTTATTTGTTGAGGAAATAGGATATCAGTGAATTAGTAAGCACCCTCTTTGAATAAACTGTCAGGCAAGTGCAGCTGAACTGTTCCTGCTCTCTGTGCTTGAATAAAAATAACAGTGTTTTGTTTTAAAAGCAAACATGGCCTTCAAAGTTTTTTAGTAATTCTAATGAAAAGGCTGTTGAGCCATTTTATCGTTGGAAAGACTTAAATTCCATATGCAGTCCATTTACATTTTATACAGCAGCGCTCTTCATATATGTGCAAATGAAATAGATCTGCATAGATGTGCCAATAAACTCTACAGCAAGAGAACAATAGTAAAATGACATTTATTTCCTGCTAACCTGGTGGGTTAAATGGGATGCAGTTATTACTTCTTACTGGCAGTTGCACTTTTTTTTTTTACTAGAAATACCATTAGAATTATAATGAGCTGTAATTTAGATATTTGTTAAAATTGATGCAAAATAAGAGCAGGAAGATTTTCTAATTATTTCCTTAATAAATACATTTCTATATAACAATCTGCTTAGTGATTTTGTTCAAAATTTGCTACCTGCCTTTCAGCAGAGAAACAATACCCAATGAACTCCTAAAAAAAGCTCTCCCTTTCCAGTTTTAAGGAGGCTTTTCATCAGAAGGTAGGCTAGATCTTTGGTAGGTAGAGATGTTTCCCTCTGTTAACACATTTTGGAAGCACATGGCACTTTGCTCCCAATTTAGACATGTCACTGAAGATTCTGAAGTTAGTGGGGTGAGTCTGGGCTGAACAATGCATGACAAATTAAATCCATAAGTGCAACAAAAATAATACTACAAGCCATCGTACGATCAAATAAATAACCAATGGTTTGAAATCATTCTCACTGAACTGAAAAAACATTTCATAGTTTGCTGACATAGGAACCAAGTCAAATTTGTAAGGTACGAGTGTTATGTAATGCCTTAGATACTGCAGCAATAATTATGGGCTACAGCTTACGTCTACAAGTTTAAGTTCAGATTCACAGAAATAGCTACTTGGCTGGAAGGAAAGAGCCTAGAGAGACATTTGGTAAATTTCCAGACATGGAGTGTGTGCATGTTTATTAAATATTATTTATTGTTAATGATAGATCTTCTATTTGTCCTGAAACTCTTGGATGAGCATGTTTTTAGTTCAAGAAATAGATTCATTATATGTAGGTTCAGATAATTCACAGGGGAAATCTAAGTTTTATAATACAACAGAACCTTTAAAATCTGTTACACTGTTCTAATTAAATCTCATGAGCCTAGCGCTTTCTGCTGTTACTTTTTCAATACTTAGGCTTTAATAAAGCAGCACAGACAAGCATAAATTTTATGAGGGAGATTGGTTGGTTAAAAAACCCCCAGTATTACTTTATTGTAGTGATCTGTAAAAGCTGCATTTCTCTGTCAATGTCATCCGCATGCTGGACTCTGCACCCAGGATGGAGAAACGCCAGGCACCAAGCATAAATTGGGAGGGTGCATGACAACAGCTAGGGACTTGGGGGCTGTCTGTTTTGGAGAAAAGGAGGCTGAGGGGCCACCTCTACATCTTCCTGAGGTGGGGAATTGGAGAGGGAGGTGCTGACCTCATCTCCCTGGGGCCCAGCGACAGCATGTGTGGGAACAGTTCAAAGCTACTTCATCAGGAGAGGTTGGACTGGACATTAGGATGCTTTTCTTTACTGAGTGGGTGGTCAAACACTGGAACAGTCTTCCTGGAGAGGTGGTTGATGGCCCAAGCCTGTGTTTAAGAGGCATTTGGACAATGTCCTTAACAGCATGCTTTAACTTTTGGTCCCCCTGAAGTGGTCTGGCTGTTGGTCAAGATGTTCTTCCTTCCAACCAAAATGTTCTAATTGTAGTCTATCAATTAAGTAAAAAGAGGAAGCTATTAGTTAAGAATGTTTTGGTCTCTCATGTTTTCGCTATTAACTGTCACATTGTCCCTTGTAGTAGTGCAGATGGGAGGTTCTGCCCTAAGTTCCATGGCAGAACTGTATCCTACGTGGAAATGACTTATTCGGATATTTGGCTCATTCTCTGTATTTTTAGTCTCATTGCATTCTTGAAATGTTCAAATGCTCTGAAAAGAAATTAACTGCAGAAACCTGATGTTAGTTTTGTTTACTGTGCCTGTTCCATGTGATCTATTTAATTTGCCTTTAGTTTTTCTTTAATTCCAAGGATATTTGGGTCATTAACAAATTTTTTACTCATTTCCTGAAAGATGAAAAGGGTCAATGTGGGATCTGGTTGTCTGGACAATGAGCATAGAGAGCCTTGTGGTGATTGTATCTTCAGATGAAAATGTTGTAATATAAAGGACATGGCAGGTTTGAAAGAGAATTAATTGTAAATCATCTCTTTGATTCAGATACTCACCGTTTCGTGTTTTTTCTGCTTCCTGTTTTCTGACTGATGCCCACCTGTTTTTTGTGCTTGGCTGAGGCCAAATTTGTATACCTTGCTGTCAGCCTGATGCTTTGTAATCAAAGGAGCCATCGACCTCCAAAGGACTTACAAAAGACCCTCTGGTAGAACCTATTCTTGAATTTTGCTCTAGGCAGCTTGCAGCTCTATCTAATCACTCCGTCTGTGACTCTTTGTGTCTGTCCCGTTGTTTTATGTTACTCAGAGGGGACAGTACTAATTTGATGTTAAAAGGATCAAATCTACTATTCCATGTGACACAAGGAACAGTTGTCTTGCAGCCTTGATATCTGAGAATAATCTCTTTAGCCCTTGTATAGTTTGGAGTTAAGGTTTGACATTCCTTTTGTAATAAAACAATATAATGAGATAACATCTAATAATTTACCTCTCTCCTGCCTCAATTCCTTTCTTTCTGTGATCGAAAGATGAATTTAAACCAGACTATCTAAAAGCCAATCTTACAGAAAAGGTTTCTAATAGGGTTAGGTGACTCTGCCTTCATGTGCAGTTCTCACCTGGCTCTCTGGATGGAGCTCACGCTGCTTCCAAAGGATCTCTGAGCCGAGAGAAGCGCTCGGCTCTTTGCTGTGATGCTGTTTTCTCTCCTGTCCTTACTGCTCTGCTCTATTCAAGCCCTTCTTTATTGTACTGTATTTGACTATCATCTCAAATTTGCTTCAAGTGTGTCTGTTAACACTCCGAATTCTCAATGGAATGCTCTGATAAATAAACAAACACCCCAAACAGGTTTCTGTTCTTGCCCTTTTAGTCTCCTTTTCGTAAAGGTCATTGTATTTTGCCCTCATTTGCAGAACAGAGAAAATATTCAGTTGGGTGCAGCTCCAAGGGTGTGTCTGGCAACACTCTTCAAATGCACGTTCTGTGAGTTACCCACGGCCATGTCACAGCCTCTGAGCAGGACGGGAGGGGTGGGGGGAGAGAAGCGAGACCTTTTTTTCCCTTACAGTGAAGGTGCAGAATGCAGCCAGTTACGGTGGCTAAATGATAATGGCTTATTTATATTATAATATGAGCTGTGTTTTGGCATGGTGGGCCACAACTGAAACTCCACTGATGTACCTTGTGTGATGAGGGATCACTTCTTTAAAATGGTAATGTATTGCTTCTGCTTTTCAAAGGATAATTCAATGGAAGATCATCACTGACATGTTAAATTATTCCCACTCCTGGGCAGAAACCATTATTTTATTAATCACTATTTTTCCTTCCTAAAATGCCCTTTGTTCTTGGGCTTAAATGGAGGCTTGAAAAAAAGACATTTTTCTTAAATTCTGCAATTCTCTTGTAAAATATTCTGTTAGGCTATGGCACAGGAATAATTTCCTATTTGGAAGTTAGATTTTTTTTTTTTTTTTGCTTTGCAGTACTATTTTTAAAGCATGGATGATAAGCTAAAAAAGAACTTGTTTTTCCTCTAGTAAGATTTTTCTGTAACATTATTAACCTCCTTAAGTCATGGAGCACAAATCCCAAGGTCACTGTGCAATCATTTGGCTCCTGAACTTGCCTGCTGCTTTGCTTTATTTCTAAGGAAGTTGTATATGGAACATTTGTTTTCTTCACATCTCAGAGTCTGGAGACTGAGTCAAGAGTAGCACAGGAAAATATCAGGACCATGCCTAGCTATAGGTGGCTCTCTCCGGCAGTGTTAGGTACCTTTGTTTAGCCTACTGGGCTTGTTCTGCTGCTTCAGAGAACTACAGCAAACCTCCCTAGACAACACAGTGTAATTTGGGCCAAAAGCCCTCAGGAAATCAAGAGCCATCTGTACAAGCCCTGATTTTACAAAGTATGGGTTCTTTAAAGGAGGTAGGTGTCTGTGGGTTATCCCACTGAAGCCATTCATTTCCCAGCTGGAATTTGCTGGCCCCATCCAGCCCTGCAGTCAATTATCTGAGCTGCAACCCTTTTTCTCAGTCCTCTGTGGTCTCACTCTCTTCACATTTGGGTGATTTCACTATGACCATGACAGTTTTACTACTCAGAGCAGAGTCCAGTGTCTGCTTCAGACAGTGGCCAAACAGTAGCAGATGTTTAGAGATGAATGTAAGGATGGGGTGAGCATAAAGGGACACATTCCCACTGTCCTTTCCCTCCCTCTGACAAACTCCAGCTCACTTACTTCCTGAGCCAGAAGTGGTGTCTTTGTATTTATTCATACTTTCCTGCTGTGGGTTTGTCTAATGGCTTTTTAAACCCACAGCAATTTTCATCATCCACAGCTTCCCAAAGCAATGAATCCCACTCCCTCACTGTGCTCTGTGGGTAGAAAGAATGTCTTTTTGCTTGTCTGAAACATGTCACTTTCTCCTGTCTTATGGTAGTGCAGAAACCAGAGAATCCTAGTAGCCTGTTTGTGCTTGCTCTTGCTTCTGTAAAGTCCTGGCACAGCAATACATACTGGGAGAATGGAGCCTCCTGCTTTTCTTTGCATAGCCTGTCCAAGGCATGCTCTAGATACAGTTCTGAAAAATAACATTTCATTGAGATCTGAGGCAAGCCCAGGCAAAAAGGCAGGGCACCACTGCTTCAGGAGCTGAAATTAATCTTGCTTAATGTCAAGCGACTTTTGCACAAAGATGACAAATCATCCAGTCTTGAAAGTGGTTACTGGGTGCTCTGCAAAAATTAAAAATGCCTTTTGAGCCTTGTGAGGTCTGTGGACCCACCCTATGAAAACTAATGCAAAAATATTCTAGTGGAACCAGCCCTGAGACTCAATGCCTCTGATTTCAATGGCTATCTCTAGAATGAAAGCCAGCACAAAACTCATAGAACAATACTTGGTAAAAGAGAGGGATGAAGTTTCAAAACTAAAGCTTGACAAAACTAAAGCAAGACACCTTTTACATGTTCCTTTAAGATGACTTTATATCTTTGCTTCAATGATGTCAGAGAACTTCACAAAGTGTAAGACTGCTTCAGAGCATTTATAGCAACTGCTAGACATACTTCAGAAGAGCTAAGAAAAGTGGGAGAATTTTCCAAAGGCTCTAATTGCAGTTAGACACGTCATCCCTGTTCAAAAGCCTATAGGGGTGACTGCTGACTTTCTAATTTATTAGTTTTACTGGAAAGCTTGATTCAGATATTCTTGAAACAACCTTGCTGTTTCTAAATTGGAAAGTGTACTTTTGTTGAGTGCCAATTAAATCTTAGCCACACTTCTCCTTTGTAGAAGTGAGCATTCTGAATTTAGGGTAGTCTCTGTCTGGATGCAAAAAATTCGAGATCCTGGTTGTGTTGCAGTAGCTGCATTGCAGGAAGCTATGAGCAAATCTTCTCATAAGGTTGAAATGTGCCACATTTTAGCTCTTTTCAAACATGTCTGCAATTTCCTTGTGCATTAAATGTATCACTAAGGGTTCATTTTCTTGGTTTAACTCATCTTTCACAGAATCACAGAATGGGTCGGATGAGAGGGAGCCACAGTGGGGTTATCTGGTCCAACCTCTCTCCCTGCTCAAGCAGGGTGATCCCAGAGCACAGGGCACAGGGTTGTGTCCAGATGGTTCTTGAACATCTCCAGTGAGGGAGATTCCACACCCCCTTTGGGCAGTGTGTGTCAGTGCTCATTCACTGCACAGGGAAGAAATTCTTCCTCATGTTCAGGTGGAACTTCTTGTGCATCAGTTTCTGCCTCTTGTCCTGTTGCTCAGCATCACAGAAAAGAGCCTCCCAAAAGCTCCATCCTCTGACAGTCTCCCTTCAGACAGTTATGGCATTGATGTGGTTCCCTCTCAGTCATCTCTTTTTGAGGCTGAACAGCCCAATCCTTCTTCTACCATGTGCATGGATATAAGAAAAGAAGGGGACAATTCAGTAGGAAGCTGTAAGGAAAGTAGATGCTTCTCAGACATGATGGAAGTGATTTGAAAAGTTTGTGCTACTCACCTAGTTTGGAATTTGGTCAAGATTTTGAGGCTGCCGCTCCTGCACCATTCCTGAGATAGCTGTTTGGAAAATGCCAATTTTTAGAGTAATGTCTTTTCACCTGGAAGAAATAGAGAATGGTACTTTCCTTCTAGCATAGAGGTGTTTCATATTTTTCTCTGCATGAAAATAGGCCTTCATTTTCTATCAGATTAACATCCCCTTTTCTTCCTTATTTGTTTTACATCTAATATTTATTTCTCATCACAAACTTTAATTTTTGAACTCTAAGAATAATCTATCACATCCTGAATTTAATTTAATCTTCACAGGAAGACTGGGCTTTCCCGATCAGTAACCACAGGAGATGTTCTTCTCCATTGGCCAGAGTTGAAACTAATAGCCATGGCATGTTTGCTTATCTCTTATCTCTGGGGTTAGATTGCTGCTGTCAGCTTCTCCCTTGTTATCTGGCTGCTGCTACTGCTCACTCAGTTGTGCAGGGATGTCAGTTCCATTAATAACCTGAGCACCGTGCAAACAGATAGTTGAAAACAGGTGAAGGGAGAGGAAATTGTATTTAACCCTGATCTCACAGCTGTCATTTTTCAGACTCAGCCATGACTACATAAGGCCAGATTGGGTGCGTGACATCAAAACACTTGTGACAAATCTCATGCTTGAAATAGGAGGGAGACAGATGGACAGACACCTGCAGATGCTCGGGGACCAGGGTGAATCTGAAGGTTTTATGGCAGGAAATCAACATGAAAGCATTGTTATGCTATATGACAGAGTAACTCTTCCAAAGACCAAGAGATCCTCCATCACCCCTGGAAGTCTTGGACCGTTTCAGCTTTAACTTTCACTACCTTTGTTGTTTTAACAAGTAAACCTGTCTCCTGTAGAGGTGCAGTTAAAAAGACAGTGCAGTTCCCCAGCTCAGCAGTAGCAGATAAGGAGGTGCAGGAGAGCCATTCTCTGTGTGGAGGAGCCGACAAGGGCATGCTCAGGTATCTGCTTGGAATTTCCCTGCTCTTTGCAATGAAAGTGCATTTTCTGGACATGGTGATCTCCATGTACTGTAAATGCCCACTGAGAGGAGAGCTGCCTGCTGTCTGGGAGTGGATGAGGAGCTCAGCAGGGCAGGGCTGTGAGCTGGGTCCTTACCCTCAGTCTTGGCACTGAGCTGTCTACAGCCAGGAACGTGAACCAGCAGCACTTCATCAGGCTCAGGTATTGTACCAGTCACTGGGGGCTGAAGCAAAGTTGTGAGATTTTAAATGGCTTTAAATGGTATTGCTGGAGTTTACTTGTAAAGGAGCTTTGTCACAAGGAGCTCACCAGACTCAGGAATTTGTTCCTTTAGTGGCCTTTTAGTGGCCAGGATGCTGTGACTAAGAATAAAGGCTTCCTCAGCGGCCTTAATTTGTGAGAGAGCTGTGAAGTGTCTTGTGCTCAGTGCTTTTTCTTCATATGGTATGAGCTTCATCAATGTGAAAGTAGATACAATTTACTTAAAAATAAAAATATGTAAAGGTTTGGAATACAGAGGAATTTCATCTTGAGTAGAGATTAGAACATTTTCTGAATATACTTTTTCCATATTCTGCAGCCTAAGTTTTTGATTTTATATGCATCTGCTTTCCCCCCATATATTACAAGGTATGGACAACTGATAGTGACACACTTACTGGTACAGTGCTGGTGAGGGTCCTTGTTCAAGCAAAAGAAATTCCTCCTCAGAGATAAAACATTTAAGTCATGAGGTGTTTAAGTTCTCAGTCACTATTTCAGTTTGACTAGTGTTAAAGGAGTCTCTGCCATGTCTAGTTTCAGTTGCACCAAAACTGCGGCTGAAGCTCACTTGTGAAATGAGAAATGAAAAGGGAATTTTTCACATGCTGTTCTTTATTAAAAAAAAAGTGCTCAGCAACCTTTGCTTAACCTTGAAAATGTTAAATGAATGTAAACTGATGCAAGCAGAGGCTAAGGTCAGGAAGTTGTCCCTTTCTGGAACAGGTTATTCAAAGCTTTGCATAAAACTGGAAAAGAAATGCTGTGGTAAATCATATCCCATACAGTTATGATGGGAAGAAAGCTTCCTTACCCTTTCCTGAACTCTGAGGCTGCCCCTCTCTCCAGTGCTAGAATCTCAGCAAACATTGGTTTTTTTGGGTCCCTGGGGACTTTTATTTTGCTAGCACAGTGGGTTTTCTTAGGACTGCTGTTTGCCCAGAACTAAAACAAAGCAGCAGAAAAGATTTTTGGATCAAGGTGGGTGTGTTTCTAGCAAGAGGTGGCATGAACATGGGAGTATGGATCAACTCCTGAGGTGTTCTGGGGGTGAGCAGTGAAATGGGTCTAGAAAGGAGTTTCTATAGAAAACTGAATATAATAATTTCTGCAGCTCACCAATGTGACAAAGACCAGACAAAGATGGATTTTTTTTCTTTCCTATTGCAAATCCTTAGGATCCTGGTGCAAAATTTTATCAGTAAAGATATCTAAGGTAATTTCAAAACACAAAGAGAATTTTGACTTGAGGGAGTGTGTTTGGTCATTTGGTTTTCAGAGATAACTGTATTGGAAAATGTGGAGTGTTGCCTGAAAATAAAGGCAGGATGAGTTTGGTTTTTTATAGTGCTAAGTAAGAGCCCAAGCCTAGCTTGGCATGAATCCTGTCAAAGGCAGCTTAGCAGTACATACCGTGGGGCATGTATCTACAGCTGTAAGTATATCAGCATGATACTAGTGACAGTCTGTGAATTTAGACCACAACACATCAGTTTCTGTCTTGTTTGAAGTGCAGCTGGAGGAGCTCCTAAGTCTCCACACACCCTGGTGCAGTCATGTCCCTGGTGATCCACAGGTGTGCAGAGGGGAATCCAGTGCAGAAACCCCCACACTGGAGCTCACCTGGCACTGCTGGTGTGGTGCCATAGCTGAGTCACTTTGCATATCTGGGCATCATCCTTTCTTCTGGTCCATGGGCATCATTCCAGCTCTACTGAGAATCCAAAGACCCTTAAAACTCACCCAGGTGCTTTAGTTAGCAGCTAAACACATCCTGTCCTAGGAACTTGGTTGTGTTGGCCTGTAGTACAAGTGCACTTATATATTCAAAGATGAAAATGTTTTCTGTGTGCACACAAAGAAAGGTATTGCAGATCTGACATTTTGTTTGTTAAAGGCAGAATGCATGTCTCTCACATAATATTCTGTGTATAACATAATGGAATCATGCTAATTGTCATATAGAGGTTGCAAATGGAAAATGGAATTAAAATAAAATGGACAGATTTTTTTCTTAGCCAAATTAAAGCAAAGTTGGCAGCAGAATGAGTTTCTGGTGGAAGGAGAAAATATGAATAGGTCTATTAATTGTAGTGCTGCACTGGACTGAGGAACTGTGCTTATGAAAATATCACAGTCAATTAGTATGTTTATATAAGTAAGACTGAAATAAAGATGCTAATTTCACACTTTCTCTGACTTAGTCCAGTTCTATTGCTAAAAAAAATAATAATTTCATGTGGGATTAGTTTCAACTGAAAAGTTAATTCCAGTAAAACTTTTGTCACAGTGCTTGAACCAGTGACTGAGTCTTTGAAATCCAGAGAGCCAGAAGGGATTTAGGACAGGAAAGAGTGGCACTGATGTACATTGTTGCTTTTTCTTACTCTTTTGTCCATGGTAGTCCTACTAAAATTTTAGATGCTTTAAACTTTACAGTGAGTAATAATAATATTGTCTTGCTGAATAGTAGATATTAAGAATGAACATATAATCTCAATGAACACTTGTCTTAGGAATTGCTGTGTCCCTTCTTCTTTTTGTTTCCTAAGGTTATAAGGTATGGTATGGTATTTTTAATTGTACTAAATAGCATTGTCTTGTCAGTAAGTTTTCTCTGAGTGAGGCTTGGGTTTCAAAATCATTCAGAGCAGGAGGTAGCTGCTGTGCCACATAACCCTTCTCCACTTTGTCACATCATGTGTCCCCAGCACTTGTCTTGTAAAAGTTCCAGAACTTATTGGGTCTCTCTATGTAGTGAGTGAATAATTCAGCTCAGTGATCTGGCAGAAAATTAGCTGGGGAAAAGCTTGGTTAAATTTCTACTGTGTTATTGATTATTGATGTGTTAAGTGGTCCCACAGAAAGGTGTGTCGAGGAGATGAGGCAGCCTTTGGAGTCTATGGAATGAGAAGCATGAGAAGAACTACGAACACAGCTGAGAGGAGTGGGGAAAAAGAACAAGGACTAGGACATTTTTTTTTCATTTGGCAGCACTAAGTTGTTAAATGGACTCAGCTACTTTTGAAGCCGTGATGTGTATTTAACTGAAAACAATTTTATCTATACAAGGGTGTCATTATTCACATAAGTAACTTGATTATTTATATTACTTTTTCTTTAACCTTGGCCTCAAGCTATTACAAAGATGGAATGATAGCTGTATTTTCTGTCTTCATGATTTTAGCAATTATTTTAAAGAATTCAAAACAATTATTGTAATACAGTGGGTATGGTTATAGTGCAGTGTGAAGTGGTGGTATGTGAATTATTATTAAATGAAACACCAATTCTTGAAAAGTACACGGCTTCTAGTATTGTGACATGCAACAATGATGGTTGATGGTTGAGCCAAATTTTAAAAACAAATAATGATAATCTGTATTCTTGAGTATGGATTAGACAGTTCACTGCAGATCAAGTACTGTTAAAAATTGTCATTTCAAACCAAGTGTTCATGTTTGAACATGAACTTGTTCACTTTCCGTTGTAGTTGACAATGTGAAAATCCCTGATATTTCATTTTCCCACCAAGGAAATACTGTGCATCATTAGGGTGAGCTCAATCATCTCACTCAAGTCAGTAGTGACTTCCTACTGACATCTGTAGGATTGGGCTTTAGCCCTGTGATGGAACTTTCCTGTGTTTTGCCAAGATCCATCACTCTATTTTCCTAGTTTTTCCATATGTAAACCCTAGATAGATGCAGTGATATTTATGCAGCAGTTTTACCAGATGGCTCTAGAATCATCTCTTCTCAATGAAAAATGAAAAGACTGGGCACATATATAAAGGCTGAATTAATTTTTGTAATTAAATGGAACATTACTTTGCCATGAATGATTTTAGCTTGCACAATATATTTCATGCTAATTTTTCAGTGACCTGTAATTGTATTAATTTTTTATATATTTAGAAGCTTAAAAATGATCTTGACAAAGTTATTGAGTCAAGTTAATATACAGAAGATCTCTGTCAGACTCATAAAACCTTGTTGTGAGATATATGTTTTATTTTGTTTTCTCTTTACAGTAAGTAAAATATGTCAGCGCTTGGTGTTGTATAAAATATCCAAGTCATGCCTCTGAGAGGCAAAAAGGCTCTCAGAATGCTCACACACTCAGTTGTCAAGTGAGAATTTGAATAGGCTGGAAACTGGACTGCTTTGGAGCACCAAAACACGAGTGCATTCCCACGCTGGCAGGTTGTTAAGCAGAGAGTGAAAGCTCATTTATTATTTTGTCCATGTAGTAAACTGACTTGCAGTGCTCTTACTGTGACAGAAAGACACTGATAGTAAAACCCTGGCTGTGTTGAAGTCAGTGGGGAAACTTCCATGCACAAGGAGTGGTGGAAGAAGTCCCACTCTGGATCCTCTGCCTCAGAGCCTGCTCTCTCTGTCTGCTGGGATAGAATAGAGCCATCAGGACTTACCCTAAAGCACCCTGTGAGAGCATCTTGCTTATGATGGCAGGAAAGGAGCCCTGCAGCGATGAGTTTCCTTAATTTACCCAACAGCCCAATGCAGGCTGAGTGCTTAATGATGCCTGGGGGACCATCACATTTTTTCTCTCTGTACACATGGCTGTTTAACATGCAAATTAGAGAAAGGAGTTAAATGAGCCTTTAAACCATAAAAAGTTGTGCATGGTGGATTTATGGTGGATTCATGTGCAATTGCCACATGGCTGGTTCCTGTACATTTGTTACATTTCATTTGACTCCCTGTGCTTACCTCCTGGAAAGCTGGTCTCTTATACATACTTTTAATCCTATCAAGGAGAAAATAATGACATCGTTATCAAAGAGTAAGCAAGCTGTAGAAATGTTTTCCACTTCCTTGTGCTGTATAAATAAGGAGTCTCCCAACTGCTGTTAAATATTACACAAGTGATATTTATTGCAAATTTAGAAACCTGCTCTTAATGTGATACTTTCTAACTTGTCAGTTATGTAAATAAATTGGGCCGTGTGCTGGGCTCAGCTGAGAAGGTTTGCACCTGATGCAAAGCTTCTAGGAAGAATCCCAGTCAGAGGGATTCCCAAGGACTTCAGAAGACTTTCTGTGTTATCTCATGAGTTTTGCTTTGGCTATAGAAAACAGTTTCCTTAACCAGGAACCAAATATCCTTCATTGTCAGCAACAGCATTGTCTGTCTTATTTGTTCAGATCTCTAGACCACATATGTTGTGGTAATGCCTTTTGAGTAACAAATGCAATAATATAACATTTCCCTTCTATCTATCTATCTATCTATCTATCTATCTATCTATCTATCTATCTATCTATCTATCTATCTATCTATCTATCTATCTATCTATCTATCTATCTCACAAAATACAGACAGCTTTAGACATTGACGAAGCATTGAAGTATTAAAAGCACCATTACCTTTTGAGTTTGCTTTCAAAAATCTTGAGACACACTGTCATTTACTAGGCTTTTATACAGCCTTTATAAAAAAATCTCCATAGTGTCCTACTATTTTATTCTCATGCTTAGAAATCTCAGTCTTATGACATCAAATGTGAAAGTCACAAAGCAATTGGTGAACTCATGCACAACATTTGAGATTCACCAGATTTAAGTAGCTGACTTAGCAGAAATTAAAACTGATGGGTTTTGCTCTTTCCTTTTCCAAAGCTAGTTTTAACTAGAATTGAAAAATGGGAAATAGTAAAGGAAATCTTCTGATTCCTTGCAAAGTTCAGTCAGTTGGACCTGACAAAACCAAAAGGAAAAATTTAGACACACTTGATTACATGCAAACTTGCAGACGAATCGTGCTCCCTTCCTGGCTTTTTATTCTCCTTCCCCACCACAGCGTTTAAAATATCGTGAAAGACTGCTGAACCTTCTGGCAAAGTGAGGAAACATTCTGTTGAGAGTTAATTTGGCTCATTTCATATTTTCCATTCAGCATTTTTCTTCCATTGCTTTTTTTGGTGCTAGGGCAATTTGCATGACAATGGGATCTTTCTTGCTTAAGAGATTGTCTGCTCCTGCTGCTAATTTTCTACCTGAAGTTGTTATCTTCTGTTTGTGACATCTTAATTACCTCAACCGCAATTAATTGTGATGTCACAAATGGAGGATTATGACTTTAGGTTGGAAGTGAGATTGAGAAATTGAAGGAGTTTAAAGAAGAAAAGAGGCTTTTCTTCCTGTAAATTAAAAGAGGGGACAGAATGACTTTGGTTAAATGAAGGCAATCCTCCATCACCTTTCTTCTTGTAGTTGTGGAACAGCTGGTTTTATGTCTTGCTGTATAGGAGTCTCTGTTGTATTGAGATACTGTAAAGTGGGAGAAGAGGAAAGGATGTGTGGAGGAAGGGGAATCTTCCCTTGTGCAGTCAGTCCCTTTCCTTCTTCTGCAGCAAGAAGGGAAAAAAATTCTCGGACCCATGAGAGGTCCAGGCTCTGCTCACAGAGAGCAGAATGCAGGGTTGTTGCAGTTATACTTGCTTTAGAGGCCATTTATTTATTGCTTTTTGTATCTTGCAATATTAATTTGAGTCTTGACATCAGAGTTTGATGACCACGGAGGAGCATTTTTTGAAGGGTGAAGGGAATTCCAAAGACTTATGCAGAAATTATATTCAGCATCCTGAAAACATAAAAAATTTAAAGTTTTGTGCTAACCTTGTCCATCATAGCTGTAATTTATCCTATGGACCTGTCACATTTCACTTCTTGGTATGTCATCTTCTCTTTTTGCATACTTCTGCTTTTCTTCTGGAAACCTGTTTCCACAGAGGTTCTGTGTGTCTGAGTGGCCTGCTGGTGTTTTTGTGAGGATATTACCAGGGCTGTTTATACACTCACCCCATGATTTACAAAGAGGGAATACTTATCTACAGCTACTGTACACGGGATTGTTTTTGCAGGTTGTGAATAAATGCTGGGACCAAGCCACGACTTGAAAGAGGATTAATGAAAAGTGAAATGTCTTATTTTAACACCTATACTGACATTAGGAAAAGGGCAAAAACTGCAAAGTAAAGGAAGGGAACTGGAGAACTAAACACAGATCAGTCCTGTGGTTTTTTGGAAGGTTCAGTGTCCTTCAGAAAAGGACCCATCCTCAGGTGCAAATAGAAGTGGCCCTCAGTGGAAACACCAGTCTGCACTTTCTGGGACTGAGGTTGATTCACATCTGTGCATCCAATCTATTTTAGCAGTTGGATATGTACCAGCTACCGTGCCATAGTGAAGCAGGCTTTTTTCCTGTTGTCCTTTGGAAAACATTGTACAAACAGGCATTTGACCATCTGATTAACACAAAACCCTGTAGGGAAAATCAGCTGTTAAGATTTTGCACTCAGACACATTGCTGTAAGTACGTAAAAGCTCTGCAGGCAGCGATAGACCCACTGTGATAATCTGACAACAGAATCTGGACCCTCTGTGTTGTGATGCCGAGCTCATTTGTGGCACCAAGTTTACCTTGTAGGCAAGTTGTTTTGAAGTTAAATTAGGATAGCTCCAGGGAAGCATAATAATACAAAATGGAAACTGAGCAAGAAAGAGAAAAAGCTGTATGCTGAAAAGTGGTTTTATCCATCAAAACTTTTTTTTCTCTTTTTCTTTTTCAAAGGCAAAAGCAGTTATGGCGAAAGTTGGTTACCCTCAGTTTATAATGAATGACACATATATTAATGAAGACATCAAAACAGTAAGTGTCAGGCTTGCAGCTTTATTCATTTATCTTAACCATTTTTTGCTCTGTTTTGCTGCTGTCTAAAGCCAAAGCTAGTTTTTTGTTTGGCATACACCTGGACTTGTGCTTGCCTGGTCATTTTTATTTTAGTTTTGAAGTGTTCTAGCACTATATTGTGTCTAGTCAATGCTCTTGTATCTAAGTGAGATCATGAGGCCTGCTGGGAATAAAATCTGCAAAGAACCTTCCTGCTATTAAGCATTTTAAAGGTTAAGTACACAATGTAATAATTTTGCATTTAGTTATAAAAATGGAACAAACCAAAAGCATTTCTTCTCAAAATAATGATTTTCAGAAAGATTAATGCATTTTACCTCAGAATATCACAATTTAGGATGCCCTGCGTAAATTCTCCTCATCTCTCCAGGCTATGAATTTAATTTACAATCGATGTCTATAATCATACCAAGAGGTCATAACCAATGTAAAGGCCTATTGTGCTGCCTGCTGGACAAGGGTACTGTGAGGGGACTCCTTCCTGCCCCAGTACCTGTTCAGCCTAAGTAGGGCAGAAAGGCAAATGAATGATAATAATAATATATTTTGCTTTTTCCACCTGTGACATGAATTTGATGAATTGTATTACTGAAAGTCACAGGCAAACTAGATCACAAGTTCAATCCTGAACCAGTGAAGTACAAGAGCAATCATCATCTTTGCCAGAGCACATGAACAAACACTAAATAGCGGCATCATTTATTTAGAGAACCAGCCTAGTGCTTGTCCAGGGAAACTGTAGGATGAGATGGTGCAGTGAAAACAGTGTAATGAGACAGAGCATGTGACCAGCTCTATCATTCAGTATATGGAATTATTTGCTCAGCTAAGTGGCAATGTCTGCTGAAAAAATACTTGTTAATCATGCTTGCAAAACCACAGTTTACATCTGAAAAGCAACTTCATCACAAATCCTAGAATTTTTTTAAACTGATGACAGGGATTTATAACCTATTGACATCCCTTTTCTTGCCTGTTTCGTTTTGTGTGTGTGATTGCTATTAGGCTTGGAAACTTACGGAAGCATGGAGCCTTATGGCTGCAAATATTTAAAATGACAGAACTCTCAGGAGGCACAGAATATGAAGTATTTGTTATAAAATGTAAAGCAAACTGAAAAAGGGGACTTCCATTACATTGTTTGAAGTGGTTTTAAAATACATTTTAAAAAATAAAAGTAAGTTTACTTCCTCCTGGAAAAGAGGCTCTCTTAATTATAGCCATAGACATGTGCAATCTGCAATCCATTGTTAGGTGCTTGTGATTCCTTCAGCAGCACTCTGCACAGTGAAAAGCTTTCCCAGTGTTCCAGACCCTTGTGCAGATCTGTTCAGCCACTGTCTTTTTAGCTAAGCTCATCAAATATTTATTCTTCCTACCAAGTGTGAAAATTTTGCTTGCTTTGATAATCGCTAAAAAATTAGGTGATCATCTCTTATAAAATAAAAGTTCTGCTTGTTTTATGCCAGCTTTTGTTTCTTTGGACATGCTTTAAAAATGTCTGTGCTTTCTTGATACAGCTGAAGTTTACAGAAAGTGATTATTTTGGCAATGTACTGCAAACTCGCAAATATGCAGCCCAATCTGATTTCTACTGGCTTAGAAAAGAAGTTCCAAAAACAGAGTGAGTAGACAAAGTTCAAATTTACATAACCTTCTAACAATATTTTAACTTATATTATTTAATCTATATATTAAATACTGTTATATATTGTTTTAATAGAAATATGTTAACAGCAATATGTTATGCCACAAAAAGCCTATGGGTAAACTCCTATTATTCCCAGAAACTCCTGTGGATTTTTCTTTTTGGTAAGTTCTAGGAATCCCTGTTCATATTCAGAGTAGTCACATGCTTGAAGCTTAAACTTAATTTAATGAAAGAAGGGGTAATTGAATCACAATTAAAAATGGATTATGTCTCTTGGTCACAGTTAGAGTTTGAAACAGTACAGCAGGGATTTCTGAAATAAATTTTGTAGAAATGAAATTATAGTAAGAAATAATGTTATTATTAGTAATACAAATCAGCATTGCTAGTTACCTGCTGTTGATAGCAATGATACAGAATGAAACATAATTTAATCTACCTATGTTATTTTTATTTATTTGCAAACATGAGAGTGCAGATTGTGTCACAAACTGTCATAAAATACATGAGAGAATCATTCTCTTTTCTTACTGGGGGATAATCAAATCCTTAAAATGCAAATTTAAACCTAAGCAGAACTTAATTAGTCTAATCATGCTACTTAAAAATTACTCCTTCTACACACAGACTTTGAAATCAGTGCCAGTGCTTAGCTCCTGTGGTGGTGTTTCCTTAGGACTCCAGAAATCCTACTTACCCTGAACCATTCCTTGTCCCAGGGGTGGCTCTGTGCTGTCCGTGAGGCAGGGAGACAAACGAAGGCTCTTCATGGTTAATTTGGCCCTGTGTGTTCAAGGTGTTATTTATAGCCTAGATTTAATTGTGAATTTTGCCTTCTCATCACAGCTTTCTTTGACATTGCACTGGTCAGGCCCAGGGGATGTTTTTAGGGATTTTCCTGGATGTCAGGACTAGACCACTATGGTGCATTCTCTTCAGGGTAACAGTTCCAACAGAGCAGTGAAACAACCCTGGTTTCTCTGCAGCAATGGTCAGCCTTGGGGCAGCACTGATGATAGTCTGTAGTTTTTTGGCACGAGGGGAAGGAAGGGGATTTTTCCCTGTAAGGAAATCAATTGGTAGGCAGCCCCTGACTCAAGGACTGTGGTCTGAGAGCTGTTACATGGGTATGCTTAAAAAATGAAAGTGTTATCCAATTGCACACTACAAGATTGAACACCTTCTCATGCCCGTCTTTTTATTTCCAGGACTACATAATAGCCAGCCCCTCATTGCCTTTGTAGCACTTTTCTTGCCAACCCTCAGAGTGCATTCAGGCCTGGGGATACCAGTTTGGTTTCTGGTCTCTTCCCTTTGTTGGCACAGGTATTTGCTCTACCTTCTGCAGGGCTGGAGGTAGTCTCTACCTGAGCCCTGGCAGGGAGGGATAATTAGGGCTCCTGCTGGGACATTATTCTGTCTCTGCAACTGCTCAGTGATAGAAAAGGGCTCTGAAAGTGGTGTCACTCTGCCTGCTGAGGGACACAAAGGCACAAAGAGTCGTTGCTGCCTCCAGTAATTTAAAAAAAAAAGATTAAAATAAACCAATAACTCCCACTTACTGGTCTGAGGCATGTCAAACCTGGCCTCAAAAATATAAGCCACTTTTTAGCCACTCCCCACTTTTAAATTATCATACCCTCCTGCTTTCTGGTGCTTTTTATCTCTCTTTTTTT
Organism: Certhia americana; assembly: GCA_018697195.1. Lineage (NCBI taxonomy): Eukaryota > Metazoa > Chordata > Aves > Passeriformes > Certhiidae > Certhia > Certhia americana. Next base: position 102,813,639 of record CM031857.1, read on the forward strand.
TTTTTTTCCTTCTCATTTTTCTGTTTTTGTTTTTTAAACTTCTACATTTCATAGAATCCTCAGAATTTTTGATGAAGCTTGGTGCTATGTTAATAGCTAATTACCCTTGGGTTTTTGTTTCTATTTGCTTCATTTCTTCTTGTTGCTAATTTAGTAGCTTTTAGCATAACATTTATATTTCGAGACAGATATTATAAGATCATCAAAGTTGTGGACCGAAAAAGATAAATGAAAAAATGAGTGTTTAAGGAAATAAAAGTTGCTAAAGTAATATTACACCCAGAAGGTAAAACAATATATTATTTTAGCAGACAGTCCATATTGCTCAATAATATTATTTCAAACTGGAATCACTTTCCTCAGCTAAATGTGGAATTAAAAGTCAAAGCACCTGGGAAAGACCATCAGGGGATGGACAGAGGAGTTGTGAGATACAATACAGAGCAGTTAGATAAAACATGGGGGAATGTGGATAAAAAAGTGGAAAATAATTGTTTTGGAAATTCAACAGTTTTTAATCTAAAAAAAAAAAAAAAAGGGGAAAAAACCTAAAGCAGGAGTAATTAGTAATTATCAAAAATCTTTCTTCTCTCTTCTATTCCGTCTGTCCCTGGCATTTATCTGCCTGGCAGAAGAAGGGAGCATGGAGGAACTCAGATGAACCATTGCTCAGAGCATGGGTGGTGGGACATACCCACCCTACTGGGACCAGGAAGCTCTGACAAAAGGGGTGCTGGACTTGTGTGTTCTGCCAGTCCTGGGGCCAGGATCCCCTGAGGGCACCACAGCTCTGGGAGGTATTACTTGTGCTCAACACCAGCTTTGGATGCCAGCTGCCATCCTCACAGCTGGCTGGGGACATGACTGTCACCTTCACAGATGGCTCTATCAAACAAGAAAAAAATGTTCAGGTATCAACAGAGAGAAAAATGAAAGGGATTTGTACAGAAGCTGAGGAATATGGTGCACAAACCAGCACAGGTTAGGCTGAGATGGCTCAGTGGAGAGTCTGGAAGGGGCAGTGAGGGAGGATGGTCAGCAGGTGTGAAGATAATCATTACAACCCAGGTGAGATACAGCTGGAGCAGAAGAATGTGAAAGGCAGTACAGGAGGAAGTGATGATGCTATGGAAGGGAAAAATTAAGGAGAGTCAGGGTTTTATTTGCATTTGCCTGTCCATCCATAGAGTCATACTCATTCATACATACATGCATACATGTCTGTGTGTGCATACAAACACATGCCTGCACCTTTTTATCAGTGATGGAATCTGTCCTTCTTAACACTGATATCATAATTGCAAATAACAAAGCATCAGAGGGCTTCTTGGGCATACCACTTCATTATTATTCATCTTTCTCCTTTGAAGTCAGCATATAATCTAAGATTTTAAGACCTGGCCAGATCTTTATTTTTCACTAGACCTTCAGTGCTGGGGATGTAGACATCTGGTATCCCGATAAGAGGATACAGAGGAAGTATGCTATGAGAGGATTCTGGGGTCTCCTCCAGGAACTATCCCAGTTTTCCTTACACTATTGTGTGTAAGTCCTGGCTCTTGCTTTGCCACAAGGGAGGGAAGCTCTAACAGGTTCTGGGTTGAACACCACTAAGGAGAGTGTAAAAGATCCTTCTGCAAAAAGGGAAAAGCAGCCATCAAAAACACTGGGCAGGCTGTTGTCTGTTGGAGAGGTGCTGCTGGAAATTGTGTAGCTGGGACCTGCCCTGGAGAGGAGAGGCTGGAAAGAAGCCTCCTGGAGCCTTTCCCTGGTCTTTGAACCTCATTTTAAGCAGTGATGTGGCACTGAAGGCTGGGCCCAGCCTTACCATCCTAGTTGCTTGCCCTTTCCTAAGGGAGACAGATGGCAGCCTGGCCTAGGATAATAATCTGTATCTATGTGGGAAAATATATAAAAGAGACTAACAGTGAGAAGAGGAAATACAATAATAAAGGTCACCTGGAAGGTTGCGTCCCATTTAGAAGTTTTTCTTTATAGCATTTTCTTTGGAAGGCATTTTCCAGCTTCCAGAAACTTTGCACATCTTTTCACTTCTAACCAGCTTAATTCTTTGTAATTCACAAGTTCATTTTCTTTGTTTATATTATTATTTATTTCTAACTTTGAATGGTGAACAGCAAATCAAATGATTCCTTCCAGCTCAAAAAACTGAGCATCAATTTGCAAATTCAGTTTGTGTTTTACAGAGAACTAAATAAACTAATAAGCTTTTTTCCTGTGTTGTAAATGTTCCCAACCACCGTATTCATGAATGGCAATGTAGCACACTGCACTCTTAACACAGAAAGAAAATATCACAGAGAAGATTGCAGCCTCAGGAACACAGACTAAAAGTTTCTGCCCCACTTGCTATCTCAGTGTATGTTTCATATTTTATTTCTACAAGGGAAATCTCAACCTTACAAGTGTCAACTCAGCGGAATTAGGTTTTGATTGCTGCAGTAGTACATAGGTAATGCTACAGGACATCATTCAAAGCTGTCCCTTTTTCAAAAACTTATAGCAAAGGAAAATAGTGTAAACAGTTCTAGAATTTTTATTTGTTTACTTTGTAATTAATAAGAGCTTGGAATGTGTAATGCCTTTCTTCTTTTTCTATCCTTCTATTAATAGATAAAGTGTGCAGAAATTGTAACCAGACCTATAGCAAATGCTCAGGGAATCTGAGTTCAAACAGGAACGAGGAAGTTATTTCTAAATTTGCTTCACCTTAAAATTTAAAAGCAACATCTATTTATTGCACATTTTCATTTTGTAATTTGATGTGTTATTACTTAAGGACTTGCCCTGAAGGTTCAGTCATTTCAAGGAGCTCACTGAAAGAGCATGGCAGATGAGAAGTGAAGTTGTTCTTCTAATCTGGATTGAAGCAGTCTTGGTTATTTCTTCTCTTTTGTGGAAAATACTTCCTGAATCTTTTTGAGAGGGCTCAGAATGGTGCAACAAAATGCTGGAATGGAAATATGCTTCTTGCCAAATGTCAGCTGTGAAATACTCTGCTTGTTACTGGAGAGCGTTTGTTCTCCCTGGCTCCTCAGTGTGGCTGCTAAGTGTCCTCTTCCTAGCTGCTTAAAGAGCATATTGAATTTCACACAGGGTCATTCTTGAGGCCTCTTTATGAAAGAGCAATTTGGAAAGAACTGAGTTCAGTTTTAAAGTGGGAAAACCAAGGCTGCTCTCAGTCCTTGGTTCACGCTAAGCTCAGCAAACAGAATGGGCTCTGCTGTTGTGGTGGTAGATCATGAGAAAAGCAGCAGTCTCAGGACAGGGATGCTGTGATTTATTTTAGCCTGCAAGCTACTAGTCTATGAGTTTGTATTTATGAAAGTATGGCCAGAGGATGGTGTGATGTCCTCCCTCAGTAAATGTGGACCAAATGTCACCAGCATTTGCTGCTGCTCTTGGGCAGAGTGAGATGTTTCTGTGAGGACAAGGACCTGCATCACCAGCTCCTCACCCAATAAAAACAAGTGCAAACTTGTGCTGTTAGAGAGCTTCCTCTAATCAGTGAAGAGCTCTTTGCTGCTGCTTGTGGTGGTTCCTCTCTGTAGCTAGCTGTGGGAAGCCCCCCCAGAGTATGGAGAGAAGAACCATGGCACATTAATCTGTTTTGAAGTATCTGTTATATGTCTCAGGCTCTTGGTCCTCTGCTTGGAAATAAAAGGCTAAGAATAATTTGCAAAAAGGGAGCATTTTCTGTCCCAGAAGCCTTTTTCATGCTTAAAAATTGCTGTTTGAGAACAGAAAGGCTGTTGTAAGCAGAACAAGCTAAGAGGGTGAGGTGCAAGTTGCAACATTGTGTGTCTTTGCTCAAACTTATGGTAAAATATAAATTGAAGTGTTGACTGTTTCAGATGGGTCCTTTTCGATGGGTTTCTCCTTGAAAATAGGGGCAGTCCTCCAGATTTACAGCTAAGCCTGGAGTGCAGGTGCCAAGGCATAAATGGCAGATTTGCATCCTTCAAAATAGTTCAGCTGATTGCTGCTGAACGAACATGAAATTGAAATGTAGTCAATTAAGCCCCTAATTTTTTTTCATTATCCCCTCACCATATATATTCTTTCTTCAGTTTTCCATTATCTCACTACATTACCTCTAACATTTAATCTCCTTATGATGAAGAAAGCAGAAAACAGACCAGAAAACAACTTCGCCCTGCTCCTCCCTTTCACAATCTCCTAATAAACAAAACAGAGAGAGTTGTCCCTGACAATTAGAGCCTGCATTGTGACGAATGGTTAAAATGTGTACATGACATCACTCTTTAAGCTTTCATTGACTAGTTTTTCTAGTTGATGCATTGCAAAATAAGCTGCTCAGCTTGGAGAATAAAACAAGCAGTTTTTATAAAAAAAGTAATTTATTGATAAAAGAAAAAATGCTGCCATTTAAAAACTCTCCCCTTTGTTACATGGTTTACATGTTACGTTAGTTGTCAGAAAAACAGTCAGGATCTGCAGATTGCTCTTTTATTAATGGGGCTATTTCAAAGCACGTATTGTGTATACATTTTCACTGATATCACATTTTCTATATTCTGATAGATCTTCCTTTGTCTTACTCATTACTCCTTTCTCTTTTCTTTAAAAGAAATTTTCCAAAGCAATTACATTGCATTGACATGGTTTTATAAAACTTTTGAGTAATGTTTTGCTGATGACATCAGGCTGTTCCTGTTTGGACATTTAAAAGAGTTACTTCTAAGTTATTATGAACTAACCACTAATTATCATCTTTATTTCTTTAACCTCATTTCTCCCTTATGAAATCATAAAGTGAAATCGTGGGCTCACTGAACTCTGGGTTTCATCTGAGGAGATTTGGATTTTGCTGAAGTCAGTCAAGATTTTCCATTCATATGGTTGAAGCCACAGTCAATATAGATGAGCTTAGGCTAAGGAGATTCATTTGCTATTCATAGAATTGTAGAATATCCTGAGTGGGAAGGGACTCACAAGGGTCATCAAAGTCCAACTTCTATTCAGACCAAGGGTTTCTTCCAGTGTATATGAGTTATCAAACTATGAGAAGAAATACCTGTCAAGAGGTTTATTTGTTAGGATGGTCATGTTCACTGTGTAGGGTATAGAACATGAAGCTGTTTATTTTGAATTTGCATTCACAGAAATTACCTGTTTATGTTGCTGGCTTAATCCTAATTTTTCAAGTAGTTGTTCAGCAAAACCTCTAAAGCCACTTTACTTGTTTCAAAATGCTCTCCTCTAATTTCAACAGGGAGTTCATCCACATGTGTTTGAAAGACACCCAAGAGAGTTTTCACAGCTGCTGTCAGAGTTGCAGCCTCTGCTGGGTGAATTTTATTTCATCAGCATGGCTGGCCTCACAAGCACAGTTGACACTTAAAAATTAAACAGCTCACATGATAGGAACACCAAGAATCACTCCTGTTGGGCATTCATTGACTGTGCACAGTTAAAGTCATTAAACAATAGATGTCAATGCTCTAGAAAGTGTAGGTAGCATGTACTGAAATGTGTCTTAAGTCCTTAATGTTTTTGCTTCCTTCCATTGAGTTCAATTTTTATCTTTGCTCCTTTGGTTCATAAAGGTGAATGCCAATGTACTGACAGAGAATTTCTTTTGTTGTTACTACAGGTGGTTTACAAGCCCAACTACTGTAAATGCTTTTTACAGTGCATCTACCAACCAGATCAGTGAGTATCTGCCTTCTGAGCCTCCTTATAAAGTGCCTGTTTGGGAATGTATGTGTCAAGCTTCAGATAACAGCTGTACCTATTGTGTTGCTCATGACTGAAAATTAAAAGTTCAAACCTGGAAATTCAACTGTGAGAGTTAGGTGAGAAGATCATTGGGAAACCCAGAGCTTCCATAGATTGGAGCTACTGTTCCTCCATGAGTTACCCTGCACCAGATGAGGTGCAGTGACCATGTGTGTGTGTGTGTGTGTGTGTTTTTACTCTGTCCATTGTGAATGATAGCTTAAATCACTTTTATTAACGCCTAATATACTGTGATAGCAGTTCTGTCCTCTAGTATTGACAGATATGTAACAATAAATGTGACTAGAGAAGACTGATACAGACCAGAAAACATAAGAAGGTGTATCCAGTGGATTTGTTCAATACCTTTAAGGACAAGAAGTGATATCTGTAGTTAACCGAAAATATGTACAGTACTACCTGTCTTATTCTAATTTTTGTTACTGTTTGATTTTAGATAGCATATATTCTAGTGTGGAAACAAATAAGGTAAAAGAGCTGAGTTTTTCAAAGCTGTGTTATGAGTTTGGATGTTCATTCCTGTTTGCTTTTAATGCAGCTTTGAACTGAAATTTTCTAACAGGCTTTAAAATTCTATACCAATCTTTCTGTGTACAACAGTGTTACATTGGCCTTGGCAATTGTCTTTGCTCTTATAAGCTTTGCACGTTAAATCATCCTTCTTTTTCTATGCTGTTAGGTTCTAGAAGGTAGCTGCCATCACTTCTGTGGTCTCAGTCCCCAGAGATAGGACCTGAAAAATTGCTGAGTGATTCCCCCTTTTTCTCCTGAATCTCTTTTGGTCACAGAGAGAAAAGCACAAAAGTAACGTATCACACTGAAGAAGGTACAGTAGAGGACCGGCAATTTGAATCTGCTGGTATTTGCTTCTACCAGTTTCTGTAAACAGTTTTGCCTTCAAACCACTCACTTAAATTATTTTGTGTCTAAGTCATCTCATTTGTAAAGCATGTATAATAATTAGGCAGTTCTTTTGATTAAAATTAGTGCTAGATTTAGATAGCTCTGCCTTAATTAGAGGGCTGCCTTCATCAGGAAGTCACATTTTTGTTGATCATCTGAGGGAGCACTTGAGGTGGTCACAGCACTGAGGTACCCGTGGAGCATTACAGCTGCTCTTCCTCCAGCCACCACTGCTGCTAGAATGGTTTTGTGTGAGTGGAGAGGAAGCCTGCTCAGAGAAAAGTGAGAGCCTTCTTTAATATTGGGTTCTTCCAAGTTTAAGCAGTGCTCCACTGTCCCAGCCTCTCTGCCACGGCACATTAGAGCAAACTGTGATGTGAGGCAGAAGCCACTGAAAATTTCACACTCGCTGTGTCTGAGTCAGGAGGCAGAGAGTTGTGTAACCCATCAGTCATGGGTGTAGACATAATAGTATTTTCTATCATAACTACTGACCTTCTCATTCTGCTGGCAAGTGACCTGGAAGTTGGGTCAGTGCTACTCACTCCCAGTCCTTTTAGAACTGTTTCAAAGATGAAAAGGGATTAGGTGGCTTTTTCTAAACAAAACTCTCTTGTACCTGAGAGAGAGAGGTACAAATGTAATCATGCCCTAAAAATGATGTGCAACAACAGGGAAGGTTCAGAGAAAGGCACAGTGCTGTCTTCCACTGCTGGCTGGTGTGTTTTTATGGGGCTAGAGGCCCTGGTAGAAGTTGCTGATAAACATTTGACACATCACTGCTGATTTCCCATTAATGCTGGTGGGGAAGTACTGCTACCTTACTGTTTGCAGCTGTGTTTTCAGTAGTAATCCATACAAAGTTCTGGGGGCTGCTCACATGCCACAAAACCTGGCATTTTTAAAGGCCTGGTTAAACAACAGAAAATAACCAGAGGAATTCCTAACTATAGGAATCAGAGTCATTTGAGAATAAGAATTAAGCTTGAACTCTAGCAAGTTAAATGTAAAGTTGTGATACAGCAAGCCCAGAAAGATTTCAAGGACCAAATTTCTAGGAGCATGAGAACTAATAATAAAACCTTTTTGTCAAATTCATTGAGAGAGGAGAGTCTCTAAGGCATAAATATAAGATAATCACTTACATTGGAAGAGTTTGGGAAGTTCTAATCCTGGAGCTTTTTCTTGTTTTATATTGTTTAAAATTTAGTGTCAATAAAATGGACTTTAGAAGAAATTCATACAGTGAACTGTGACAAATATAAGGACCAGGTAATATTCTCCCCAGTATTTCAAAGGAACTTAGGCAAAAAAATTTCCAAACAACCAGCTGTGATGTACATCTTATGACTTATAGTGGCCTTAGCACAGGAAGAATAGGTGTGGCAAGTGCAAATCCTATTTTTTGAAAAACAGTTCAGAGGGATCTGCATAACAAGTCATTTTTAGCCTTTATGTGAAGGAATCTAGTTGTGACCACAACATGATTGAATAGAGAGAATGAATAAGCATATGATATAACGATGAAGAGTGAACATGAGAATGTGAGATGTTTTTAGCTTTGTCTTTTAGAAAAAAGGCATACTTTCTTAATCTACTAGAGGTTTTTTAAATTCAGAAAGCAAGTAAGTATGCTTGATATGATAATATGGTTTATTCCATAGAACACTTGTGATGAGATTCTTTCCCAATACTAACCAGTGAAATTTTCATGACACAAGAAAGAAGGCCCTTTCATAAATTAATGACTGATTAGAGATAAGAAAAGGAGGTAGGAACCAATTACTTGTTGGTAAATAGTTGGAGGGGTGTGTTATGAGCATCTGTGCTACTTGCTGCATTAGCAGATGAACTGAAAAGAGGGTGTTCTGTTCTGTGGAAAAGAACAGAGAGCTATAAACCCAGTCCAGGAGACAGTTCCCTCTGCTGCTAGCTGCTGGAAGGTAGGAATATGTCCTAGCAGCAGAATAACCTCACAGGTAGTTGCCTGACACTCTTTCCCTTCACATCTACTACTGATCACTCCTGTAAATAAGTGAATAGACCAGATATTCTCTTCATCTGCTTGAGTGCCTCTGCTCTTCAGTGAGCAAACTGGACTTGAGTGTCTGCAAGTTACATCTAGTTTTGCTCTTTCTAAGTGAGTTTACTAAAAAGAATTTGAGAAATAAGAATTTTAAAATGCATAATAGAATTTGATTATGAAAAGTAGTTTCTACATGAACTGTAAAATGTCCTGTTCCTAAATTTGATTCTAAAAATTAGGACCATTAGTTTGGAAATGGAAATGTACTGTGGGATGATCAACTGTGTGTGGTCAACAAAACCACAGCAACTCCAAACTTGATTAGTCACTGGAGGTTTCTTGAAAAAGTTTAGAGAAAAAGAAACATCAGTGCCCTGCCCCATGGATTCTGAAAAGGAATAATCATTAGGTATCTGCACAAGGGAAGGGGAAGTTGGACATCCTGATCACTTCTGAGCTTTAGGCAGCTGCTTTTGCTTTCTGTGTTCAGAGTACAGGGAGGGCTTTGACACTCCTGATGGAAGGATCACAAATTCTTCTCTCGCTGTAATCTGTATCACTGACATAAATATTGGAATATCCATGCAAGTCCATGTGATCTTCATGTACAGGCAGGCTGTTGGTTTTTTTAACTTGACTGCTCAGTTACTTGGAAGAAAATGTCTTGTTTCACTCAAAGAGAAAAATTAATAGAGAATAGAAACTAGGTGACTTTAAAAATTACTAGATTTGGGAAAATACTGCAAATCTTGCATATGCTGTAGATGTACCAAATTTTGCTGTGTTTTCCTATTGCTTTGTTTTATTTTCATTATTAAACTATTGATAGTTTGAATAACCAATGATTCTGTTAATATATCTAAATTATCTAAAGGATAAATAAGTAGCTGCAGCAAGGTGAGATGTGCTGCAAAGAGCAGAGTTAAAAAATGTTACATATAATTTATCTTACTATTATACAAGTTCACTCCTGATGTTCTCTGTATGTGAGTTCTATTTATTAAGTTCCTCTTTTTCCATAGTACTAAGTGTCTTAGATGAATCACTATCTAAGTTTATAATGGTTGTTAATAATCTTTTAATCCTAGTTTGGATAAGTTTTCAAGTTTCTGTGCATTTGCTTGTCAATTTTCCCTTTAATTATAGGTACTTAATAAGGACAACAGGTTTGTGTCATTGCCTTTAGAGTCTCAAAATGTATTTAAGTACACTTCATATCATCTAAGCAGCATGAATACTATCTTTTTAATTATCATAATTGGAACACCAAAAACACATCCCTAAAGGATTAGTTTATTTTAATGCACTCTAGAGCAGTCAACAAATATGTGCTGAAAATAGACACAAGTGATGATCAAAGTGTGCTAGCATACTTCAGTTCAAGAAAAGATTTTAATTCATTACAGCACTAAAATATTGGCCTTCGAATATGTTAAGGGTAAAAAGGAACTGTTCATCAGAAATTTGGTGTGTTTAGGGTTTTTTTTTTTCAAAGTGTAAATACATGTGAATATATAGAATATATAAATATATATTAGAACATAAAAAATAGTCACATTTGTGGGCTGTGAACAGTAATGAAAGGGAGATTTACAGTGAACTGAGGCAAATACAAGCAATGCACTCATGAGGTGTAAGCTTGAATAGATGTACTGGATAACTAATGTTGATACTATCTCTGTAAGTTTTACTCATGCTCCTTCTAAGTCATTTGTGCTGCTACTGCATTTCTCTAGTGAAAGTCAAGAGGCCTCTTTAGAGAGCAACCTCAATACATGTTACAGGAAGAAGATATAATCTACAACAGAATTTTAAAATTGCATTCAAATTAGCATCCATAGAGAAAACCACAGATGAGAGCTCATATTAGCCAATAAGGATCATCTTTACAGGAAGCATCACGCAGATATTGACGCTGGCAGCTCACTGATGCTGTGAGTTGCAAGGGAGAATTCTTATCCTGCCAGGAACCAGGGAAGTGCTGGCAAACAGCACCTGGTCCTGTGGCCAGGGCAGGATAAGGGGAATGTGCATAGGGGCATTATCTCTTCCCTTAAGAACAAGACTAATTGGAAGGTTATTGATGAAGTAGTTTCAAGTGTGCCATTAGTTTTCTGTAGGTTAATGAATATAACAGATATGGACTAAACACTTTCTGAGCCCTGTCAATAAGTAAGCTTAAAGTGTCTTAAACCCTCATTCTCAATTTTCCTTATTTACTAAAGACCACTAGTCTCTTTTACCTAACCATGGTGCATGATCCTTACCTCCATTCTTTATTTTTTCTTCCTAAAATTCTTATTTATGAATGTGTAAAATAGAAGAACTTGTCCTTTGTTGTTCTCCCCTACCCCTCATTTCCTCACCCCAGAGAATCCACTGAAGCTTTTTCCTCATAAAATAAAGATTAAAGTTTCTTGTAAAACAGATTTTTTACATTTCCTACTCCCTTAGTAGATAGTATTCTTTGGCACCTCACAAACCACACCATGTTTCTTCTCATGTTGCCCCACTGAGGTTGGTAAACACCATGTTCTCTCTTTTTCATGAGCAGAAAAGAGCCTCTTGTCACGTGAAGCAGAAACTGAGCCAAGAATTGAAGAAGAGGCTGTTTTAAGACCATTACTTCCCTGTATTTCTTTAATGAATTTATTCACTGAGTTCTTCATAAAATTAAGCTTTGTATTCATGCATTGCATGGAACAGTTACTGTGCCTTACACAATTGATATTTTCTATCGTTACACAATTTTTGTTTTCTATCCTCTTTGTCCACAGGATAAAACTTCAAATAAGCTGTGTGATTCAGATCCATGTAATGACAGATAGCTTGGTCTCTGTCAGCTACATATGGATGCTCAAAGCTGTCTGGGGTGCTCTACAGTGTCTGAAAGGTTTTCTCATGTGTTTTATCTGAGATAAAACTTGCAGGAGCCCCTTGCCATTTGAGACTGACAGCTATACCCCAAAGAGGACATCAAAACCATCACTGGGATGAGATTCAGTTGTCCAAATAGAAGTCTTTGGAACCATTTTAAACAAATGTATCCTGCCCTTTGGGCTGTTTTTAGACAACTAACCAACACCCCAGCTTTCTTCACATTTAATTCCTTATATGAATTCAATATTCTTTGATTACTGACCAGCACTTAGTCTCCTGTTTATATCTTATCCTGTTAAAACTCTACGTCTGAATTCATTCAGTGACACTTGAAAAAACAATTTAGTGCTTTTGAACACATCTGAGAACTACCAGTACACCAGCTGGCAGAGTGCCATATCACACAGTTTAGTGCTGTATATCACAGAGTTTAGCACAGCTGTCTCCTGTATCTGTTACTTACGTATGGGATTCACTAGCCTGTCAAAAGTTTCTTTAAACAAACCAACCAACCTCATTATTGGAAGTTGTAAATGCACTAACTTGGAATAAGGCTTTGTCTTGCTCAGTTAAAACATCATGCAATATAACTGAATAATGTAATTGAACTATAAAATTTGAATTCATATTTAGACTTGAACTCCAAATTTCCTCGTGATTTGGTAAGTCTTCTCACATATTTTGGACTTAGTTTATCTGTTATCGCTCTGTATTTTTCAGGGAATTATCAGATCAAATGTAGTTATTTGTGTCTTCTTGGTAAACTAGCAATATTATACTGAGGTAAGGGTGTTCATCTACAAAGTGTGTATAATAATACCATGAAGGCATTAGCTAGTAAGTGGATTTATTAATGGCAGAAACCTCTGCAAAATTGGAGAAAAAGAATACACCTTCAAATTTGAAATACATTTTGACAAGCTTTACAGCACCTTGCTGGAAAGAGATGCTGAAAATGACGTCATGGATAAAATGAAGGTAGAAACTTTTAATTACACTAAAAATAGTCCTGTGCAGGCAAAGTTCTGTCAGAGCTTCAAGATCAGCATAAATTCAGAGTGAAATATTTGAAGTAAGCCAGGTGTACTCCACTGCTTGAAGTGCCCCTGTGTTCCAGAGCAGTAAGGTGACTAAGAGGAAAGCTGAACAGTCACTGTCAAAGACACAGGAGTTTGAAAAGCCAAAATCCTCCCTGGAGAAGAATCTGGGAAGGGATGTGAAGAAATGTTTCTGGAAGTGTAGTTGCAGCAGCAGCAAGTTGAGGGAAAATGTAGGCTGAATGAAGGCAGGGGACCTAGTAACAGAGGAGATTTACCCTTCGTGGGGGAGGAGTAGGTTAGGGAATGTTTAAACAGACTGGGCAAACACAAGCCCATGGGCTCTGATAGGGTGCACCTACAAGCCATGAGGCCACTCTTGGTAATCTGGTGAATGGAGGAGGTTCCTGAGGACTGGAATAAAGCAAATGTCAGTCCTATCTTCAAAAAGGAAGATCTAGGGAATTACAAGCTAGCCAGGCTCACAACAGTCCCTCTGTACACGATAAAGTAAATCCTGGAAACAGTTTTTCTGACCAGCTTTCTACATTGAGATTACTAGCTCAGTGGAGGAGGAGAGAGATGTGAATATGATTTATTCTTTAGAAAGAATTTCAGCACTGTCTCCCCTAACATGCTCAAATACAAACTGCAGAAGTATCAGCTACTGGAGTGGATTGTCAACTGAAAACTTGAATGGCTGGGCTTAAAGGGCTGTGATCAGAACAGCTGGTCTCTAGAGTGTTGGGATCAGTGGCACAAAGTCCATCTTGAGGGTGATCCAGCCTGGCTGTCCCACCTTGCCTCAAGTGAGATGCATGGATGTAGGGTACAAGTGCTGTTCTGTGACAACCTGAACTCAGCTGTCCACAGAGCAGTGCTCTTGTGGCATGTGACACCAGTGACCATCTCAGAATGGTGCTGCAGCCCAGGGGCATTGCTCCAAATTTAGGTAGGTTGTAAGAAGGTAGTCAAAGCACATTCTGCAAGTTCAGGTCTTGATAGCAGATGGATTTGTGTGGAGTCTGTAATAAGTTAACAGAGTTTTCTTTCTGTGTGCTGGTGGTGAGTAATGGCCTTGAGTGTAGACTCTGGGCCTGCATTTGCAATCTGGTGCATAAAGAGTGAGACTGTCAGCCTGTCTCTCTCTTCTAGAGCTGTGTAAAGGGAAAAAGCTTTAAAAGATGCACAACACAGGCTAAATTTGTGGTCAAGTGTTATCTCAAAATACATTCCCAGTGCCTGTATCTATTCCTTAAGATGTGAAATTCCCTGAAATCTGTCTGTCTTACTCCTTCAAATCTGTCCTTTGCCGGCTTGAACTCCAGTGACATGTAAATAATCCCATTAGTATTTATTACATCTGCAGCCTACTATGAGCTCTCTGAGTTTTGTCATTAATTCTTTTAGGTGCAATATGCCAAGCAAAAAAAGAAACATGCTTCACAGGAGAATTGCCTAAATGGAGGGATTCAAATCAGCACAGACTAAGAAACTGTCTGGTGATCAATCTCATGTTACAATTTCAAGGACATTCTTAGGTATAAGACATTGTTATCCTTGCTCTCACCAAGGATGATGTAGTTGTTGCTTGCCTGAAGGAGGCGTTGCATAAAAGGTGTTGCCAGGTCTTAATGTGTTCCTTCTAATCTTGGAGCAGTGGGCGAGCACCCTCAGTGCTGCTGACCTCTGGAGAATGGGACCCATTTGCTTTATTGGCTCACCAAGAATCACTTTCAAACCTAGATTTGTTTTTCTTACCAAAAACAAACAAACACAACAAAACCACAAAACCATGCACCCCCCAAAAAAAAACCCAACCCCACAAACAAAACAACTGCTACTGGTGATAATGTATCCCAGTTTCTTGAGGTTTTCTGAAATATATATTTCGTTCTACTGGCCTGTGACTCTGTTTTGGCTTGAAAATACTTCCTGAGCTTCCTTTAGTGCAAGCTACAGAGGTGTTTTCACACTTGTCCAGAAGCAGAAACCACACCTTCAACCAGCACTTTGCTCAGTGATATCTAACCTAAAATGGATCCTGACTCTGAGTAAAATAATTGCCAACCTGTTGTACAGATTCAGCATTGGAGCTTCCTACCATTCATTTGCATTGACTTGTTCAGTGAGAACTATCTCATGGCTTAATTAACAGCTGACTGTGTTTCAGCAATGTTCTATGAAGGCACATTTAATGTAGCTGGATAAGCCTGAGTGAAGATTTGCACCTAATTTGCTGTAAATAATGAATATTACTTCTACTACAGTCAAGTGCAAATTCACAAGAAGTTTATACCTCAAAAAAATAATTGCAGCTCCTTAAAAGATCTTGATAGCCTCTTGGTGCTGTGACAGCACCCAGGATTGTGTGATCATTAAGCATGATTTGTGGGGTGACTGTGCTACCTCGGTTGATACTGCCTTCAGTATTTGTTCCTTTTGGCCACAGTTCCTCTCGTGTGTTGTTGTGTGGATAGGATCATTTAGAGTTAGCAGAACCTAAGCACTCCAAAACCTTTCCTGAATGTCAGGGTCTGGAGGGAATTCCAGTTCAGACTAGATTTTCAGCACTGAACACAGCTCTTAAGGCCTGACAAGCATTTTCATCAGGTTGTATGAGAGTACCATTGCTGCTTAAAATGTTTAAAACATGCATAATAAATAAATTTCTCTGCACTGGGAGGCAAGGAAAGTTAAATCAGTAAAAATTTGTCCTTTACATTGGTGAAATTGTGGTTTGTAATGCTGGAAAAGAAAATTATATCGTAGTTGAAACAATAAAACAACATCTGGAAAAGTAAGGAAAAAACCCCAGACAACACTCAGAAAATAAGTTTGAAGCCCACACTTTTTATAAGCTAATTGCTGATAGGGAATGATAGCAGCCACGGAGGAGCAGCTGGGCAGGCCAGGAGAACATGCCTTGTGCCGCTTCACTTGACATGAATTACACTCAGCATACTGTGATTGTTTTGAGTTTTTTTGGGGTTTGGGTTTTTAGGGTATTTTTTGATTTTTTTTTCTTTTTTCATTTGAAAGTAAGTTTTTAAAGACTTTGTAGGCAAAAGAGATCTTGCCTGACAACTTATCTCAGATGTAAAGAAATTCATGACCATGCTATCAACAAGAAACTGAATAGGCTTAGAATCAAATGAATATGATTTTTGTATTGTTCTGGATATTCAGGTGATTTCTTGAAGAGAGACCCATAGGGTAAAGCAGCATTTCCTGGCAAAACAAGTGAGTCACTTGAGGAAATGTTCTTCCTCAACAAGGTGATGACCATGTGGGTAAACCTAAGCAGGTGTATGCCTGTGCTTTATAGATGGGAGTTTGTGCCACAAGACAGTAAATTCCACATTTGGGCTTGGAAGGATGTCACTTTTCACCATCACATAAGAGCTTTGACTATGGGCATAAGTTTTATTTAGCAGTTGTTTGGGCTGTTAAACTTTTACGATGTGCAGCTCCACTGTCTTTACTATCCTGGTGCTAAAATGTCACCCTGGATTTAAAAATAAACCTGTGACTTTGTATTTGAGGAACAGTTTTGATTCCTGTGTGAAACATCAGTAGCTTATCATTCACCAGAGTGTCTTCACTGATGTTTTTTTGGCAACTGGTTAGTCTATCAAAAACAGCCAGATAATATCTGTAGCTAGACTGACCCTAATAATCAGAGTCTTAATAGTCTACAGTTTTCCCTTACAGAAGTGCCTAAGTATGTTCGTTTACCTCTGTTTTTCATAGGCTTTTTATTCATACTTTTTTCATTCATATTTTTTAAATAGAATCAGGCTTACATTTTATCACTATCATACTTCTTGCTTCACTGAAGCCTCACCAAGCTAACAGTATTTTAATTCTTATTGCACTTTACCTATATTTTGTCTGTTGATCTGGGGGTAATCCAGTACTCTTCATAGGAAACATAAGGTGTGTTTTTCACAGGAACACATGCATTTACTCAGACGTGCATGTGGCAGGAGCTCTGCTGCCTTTCCAAGATCATCTTCATTGCATTCTACCACCCGAGAGAAAGGTCCCCTTGAAAAACCTTCTGAAACCAAAAATGATGTCATAAAATCCAAACCCTTGGGCATTGTGACAGCTACTCAGCTGAATTCAATTCAATTGACTTCTTTTTTTGTTGTTGTTTTGTTTTTTGTTATTGCAGGATTTCCAGCAGGAGAACTTCAAAAGCCTTTCTTTTGGGGAACAGAGTATCCCAGGTAAGTATTGCACCAGGGAACCTCATCCACCTAGAACTGAGGAATACTAGGGAAAGGTATTGCAAGTACATATAGAAAAGAAGAGGGTGTGGTGAAGAAGGCTGCCATGCTGAAGACAACCAAAAGGTAGCACCTAAGAAAACTGTGTTGTCCTGCTGTAGGGCAAACTTAGCCCTTGGGTTGTTCTCTCTTGCTGTGTCCTTCTTTTGCTACTGGAAGAGTTGACTTTGAGGAGTGCTGCTTTGTGTGATACTTCTTACTCTTGGGAGCCATATGTGTTGCTGTTGTCTTAAACTGATGACTGATTTCTCACAGGAATTGCTAATTAAGTGCACACAAGTGGAAGTGTTTCAATGCTACAGCATGCAGATGCAGCAGTGTGTACATGGCAGGTATTAAAAGAAATTGTAAATCAGGTAACTAACACTTCCTGAACAGAAGTGAATACCCTGAGAAGCCAATTATTATCAGTTTATTGTTCACTTTCAGCTAATATCTAAGATTAGCAGTGGGCCCTTGTCTGTGCTTGTCGAGGTGCACGAGAATATCTTCATGTGCATAAGTGATTGCCTGAGATTGCCTGAGCAGGCCCATGTGCCTATGTAGCTGAGGAAGGGTAATTATAGGTCACATACATTAAATTTTGAAAAATCACTGCTTTTGTGCAGTTCAATAGCTTTCTATTTTAGGGCAGATTAAGACCATGAAAAGTTTCTGATGGCAGTTTCTGAAAGTTATTTTGCAGTTATATAAAACCAGTTACTGGTGAAACATATCCTTAATAAATCTTCGTTTAAAAAAAAAAAAAATCAAACTTTTTGATCATTTTGTGTTTGCCATTATCCAATCTGGATTGTGCTTGTAAACAGGAAATTTAGAAATATATGTAGAAAGACACATTCAATTTAGGAACAAATTAATTTGTATTCAAAGAGAATTCTTGTGGGCTAGGTGACTTTGTAAGTGGTAATTGGGGGTAGAAGAAAGTCCTTTTTTGTTAAGGTGAACTTATTTTCTGTTACAATTATTGCAGACCTGTTTCCAGCTCTGCTTTCTGAAAAGCTTTCTCTGTATCCTGACCTTCTGCCATAGTGATAAAATTGTGGTTCTTTCAAAGTATTATACTTTGCTCATTTCTCTTCTTTAAAGGTTACCTTACCTTAAATTGGTTTTGCTTGAGTAGGTATCAAAATGAAATTTAGTAAACAAATGTAGCTGGTTTAAATCAGACAACAGATTGCTTTTGTCCTTGAAATATTCTGGATTTTTTTCTGTCTGCTTAGAAGAAACTACATGGCAGTGGAACAGATAAACTATCCAAAAGTCACCAGTGCTTGCTGAAAAACTGATTTAGCAAAGACTTAACATTTAGTGACATTTTAATGTCCAGTTCCAGCACAACCACCAAAATCCAGTTACATCTATTTACATAAAGTGAAGCTTAGTTAACACTTTTATATCTCAGTACATTGAATAAAATAACATTCAAATGCCATCATTCACAATTGTGAGTCCTCAGTGCCATATATATTGAAATAGAAACTTCAATCTACCTGACCTCATAGTTTCCTTACAATTCTCTGAGCTCCCCAGACCCAGAAAGTTCCCCTGTTATAAATATGGTATCTGCTGGGCTGCACCTGTCCCTTCCACCTCTGTCCAACTGTGCCTGGAAGTGAAAAGCATAATCAGAACTGGAAGAATTTCTGGAAAAAATGTTGCTGAGCTGGACAAAATGCTACATTGGGGTTCACAAATTCAAAGGCCAAAATTCACTGCAACCTTAACCCCATCTTTTGGAGCTAAGAAAAGCTCGAAGGAGCCAGAGGGCCAGAACACCAGCCTGTTTTTTGTCCCTGCCACTCATGGTAACAAAGAAACTTAGAGGAAAAATAAGATGTATTTAGTAATAGGGCTTGTTTCTTCTCTATCTCTTTACATGTTTTATGCCATTATTTTTGTATTTCTCCAGCTGCAAAAGATCCTTATAACCCCTTTACTTCAGATATGGAAAATAAATCTTAGATGGTGCATTTATTAAGGGTAATTATCACTGTGTCCTACTCAAGATTATAAACTTGTCATACAAAAGGATGATATTTCCTTTGCTGAAACGCATAATCTTAACCTGCATTTTTTGAAGATGGTTTGCAACAGTACTTGGGCTAAAAAGCAGTGGGGGAGATTTTAACACATGCAAAGTGCCATTCAGGAAAGAAAAACGCAAAGTGAGGGATATTCTTGGAAGCAGAGAGAATTAAATGATATAATAGGTTTTGGGCATGACTTAGATGAGCAATTAGTGCACTATGGATCATTAGGTCCAATAATATGTTATTTCAAACCCCTCTGCCTTTCTTCTATTTCTATACAATGTGTTAGAAGTACTACAAGCTACTTTGAAGTATAGCATCTCAATAACTGAAATAATTAAATTACAAAAAGCAACTCAACAAATGAAAGATGCATTGAGTGTCATCCATGATATCCACTGCTTCTGGTGTAAAAAAGCCCTGAGGTTTTCCTTCTTTCATCCCTATTTCTCCTAAAAGCATGTTTATTGGGATATAATAAAGAAGATATTATAAATTGTCAGTCAGGAATACCAAGTATTTCTTTTTGCTCTGTTTCCCAGGTGCATTATGCATTCTGACTGTGTTTCATGTCCTGTTCCAGGGCAGGTGCAAGGGAATTATATGACCTTTCTTTTTAAAACTGAATAGAGAGCTGTTAACGCTTTACAAAATATAGTCTTTGTTTCAGAGTTGTTACAGCTATAACTTTGTCCTCTTCCCAGTAAGAATATACAGAATTCAGTCAGCTGAAGGAGACTGGAGCTCATATGATGCTGATAACAGATTTGGTTGGAAGAGTGATCACAATGCTTTCAAAGTTTTAGCTTAAATGTTACTTTTAAACAAGAGTTTAGCATTAAGACTTTCAACATCTTTAAATCAAAATTGTGTAGGTCTGATTTTTAGACTCATATCCCCTGCTTCCTCACCCTCTTTTTAAATCAATAATGATCTTTCCTGGGGTGTTTTGTCCTTTAATGTTCATGACTCTGAATGCTTTCTGAGGAAACTGCTTCTTCATGTTACAGGTCATTAAGTTATGGTGCCATAGGGGTGATTGTTGGCCATGAGTTTACTCATGGATTTGATAGCAATGGTGAGTATTTGACTGCATTTTGATAACTTTTTTATTTACAGAGTTGACAGATTAGAAAGTTGACTTGTACATGCTGTAGCATTTTTATTGTTTTGGTTTTTTTTAGTGCTGAGTTGTGTGAAAAATTATGAACTTGTTTTAATTAGATTTATTTACATGAAATCTTTCTTGTCTGAATTGGATTTTATTTGGTAAGAAATATCACAAGTTTGATTCTTTCTGTTTGTCTTGAATGAAAACTGAATCAGCAACAGGTTCTGAAGGTTCAAACGGGGGGAGGGAGGGAGTGGGCAGGGCAAAGGGATAGTTTCTGATTGATAAAAATTACTTCCAAGGAAACTTTTCACTTCAGGTCGAACATATTTTAAAAGATAACTGCAAGAGTTTTGAAATACAGTGCTGGAACAAGAGTGGTACAGAAAAAGTGTTGCAAAATATTAAAATTAAATTCAAAAAAGAGAGAGAGGGGAAAAAATAGTCAGAAAAAGTCAATCCAATTGTCCTGACAAATTGGGAGGATGGGGCATTATCACTACATAGATTTGGCTGTCTCAGCCAAGTGCTTTTAAAAATTGGGCTCCTGAGAGAAAGTGACGGGAGAGGGGGGAAGAGGGAAATGCAGGGAGGAAGAAACTTGAACCTCCTCTTCCAGGGAGTAATTTTGAATTTGTTTATGTTGGATAATATTGAATACCATTTAAAAAAAAAAAAAAAGTAAAGAAAACATTATATCCTGTTATCCTATTTGCACTGCTCTACAACACTTTGTGTCAGCAAACACTTCATAATGGAGAGGAGACATTTCCTTCATAAACTCCCATCTTGTGTAGGTGAGCACTTCATCTCCACCTTGTCTCCTGCCAGTCAGAAAGGAACCTAAGGTTTGATTCCATAAGCAGACCCCTCCTTCTTGCCAGGGTCTTACCTTCCAAATATAGAAATAAATACATCTCCTGGGAATTTGCACCTAGAACAAGACAGTACACAGGAGAAAAAGAAAATAAAATAAATAGAAATAAAAAAGATGAAACAAAACATCTTCAGTACTTGGTACTATGTCTGTGTTGCTCCTTACCTCTCTCTGCTGCAGCTGCAAATAATCAAATCACAGAGCAAGGCTGCATCCACATGGGCAGCTAAACACACTCTCAGAAAAGTCCAAACATGTCTTGTGTCTGACTGGCTGGAGTCATGATGGAGATTAAATACTCTCCTGCAAATGACAGGGAGCAGGGACCTGAGGCTGAAACAAGTCACTGCTGTAACCATCAGCCTGGGCAATGGGATGTATGTATTCCCCCTGCTTCCATGAGCAGGGTTTAAATGTCCCATTTTTGCTCCAAAATCAAAAATGGGAACTTCAGAAGTTTGTATGAAATGGATTTGTTTCCTGATCAAGTGAAGAATTGATAACAAATTAGTTATTATCACATTTTCATAATGAAAGACAAATGGTCTTGGGATGAAAAGTACAATTATACTTGCAAGAAAGTAAAGTACCTCTTACACTGTGTAATTATAAAATGTACTATAGAATCCATTAGTCATTACTACCTTTTTCTGCAGAAGAAAATTATGACAATAAATAGAATGCCAGCTTTTCATTGCTGATTTGAGTGGGGTCAGGATTTTGCTCACTGATCTATCCATTTTGTACACTTACATGAGAACATGCACCTCTCATTTCTGTGAAGGTGATAGATTCCTAAATTGTAAAAGTTTTCTCCTGCAAAAACATTTGTTTTCTTTCTTTCCTTTTTGAGGTCGGAAATATGACAAAAATGGAAATTTAGACCCTTGGTGGACGACTAACTCTGAAGAAAAATTTAAGGAGAAAACAAAATGCATGATTAATCAGTACAACAATTATTACTGGAAGCAAGCTGGCTTACATGTATGTAAACCACCAGTGACAGAAAACAGTGGCACATGAGGAGTTTGTGTTGTTGTGCTTTGTTTTCTTTTTTTTAAGTTCTCTTCTTATAAATCCCAATCTATTAGGATATTAGACTACCAGCTTCATTTCTCACAACAAATGATTTTTTGAGGTGAATAATTGTGTTAAAAATTGTCTGTCAGGTTTGATTAGTCCAGTCAAATACCACTACCCACACACTGGTGACAGGGTTAAACCATTTCTCTCTATCACATCGTTTTAGAATCAGATGAAGAGGATGAAGCCACTCAGCAGGGTTGCTCTAATTATTGTGAGCATGTTAAATGTCTTCTGAAGATGAGGTCTGTAATGAAAACTGAGCAGTCACTCTTTTAGAAAGAACATAATAGTATGTTTTATACATTCCTTTAACAGTTCTGCCTGTTATTTATTGCAGCTATAAAATGGATGCATAAGCCCTACTTTATTTCAGATTCAACTCTTGCTATTTTTCTGTGTGTGCACAAAGACCCCATTTGTATGTTTAATCAAGGGAATATGACAGCAGTAGCTCTAGAAAAGGATTGAGAAAGAAAGTGCAAGGGAATTGTTTCTGTCTATCAGAGGTATGGGATTCTCTGAGAATGTGTATATTCATATGTGTGTCCAAAATGAGGATAAACAGGATACATCCCAGACCTTCAGGAGTGAACAGCTGAAATTCTAGTAATGTTGTCTGCGACACAATTTTAATCTTAGTTTTCAGGATAAAACACATACTCCAGTTCCCTCTCAATTCTTTCACCTCTACCTACATTTTAGAAATACTAGTACATCTTTTCCTTTTTAAAATAGCAAGGCCCCGTGAAATGCTTATCAACAAATGTATCGCTTTTCCCAGGCTTGTTTTGTGCTGATCTCAGAGATAAAAAAGCCATATTGTGATCCAATCTGAAGTCCAGCAACTCAGACTTGAAATACTTCCTAATAAGCTAATTTACAAGTAAAAATTCTCAGGCTTATTCCTGAATATTTGTAGGACAAAAGCTGCCATTACAAAAATGACACCCAAAGACGATCATTAAAGCCTTCCCCAAGGATGTGGCTGAGCCCTTCCCATGTCTCTGCCATTGGCTTGGCCACCCCCTTTATCTTTTGCACTGTCTCTTGAGATGAGGTATGTCTGAATTTCCTCCCAGTGTAGATACTGCATTTGAAGTCCATGGATGGGTTTATTAGAGAGACCCTGCTACTCACAGCCTTGTCATCCCATTCCTTCTATATCCACAGGATAACCAAAAGCACTATTTAGATGGTAGAAGATTTTTCCAATTTTCTGCCATATTTTATAGCTATTGTATGAAGAACTATGGAAGCAAGGACCTTTTTTTATTATCATTTTAGCCTGTCATTTACATCAATACTCTGCAGGTTTTCTACCCTTGTATGAATATTTTTCATGGATCAAGAAACTTATTTATTCTTTTTCATTCTCATCTGGTATACAGTAAAAATGTCTCCAGAAAAGAAGCCTAATGAAAGAAAAAGTGGACATAGAAATAGCTTCAGAGTGCAATAATCACATAAAGTCATCTCATCATATAAAGAGCTTATCATGGTCCCTGATGCCTGTCACAAACTCTCTGTGTAGTGTAGTCTCAAATACCTGATCCAGAGCTGCCTGAATCAGCAGAAAGAATTCTTCCACATTTTAGATGGCCTGTGGCCCCGTGCCACTGTTATTCTGATCTTATGCTCTAAGTCAGTCCCCTTCACAAGCCCCATGCAAGTGAAGCGTGTGAGCAGGATGGTCAGGGGAAAAGGCAACTTGTGTGCATGCCCATTCCCTGGTATCCCAGCACCTTTTGTCCTAAAAGCTTCTCTCTCACCTCCTTCTCCATCCTCCTGAGGACAGGAGGAAAAGGGTTGCACTTTCCTCTGTGGCTCCCATTTTTTCCATAACATTGTACCCAAGGCATCAAGTAAGACGTCCTGAGTCCAATCTGGGTGCTCATCTGCACTGAGTGTGGGGTTGTGCACAAGCACCTGACCGTTCCCTTGGTGTTTTTACCTCTTCTTCTCCATTTTCCCATCTTTTGCCATCCTGAAACTGAATCCTGATGCCAATCCCTCTGTGGAGATCTCTGTGGCATAGGAGAGCTGATGGCTGCAGCCAGCATTGACCTTCAGAGCCCTGCTCAAAACTGTGCTCAATTATTTGAGGCACAGGAGAGAGTAAAACTGCTTAATTACAAATACAAATTGGTAACACAAAGACCTTAGTAGGCTGGGTGAGTAGAGATAATGCTACTCCAGCAGAAATTAGAATTTCTTTGTAATGATATTGCACTTGGTTATGCCAGGAGACCAGTTTCCTCACAAAGTTTATATAGTAGTTTCCCACAATATATTATGCTGCTATTCCTCCTGTTCTTGGAATCAATATCCAGGAGAAGCAACAGGAATATCCTTTGCAGATATTTTTAGAGCACCAATATATTACCAATTTTGATTCTGTTCTGACAGTTATTTTTAATCATGCTTATTTATGTTGTGACTTAGAAGTTATTTTAGCATCCCAGCAGTATATTATGAGTTATGTAGAAAAATAAACATAACCTTTTAGATAAAAGTTTAAGAAAGAGGCTGCTGGATCTCACATGTAACCAGATATAAATAGTCCTCAGGGGAAAATTACTGACACTCAGCTCAAAGATCAGGGACTGGATTCTTAAGTGCATTCTATCTACTATATTTTGTGTTACAGTGATCTATGACCAGAACCAGGATAACTCATCACAGAAAATAGTTTACTGGCAGTATTCACATGGAAATCCAGTTTTCTTAACCAAAGTTGGTTGAAATTGACTGAGGTTGTTCTTGCCTTGTTTTACTTTTCCCCCTCTTTTTGAAGCTGATCAAGTAGGAAGTTCAGAAATGGGTCAAATGACTGATGTTCTTTCATTCTGCCAAGGTGAAAGGGAAGAGAACTTTGGCAGAAAACATTGCAGATAATGGAGGTTTGCGAGAAGCTTTCAGGGTAAGTAGATGGAAAATATCTGAAACATCGTATTATTAAAAAAAAAAGAAAATTAAAAAAAACCTGTGATTATCTTCATGTTGCTGAAAGGCACTTAGTATCTCCTTCTTATCAGGCATACAGGAAATGGATTACAGAAAAGAGGGGAGGAGAAGAAGAGCCTTTGCTGCCAGGCCTTGAGTTCACACATAACCAGCTTTTCTTTCTGAGTTATGCCCATGTGAGTAATACAAATGTGTTTCAAATCCCCTTCTATTAACCTGAACAATGTGCTGTGCAGGGATGAGCTTGCTTGTTTTCAACAATCTGCATCACCCAAAGATTTTGAGAGTATAATCAGAGACTTCTCCCACAATTATTATTTCTTTCTCTTTCTCTCTGTCCTCAGCTACTCATGGTGCCAGAAATGCTGAAATTATTCTTGGTTTTGCACAACGTTGTCACAGCAACTTTGTTTCTTCTTTCTATTTCCCTGCACTAAAAGGGTCTTCCTGCATGTATTGACTCCTCAGCCTCCTTCAATTTTAACTAACACCATTTGTTACTGCATACATTGTTCAAGAAAACTAAGCAGCAACAAGGAAAGTCTTAGTTTTTTTTTCCCATCTGTACACTAAATATGCTGTAACAAAATTTGATAAGGCATATGGGTTTTTTAGAAAAAAAATAGAGTAAGGGAAAAGATCAGAAAGTTTTTATTTGGGTAAACATATTGGGGCAAACTCCTTAAATGAGAAGTAAAAGGCTATAAAACTTTGCTTCCAGTCAGAGGAATGAATAATTCCAAACTGAAAAACAGGACCCAGTGCAACCAGTCCTGGCTGAAAATAATTTCTCTGCTGACAGTCATTGTAGCAGTCTATGGGCCTATGGATGTTTCAGTTTGACTACAGTGAAAAAGAAGATATTCCACTTTCATTGTTTATGCTGAATTTAGTTTCGCCTTGTGTCATTTTTTCTCCAAGAAAATTTTGAAGCTATAGGGAACATCTGGGGTTTTACAGGACCACTGCAGGAATCATATGTCCAGTGGTCCCTCACAGGGAGGGCATATGCACAGCGAAAGCAGTGTATGAAAGGTACCCTCGAGCTCAGTTTATTTCCACAAAGCTCAAGACACTCAACAGACTTATTTAAAATGTCAGAACTATGTTCAACTGGAGAAAATTGCACTGAAGTCCACTGAAATCCTATGGGCAATCTGGCTTGAAGGTTTTTTTTGATAGGAACATTTAATATAGAGATTTAGGTAAGGTAGGGGCAGTTTAAAGGAAATTTTCTCTGCAATGGATACAGAGTAAGAGGGATTATTCAGTTGTGCAAATACTCTATCTACCCTGTTTTTTGGTCAGTTATGATTGGGTTAAGTCTCTTATCAGGAACAGGGAACTGGGGACCACTGATGGAAATGTGGAAAATGTGTAATTTCAAAAGAAATTGACATTCCAACATGGCATAAATATGTCAGGTAATATAGCAGCAATTCTAGAGATGATAAGCATCATTAGGTGTACCTTTTATACACATTACATAGTTTTGAGACCAAGAAGTAAGGTAATTACTAAGGTGTGAGCTGCTGCAGCGTGAAGCTGAAAGACAAGCTACCATTATAGAGAACTTCAAAAAAAGAGCTAGTAAAGTGACTGTGATTAGATGATGGGAAAGAGTGTGTAGAGAAAAACAGTGGGTGGACACTGGATCCATTAAGGGATTTGAAAAACAAGAGAGTATACCAAGAGAAAACTGCAGATTGGCAAAGTTGAAACAAAGTAGGAATTTACGGTGTCTTTCCATTTTATGCATTCTGTAAGTAGTAGGCATCTTAAGAACAATGACATTACAATTTGCTTTATATAAAAACTCATCCCAGATAATGTGCCTGTTTCTGGTTTTTTTTTTTATTATTTTATTAGGTAAGATGCAACTCCTTTAGACCGGAATCTGCGAGGGAGCAAATATATACTGGAGCTCACAGCCCTCCTCAGTTCAGGTAGTGCAAATATGGTATTTCCTCAGTGTACACACAGAATCAATCACTGCAGAACAGAAGTTCAGAAATATAGCATTTTAAGAGAGGGTGAAGAGCAAACACAAAATTGGACTGTGCTCTTGGTTTAGATGAAAATTGAACTGGTTTTATTAGCTTATCTTTCACTATTACAAATGCTCTTCTGTAAAATTGAGGAGTTTGCATCTACCTTCAAAAGCATTTGAACCAGAACACACTCTGATCCCTGTGATGTCCTGTAATCATGGCATGAGTGCTTAAAATGCCTCATCTATCACTTTCTTTTCCTAAGCAATTCCAGTTTAGAAAACAGTGAATATAAAGAAGGTCCTTGATTTAATCTGAGTTCATTAAAAGCTCCTAAACCTTGACCTTGAATTACATTGATAATGCAAAGCAAAACATGCCCTGTGAGTTCAGTTCAAGACCAAACTCTTCCACTAGCCTTCCAGTGACACTTGGTTTGAAGGAGCTGGGTAGTTCAGCCATAAGTGGGAGTCTGTCCTTGCCAAAAGCAAGCGCACAGGCTCCTCTGGCCACAGACACTCATGAACTCCCTGCCATGGGAAGGAGGAAGGTTTTAGAGACTACGTAGGAATTAGGAATCCAGAGGGGTTTTTTGTGCTTCCTCACCAAGAACATACTGGTTTTGTTGGGATTCATGTTGGTTCCATTTACTTAACTGAGAATTCTGTGTTTGCCCTTGGTCAAGTACTACATTACCTCTTTATTTGGGCAAAGGATGTTTACTCCACTATAAAATTCACACAATACAGTGGATTATTTGCCTTCTAGAGAATCCCACCACTTTCTGGTGACTAAAAGACTGTTCTACCAGCTAGTGAGGGTAAAGGTAGTGCAGTATGCAAACCTGTGTGCCTTTTAACATTGAAAATACATCATGACAATGAAGACAGGAGCATCAGGCTGACCTTCAGCCTACAGAGATATCCTTTTCATAATTCCTATTGTTATTAGGATTTTGGTAAAATAACCATCTGTGTCTTTAAAAATCTCAGATTTATTTACCTATAGGTACATTTATATTCTGAATACAAATACATAGTTACATAGCTACATTCCCAGGAGATGGTGATATACATGGAACTCTAGGAATAGAGGATTTATTTGGAAAACTCCTGAAGGCATTAGACTATGAAATAAAATTTCAGAGAAGTTTAGATTAATTTGAGATCTCAAAAATATAGACAAAACCTTTTCTTAGTTTTTGTGTGAGATACTGAGGACTGGCTTCTTTTTCAGAACTGAAGAAAAGCACTGGTGCTTGTCTCCTCTTGCAAATCATATCAGCTGGGCTTACAAATTATCTTATCTATTTCTCCCAACTTGGTTTCATTTGTGTCCCAAGACCATTATTAGTATAGCTGCAATACAGCTATCTCCAACACTGACAGCTCTTTCTGTCCAAAGGAGCTCAAACAGCCCTTTTAAAAGTAACAATAAAAATTACAGAAATTAATGTTACTTCTTGAGCACAGGTGTATGCATCTGAACAACTCACACCATTTTCTCTTCACAGTCAAAAAGGAAATGGCATTTTAGAAGTTAATATGTATATAAAGTCTTTCAGCAGGTAATAAATTTAAATTCCTTAGGCTCTGCATGTACATCTTTCTATTGATTACCAAGGGAGGCCAGCATGACCTGCTGAAGGAAAGGTGTCTCTACTATAATTCAACGGGATGAAATCCAGACACTCCACTGTGATTTCAGTTAATGTGTGACAATATCAAACCATGGGTAGAAAAGTGGCGTGCATGCACACATAAAGATTTTTTCACTGGATAAATTCTTGGTTTATTTGTTTTTAATTGGAAGATTTTCAGTATTAGCATGTGTCTTTGCTATTTTTGAATGCCAATTTCAGATTGAAATCCCTGGCCTGGCAGGCAGAACTCCCACCAACATCAGCAGCAGTTCTGCATGACCAGCTCTCGCTGTTCCAGTGCCTGAATGTGTATTTGCAAGTTTTTTTTACAGTAAAGTATATATCTTATTTGAAGCCTAACCTCATTTGGTAATCTTCCCTACAAAACTGACCTTTAGGCATTTTTTTGCCAGATGATTGCAAATTTTCTTACTCACAGAAAGTCTAATCAATGTAATAAGAATATTTTCTACTATGGTGACCTACACTGAGAAGCTGATATTCTACAATACAGAAAAATGCCTCCTCACTGCATAGCAAAGGAAAGGTATACAATTATTATCACAGTAGATATCTTTCTGCTTTTTACTCAGAAAACTCTTCAATACCATTTCAAGTTTCAGGTTAGTGAAACCCAAGATGGTTAAAAGCATAAGAAAAAAGCAGCAAACAACACAATTATAATCTAGCAAAGGTAAAATAATAGTTTCTGTCTACATCAAATAATGCAGACATGAAAGCAGAAGCCAAGGATGACTGCTTGCAAAGACCAAGCTCTTCCCCTATGCCTGAAGGTGCCAATCTGGAATGCAGGCACATTATCCAGCTTGTGTCAGGCAGGGATGTGCTGCTCTTTCCATATCACACCACCTGTGGTAGAAGCAAGAGAGCTTGTGAGCTGGTCAGGGCAGAAGGCTCAGAAAAAAATATTTCCAGAATAGCAGGGGAGTTGAGATGCTCATGGGTGCAAGGCTGAGCTGCCCAGCAAGAGGCTGTCATTGCCCCCTGAGCCTGCAAAGTCCTGGGGACACTGTGGGTGTGTGGGTGGGCAGAGCATGTTGTTAGGAGAATCTGGAGCCAACAGAAACCACTGCCAGCACAACCCCAGTGTGTGCTTACAAACTCCTGCCTGCTGCACTGCAGCTGTCTGGCAGGGCTGGAAGAAGGATTCCACCATGCACAGCTACTGCTGATCTCCCGCCTGTGCTGCCAAGGGTTACATCAGAAAATTGTTCTAAAGGACACAGTATCACAAAATGCATTTGTTTTTTATCGAGGTTCTAGCAAAGCAAGATGTTTCTCAAAGCATGAAACAATATTTTCTTTATATTAACTTTAACTGGGAGCCCTTCTCCTGAACCTTTTGGTTTTATTTGTGGAAAAAAATATATGAAAGCCTGAAAATACAGCCTGAGGTGAAAATGCTGAAGCACTTGCAGACCTGTAGTGCTTGACAAAAGGCAACCTGCATGTCAATCACTTTTCTCTTTGCAGAGTAATTGGAGCCATGAGCAACTTTGAAGAGTTCCGTAAAGCTTTCAATTGCGCAGCGAACACGACGATGAACCGCGGGGCAGAGTCCTGCCGGCTGTGGTAGCTGTCCCTTCCAGCTCTTCTGCCAGCAGGAGGCTGCAATGTGAACTGCTCAAGCCCTTTGCCAGAGTTTCAGAATGATGGTCTGGAATCTGGAGAGGTGTTACTTCCAATGCATCTTCCTCATCCATGCTGATGATCTGCATGGATCTGATCATTCCCTACTTAGAGCCTAGAAACATTCCAAATAGAAGAGCTTTTCTTTAAGTAGAATAATAAAAAGTAACTTCTTTTAAACATTAAACTACTCCGGCTCATCTGCAGTTGCACTGCTCTTGATAGATAACTGCCATTATCAATTCTAATTCCTGATTTATAGTTGAGCAAGATGTAAATGCTAAAATCCAGTTTTAATCTATTGCTCTGCAGGGGTTCTATGCAGAATGCTGCCACACAAAATTTATTCTTTCTGGATGAAGAAATTCATGAGACCTGCTATAAAGCCAGCTCTGATCTACTGTGTGATACTGCATTTTCATAACTTAAGCTGTCACAGCCCAGCATGCCATAAATGATGTTTCATGATGTAAAGACACAAGACTTTATATAAGTTCAGTTAAATATGTCAGATTAGTGCCTCTGGTTTTGGAACAGTTTCAAACTGAGAAAGTACCTCATGGTATCCATCTGTAGGACTAAAACATAAAGGATACTTGTTAGATTGTAGCCTCTTCCAATTTTAGAATAACTTATGATAAAAATCAATGTATGGTGAAAATCAGAGGCTCTCCAAGGGGACTCCCAGCACCATGATACTCATAAATATTCCAGCATTTATTCCGGTTTACACTGTAGACAGTTTTTTTCCCAGGGGATGGTTTTTACTTTGTGTTGAAGATAGCTTCATCTACATTTATTTTCTTAAGCCAGAAATACTACGCCAGTTTTAAATGATGGATTTTATAGTGTCTGGGTCTTACATGGCATTGTAAGTAGTGTGCGTGTTTGCCCTCATTTTCTGGATGGGGCAGGATGACTTGTGACTTTAAGGTAAGAGTATGTGACAGAAAAACAGAGTACCAGTGTTGTTTGACTTGTCTGGATAAAAAGAGCAATTTAGGAGTAGAGGATTTTAAAATACAGTAAAAATACATACCAGTTGAGTTTTCGATTTGATTTTTAAGAATATTCATGATAAGATATTTTTACAGCAGAAAAGCTTTAACACATAACTATTACTGGGGAGGTGAGGGAGGATGCACACAAAGCTCTTTTTTACTAACAGAGTATAGTTACACCTATATAAGTGTATATTTATACCTTGTGCATTATTTCATTTTTACATGGTGGAATTATTTCAAAAGGAGTTTCTTAAGACTGATTTAGTTACTGCAAATCCATATTGATATCTGTATGTATATACATATACATATAATATAATTTTTATGTGCTTTAATTTTATTTTATCAGTATAGAAGTGTTAGTAAGAGAAACATTTTTTACAAGGATTGGTCAAATACTGTTGAATAAGGACTTGGCTGGATGGTCACACCCAGAGGGTGATGGTCTATGGGTCAGAGCCCTAATGGACATCAGTGACAAGTGGTGCCCCTCAGGGGTCCATACTGGCACCAGTGCCATTTAATATCTTCATTATTAACATAGACAAAGGGATCCAGTCCACCTTCAGCAGGCTCACAGATAACACCAAGCTGAGTGGTGTGGTTGCCACACCTGAAGGATGGGATGGCATCCAAGGGGACCTGGACAGTGGGAATTGGCCCTTGGGACTCTCATGAAGTTAAACAAGACCAAGTTGCAAGGGGCTGCACCCAGGTCTGGGCAACTTCTTGTATCAACAAAGGCTGGGGATGAACAGATCAAGAAGATCCCTGCCTAGAAGGGCTTGGGGGTCCTGGTGGGTGAGAGGCTGGACATGACCCAGAAACAGGCATTTGCAGCCCAAAAAAACCAACAGTGTCCTGGGCTGCATCCAAAGCACTGAGGGCAACAGGTCAAGGGAAGGGAGAGGAGGCCACCAAGATGATTAGAGGGATGGAGCACCCCTCCTATGAGGAAAGGGTGTGAGAATTGGGATTGATCAGCCTGGAGAAGGGAAGGCTTTGGTGTGAGCTAAATTTCAGCCTTCAGTAGATGGAGTCTACAAGAAAGATGGAGAGGGACTTTTCACAAGGGCATGTAGTGACAGGACAAGGAGGAATGGCTGTAAACTGAGAATTTTCCTGTGTGTCTTTTGAAAGGAGAAGAACATAATGGAAGCATAATTTATGGAAAAGGACAGGATCTCAAGCCACCTTCCAGAGTGAAGTAAGCAGACATTCCAAGGAAGCAGAAATTCCTGTCCTCAAGGCTGTGTTGCCACATTTTAGAAACAAAATATTGTGATTTGGGACCAGAACATTCTTTTATCAATTTTTCCCTGGAAAAGTCAAAGTTTTCTTAAGAGGAAAGCATTTTCCTTTCCTTTCTGCCAGCTCAGTTCCTGAGTGCCATGGATTACAGTTTATCATTTGAATTGCCATTACTAAATATTTTTCCTAGAGGTATTTTTCACACAAATAGTGGTAGCAGTATTTTCATAGAGTTCTTCCTCAAACAAGCAGATATGGGTCTTTAGCAAATGGATACTGTGTGCTGGCTAATGGGAAAGTTCCTTAGCAAATTGAGTATATACTGACTTCATTTCTGTGTTCATATCAGCACTGACATGACTTGATGTTGGCTGCTTTGGATCAACAGCACAAAGTTCAGGGTTGACATCCTGTCCCAATTAAAGGTAGTACCAATATGGTTGTTGTCCTCAGAAAGATCAGGACATCAACTCAGGCACTTATCTGAATTTTCTAAATTACTGGAATATGCAAAGATGGTTTCACAACAGCCAACTTTGGATTTTCTAATTTTATCTCTCAAATCAGAGATGCATTTGCAAAAATTCCTCTCTCATGGTTATTTTCCAGTGGGACAGATTCTGTCATTTTGTGATTTATGAAGTTGTTTCTCTGTACTGGATAAAAATTTTTTTTTCTAAAATGTCTGATATTTCTTGCCTTAAATGTCACTTTTCCTGCTCTTTAGTAGGCTCAGGTCTTTTATGTTTAATACCAGAGTTTTCTGCACAGTGTGGTGTATATTCCCAATGGCACAGGAACCACTGCAAACACTTTCATTCTTGCTAAGCCATCTCCTGCAGCAGGCAGGTGACAGGTCCTGGACTGGGGGATAGTAGGGAGCTGGGTGTTTTGGGGGCAATGCACTAGGAGAGAGGAAGAGAGGGCATGACCAGATTTTGTACCCTGATTTTGGCAGCTGAGAGGCTACCCTCATACTGCCAGGAGGAAGCCAGAAGTCTGTGCTGCTGACTGGTGCGTTCATCAGTAATTCCTCATTCAGGAAATTCTTGCTGTTGACTCAGGTTCTCAGCATCTGGGGTTTAGGACTTGCTTGTGTCCACACAAGGACCCTGGCCTGCCTCACCTGCTGTTTTTTACCTCAAACCAAAGAGCTGATCATGCAATTTACAGTTCATTTTGGATAAACTGCTTATGTACCATTTGGAAAGCAAAGCAGAAGTTATTAGGAGTTATTTAAGAAATTAAACAAGGTCTTAAAACTTCTGTCATCAAAGACAGCCAAGACATCAGTGATGGTTTGCGAGGGCTGTGCCCACTGCCTCTGTTTATCAGACCACCTGGCTGTGCTTTGTTTTTGCATTGTGCCTCCTGAGTCTGTGCCAGCAGTGCCTTCCTGCTTTGCTCTCAGGTTCACCTACTACATCTATGCAAAAAAATCCTTCATTTTATATATATCCTTTTCTCAGAACTTTAAAATTGTTATTTTTGCTTAATTGCCAGTATTATTGTGAAATGTTTCTTCCTGTTGGCTCAGTAATCTACTTCTTTTTCAGTGACCAGGAGGGGAAGGGTCGCCTATGAATGAAACATTTTTATCTTTGTAAATCTGAGGAGATACTTTTCTACTGTGTAGACAAAAAGAAACAGCCTCTACTGTCCCATGTCGCCTTCGTCAGGCTCTACAAATATGGAAACCTATTCTGTTCTAGCAAATCTAGTCCAGCCATTCTTTTTTTTTTGTTTGTTTGTTTTTGTTTGGGTTTTTTTTTTTTTTTTGTTTGTTTGTTTTTTTTTTTGTTAATTTGGGTTTTGGTTTTTTTAAAAGCCTGAAATGCTAAACCACCGGTTTATACATTGTGAATATTTATGCTGATCATATTGTGGAAGACTAGCTCTCTGAAAAGGCAGCTGTTATTCACCTGTGTAAACTGCTTAGGTACATAAATGATGTCCAAGATGGGTCTGGACACTGAAGGACCAAAAACCTCAGCTGAATTATAAAACTCTGCCTCATGCCCTGTGCAGGGGGACCTCACTATTCTTTAGGTAGGAGCATTATCATGTCACTAATTGGTTGAATAATTTATAAAATAATGAGGTGGGTCTGCATATAACTTTTCATTGAGTATTATTCAATTATAGCCTTGAAAGTATATCTCATAACAATGTATATACACATATGTGTGTCAGTGAAATGTTAGAAGCCTGACAACTCAGGAGGCAGAACTATAGTGATTTAAAAGATCTTTTGTGTTTAATTCTTTCTAATCTGATTTTTTATTTACTGGTCAGTCTATTGTACATTTGAATTTTTCTACTTTCATAGTGCATTGATTTACTGTTTTAAAGACAATTGTGTTAGCAAATAAAGCCAAAGTGATGAAGAATTTTCCTAAGCTTGCAATATGGCAAAACTTGCTTGGCTTGGCACTGTCGAACTCTACAATATTACTTCTATAATATATAGTCTTAATGAGATGTAATAAAGAGCATAATGATATGGCCCCAGGTTCTCAAGGCTACTGCTTGACAGGCTAAGAAGAACCTCCTCTCTCAGAGAGTGGTATAGGCATCGTCAGCCAGAGTATAGGCTCCACTTGCCCTCATTACCCTGCAGAAGGCAATTAAAATGAGCACCTGATGAGCTATTGTGGATGAAGGCTGGATGCTGTGGAAGTTGCAGAAAGGCAGAGACACTGAAAGAAAGTGAGAAAAGAACCACCTGCCTGTCAGCCTCCCTCTTCCCCTTTTGCCCAAGGCCATGCCTCTCTCAGCCCACTCTTTGCTTTTCAATTGCTTTTAAGTGTTTTCCAGAGGGGTTTTTGATAGCATAGTCCTTGTGCTGAGTTTGAACTTCAGCTCAGCACACAATATACCTCATGAGTGTGACTGAGCACTTGTTTAAGGGCTGTTTGGGCACAGGGACTGTGTCAGGACCTTATCCATCACCAGCAGGGCTCTTCTGGGCTAAGTGCTCCATTCCCTGGGCTCTGCCCTGACCAGGTTTCCATAGACAGCTTGGGTGGCCATAAGCAGTGGTACTGGCTCACTTCAAGGCAGCACCATGCCTGTGAGCATCAAGGAGCAATTTCTGCTGGTGGGGACAATGGGTGACATTGGTCTTGCTGCATCTTTTGGATGGTGCTCTGTGGTGTTGCAGCCCCTTGCAGGCCACTCTCCACACAGCTCTTGGGTTTGGGGTGGCAGGTTGTCTTCAAAAACCTGCATCAGTTCTGTCTCCTACTTTACAGCGCAGCCTTACAATACCTCTAAGGGTAAAAGGAAAGGTTTGTTGAAACCAGATTGGCACAGGGAATGTTAGTCTTAATTCTCATGGGTTTATCAGCACCTTGGAAAGATGCTTTAACAATGTCTATAGACCGCCCTGAGGAATTCAGGGTTTAACTGCTGCAGCAAGAGCCTGCTTCACTAATCAGACAATTTAATCCCATTTACAGTGTAATATGTATTAATAAAAAGGAAAAGAAATTAAAGATACCCGAGGGATTCTTCAGCACAGCATTATATTTTATTAAATATAACATCAAAGTTGGAAGTTACTGAGAATCAAGATAATGTGTTACACTAAATTGTGATCAAAGAAAGAGATATAATGATATAATTTTAATAATCCATAAGAACCAAATCTGGAACACTTTTATGCATGAGGTGAGACACATACACGGCTCCATATATTAACTGTGGTTGTGAACTGAGGTGCACATTACAATACGCGTCTCTAAAAATTTTATCACATCCATATCTACCATCCAAACTGGTAAACAAAACTTCGGGAAAGGCTTCAAAAGGGATCTTAACTTTTTCCACCACAAAGTTTATTTAAAATACAAGTGCTGCTGAGAGCAATGACCAGTTATTTTATATGGACAATGCATAGTCTTCTTCTGAAATGTGAGTAGCAGACATTTAAGTATAGAAATCTGAAAAAATATGATGTCACATCCTCTTGACACCAAGAGAGTATTTGGGTAGAACCAAGAAAAAACCCTACATTCTCAAATACAACAATGAGGGAAACACAAACATGTGAGTTTATGCCATGATATGCAATAAAAAATAAAATGCTATTTAGGATATGAAGTTGCCAAACTGGGTCAGGAGAATGGTTTACAACTTGACAGATTATTTCTGCTGGGATAAAAACCTGAGTGCAGGAGACCTGTCTGCCTTTGTAACTTCCTTGGGCAGTGTGTGTCACAGCTCAGTCCTTTGGTGGGGGTCACAGTGCTGTGTCCTCTGAGAGTTCACCCCAATCTGCCTGGGGCTTGAGGGGCTACTTGCTTTCTCTTGGGTTTCTAGAGCATCTAAAAAGGCTGCAATTCAACCACTGATTTCTAGTTTGATACATCTTTTTTGTTCTTTTCACCAAGCAACACATCATATGAATCAGCCACTCTCCATATCATGGCATTTAAATGAATAAAGAGCTGCTTTTGTGCTTTCTGTGCTGCAAAACAATACAGCGCTGCTGCATGTCAAAAACATCTGTGTGTTTTGTGAAATAGGGCTGCTCTTCATCAGACAACACCTGTGCTTTCATTCTGCTAGAATGGGCAGTGGTTTGCACTGGAGAGAAGAGAGCAAAATAGGGAGTAACATCTGAATAGGATGACAAAGAGAAATTAGAAACTCTTTAGAGTTGTAAATCAGTAAAAGATTTTACAAAGCATTAGTAAAATTATTGCTATAAATGATTTTATATATATATATGGGCACAGTGCAGGAAGTCTGTAAGTCTGTGCTATGTGAGTGTATATAAAAATGTCAGAAATATGAATTATTTTTTAAAAAATTGAGTCTTAGGGTAAAACTCTGACCTCAGTGAGTTCATTGAGTGATTAATGTCTGTGGGGCCAGCATTTTACTCCATCTGGATAATAGCACATAAAGTTTACTGATTTAAAACTATTTGCGACACACATTTTCTTCTAGACAGAAAGAAATTTCTAGCCTCTGGTATTTTCAGAATCTGCCTGGTCCTCGGTCCAGGCAGATTTGAATAGGACTTACTCTGTTTGCTCTGGTTTAACAGATACTCCATTTTCATATTTTTAAACATTTCAAGAGTGACTTTATCACTGTTTCAGAATTGCAAAGTAGCTTTTTCAACTTGTCCTTTCCAGATATGGTTCTATTAATCATTAAAAAGACTTGATATGTTCTATCAAACTAAGTGTAGGCTTATTTATGACACTGAGGTCATAAATATTTTTGTCTCCATAAGTGTTTTTTTTTGTTTCTCCTAAATGTCTTGGTCTCCATGATGAGGCAGAAAAGTTTTGTGTTCCTGGAGTGAGGGGAAGGTGTCGGTGCCCATGGCAAGGTCAGTGCTGTTGGGCTGCAGGGTGGCTGGGGAGGAGATGGGTGGTTAACCATGGGCACATAAAACTCCTCAGCAAGAAAAAGTCTGTGCTTGTCTGTGTGACTTGCATTAAAATGGTACTGCCTGACAGAACAAACAAATCTATTGTCCTGACCAAGAAATTAAAGTACATTTCTTGGAAAAATCTAAAAGGTGAGAAGACTTGAGCCATCATGGTGACTAAGGCCTGTAATAAAAGCACTTGCATCTTGCTTGTGCAAACTCTAGCAATGTTACAGCCCTGCAGAACTGCCTCTGCCTGCAGCTGTTTTTTTCCCTTTGTTTTGAGATGACTCAAATTGCTGGTTGGCTGAGTTAGGAACAAAACTCACCACTATGGGGAATGCAGCACAGAACTGGGGCTTGGTAGGAAACAAGGCACACCCTTGCTGGCCAGAGAGAAATCATAGAATCCTTTAGGCTGCAAAAGATGGTTAACCTACACTGCCAAGTCTACCACTAAACCGTGTTCCTAAATGGTACATCCACATGTCTTTTAAACACCTCCAGTGATGGTGACTCAATCCCTTCTCTGGGGAGTCGCCAGAGGCTCCACCAGCAGTTCCCACTATAGCAGTGGGTACAATGCACCTTTTTTACAGAGTCAGGTATGGCCCCATTCAGTTAAACGTCCTGCCTCCTTAGGGAACCCTACCTGTGAAAAACCTGATGGAATGGGGAGGAGGAAGGCACTTGGCCCAGAGAGGTCTGTTAAAGTACTGGACACACCTTGGTTTGCATAAGCACTGACAGAGTGGCAGGACTGTGTGCCACCTCCCCAGCTGCCAGGGTTCCTGCATTCATGCAGGGCTCCTGCCAGGGTTCCTGCACTCCCCTCCCTCCCGTGCAGGGGTGCAAATGCCCGCGTGTGTTGTGTGTTCACACGGTGAGTGAACGTGTGACGTGTGCTCTGTGAATCAGCCTCTCCTTACTCCTGCTCCCTCCTACAGCCAGGCAAATCACCACCGAGCAGGGGTGGGAAGCAAGCAGCGTGCCCCCTTCCCAAGTCCAGCCCCAGATGAGCTAATTCCCTGGAAGGCACAGCTTGCAGCAGCAGCATGTGGCAGCACAACCTCATCCCAGCCTCAGACAGGGGAAAGGTGTCAGGTCATTTTAGAGACAAGATAGGAACATTTCTCCTCCTAGCCTGGGTTGAAGTAAAATGTCATGGTCTGACTTCAGCTTAGTAATTATTTTAGCTCTTCAGTGTATGACAGAAGGGCAAAATATGGGACCTTCCTTTAGTAACAATTTCATTCTTTCAGCTGAGTTTTCCTTTGTTCTGCCTCAGTTCAGTGACAGCCAGCAGCTCAAACCTGCTTGCACAGTAGTCCTTGCACGAACAACATGTGTTGAGGCAATCACTGTGGCTGTATTCAGCATCCTTATTCAGCTTTCTTTTAATAAATCCAGTAATAGACTTTCAGAGGCAATGAAGGGAAAAGAATAATTTGGAAACAAAGCTGTTGAAAAGAATACAATGCACGTGCAATAGAGAACAGTGTGATTTTAGAGGTCTGTGCAGCTGTTTTATTTCTTTAGAGGATTTTAATCAACCTGATTACATAGTAAAGCAAAGGGATTTTAAAAACAGTATGGTGATAATCAGTCAGCGGAGAAAACAAAGGGTGTTTTCCCTTTCTCATATCACTTTTGTTTTCTCCTTTTCATGTGATTTTACAAGTAAATATCTCATATTAGCTCATTTTATTTTAAAAAAAGTCCATGCTAGAGTTTTCCTAGAGAAGCAATTTCAGTCTTTGTCCACTAGATCATTTAATCAAAGATATCCTAAATACTTTCAAGATTGCTGTGGCTGCACCAATCTGACTGCCATCAGTATAATGGCTTTCCCAGTGGATTGGAAAAAAAAAGCATAATTGGACATGAGCCCATCCTTTCAAGTGGGATTAGCTTCTCTGCTGCAGTCTTCCCCTAAATTTCAGGGTCTGATATGCTTTCCTTGTTCCTTCTGCACTTACTGCTGCCAAGCAACCCTCCAGTGCCATCTTTAGAGCTGAGCTGTACAGGCACAGCCAAGGGAAGGAGTGTGGAGTTGCACTCCTGCAAAAGGCCACCTTTCTGTGCCACTAGGAGCAATTGCTGTCAGGTTAAACATGGGGGTGACCCTACACCATTTCTCACAAAAGGGAACTGTGTGTGCAGTGGGAATTTGCCACTTGTCCCTCCTAAAGGCTTTTGGATGGATTTTTCCAACAACCTCCTCCTACCTACACCCTCTCCCCAGTGGTCTGCATATCAGGATCCTTAAGCACAGCACCAGCAATTTCTTCCCTGCCCCAGCAGCCATATTCTGCACATCCCACCTGGAGGCTTTATCTTTTCTGTCAATAATAATGGTTACCTAACTAGTTTTTTCAACCCTCCCCCAGTGTCAAAACTTTTCGAAGCCTAACTTTTAGTCAACTGGTGTTTGCAAAGTTATTCAAGTGTTTACATTGCAAAAAGCAAAGGCAGTCCAAAAGAGGAATGCTTCACTTGAGTGGGGGAAGACCTACATCAGCATAGAGATCACAGGCACACTGTTCCCCTTCTCCCAGCCCTCTACCACGTCCAGGTCACCAGCAGCAGATGTGGCAGCACCAAAGCACCTATGTCCTGACCAGTTTCCAGGATAAAGGAGTGCTCAAGGGATGCTTTAGTTGGAGAGAGATGATTTCACACATGAAGATATGGTTTCCATAATGGCTGATGTGGGTTTGATGCCTGTTGTGGAAAACTTTTGTTTTAAGGCATTTCCAGATCAGTTTTCTGTGTTCGTGTTCATGCCTTCTGAAGGCTGACCTGGAAGAGAGACTAGACAGGGCAAAAGGATAAAGTATTATATAAGGTATTTATTATATATTTATATAAATATAAGGTATTTATTAAAAGGTCACAATGGGTACTCCTGGGTCACACAAGAGTCCAGCTGGACCACACTGGAGATGAACCCTAAAATGGTCACAAAATGGACGCCTGATCACGAGATCTCACATTTTTTATAAGTTTTGGTCCATTAGCATATTAGAATCACTTGTCCAACCATAGATTCAGATTATGAAGCTCCATCCTCTTTGTTTTTTCTTCTCACTTCACCATTGCTTTTGTTCTTGGGCTTGAAAGTTGTCCTTGGTATCAAACTAGAGAAGGAATTGTTTTGTCTGTCTACTCTGTAAAGAGAACTTAGTAGCACTTAATATGAAACCTAAAACTACTCACTAAAACAGCACAGAGTCTAAAAAATATAAGAGCTAAAACTTAAGGCATCAGTGTTATATTAGGTGACAGCTCAGGAAACAAAGACAGATCAGGTAGAATTGGAGGTGACAGGTCCTTGTCTTGGGGTGATTGAGTGAAATGTCCTTGGTGTCAAGAGGATAGTGGGGGAGGTTCCAAAAGAAAGAACAAAGAACACTGAATGTCTCCTCATCAAAGATAAATTTCACAGGATTTCAAAGGACACATGAAAATTGCCTAAGACTTGCTTGGTTCTGCTGGTGCAGAGGGTGGATATCACCAACAGATACAACTATTTAGAAGAAACATTAACTCCCCAAAAGAGCTTGCTTTGGTATATGTGAGCATAGAAATAATTTCCAGGTAATTCTTGCAGGAATTAACTAAGTGTAATTATGTAGTGCAAGAACTGGAAGAGCTGGGCTCCCTGTGTCCAGACAACATGTAAGAATTACAAATCTAGTGTGGTAAAACTTCACAGAGATGTGAAATTGTGATAGAGCTCTTGAACAGTTAAATGCAACAGGGCATAAGCCAAAATAACACATGGAGTGAGAAACAGAAAGGTGACTCTCAAGCTGATATGGGAAGAGGCTTCAGGAGCTTGAAAAACATGCATGATGTAGAAAATCAAGAAGGTCATATTATCCCAAAGGAGCATTTCATAGGGGCAATGTACAGCAGTACAAGAGGGGATGTATAAATGAACAGCTTCAAAGCAAAGTACCATTTGCCATTTTAAGCTGTAACACAGCTGAAGACTTGCTGCCTCAGATCCCTGCCATGGAAAGAGAAATGTGCCTGAAGGCAGGGACTAAAGGAGGAGCCAGGCTGGCTCTGGGCATTGATACACCAAGCAGCAGACGTGTGACTTGGTATGTGCTTTATTTTGTGGAAAATGAAGCAAATCCAGAACACTTTCCTTATGCAGCATTGCAAAAAGTTCAAAAGAAAAATGGATAAAACATTTGTCATCAAAGGGAAGAGGAGATAATTTTGGCAAGACAGCTGATATGAACTCTACTCTTAGCTCTACAGTGACAACCTCAGTCTGTAAAGTTGCTTGAAAAAAAGGCAAGAGGTCCTCCTTTCATAGTCACTGTTTTTTCTTTCTGCTATTTTCATACCTGATATACTTAATGAGAAAATGTCATAAATTTCTCAGAGCAAAGACAGTGAATGTGTTGAACCCTGTACAAGTAACAGCATAGTTCACATGAAATATGAAAATTAATACCTGGCAGCAAACTAAAATCTCTAAAGAAAAGACTGAAAACACATTTCATCTTCTTCTAGGGTTTTAATATTTGCATATTGAAAGTAATGTAGTCTTTCAGTGTGAAGACTAAGAGGACACCCCTACAGTTTTTCCCAAATTTTGTTTGCACCAAGATTCTCCTAGGAAGTCCTGAGAGAGCAAAGACTTGAAGGACACAGTGCTTTGTCCCCTGAGTATGTGCTTAACCATGGACTTCTTTTTTGAGCTGACTTATATCTTTCCAAACAATGATGTTTCATACTTGACAGAAGTGGTAGCACTCCCAATCATCTGCATTCAATTCTGGGCAGATTAATTAATTAAGTGCTTATCTTAATGTGCCATGGGGAAAACCCCATAAGTTTTCTTAGTGAAAATAGATATAATGTGCTGACAGAATGTTAAAATACAATTGGTAATTAGTGTGCATTGAGAGTTAAAAATATAGAGCAAGAGTCAGAGTTTGGGAAAGGATTTGAGCTGCACAGTAACAGAAGAGAACAATGATTTTTATTTCTCCGCTGTCTCTTATAAGAAGAATTTTCTATGAGCTATTTTCTTTGAGGATTTCAAATCTTCCATGGAGAGTTGGCATCTGGAAATTTTCCCTTTCCATCTGATTGCTGCTCCCAAGTCTTGAAAGATTTAGATGCATTTGGCTATTTCCCTTGTGTGAATGGCTCCAGTGAGTTCTTCCTCAGAGTTTTTCTTACTACCAATGGGATGAATTTATCTAATTTACTGTAATATAAGAAAACAGAGATGCCAGAAAAGCAGCTGGAGTTCAAATTAGCAAGGGAGGTAAAGGACAAGAAGAAGGGCTTCTATAACAGAACTGAAAAAGGAAAACTAAAGAAGTTGTGAGCTTGTTGCTAAGAAAAGCTAGAGATTGAGGGACAAAGGGCATGGAAAAGGTAGAGGATATCAGTGCCTTTTTGCTTTTTTTGCTGTGCAAGACTGCCTTCAGACTCTCCTGCTCTTGAGGCTGGTTGCAGTATCCTCTGCAATACCCAGAGGAGAGGAGGACAGAGTAAGGGAGCACTCAAACAAGCTGGGCACATGGAATCCAGATGGTCTAGATGGGATGTCTCTATGAGCACCAGAGGAGTGGGCCAACATCACCACGTGGCTGCTCTATAGCAGCTTTGCAAGGGCATGACAAAGTTTATGGAGTGAGTCCTCTTGGAGGTCCTGTTGCTTGAATGTCAAAAGGGTGATTAGAAACAGCCTGCATGGAGTTACCAGCAGCATGCTGTGCCTGATGAAACTGATTGCCTTCTGTGAGAGAGACAGATGACTCACAGCAAGGAGAGGGGGGTGGTCTGTATATTTTGACTTTAGCAAAGCCTTTGGTGTGATTGCCCACAATATCTTGGTAGCCAAATTAATGAGATTTGTTTGGCTATGTGGATAATAAGCAATAAGGTGAATGGATAATTACCTGGACTATGTGTCTTAAAGAATCTTAATTAATAGTACAATGTGCATCTTGTTGATGGTCACTGTGATAATCTTCAGGGATTCCTATTTGAGGCAGGATTGGTTTATGCCTTTAAATTACCCGGATGATAGGACATTCTGAGCAGTGTGCACTACTCAGAAAATTCACAGCTGGTGCCAAGCTGTGCAGAGGGAGATCTTGCTAGACTGGAACAATGCATTAATTGGACCCTCAGGTAGTTCAGCAAAGGGAAGTGCAAAATCCTGCACCTGGGAAAGGAGAATCCCTGCAACCATCTGGGCCAGGGACTAAGTGACTGGCAGGCAACCTTGCAAAAAGGAAGCTATCAATTTGGTGCTACAAGTTAAATATCAGTGAGCAGTGTATCCCTGGCAAAAGCAGGTAATCACATCCTGCACAGTTTTAGCAAAACTGTACTCAAGGGATCCAAGGTAATTACAATTCACATGTATTTGGCATTTATGAGGTTGTGCTGAAAGTTCTGCATCCAGTTTTGGGCTCCCCACTACAAGAAAGAAATGGACCTCCTGAGGCTAGTTCAGCTCCAATCCCAAAGATGTTCATGGAGCTGGAGTACATGATATAAAGGAAAGACCATTGGGACTGTTTTATTTTCATCAGATGACAAAGTAAAGGGGAGAGTATATTGCTGTCCACAACTATTTAATGGGTGGATGTAGAGAAGACACATCCAAACTCTGCTCATAGGGTGCTGAGAAAAGAGGGAACAGACAGAAATAGGGATGAAGAAAATTATAAAAAGATAGTAGGAAAAAAAATCTTTGGTGTGAGGAAGGTCAAACAATGACACACATGCCTATGGAGATCGTGGAGTCTCCATCCTAGGAAATATTCAAACTCAACAGAAGGAAACCTAGGCAACCTGCTCCAGCTGGTCCTACTTTTAGTGGGAAGTGGACTGGAGGCTGCCGGAGTTCTCTTCAAATGTGGAATACTCTGCAATTCTCTGGCAGTGTT
The DNA here is from genome assembly GCA_018697195.1 of Certhia americana. Lineage (NCBI taxonomy): Eukaryota > Metazoa > Chordata > Aves > Passeriformes > Certhiidae > Certhia > Certhia americana. Next base: position 102,858,497 of record CM031857.1, read on the forward strand.
AATCCTATAACAGCAACTCTGTGTGGAACTAGAAGATGGTGGAATAGAGACCACGACAAAGCAACTGTTTTGGTTAGCCAGTCTAGGTATGGGGACATTGAGAACATTTGAGATGCAAGGGTAGACACAAGAGCACTTTGGGATTTGTTTGATGTGGTGAGCCAGTCATGCAAGAGGTGGGGGAAGGAACTGGTGCAGGGGCCAAACATAGGGACTGTGAAGCTATCCAGAGCCTTATGGAAAATCCTGACTTACTGCATAGTTAATGCTGTTCATGTCAAATTACAAATGAGAAATGTGAGAGAGATCAGCATTTCATGGTTGATAACTGTTTCCAGAGTGAGCTAGACTAGAGTGCCACATCCAATGCTCCAGAGCTCTAAAAGCAGTTCAGCCAAGACCTCAGCAATACCCTTGAGAAGGGGCATGTGGTTTTTCAGCTGCTCTCCTGTACAAATAGTAGCTCCTGAAAAAAACACAAAGTGAACAATCTTAAAAGATGGCTTATTTAGTGAATCTTCAGAGTAAATCTTCAGAGCTGTCACTTGAAGAACAATGATTTTTAAACTGACTTTGATCAAATAGATTGTGCAACTATTTGTTCTGAACTGACTGTAGTCATTGGCATGCTCACTATAGCTCTAGCTCAGGTGTTTGCCTTTGTCAGTATGACACCCAGCCTGTTCTCAGGGTATGTATGGTGCTGATCCTCTTCTTTGGTGAGAGGCTCTAATTAGTACTGCATTCCTCCAAAAATGCATTTTCTTCAATTACAGAATAAAATAATTAATTCTGGGAATTAATTTTCATGATAAAAAAGTAATATTTCAACATATGCTGCCAGCCATTTTCTAGTTATTATCTAGAAAATGGCTGGCAGCATCATGTTACAGGCTAGTTTTTCCTAGTTGTGATTTGCAAAATTCTTTTTTTGAGAGACTGTTAATGCACTCTGGCCATTACCACATACCTAATAATTGCAAAGGACATAACTACCTGAATTCAGGATTTTCATTAGTAAAATTGCTGGTTTCAGAATTCTGAAAGGGCCGTGTCAAATGGAATCCTAGAATGCTTCTCCACAAAGCCATTTTTATCAGCAAGCTCACAATACTGTTTCTGTCTCTGCTGACATATATTGATTCTAAGTTTTCACGACAGAGATAATGGCTTTGCTAATGGCACAGTAAGTATCACAATTTACATCAGCTATAAATCATCGAGTATCTCAAGAGCATATAATCTACCATGAATGAGCTGAGTCATAAATTGTGTCCCTGTTACATTTGTGTCAGTCCAGCAAACCTATATCACTTATCTCTCCCCAGCCTACACATTTCAAAGTGCTACAGGGGAGAGAAAAAAAAAAAAAAAAAAGACAACAGATAACTCTAGAAATTGATTTTCAGACATGTAACAACACATCTAAGAAAGGTCAGCAAGTAAACTCCTTCTTGGGGTTGGCAAAATAAAGTAAAATTGACACAAGCTAAAAAAAAAAGATGACAGCAAATTCATCAATCTGGCCCCTGGCTTTCAAGTATACCTGTGGCCTCATCATTTAGGAGGAAAGACATGGAACCCAGAAAGCACCACACACATGGACGGTGCATTAAACTGGACTTTTTCTTTTTGTCCTTCATCATGAGCAGGTGGTTTTGCCTTCAGAAGTGGTGTGGTACTTTCCCAGCCTGCTGTGGAATAGTTCTTTATGGGCAGCCAAGGAGTTAACTTAAATGATGCTCTCTCTGCTCCCTGCCAGGAAGATGAGCCTCCCTGGCCAGAGCAGAGGGCAGAGTGACCTGCTGCTGCAGGGGACACAAATGCAGTCTCAATTTTACATAACTGCTTAAAAAAATTTAAGCTGTCGTGCTTCAAGACACAAGGACTTGTCTGAATGGAGGGAGCAACCCTTGGCCAGTTTTCCACTAATCTCTGTCCTGACTGCTGTGTATTTTATCCATGTCTGACATTGACAAATGCAGTGGTTGTAAAAGCCTTCAGTAAGAGGAAAAGATTGAGGTAGGCAAGCAAATTAACACAAAGTTTAGCCTCAAGCTGTTCACTCTGCTAAATGATTTCCTGGCATTCTTTCTACTGGGGCAGTGCTACTTTGGGACTCAGGACTGTCTCTGTGACGTGCTGTGCCATGTGGGCTTTTAAATAAGCTGATATCTCTTCAGACTGGTTTTCTCTCTCATGAGCACCAGTGGTTGTGCACACTTGTCAGGGCTCCTCTTCAGACTTTCAGAAGTGGTGCCTAAATTTGTCTTAGTACGTAGATTGTACCATGTCAAAGAATCATTGGGCTCTTGGATAGTTTAGCTTGGGGGAAAACAGATCACTCTGCTGGATGGTTTATCAGGTTTGAAAAAAATGAATTGCTCTCTTTTTGAGGCTTTATACAGGGCCTTGGTGGAATTAGCAATGCAAACCTAGTTATGCTGATCATGGAATCATAGATTGGTTTGGGTTGGAAGGGAACTTAAAGATCACCAAGTTCCACACCCTCTTCCCAGGGATGCCACCCACTAGGTCAGGCTGCCCAGAGCCCTCTCCAGCTGGCCTGAGTCAGAAGCAGAACCAAGCCTGAGTCAGAAATGCAAAACCATTTGACATGAATCACATGAAGTGAGTCCACAGAACAGGCAGTTGCAGCAGAGCTTGGATGGCAATGCAGAATATTTTTAAATATTTTGATATCTCTCTTATCTTTTGATATTTCTCTTAGGCCAGGAAAATCCAACACCCCACCATGCTGCAGAAAAATTTTCAGCTAATTGTGGATGATCCTTATTCCAGTTAACAGGCTCTGTGATGCCTACAGCTAACTCTAACCTTGACAGGAACTGAACTAAGATATTTTGCAGAATTGGTATCCACAAGTAACAGTTCTATTTCTTGATCTTTGCAAGTATCTTATTTTATTTAGAAGTATTTCTAATGGAAGTTGGAGCTGTTAGCATAGATTTCACCTATGAAACATTTACAAATAACAGCACTGACATAAATTAAATTGTTGGATAGTGAAACAATTGGCTAATTTTGTGCAACGTCCTTTGTTGAGACTCGGCAAAGCCATGAGAACCCCAGGTTATCCTGACTTCTTCAAAGTCATCATAAGATCCTCTGCTATTCTGAGTAGAGTCGCACAAGCCTGCATATGGAATTTTCTTATTTTATATAATGCAGACAAGTAAGCAAAAAGAAAATTCTGAAGACAAAAGTAAGCACAAAATCTATAAATTCCGTTCACATTGGACCTGTATAGTAATTTCTTTGGTGTGGAAGATATTTCATACTTTTGTTTGGCTTTTTTTTAACTTAAACTGTGCCCATATAAAGCTTGCTGTCAAGCACAGGATTCCTGTAAACAACAATTATTAGTTAGAATGCTTTCACATTCACAACTATGTGATGTTGGAGTTTTCTGTCCTGCTGTGTATGTTCCATTTTAGAGTGAGAACTCATTTTCTTTGTAGGTGAATAATATATGATCTTTTTTATTTGAATAGCCCCTCACACTGTAAAATAAAGTACATTTTGAAATGTTTTACCCTTAAATAATACTATAATTAGCGTGTGTTTCATTACAAGAACCTTCCTATTCCTCTTCCTAAGGAGCATTCAATCAAATTCAGTTATTCTGGGTCTGAAACATGAGAACTACTGTGATAAGTTTATGATGCAGTGTGCTTGCTGTGGAATGGGAACATCCTAGCTCTATAGAAAACCATAGATCATTAAATAGAACTGGTCTCTTCACAAAATGTTTTTCATCTATGAAACGTTGTACAGAAGTTTCTCCTTTCTTCTACAAGCATTTGAAAAGAACTAAAACTTTTCTACTATTTTTTCTCCAGCAAGACTGTTTTAGGTAGAGGCTATGTTTCAACATAAAAATTTCATAAATAAAATAAAAAAAGTTTTGTATTAGTTGCCACCTCTTTTTGTTTCATCTTCAAAGTCAAACATTTTGCTTTGGGCCTTTACCCAAAGAGTTCTATGATAAATAATAGATGCTGTACTATTTGTAAAATGTTGGTTTTATGTTCTTTCTATTTCAGCAAATCCTGCCCTTTTCTAATATTAAAAAATCTCTATGAGTGTTATCTAAAAATATTTTTCAGCACAAGAAAAATGATCTTCACTTTCCTTTGCTCATTTGTTCTCAACTAAACTTTATGGGTACTTTTCAGCTGTAAAGAAATTAATACCATGATTGGGATTCCCCTGATATCACTACAAAGGGCTGTGGGTGGGAGGAGGGAAGACAAGAAAAGCATGATTGCCTCTCTATAAATAGAGTATTCTCTGCACATCACTGATTCTGCACAGATGTCTGTCAATGACATAGATGCTACTTCAGAAATTACTTAAACAGCTGCATTCCAGGCAGAGAGGAGACAATTAACAAATGGATTTGGGTTGCAGAAATATTTTGTTTGGTGACAGATGTTTGGATGCAATCTTACTTGTTATTTATGGAATAAATGCTCTTAATCTGATTTCCTTCTATTATTTGGCAGAAGAACATGAGTTATTATTAGGTGAATATGTTTATATCAGAATCTAAGAGTCAATAATTTATTATTTTACTAGGAGAAAATAAATGTCTTTGAAGTACTGTTTGATTAACCACAGATCTTTTCTCTGGGCAAAGGACATGCACAATTTTGGTGAGGGAATATATAAAATCTGAAAGAGAGGGTCTACTTTCCAAGAAGAGGACAGACTTCTCAGGGAGAGCTTTTCCCTGAGAAAAGCCCTCCCCCCACACTTTACAAATGTCCCTTATGAGGATGTATTCTCAACTTTTCGAGTTTCCATACCCAAAGTAAATTTCCTTCTGGAAATTCCCAGGTAAATGAACAAGACCTAGATTGTTATGTAAACACTTTTGCCTAGAAAATTATTCTTTACATAATAGTAAACTACTGGATAACCTGGGGGAAGATGAGACAAATTCAAAATCCAGCATTATGCAGTTAGATTAGGTAACCTACTTGTGCCTCCTTGTCTTAAAATCTATGCATCCTTAATAATTCCCTGGATAACTTTCAGATTTTGGTAAAGAGAGCCACCGTATCCAAAATCAATTTGTTTAGGAATACCATGGATAAGAGTTTACCTTGCTTGGTAGTTCCCTCTCAGGACACTGACTGAAACAAACCTGAAGGACTCCTAAAGGGACTAAGATTGCACTACTTATTTTTACAGCTATTTAAAAAATATTTGATATATTTTTCCTTTTTTTCCCTGCTTTGCTAAATAATCTGTGTGGCTGTTCCCGATCAGCTGGCATTAGCAGAGGGCTGGGGTGAAGGAGACAAGGCAAGGGGAACTGGAAAGGCATTTCAGGGAGTGAGGGAGTGAGGCAAGTGCAATGGGAAAGAACTGGCTGCTGTGATTTAAAGCATGTGGTACGTGTTAGCATGGAGAAAAACACATGCAGGGAGCTAATGGAGCTGGTGTAGTCTCTCAGAGGAGATAATTTCAGTATGCTGGATATCTTAACTACCTTTTTTAAAGCCTGGGATAATTTGGTTCTAATTTCTGAGCAGGGACTTGCAGCCCACACAGCAGTAAGTCTTGATAATTATTAATTATATGTTTTCCTTCTGTTCTCTATGACCTTGTTTGTAAAAGCTGTGTGGTAAAGCTAGAATATTAAGAGGTTTATGGGCTCTGCCATGCCATCTAGCTGGAAAAGTGGAAAATATTTAAAGAACAAATGGATAACAGAGAGTATGTCCTTGAACTTACACCCTTTCAGAAGGCACTGAATTGCAGAGTGCACTCATCCAGCACACATGGCTACTGAAGGAGTGATTTCCTGGTTTAGATACAATTAAAATTCACAAGTACTCTCTTCTTTCAGCCTGATCTAAAATGGCATCAGGCAGTGAAGGCATATGGAAAAATATCCATGGAGGAAATTCTAGCTTGAAAACCTGCCTTAGCTTTATCCAGGTACCACGACTTTGGCTCAAGCATTTTGGTGTGTCACAAAATGAAAGACTCCAGTACCATGGGAAACACAAATTAAATCTGAAGGGGAGATACTTTGGTATGAAAGTTTTGTTTCTACTGCATTACCCTGTAAGAAGCTGCACTACCCTTCTACAAGATCACTGTGTTCCTTTCCAAATGTGGATATTAGCCTAAAAATCCAACCTGCTGTACATGTGACCACTTATGGGTTTTTTATGTTGTACCTCCGTAAAGTAATGCTGCCCTGTGATTTTTCTCCAGTTTCCTGACTCCCCCCAAAATAATTTTTTCCCACTAGAAATAATAAAGCAACCTGACTTGCAATAGGAGAGCAATGTTTTGGAAACCACGAAAGCAGCCTGTTTTCAACAGTTACAAAGAAAAAGTAAAATTGGACCTGGATTTCAAGATGCTGAGGAGATACATGTTGCTTTTGACTCCTCTGAAAAATCAATTGGTCTTCAGTCCTTGACAAATTCAGAAGAAAACATTTCCTTTCTACTTCTGTCATGGTTTTCTTCCACAGGTTTGGAACATAATGTCATTCTCTGCATGGTAGCTTGTATAGTAAGTGAATTATTGCAGTGTTGTTGGGAAGAGGCCCTGAGAAGTTCAGATACTGTAAAACCAGTGTCCACCCACACTTTACTTTTAACATTACCACACAACACAAGCACAGAATACCTCAAGTTAGAAATCTCAAACCTTTTTTCTCCTGCCCTTTTGACTAACAATGTAACGTGTTTCTCAGCTCTTTAAATTGCAGAAAGTGGTCTCACTAGAGTAGCAAACTTCTGTGATAAAGATTTATGCGCAATTATGACTTGTAAGAGAGGAAAAAGAAAGGCAGTTTTATGAAAGCATAGATGTCTGCTGAAAAAGGTGGATTGGGCTGGGAAGGTTAAGGCAATAATAGAACACCCTTTCTTGTCCGAATAATATTTTAAAATGCATCACTGTTTGCAGTGTGATGAGTGCTGCAAAGAGGTCACAGCTGGCTCTCAGAGCTGCTTGGAAAATGGAAGAGATTATGAATCCTTCTGTCATCTTCCCTTGTCTTTGTCGTCTCCACATTTTCTTTATCTCCCATTTGTGTCTTTTTGGTGAATCCATAGATGTATTCTCTCTGAGATAAAGAAGTGCCTTTTTGCTTGACTGGGCTCTCTAGTGAATATGGAAGCAACATATTACAAAACAGCAGTGGCTCAGCTCTTCCTGGTGAGGACTAGAAGCTGAAAACTGGTTAGCAGAACCCCTGACATTTAGATTATGTGTTGCCAAAATTTGCTGTCTGGGAAATGCTTGGAATAGATTGCACCTGGGCCACTAATTTCATTTCACAAATTAAGGAGCTCACTAAGGTGAGAAAATAAAGGTTGGGTAAAGATAGGAAGAGACCATTACTGTGCCCACCTTCTGCCAGTCAACTGTGAGGCATCAACTCTAAATACAGTTCCTGCAGCCCAAGAACATATTGAGGGCAAAAAGCAGAAGCACAGGAGGAAAATTTGGTGCCAAGAAAAAGCAACAGAGTCTTGAAACTATCTTTGCTGCCACTGATTGTTTGGGTCTCAGTCCTCAGGAGAGCAACAATAATTAATGGACTTGTGTGGATGGGCTTTAGAGAGTTGGAAATCCCTGGGAGAGCCATTCTCCAGGCAGAAAAACTCAGTCTGCAACAGACAATCAGACCTGATTGTATGTATTTCCAGATCAGTTCCAATGGAGATTGCAGACACATAGCTGCTTTACCCTTGATGGTGCTTTGTAGGAGCACAGACCACCTGGAACATCAGGTCTGTTCTTCCACTGCTTTATTTTTAGGGCCAGTCATCACTCCTTTCCTTAACAGCTGCTCAGAGTCTCAAGTGATTCACATTTTCTTGTCTTGCTCTCTAGTTATATCAAAATTTCGAAGCCCAGGTGCAACTTAGGCAAAAAAAAAAAAAAAGTAATTAATACACCATTACTTTATTTGCAATCCCTGAAGGCAATATTACACTTCCAGTTACATATCCTTATAAAATACGTAAGTACTAGAAAAGTTAGCATGTTACATAAACAAAGCAGCTGGCCCAGAGGAAGATTTACCCTGTTGCAATTTGTTATCATGGGGATTTTGTTCCATTAGATCGAGCATGCAGTGAGAGAAATGACCACAGCAGTTAACAAAAATTCCTCAGCAGAGGCAAAACAGCAATAGATAAAACATATAGTACACAGATACAGCCTCTTACATAGTGCACATGTCTGACTGTAGTCACCTGTAATCAGATGGATTTTGAATATTGTGTCCCAGGTTATTTCATCTCCAGTTTATGTCAGGGATATTACTGCTGCTTTAAATCTTGGGGTTTTTTATGCTAATATTGTACAGAATCACATACCTGTCACCTGACAGTATAAGACAGAGTTAAGGGTAATAAGATCTTTTCTTAATGTTTTCTCCACTAAAACTTTAGTGTTTTGGAGTTTTTTTACTAAAATTAATATGTTACTCTTTTTGGTAGTATTCAAGTGCCTATAACTACAACTGTCCACAGAATTCATCTGCAGTAGAAGAATAAGGTTTATTCAGCTTTAATGTGTGATTCAGCCAGGAGAAATTGTGTGTCTTTAACCAAGCTGATGCCAATGAAAATCTACTTTTAAAATAAGCCATTTACATCAGTGAAGAAAGATGGCAGTGTAGTGAGAACATATTGTCTGGCACAACCAGACCCTATTAGGTCTGGCTATAGCCTTCCAATGGCATTATCAGCAAGACAGCTAATCACTCAGTGCCTCTGTTCCTCAGCTATATAATAAAGGTGATAACTCTTTGCCAGGCTATTCCTTTTTTCCTGTCTCTTCAAGGCATGGACTGTACCATGTAGGATCTTCCTACAGGGTATTATTTTTATATCAGTAGTACCTTCAAATATGAAATGTAGGCTAAAGCATCTGGTTTGATTGCTATTACTGGAATAAAATAAAGGCTATTTTTGATTTCACAAGGTCTTCATCACAGAACACAGCTGCTAAGTGAACCATCCATTTAGAATTACTTTTGTATTAATATACATCAGGTTTCAAGTAATTCCAACTTTTGAATGAACTGTTATGGCATTTTGTTAATGAAGAGTAAGATCTTCAAGTTTTACCTTTTTAAGATTTCTTGCCTAGTTAGAACATTTTATGGTCCCTGCTGCATTGGTTTTGGATATGCAAAGCATGGAGGGTGCTGGGGATTTCTTGAGTCAGGCAGACTCATGGCAGATCATGCCAAAAGCAGTGGAGGAGATGGGAGAGGCTTTCACACCTGGAGGGGCCTTGGAAACATATGTGGACACAGACAGGTCCTATGTGGTTCTTTCAGACAGACGGACAGTCAGGATGGATATTCAGTTCCCAACTTTATTAACTAGCTTTCATTAAGCCAGAAATGCTTTGTACCTTTGTAAATCTTTTTATTTTGGCCTGGATGTTTGTGTATTAACTTAGAAGACTCAACACATTCCAGTCTATGCTTCTAAGGCTTTAATCACCATGCTGCCCTGAACCTTTACCTTCTTTCTTGCAGCTAATAAATGAAGATCTTTCTGTTCTCCACAGGACCACAAGCAGGTTTTTAAGGCATCACATTGCTTCTTTTTCCTTCCTACTCCTGCAGTTGTTTTGTAGAAGACAAGATGCTTTGCAGTAAGCCACTGGAATGCATATTTTCTTCCTAGTTGTGGCTTTAACCTGCACAATCCAAGCAACAAATGCCATGTTTTGTATTATAGTGGGGAAGTGGATGTAACTAATGATCAATACCAAGAATTGAACCACTTTCCCCATTTGCAAGTTATCAATAAAAGGCCTGGGGTTTAATGATTTGCCTCTCGTTCCAAACTGATCAATCAGGGAAGAAACTGTAAATTAGTCACGGTGTTTTCACTGAGCAGGTATGGATGTTGATGGCTGGGAACTTTATAGACAGGGCTAGGCGAGCCCAAGAGCCTTCAGGAGCATTAAGTGAACAGCCATGGCAGGGTGATGCCAGGAGCTGGCCACGGGGGAAATGCCAGCCAGATGAATTTTAAATCCTGCCTGCAAGGCTGTCTGCCTCGGGTAGCGGTGTGTCCTCACCACATGTCCAGTGTTAGAGAACCTGCTAGTGCTTCCTGTAGAGAGTAGAACAGAGCATCCCTGCTCTCCCAGTACTTGCTTGAGGACTTAATTACTGTGTTACCATCAGACGACCTTCTGCAAGTGCCTTCAGACCTAATTACCCTGAATTTCGTTGCTGCGTGGGGTTTGATATGCCCAGTACATTGGGGAACACCTGTCCCTGAGCCTTCCCATGAGATCTGCACGCTCCTAAAGAAACACAATGCACAAGAGTATCTAAAATTCCTCTGAGTCTTTTAATTTTAAATGCAAGCAGCACTTTAACATAAACACGTAAGTGTCCATTCAGTTTATATTTGCTCTAAAAATGTCTTACAGATCAATACTTACAGGGGGCTCTGGTGGGAAACCATCTTCTGCCTCACTGTCCATCTTCAGCCTCCCTTCAGGTCCATTCAAGCCAGATAGAAATACCTAGGAACACACAAATCTTTATGTATGTGACTTTTCATCAAAATGTTAGCTCTCCTCTTTGGGTATGGCTCTTTCTCACCATACAGTAGATTTAGGGTTCATGAGAGTTGCCAGGTTTGGAAGCCTCCAAGAGCTGTATTTTAGGATTTGAGATATCCTGTGAGGCAGCTGTGGGCTGGCTGCTGGTACCTTGTTCCTCAGCCTCAGGTGAGTGTGGGCCCTTGGAACTGGTGGGGACCATAAGGACTGTGTAGCAAAGCTTTCAGTGCAGGAACCTTCTGATTGATAAGGACTGTCATTTCTGTGCAAGTTCTCTTTAAGCAGTTATTTAGCATTGCCCTGGGTTTTAAAAGGTTTTAAGGTTATTCACATGACCAAGATCAAGCTGCTGGTGCCATGTCTTTGCTGAATATAGCTGTGCAGTCCTGCAGATAAATACCTGACTCCTCCAGCCAGATAGGTTATCCCTCCACGTCTAATCTGTCACAAAAGATTTGTGTTTGAAAGCAAAATAACAGTTTTCTTACTTTATTTTTTATTGCTGTAAATCTGTCAAAGGCAAGCAGCTGAAGCAGAGCTCTACATCCTGAGGGGAAAGAAACAAAAATATTGTTTTCATGGGAAACCCAGCTAAATCATTTAAATTAAGAATTACTGACACTGTGGCTACTGGAGGTGCAAATGGAACACCCTAACTGCTTGAAATAAGAGTCTGGGAAAAGTCAGAGAAATTATGCAAGAAAAGAAGTTGTGCATAAAATTCCCTCTTCTCTGGTGCTTGTTAACCTAAGGCTTTTGTCATCAAAACAACATAGGCTATTGTATGGTGAGGAAATGGTCAAGTTACTGTTGGACTACAGGGCTGGAGTCTGAAGAAGCAGTGGACAGAATGTAACTGAGAAGGTTCAGTTTTTGTTATCCAGTGCTTGTGTGTGTGGCCTCCTAGACAGGAAACCTCAGCCTTACACAGCAGCACCCATTTCAGTGGTGAGCAAGAACTGCCTCACTTGTCCAAGGGCCCTTTATTCCTGCTGAGAACTGCTTTAGTGCTTAAGCAGGCTCCTGGGAGACAACCAAAGTGGTGGTTTCTAAAGAAGGACATGAAAGACTGGACAAATTGGTGAAGTTGATACAAAATGATGCTGCAATTCATTGCAGAAGTCTCTTTCCCCCCTGAGCAAAGACCAATGTCCTGAGCTATAAGGGGAATCCACTGCAGCACTTTTCATCAAAGTTAAAGTCACAATTTAGAGTTAGACATTCACCTTCACTGTGTAATTAAATGAAGACATCAGCTAGGGCTTCAGCAGAGACAGCACCCTAACTGTAAAGACAAAAAGGTGGATACAAAATCCTTGTGTGTGAAATGGCAATATTGATTGCAGACTGGATGTGAGGGAGCACACAGGCAGTATGACTGAACAAGGGAGTACATGCCTCACTATTTACAATAATTAAAGTTTGAAGGTCAAAGTCTACCTTAGGTGCAATTTGCTGCATTGATCTCAAAGCTCTTTACATAAAGAATATTTGTACTTACAGAAAACTTTCCCTCCCTTCTGCACGTGCAGCCTGGTTGATAGTGGGAGCTCTGTACATGTACCCTGAGTGAACACAGCCCACCTTTGAACAGCATCCCAAGCATGCCAGCCATATTGACCTAGGAAATGTGAGGTTATTACAACACCCCAAATGAGTTTGCAGTAATTACTCAAAGGCAATAAACTATTTTTTATGACCAGAACACAAGAAATTAAACACTGCATTAATGGCAGCTTCACATTTCTTTGAAATCATTATGATTAGAAACATATAATGTAATATTGCCCTGCATTACGAAATTGCTTAGATTTCAGTTTCTCCTTCACTGGTCACAAAACCATATCTGTTTTTTTTTCCTCATGTAAATTCCCCCTATCCAGTGCAGTGCCTCCAAGGCACACATTTCATTTTTATTAGCTGGGCAGTGTGAGTCACGCTATTAATCGGTATCAGGAGCAACACATCGCCAGACTGTCCTTTGCTGCACAGCCTATATTTAGAAAGGGAATGAGACTGCTGCTGGGTTATATAATGCTGCAGCTATTTATAGATCTCCATTATACCTAGAGAGCACCATCCTGCCATCTGAGCTGAGAGCAGCCAGGCTGACAGAGGTGTGATTATAGATTCGTCATCTTCCCTACCTTTCCCCCAGACACAGTTGCAATTTTGTTTACATTACCATTCTTTCTGTTTACTTCACCTGCAGTAAAACTATATATAAAATCCTCTGTTCAGACAAAAAACCCACCAAAAAAACACCAACATTTTAGAACTGCAATTATTTGTGGAAAGGTAAAACAGTGTCACAATACAAAATAACTCCCAAACAAAAAAACCCTCTACATTTTCATTTACCTTCCTTTTCAATTGCATAAAACTAATCAAATGGACCAGCCTTAAAGATACACCCATATTTCTAATAGCACTGCACTAAAATTTCCAGATTCTGAGTTTTTTCCACTTTTTTTTTTCTTTTATACTGATTTCTAGTGGCTACAAGCAGAAAACACGACTTTTTGTTGGGCCTGACATAAGGATGGGAAGTCAAGCACTTGTGTTCGAGGTAGAAATGTGTTTTTTGCTGTATCTACCATGTCTCACAACAAAATACTGGTGCAGTCCTGCACAGCAGTTAGTTCAGACAAAATACATTTTCAGAAAAATATCAACAAAGCAGATATTAACAATTTAAGGTGAGTTACAAAGAAGGCTCAGGGCATGTTCTCCCTGTTTTCACATCTAAGGCATTTCAGACCTTGGATCTTCATTTGTAAATTCTTTAGAACTGTAATTTTACTTGTGGAATAGTAAATAGACCAGATTCCTGCCCTGGCCCTTGATGCCCAAAGCACCCCAAACAGAAGGTTCAGTCCTGGCTGCTGAAGGGAAAATCTCACTGATGCAATTAGCTCACACTGAAGCACAGTGTCATCCCACAGTAGGCTCTGGTTGTAGGAGAGCATGAGGCTTGGAGCTGGTACAAAACTGGGAGGAGTGTCAGGTTCACCAGAAAGTTGTACTGACGTCCAGAGGGACCTCAACAGGCAGGAGAAATGGGCTGCAAGGAACCTCATGAAGTTTAACCAGGGAAAGCGTAAAATCCTGCCTCTGCGGAGGAAAAACCCCAGGCACCAGAACATGCCAGGGGCTATCTGACTCACAAGCATCTTTGCAGAGAAGGATCAGGGGGTCCTGGTAGACACCAACTTTGACAGGAGCCAGCAATGTACCTGTAAAAAATGCCAACAGCACTCTGGGCTGCATTAGAAAAAGTGTCACCAGCAGTTCCAGGTAAGTGACTCAGCCCTGGTGAGCCACACCTGGACTGATGTGGTTTGAAGTTGACCATCTCTAGAAGTGTTCTCCCACCTCAGCTTGTCTACAGGCCTGGGAAGGCTGTTCCTCAGCTGAAGAATCACTGCCTTGGTCTTTAAGGTCCTTTTCAACACAAGCCTTTCTATGATTCTACACCTGTTGAACAGGATGGTGTCAGCACAGGACAGTGGGTGCCAGGCACTGCTGGCTGGAGGAATCCATCCACTCTGTGGGTCCTTTGTGCAGAGAACAGACAGGGTAAGGTATGTCAGAATGGATCTGTGGGACTTGAAGTGCCTAGAGCAGAGTTACCAAAGGTAGTCTGGTTTTCAGGGGCTGTCAAATGCCTGCCTCCAAGAGGGATGCAACAAATGCTCTGGAGTTGTGCAGCTTCCTATCAGTAAAGCAGCCAGATGCTTGTCCTACTGTGCAATAAATCACCAGTTAAAGCTCTCCACCAGGCTGTGGGAGATTTGGATCTGTCCCTTCATCTGCTCCAAGGATTTTATAGCCTTGGGGCATGACTGAAGGCTACTCAGAGTCCTGCTGGTTGAAGCCCAATTGTACAAAAATACTCAGGAGAGACCAGTGACAACCTGTCGTAGTGGCTAAAAGTAATCAGCTCCTACCTGAAGAATTCAAATCTGTTTTCTTCTAGCTCCCTGGTTTTCCATGCATTTGTTTCTCCCCAGGTCCATGCATTAGAGTGGAACACAAGGAACCCCAGAACAGCAAGTGCAGGTGTCTCTGTGCTGTTGATTGTAACTGTGCTTGGCAGGGTGTAAAGTCCAGGTGTTGCTTTTTAGCTGCTGTGTTCAGGCTGGGTTACCAGATGCCAGGAGTAGGGACAAGGCAAACAGTGAATACACCAAGGCCTGCATATGGCAGCAAATGTGCTGATATCTAGTAAGACAAGAACTTTTCTCTGTCTTCTTTTCTCTTTTTGATCTTTCCTTTCTTTTCTTAACTCCCCCTCTTCTCTCCTCAGGGTGTTAAATGTATCTCTTTTAACTCTATTCAGATACCCAATGTTCACAGAGTTGGCATTGCTTACAGTCAGGGTCTGTGCATGTCCTTCATGTCTTGACACTTCAGAGACCACACTTAGCTTTAGGTATCACCTTGGAAGCTCTGTGAAAGCTGATTGAAATCAGCTACTGACTCAACAGTTTTCTGATAAATACAGTCACAGCGCAATCACACAAACATCAAGAAACCAGGATTAAAAATATTTCCTTGTAGTATCAAAATAGTTTATTTATGCTGCTATAGTACAAGTTACCTATACTATATTACTATTGCCTAGTACCTATGCCCTAGGGGTGTTTTTTGCTAGATTTGCAACATCACATTGTGTCATCACAGGCCACTGTTTAGAGCAAGCACAATAGTTCCAGCTTATTTCATCACGTGATATTTAAAGTGCTTAAAATACTAGCCATCAGGCATCAGCCTCTTCACTGCAACTATAAGCAATTGTTTCTGCAAATTGATATAGGTAATGATAGAAAAACTTGATGAACTAGCACACATTTTGTTCCTGGCCCAAGCTGCATTTCTCTCAGGCCCCAGGATTTATAAAATTCCTTCATCCCCTTTAGCCTATACATGCAATGCATGCATAAGTATCACAAGAGAATTACAATATAAAGGAGAGCACTGTCAATCTGATGGTCATTAAAATATGGTCACTGACCAAATCCCTTAATATACTGAGTTACTGCTGTTGGCTTTAAATACACTTTGGAGAGGATTAACTGCAAAGCATGTTAAACCAAGGGCATATCTCTCATCCTCAGCTGCCACAAATGGGATTGTAATTTTGCATACAGAAGAAAGGAGAAGGATTTTGACAGTTGGAGATGCTTATCTTTCTTTACCACAGGGAAGGCTGGACAAGATGCTGCCTGCCACCTTTCCAGGCTGACATTATCTACATGTCAGTAAAGGTGCTGAATGTCAGCCTGGGATAACTGGGGAGCATCTACTTCCATATGCAGAGGAGCTTGCCACTACACAACAGCAACAGATAATGTTCTTTGAAGTGGGGCAGGGGAAGCAAGGCACAAAGCATGCATTCAGAATAGGCACCATCCTCACAAATTAATTTGAGGTCTGTTTATTAAAACATGCAGTAACACGGCAAATGCCTATGTTCATTGGCAGTCATTATCCCTCATATTTAATTAATCTATTGATATTTTAACTAACTCTGAGATTCTTGTTAATATATGAAGTTTGATTTATTGTGGCAGGCATTGAATAGTAAAAAAATACTCCTGATTAAATGATAGTTAAAACTGCTGAGGAAGACAGGAACAGTTGCTGAAATGTAAGTGTTTTTAGATGTTCTAGAAGTAATTCAGGCCAACTTGTCCTGACTGGAGGTGGTACAAGCCCTTGATGCTGAGACATTGCAGAAGGGGTTGTGCCATTTTGTCAACACTTGGTGCATATTTGAGGTCCAGAATGTCGCTCTGTTTGGAGAAGAAGCTTTTCCAGATCCTACAGACAATTCTCAGAATATAATGATTAAAAAAGGGGCAACTGAGTTCTCAATCCCTGTGATTCTCAGTCATTCATTCAAGGAGAAAAATAGTCAAAGGTTACTCCCAGTTACAGGGACTGATGATGCATTTTTGCAACCCACAATGAACTGTTCCCCCTTCTCTGCCAAATGAACAGCTGTATTGCCATGTGAGGGGAGGCATGTATACTCCAGAGGCAGGTAGGGATTTGGGTGTGTAACTACATTTAGAGTGCAATTCACGCAATCATTTGGGTTGGAAAACACCTTTAAGATCATTGAGTCCAACCATTAACCCAGCACCGCCAAGTCCACCACTAAGCCATGTCTCTAACACTACATCTACACATCTTTGATAATTTTCCACCACTTTCTTGGGCAGCCTATTCCAATGCATGTCACCCTATCAGTGTAGAAAATTATCCTAATAATTTCAGTTCAACCATACTGTCAACACAGACAATTGATCAGGCCAAATGTCAGTATCTGTTACAGGTGAAACCCCTTGCTGACTAGACTAAGTAGAGTCAAGGTTCATGTACTTAAATGCAGCAAACTACCATTAAATTATTCTGGTGTTATGTCCAGTCTCCCATCAGGAGGCTGAGGTCTTCCCTAAGCTCCACATCACCTCTGCCAGCCCTGTGTGGGTGTCTTGGCCACCCTTCAGTGTCTGAAGTGGCACCAGGATGTGATGCTGGGGAGCTGAACTGGAATCTGACTTCTCATTGCTTACAGTCAGGGTTTGTGCATGTCCTTCACCTCTTGACACTTCAGAGACCACACTTAGCTTTAGGTATCACACCCTGCCAGCACGATCTCACTGCCAGTGTTTCTCACCAACAAACCTGAGACTTCCCTCTCAGACTGTTTTTCACTCTCTCAGGAGCTTTTTCACTCCTGACGTCCTCAGCTGGCAGACATAGCAACTGGACCCTACAAGCCTCTGAACTCCAGGTTTTAGCTTTGGCTTACAGATTTATGGAGTTAAAGCAGCAAGAGGAAAAAGAACAGGCTTTAATTCCTCATGAGAACAGAGCTTGAGGTGGGGGGAGGGCAGGGACAAGTGGGGCAGTGCACAAGGTGTGGCAGCAGGGTCTCATTGCTTTACATATCAGGTCTCTTGGCAGACCTGCTTTTCTTTAATCACCATTGAGTATATTCTCAGTGTAATGTCTAGAAATGATCGTTCAAATGTATAAACTTTTTTTTTTTTTGTTTAATAGACACATAGATAGTAAAATAGTGATTGCTCATTCCTGCTTAAGTGCTGGAGGGAGCTTGAGTAGTTGGGAAGAGCTGCTATAATGGGTTTGAGGTCAGGATCCTTTGAGATTTTGAAAAATTTCACCAGGTTTTTAACTAGTCTTAGTATGCTGTCTCTTCTTGCCCCTAATTAGTGAGCTTTGTATTTCAGGATTCTGCTGTGCTTAAAAGTTCTGCTTTACCTAAAGGAAAATGAAAGTGCCCTTTAGCAGATATATTGCGTTTCAAAACAAATTGGTTTCACTATATTTGGAGGCCCATATGTGCTGAAAAAAGCCCTTTAACTGAGAAGAGTTACTCAAAGCCCATAAAATGAATGTTCAGTAAATGTTCATGAGCTCAAACCAGGGAGTTGTTTCATTGAACTGCAGGAGACATAATACAACTGTGGAACATTCTTTTCTCCTTTTCTTCACTTTTTGTTTCTAGCTATATCCCTTCTGAGGTGTTTACAAAATTGATACAATGAAAATTTGGCAAGTTCCCAGGCTTCCCTCAGCTTTTCAGCTCTCTGCTCTTAAGGATTCCAGTTATACCACAGAGCTGGTTTAGAAGTAGCATATCCTTTTGTGACCAGGGAGGACCCAAAGACAACTCTGGACTACTGAGCTTCAGAGAGCTGGACCCTGGTACCACTGATGAGCTCTGAGATCCCTCATGGTGAAAGCATTTCCCAGAGCTGGAGCTACATGTGTGTCTATTCTTAACATCTCAGGGATCAGAGGACAGGCAAGAGCTGAGTTACCCTGGGATAGGATTGCTCCCGGAGAGCCCTGCCTGAATTGTCATGCTTTGTGCATCACAGCCCAGGGAGAAGCTGCCATCATCTCAGATACAGAGGGACATGGAGAGTCTTTTGTTTTGGAGAGAGAGAAATGAGCAAGTGGGACTTCACAAGGGAGATTCCTTAATGATAGAATCTTTACAAGGCAGATCAGGACTGCTCCTTTGCAGAGACAAGGAGCTAGCTTGTGAGCCACACAATATGATGATAACACAACGTCCCATGTTCAGCCCAAATTTCCTTCTGCCTCCGGAATCAGTCTAGTTCTTCTGTACACTGCTCATTGACTGAGAAAGTGAGACACAACACCTTCCTCCTGACTTCTAGGATAATTTATTGCTGATACCAGAGAAAACTCAGCTTCTCCTGCCCTATTCTTCTGAATTATTGCCTGAGGTGCTGAGATAAGATCTCCTCCCTTGCAGTCCAAAGAAGGACTTTCTTACCAGCCAGCTACAGCTGAGGCTGTGTGGCTTTCCTTTCTTATTTCATCAGGTGCTGGTTAGGGACAAATAAAGGTGAGGTGACAGCTCTGAGTAGCTCCTGGGAGAAGGAAAGCTGAATAAGCTGCAGGGGAGAAGTGATATTTTGTCTTCACAGAACTTCAGTAGGCAGAGTAAATAAGAATACTGCCCTAGATGGGTAAGTTAAACCTGCGATAGCTGGGGAGGTTTAGCTGTCACAACCACCTGCCCTCACTTCTCTCCTGGAAGTTGCCTCTCCAGCTGAATGATTCATGAACCACCTCAATTTACAGCTTGGCATAGTCATAGGAATTAAAATTAATGTGCACTGGCTTTGATACATTAAGCTGTAAGAGCAGCATTGCAGAAACAGAGATACATCCCAGTCAGATTCCAAGCAGGAATGCTTGGCTCTGCAAGGAGTGCAATATGGCTCCTGAAAAGAAGAAACCTGTCACCCTTCATAGTGTTCCCTCTCCCAAAAAAATGTTTTCCCCAAAAAAAAAAAAAAAAAAAAAAAAAAAAGATAATTAGAAATATTTTTAGATTACTTGGTTCAAAACTTGTTTCCTTAGCAGACTTCTATATTTTTTCTGTTTCTTTCTGAAATGTTTAAAGATCCTGAATTACAATTGTCTCTAAATAGAACACCTCTAACAGGCAGTTTTCACTAACTCAGTTTGCTTTGGTTTCATTCAAGGAAGTGTCATGGTTTGCAATCACTCTTACCAAGAGGAATGAACAATTATGCTCATCACTTCCATGTTATCTGAGATGATTTTGGAATAAATTTTTGGCATTTACTGGCATCAAGATCCATACAGCAGAATCATGGATAACATGCATGAGCTGAATTAGGTGTATCTCTTCAAAATCCACGCTGGGTTTGATCTGCCAGGTATACCTTGGGAGGTCACGAAAGGAATGTAGTTTGTTCCTTTCCAATGTACCCAGTGAGTGAACTCAAAACGTTAAAAGGCTTTGGGAGGGCAGCCCCTGGGGCTTCCTGGGAGATAAACTAGGCAGTTTCTAGCTACACTGACATGAAGAGAGAGGACAAAAGAGAACTTAGGAATGCTGAAAAAATCCCAAATAATAAAAGCTTCCTTTGACAAGTTATAAAGAGAAAACAAAACAAACATTAAAAATCAAAGTCTTGTAAGTGAATTTTATAATTGCATTTATATCCAGCTCTTGTTGTGAATGATTTAAGGACAGATTCAAGTTCCATTGCGCTGTTTTCTTTCCTTCCCCTCCTTCCCCCAGTCCCTCTTCTCCCTGCTTCCCAGATACACATTCTGTGCCCTCTGCCAGCCAAGTGTGAAATAGCTGCCTTCATTCATGTGTGACCTGCATCAGCCCTCCGGGAGCGTGGAGGTAAGGGAGTTTTTCCTCCTGATTGTTGAATGCACAGGGTCATAGGCAAGACCCACAAAGACATATTGTCTCTTCTGTGTGTAAGGCCCACAAGTTGCCTCACACAAGGACTGAGAATTACACCACCAGGGCCTTTGAGTTGCATCTGTTCTGCTCTAGAGCTACCTGCATGATGTTACAGTGATGGTAGATGCTTCAAGGCTGTGGGAGCTGGAATAGAAAATCCCCTGGGCATCACTGATTGGGGATTGCCTTGCCCTCTGTAGCTCGTATTCTTGTTCATGATAGAGTAGAAACGAAGGAAACCACATTTCCTTGGTATAAAGTAAAAGACTCTTTTTAGTGTCATGTGCATGTCTGAGCCATCTAAAACATGCCACCTATTTTATTATTTTGTATGCCTCTGGTGTACAATTGCTGTGATTGTGAGGACAGGGTTATTTCTTGCTTAGGAGAGATTTTTCTACAAGAGAAAGTGGTGGTAGCTCTCCTGTTACCTACTGCTGCTCCCCAGAATGTGAGCTTTTCTAATATAAACCAAATCTTGCAGTGACAGGGAGCTGAAGCAGCCCAACACTGCACATATGAAACCAAAAAGTAAATGGAAATCGCAGATTTGCTTTTATCAGCTTGCAGACAGCTGACTCTTTTTTTGTCTTGGCTAGCAGAAGAGCCCCACCTCTCTCACAATAGATCTGGAGGCTAAGAATAGACATGGCAAGTTCCTGTGATAGGCTTTTTCTCTCTTGAGAAAAAACAGGCAATCACCAGTCCATCAAGTTAAGACTCTGAGAGAGAGACAGCCCAGGAAGCACAGGGAGAGCATTTTGATGAACTGCCTTGTTCAGCATTTGTTTAGGTGCCACCTGTTGCTGGAGAGGTTTTGCTTTTCTCTCCAGTGCTTGATTGCGTCAGCGTTCGATGCTTTCCTTGCTGCTTTCTTCCTCCTCCTCCAAAACCAAACAATTAAGTTTAAAGCCATGCTTATCAGGGAGGCAGGGTTGGATTAGCCTCCAAAATAAAAATTTCATGGTGTGCTGGAGACAGACATGAAAAACAGGGGTGCACTTCAATAGCTGTGTTTGTGCAGTGCTGTGAGCATTCAGTGTCACTTGGGCCTCAGCAATCAGCATGAGCCTCCTGAAACAGAGCTCAGAGACCATCGTCCCCCTCTCTGGGGCTGCTTACACCTGGCTTAAATAAGAGCTGAGGAACGCCTAGATGATAGGTGATAGGTGTTCCCCATTTGAATGAAAAACATGGAAAAATCATTGTTGCTTAAAAAATAGCTGATGATAATTTTTCTAGGAATTATTATGAGCCTAAAGGGCACTTTCACAGCTGTGATGCCGAGAGCAGCGTGTAACGACCAATTTGTGGCTCATGGGAAATAGTAGTGGCTACTTTGTCTTTTTTTGTCACCTGCATAGTGGCAACCACAATTTTAAAGGATAATAAATGAAATTATAGCTTGACTTCACAAGAGCAAGGTGAGAATGGTCAGTAAAATGCTTTTCCATAGGAATGTTGCCTAGGAAACATCAGCCTGTGGCAGCCATATGTTAGTAAAGACAGATTAACTTTGTCTGTGAGGAGGCATGTCAAGAAAATGCTTCTAAAAGGAAGGGAGTGCAGGGAGACAAAGCCCCACCCTGCAGTCTGTCCTTGCTCTCCTGCAGATAAGGCATATCACAAACAGCTAGAGCTGCCAAAGGGCCTTGGGATATCCCTGGCACTCACTGGTACACTAATTGCTAAATTAAGGTGATCCAGGCCTCTCTTGTCTTTGGGGCAGTTCTAGAGGAACGAGTATGACTGAGATGGATCTGCCTGGGCCATGATGGGGGCACAGTGACTGGGGATCTGAGGATGGCTGCTCCAAAACACCTGGACAGATACAGAAGTAATCCTTGAAGCACTCTTCTGAGGTAGAGATGGCATCATTAAAGAATGAGAAGTGACAGAATCAGACAGTAATGAAGAACCTGTCAATACCGAGATAGCAAAGGGACAAGAAAATAAAAGCTTTAAGGGGAACAGGGCTCAGGAGGGAGGGAAAGAAACCTCACTCTTCCAAAGGCACAAGAGCTGTAATTAAAAGCATACAGAAAACAAAGCACAGCAGTTTGGAAACATGTTGAATTTGAGGTGATATTGTCAATAGAGGAGGAAACAAGCCATCTTTTGTTCTTTCATAAAAGCTGTCAGAAAGCTACCAGGTGAATCAGGAAATAATTTTCTGTATGAAAAAACCTGAAAGAAAGAAGATTTTGTACAAAAACCTAGAGAAAACTGGAACTAGTGAATGCAGGACTTCAATACAAACTGAAAAATAACTAGATGTCAAAACTAGCTGAAATCTAATGGCATGTGTAATGCCAGATACAGTATTGATTTCCTTGGAAGACAGGGTCAAGGACAGGTGACTTCTATAATTTCAGAATAAATATTCTTTTCAATCCAGCACTGCAATTACTGCAGTGTCTCTGCATTTCCTGCAAGTGCAAATATAATAATTCTATAAAGCCCATTTCCCTTCACTGTTCTGAAGCACCTCGCTTGTTTATGTTTTTGTGTATGCAATAGTTATACATACATGTAGCAGAGAATGAAAGATTGAGGTGCTCTTTAGAAAAATGGAGGTTGAGAAGTGAAGATTTAAATTCCAGGACCTGTTTTTTTTGTTTAATACTTTGCTGTAAATCCCAAAGACCTGGACATCTTCTAGCACTTCTAGAACTATGTCTGTATTCTGCAGCCATGCCAAATAGTCCCTGCTGGTTGACACTTTCCCTGGAATTCTGCTTTATGGCTTGTCAGAGAAGATGTTGTCAAGCAGTTAAAGACAGTCCAACAGAAAGATTCCCAAAACCTCACAGAAATTTTAAAATGGAGACAAAAGAGACTGTCTACACTGTTGTCTTTTCTTCTGGCAGGATTTCAAGATCAATTTGTCTAACACTTTACAGTCCTCCAGTGGTGGAAGGATTGGCTGTCCTTTTCATCAGGAAACATTACTCTGTGTTTATCCTAAATTTCCCTTGCTGCTGTTTAAGCTCACTGCTGTTTTTCCCAGCCCTGTTAGGGAGGGAGAAAATTTATATTTTGATTCTCTATCTTGAACATATAGCCAAAAGTAATTATCAATTAAATTTTCAACCTTCGTTTTAGTGAAAAATAAATAAACATTTCACGTACAGCATCTGCAGCCACTGCTCAGTAGATTCCCCCAGGAGATCCCATGGATTTATTGATGACTACTGGATATCAACAATAAATAGAATAGGGGGATTATTCACCCAGCTACATGGGTTTGTTTATCTATTTCCTCCTGAGTCTGATCCTTTTCTTTCCCTGCAGTAGGGCAAAGATCTTCGATTGCATCCAGTAATCAGTGGAAATGTTCTAGTCCAAGGTGCACAGTGCTGGGGTTATGGTCCTTGGGAGCTGTGGTCTGGTATCAGAGACAAAACCCAGCCAGAGCTTTCTCTGCACTAAACAAGGTGCTCTCCCAAGGTCACTGTTTACATCTGTCAATCCATATAATTCACCTTGAATTTTAATGCAAGTGACAGTACGATGTTATGAACTTGCCCTATAATTGCTCCTATTAGCCCAGGATTCTTGACCTCCTGGACTTCGGGGGAATGTTTTTTTTTTAAAAAAATATTTTTGCCATCATTATAATTTCACATTGTGGTCCTGGTTGTGTTAGGCAGTCAGAGATGATCTTCAGGCCATGGACTGATTTAGCAGTGAGTGTAGCAGATGCTTTGAGAAGGTGAAGTCTCTAGAGAGGATTTTTGAAAGTGATTCTATCTTCCTACTTGCACAACTTGCACCTGAGCTCACCATGGGAAGAAGGGACCCATCAGCAGCTGTCAAGGCTCAAATAAAATGGAATCTGCAATATGAATAGTTCATGCTACCCATATAGGCATATATTGCCCCTTTGGGGGAATTCCCTTTCACTCCAGACTGAGCCTTTACAATAAAAGATCTGATTGAATATGCATATTTCTAGATTTTCTGGAAAGTCCTGAAAACATCCCTGGAACAAATGGACTCTATTTATGCAGGCAATGAGTTTAGCTGTGTCATGGGCACCAGTGGAGAACCTTTGTTCTTTCAAAAGTCATTAAACATTCAGCAGTTCCTACCCAAACGTAGTAACAGTGGGAATCCCCTTTGTAGGGAAGGGTTTAAAAAAAGATCCCTCAAAGAGCCCCATGCAGATGTCTCGTAACACCTGTGGAACAGGGAATAAGGAACTCTTCCCTTGTTACAGCACTCATGTGGGCTACAGACTAACACTTACTTCAGTGAAGTGAGAATGGACATGCTGGGTAAGAACAAAAGGCCATTCAGCTCTTTCTGAATGTGTCCAGGAAAATATTTTATGAGAAATAAACTGCGAGGATTTTACATGATTTATTTTCTCAGCTCTCAGCAACCCCTGTTTTAGGCAAAATAGTAAGAAATTGCAAATGTTCAGAAGACAGTGATAAGGAGGGGTGGACTGGAGGAAGCGACACAAACCAAAAGGAACATGGTGCAGGTCATTTGTAATGAAGACACAGGCTGCATCCAGCCTTTGGGAAGATGAGTTTTCACACTTGTGATAGACATAAAATCATAAATCTGAATAAAATGTGGGATATGTTATCAACTGAAGGGCAAATCTCTTATACAACTACTGTCTGCTCTGGCTGGCTACTGAAGACCAGACAAGGGACAGGAGCTGTGGATTAATGTAGAAAAATTTCTTGAAGAGGAGCTGAGCTTTGTTGGTTTTAGTGCATAAACAGAGATGTAATGAGCATAGTGTCTGTCGTGCTGTGAAGGACAGGGAAAAAGAGGAAGGAGAAAAGTGGGGCTAGGAATTGGCATGAATCAGCATGACTGTGCTAGCTCTGACAATAATCTGGTGGGGCTCTCCTGAGTCATTCATGTATGTGAGAAGCAGTGTTAATGACTGAGGTTGTATAAAGAGATAGAACAGTTTTATACTGATAATTATACAAAGTGGTACTTATAACTTCTTTTCTGACAGGGAAGGAGATCCTTGCACCTGTCAGTTTGTTCAGAGGTGCTGCCATCAACTATTCATGGAGTCTGACTTTAGGGTATGGAGGGTATTGGCTCCAGTGGAGCCCTGCCAAGAGTACTAAATGGTAAAAATGAACAGAAGCAGTGTTAAATTGAGGCTGGAGATTTTGCTCAGGATAGACTTCATGATCCAAGTTTCTTTTCTGCAGTAGAAATCCTGACTGTCTTGTTTCTGAAATTCCCAGTACTTTGTGACCTGAGGATGTTGAGATGTATAGGAACTGAAAGTGATGGGGCAATTGATCATCTGAATTTGCCTGAATGTGAGGGAAAGTTTTAAACCAAAGTGAAAATCATTTATTCACCGGAATGTGTGTTGAAGTCACTTTTTAAAAATTCTGTTTTTACTAGACAATGCTGCCATTTATTGATTAGAAGGGAGCATATCACCCAATTACTCCTTGACATCCCATGACTCCAGGACACTCAACTGTTTCTGCATTAACAAGAACATATTGAAGAAATATTCTAAAACAAGACTTTTTGGACGATTTCCCAAAAAATCCAAATAATATCATAATGTTCTTCAAGTTAT
The DNA here is from genome assembly GCA_018697195.1 of Certhia americana. Classification (NCBI taxonomy): domain Eukaryota; kingdom Metazoa; phylum Chordata; class Aves; order Passeriformes; family Certhiidae; genus Certhia; species Certhia americana. Next base: position 102,884,482 of record CM031857.1, read on the forward strand.
CATAAGAATTGATTTTTACTTAATTTTAAGCAGACCTACTATGACAATGAAACATTTAAACTTTACTTGTTCAATAGCAATATTTTTTTAGAGAACTCTCTAATTAGCTTGTGTGCTTTCTATTTTCTGCTTAATGGTGACAAATGACATTTAATTCAGGCCAAAATTATCATCATCACAGAATTATACTAAAGAAACAGCTGTTTTGCATTTGAACTTCACTTGTTTCTTCTCAATGAAAGGAAATATATTTCTGCCTGACATACCAGGTCCTATCTCAAGTGAAGTCAAATGCATTGAGTTTTAGGGAGGAAAAAGTTAACAATTTTAATGTTCCCATACTCAATTTGGCAGGAGAAAATAACTAAATTTTTATGGGAAAAGGTTGGATTTAGTGTAAATGTTTCTGAGTGATGAAAAAGGAAAGACTGATATGATTATCATACTTGATAGTGTTTAGGGAAAATAATGATGCATCTATCTCTTTGATGAACTCTCATTTTAGACAAAGTTGGCAATACAAAATCCTGGGGATATTATTGTAATCTTTATTTTCCAAAAAGTCTTTCTCAGTAAACAATTCTTCATTGTGAGAATGATATATGAAAATTAATCAGGCATGTGTGTTTATATGTGTGTATGAAAGAGCAATTTCGGATTTAAAAAAAAAGGCAAATTGCTGACAGTTTATAAATCCATTAAAATGAAACTTTAGGCCCTGTCCCTGCAAGATGGCTAAAAATAACTCAACAGACAGCATTGAGAAGCACCTTGAAGCCAAAATTTTCTGTGTCTCACAGAGGGGACCACATCCTACTCTGCTCTGGTGAGGCAGACCAAAGAGCAACTGAATTCAGCAACAACCACAGTCACTCTTCGCTCTTCCTATGGATTTAAAATCTGATATATTTTATTCTTTCCCTTCAGATTCAAGTAGGTTGTTGGTTATGGAAGGTGAAGGTACTAGAATTTTTGAAAAGTTATAGGGGGTTTGGCAAAAATAAAATTTGCAGAAGGATAAAGAAGCTGAAGATTGTCAGACTAGCAAAGTACTGTATGTTTTGATTAAAACTGTTCTCAGTGAAATCATTAACATTGCTAATTAAATTGTCACTTTTAGATTTCATGATTAATAGTTGATGGAGATAAATGGGAAAAGTCACACCTCTCCAGTCTTTTGCTCCAGGCACTTTAAGATTTCCTTCATAACCAACAGAAGTTAGTAGCTACTTCCACAAGCAGCAGCAGAAAAAGTCAAATGTTCTAATATTGAACTGGGTTTGAGTGTCTGCATGTTTGGAGGCATGGAGTTCTCCAAGCACACCTGTCTAACTTGGCTCCTCTGCTGCCTGGGCAGTGGGGAGTGTATACTGAAACCTCGTAATCCACAGGGTCATTTAGGGCTTCTCTTTCTAAGACAGCCACTTATTTTCAGAAAATTGGTAAAAACACACAGTTTTTTTAAATGGTTGTCTTTATGTTAAATTTAGATACTGTCCCAAGCCTAAAATCTATAGAATCAAGTAAATAGATATATAATATACTTAGATGCACATGAGAAACTTATTTCGGCAAGCAGGGTAGACAACAGACCATCTCTTCAAGTAGGATCAATACCTGCACACAACATTTTCTTTCCACTGAGAGTTAGGGCTTTATCTGCTTCCTGCCAAAGGTTTTGACACTGGATGATAAACTCATCACTGCCAGAGAGGCAGCCCTGCCTTGGGGACAGTGCAGTGTATGCCAGCTTTGTAACCTTCAATATCACCTTTCTTGGTGCTTTTTTGAGTTTTGTTTGGTATTCAGGGTTGTAAAACTCCTTCTCCCTTGGTTGACCTGCTGCTTAGTGCCTGCGTCCTATTATTTCAGTTTGCCACTAACCTTTTGCTTCCTCTCGTCCCTTCCTTTATAAAACCTATGGAACAAAACAGATAATTGGGAAAGAACTGACTACTGTGCTGACTCATACTCATCAATAATTCTCTTAACAAAATTGTATATGGAGGCTGAATATTACTGCTGATGGTCCACAAGAAACAAAATAACTCTGCTTGGTATTCAGATCAACAGCTAAACAGAAATGGCAGTGGGGACAAACCAAGATACTTCCATTTGCAAATTGACTCAACTAACGCAGAGCATTTATAAAGAAAGAAGGCAATTTCAAAGCTTAATCTTAGGCACTATTTGAAAATAAGCAAAAAATATGCATACACCTCATGGCAAAATGCTCTCATGGTCACTGTAAACATCCATTACTTGTGCTCTCTCCACCTATTCAGTCACTGTGAAGAGGAGGTGAAAATGACCTCTTGCCTTCTACATGGGAAGTGAAATTTCCTCACTTTTAGATATGCATTCCCAAAGGAGAAATGAAGTAATGTGATATTCAGAGAAGCAACATTTAACATTTCAGGCTCGTTGAATTCACAGCTGCTGCACTCAGTATCTGCTCTTACACACCCAGGCAAGAGGGCTGGCTGACACTGCATGTTCACAGCAGCTGCCAGGCTGGGGGGAAATCTGCCTTTCCTACTCGATGAAACGACTGAAGAACAGAGTTTCCTATGTTATTTCCCTCAGGCCTAGGTTTAGACTCACCTCAGGTCAACTAGAAAGTACCTGTTACCCTCTGAGAGGATGAATATCTTCTTTCTTGGAATTTTCCTGTTTAAAGGCTGAGGTGGTGGAAGTCCTTTCCAGCAGTGACTGGAGACCACCCAGAGCATCAGCAGCTTGCTCATTGTTCAGCCCCACTGCTGGCTAAACAACCCTCCTGGGTGGGAGAAATGGAGGAAGCAAAGAGAGAGAAAATAACTCTACTGTCAATAATTTAATGCCTGCCTGCCATTAGTGCCTTCTCAGAGCAGTGAGGACTTTTCCTCTCACAGGGAGGTTCCCTCTGGCATGCCAGCTTTGTGTGTGTGGACACAATGCCAGGCTACCTCAGGGACCAGCCCAGTGTTTTTAGGATTTAACTAGCTGTGTACTTGCTATGTAATTTAGGACTGGGGGGGATTATTTGAGCACAAAATGTCAAAACCAGAAACTTCAAAGTTCCTGAAAAGGTTGTTGCTTATTTATTAACTCTGTTATTGTCAAATATATTGACTCTGCCTTTTATTGTTTATTAACTATTCCACAAGGTGGAATGTTATTAATTAGGTCATATATAAGCTATTGCTTAAGGAAATCCTTTAGACTTTGAGCATAGCTTCTGTTAAATTCAGAGCTTTAGACACTCACTGCAGTGTACTAAACACAGGTGATTACTGGCATCAGGTAGGACTAGGAGTGGCCCCATAACACAATCAATTCCAGCAGACAGTCTGGACTGCACGACATCATTATCTCTGCCCCATAAAAAATGGAACTGAAGTTTTGAAGAGTGTCGTGAGAAGACCTGGGTTTATGAACGACAGGTTTGATCACACCGTGATTGGTTGCAATCTGAATAAATGCTATTTGTTAAATAGGGAGTTTTGTAAAGGAAAATCAAGGGACAGAAGTTTGCAACTCATCTTTTCTTCCTTGGGATTTTTATAGAACATTTTTTATTGTGATTGTGGGCTATATTAAGCAATAATTCATTACGGACTTGATCCAAAGACCATTTAAGTCAGTGAAGGAAATCCTATGTAATTCAGAAACTACCATTTACTGCAAAGGGCTCTGGATCAGCTCCAGCAACTATAAAGTCTGTTCTGGAAAAGCTCTTTCCCAGACCGTATAGTAGCTCTGTATCAGTGTGACCAGCAAACTAATGCTGGAAATTTTGTAGGTTTTTCTCTATTTTGATTATGGCTTCCATGTAAGTTTTCCCATCTGCACTTTATTAGATATGTTAAGACAAGCAGCTGTGATCCCCAGGGTTGACTAGGGTATTATAATAACCATAGCCAAAGGTCTGAGAAGTGCCAAAAGGAGTAAATCCTTTACCCCTTTCAGACTGCACTTGGAGAGCTTGCCTGGACAAAAAAAAATATTTTTTTCTCATTAGATAATCCCCATACATTCATAGACACAATTGAAATGGTGCTACTGCAGATGTTTACAAGATCAAGATAATGTAGAGATCCTTAAGGTCCTCCACAGGAATTCAAGGCCAACTGCCCCCCAAAAAACAACAAAAAAAAAAGGTCAATTCTTCTTTTTGTCATTGGGAAGAAAAAGAAAATCAAATCCTACAACCAATAAATATTTAAAACAGTTGAAATGCCCAACAAGTGAAAACAAAAAGCTAGTCTAGGCTGAAATTGAGCCATGTTGCACACTAGCCCTTGTTGAACCACCTTTTTGGTATTCCCACATCTTTTATTTTTCACCACCTTCTTTACTGTGTTTCCCTCCATCTGCACATCATGCCTAATTCATCACTGGCTGCACATGCATTCATCCAGCAGGAGGTCAAGTCCTCAGTCTGCTCCTTGGGACAGAAAGGTTTATCTTTCTTTGGATAGGAGGAACATGTACACATTTTTTCTCCAAAAAAAAAAAGAATAAATAGACAAGTCAACCTTTAAAAGAGTGATGCATTTTAGAGGACAAATACTGACTAATCTGGGCTTTAAATAAAAAATGTATGATAAACCTGAAATTTACTTTAAAGATATCTTCATACAATTTTGAGAGGCTTCCCCTTTTAGTGTATCTAAACAAAATTCACAATGATCCTTGATAGAAGAAGAGATTGTCATTCCCCACGTGGTAATTCACCAGCCTGCCCAGTAAAGATCAGAAAAAACATTGAAATACCATTCTAAAAGACTAGTTGATTTCAGAGGAGAAAGGAACTGAGCTGAATAGTAAGCTGCAAGAATCAAATTATATTTAAGCAGTGGAAAAGAGATCTGTGGGGCAAATGTTGTTTCTTATGCCCTTGTGCATGTTGACTGATGACCTGTGAGGTAGAAAAGATGTGCCTTCTCCTTTCTAGTTTGTTTTGTGTAAGATAGTCTATAGTTTTGCTGTTCTTCATGTGGTTCTGCAACATAAATTTAAAAAACATTTTTTTGTGTGTGTAATATAGAACTGCAGGGGTAGTTTTATGTAATATTGCTCAGAACTGTAAATTTGACTGCAGACCTAATATTTTGGCCCTGTTCCTACTTCAGTGCTAAAGGAGACTTAAGAACTTTATGTATGTAAATATTAGACTTAGAAATCTCTGCCCTTAGAAGGACTTCTTCAGTGCTAGGGGAGGGCTATTTATTTCCTTTGTATATAAAGCCATGGATTCACCTCAAAGACCTCGTGCCAGCTCTCCCAGCAGCTAAGAGGATACTGGCAGGTAGAGATTTTACCCAAGAAAATGGACTTTTTGTCTCCTCCCTGTAATACACAGAATTCAGTCTTAATTCCAGTCAAGTTAGTGGAATATGGGCCTGGGTATGCCACATCCCAGGTAGTGTTGGAAACCAAAACAGACAGCAGGTAAACAGAAATTTGGGAGAACCACACTGGAGGGACAGTTCAGGCCCTGAGATGTTTTACCCAGTGTCTAGGTACCAGATCTACAAATATCCATTTTTACAGGCCTCTAATATTTCCAGTGAATTGCATTTTCTGTACTTGCATGACTGGACAATGTAGCTCAGACACAGAAGGGGATGGACAACTTCTTGGATTGCTGGAACCCCTGTAAATGATTTATGTCAGTGAAATGGGGAGACACAGAAAGCTTGTGGGATCCCCATCCCTGAGAGTGTTCAAGACAAGACTGGATGGGGCTCTGAGTAACCTGGTCAAGTGAAAGGTTCTCTGCCTATGGCTGGGGGTGTGGGAGAAGATGTTCTTAAAATCTCTTCCAACCCAAACTGTTCTATGATTCTATGAATTGTATGTGCTGACCAGATCTGCTACAGGGCAATAGGCAGTCATCAGTGGATCCAGCCCAGGCAGTAAATCCATTCTTCTGAAACTGTCAGACTGTGCTGCAGATGTGCATGACAGAAACCATGATGTCCAGTCAGAGTTATTACAGGGTAGCTCTCCTTGGGCTGATATGTGCCTACAAACTCCAGAAAAAAAATATAAAAAATTATGCATGTGGACAAATTCTCTGTTAGAGCCTGGATACATCCCACATAATGCTAATGTGTTACTCCATAGGAATTTGGGAGTTCTGAATGTACTTATGCAGCAACAGAAGTCTTGTAAAGTGCTCCTATGAACTAAAATTACATTTTCTGTTATCTGACATGAAAGGAGAGACTTCCTCCAAATTATCTTCACTTTTGATAAAACCTTGCAGCTTTCAGAAAGGTGCAGAATAATAGAAAATTCCCAACCTGTTCAAAATCTGAGACCATTAATTGAGACTGATTTCTCAGAATAGCTGAGAGAGCAATCACTCCTCCTGGATATTCATACATGAGAAAACTCTTGTGGAGAAAGAGATTGTCAAATCACTGAAGAACGACTGGATATGGGCAGATTAAATTTAACTGTGCACCTAGAACTTTGAAACAATACCCATAAGGGCCCTGAATGTAGCTCATTCAACTGTGGCGATCCAGGAGGCAAGTTGACTTATTTCTCACAGATGCAGTTTAATTTTTTTATTTTTTTGCGACTTAGTGTCACTGACTAATGAAAATATATTCACAATCCTTGCAGGTTATTTTTCCATGTGGCTGTGCTTCTTTCCTGGGAATTTGCAAACAGGTCATGGCTGAAAGCAATACACAGCACACAGCTATTCAAATATTCAAAATATATCATGCTATATTTATTGGAAGCAAAGTCTGACAAGATTATGTGTATACTAGGAACTGATAATGAAACATGGCATTGCATTGGCACTGGCTGTGTCAGCAACAGACAAATTAAAAACTTTAAATATTTATATAGTAAAATGAAATGCAGCTATTAATGCTTCCAAGAAGCATTCACTGCAGTGCTATAGATAGACATGAAGAATAGAGTTTTGGAATATCTCTAACAGGACAATTTATCATTTTTGCAGAATAGTTCCTTGTCTGTGGAAAGACAGTCTTAAAGAAATTAGAAAAAGAGTTGCAAAGAGCCAACAAGGTCTGAAGACAAAAAATGGATGTTTCTAAGGGTTTAAATACACAATGGAAAATGAATGTCATAAGTAATCCATTTTTCTGGATTGCTGATTTATTTATGTTGATTTAAAAACATATTTCTTTAAAATGCTTTGGAAGCAAATGCTATTTATGGTCCTTCAAGAGATCATATGCTTATTTTCTTTCCATTAATTTAATTCTTTGAAAAACTACCATTCTGATGTTTATTATTTTTGGTGTGAGAAGACAAACAATAAACAGAGCAATCCCTTAAACAATTAATGGTGCTTAATCTCCGTTGCTCTATATTGGAAGAAATCCTGAAGTTCTGCCTAGAGCATGAAAAAGGAACCGAGGGAGCAATTAGGATGTGGGCCTGTTACACCATTTCCTTCAGCAGCCTGATGCAGCAAAGTTTCTTATTGCAGTCCTAACTTCATCAACTATAAACTCAAAAACTACAGTAGGGCTGGCATTTCTCTTTACTTATTTCTCAAATGGGACAAAAACATGGTGACATCACAGTAATAAGAAAAACCTGCTTTATTGTAATCCCAAAATTAGTAATTTAAAGTCCTGGGAAGCTATGCATATTGATATGAATTATCTTCATTTATCTTCTCTAAGGTGCTGGTGTAAAATTTTAGTATTTTTTGAGATAAGAAGGGCTAAGGATATGGTGTGGAACACTGTGCTTCAGTTTCTGTTTTCTGCATTTCTCTTTTGACTGCTGTTTGGTGTAAGCTCACTTGAACCATCTGAAAAGGTGAACTGGGAAAAGGTCTCCTCCCTTCTAAGAGTGATGGCCACAGCAGAGTACATCAGACCAATTCCCACTGGGAGCTGCCTTCCTTTTCTCTTCCCCTGCACAGGCTGAGACCAGGAGTACATCCAGCTGAGACCTAATCCAGCAAAATGAAGCAGTGCTCAATCTAAAGCCAAAAGAAATCCCTGAACATCTCAGCACCCCACCAGGTGAACTTCAGCATCAGTTCAGAGAAGGATGGAACTAAGTACTGGGATACTCTCAGGTTACATCATCTTAAATTGCTGGGGAAGCACAAACTTGGTTTTCATGCAACTATGACAGAGTCTTTAGTGATTATTGCCTCCTTAGCCCAGATTCAGCAGAAGCATCTGTGTGGTAACCAGGATGAATTTCAGAATCTAAGCATTTGGTATGAATGATGTGTGCAAAATACTACTTTTCCCCCCATCACTGTATATTTTGACTCTGAAAAATCATTGACAAAAGAAGAGGATGCATTGTGCAAGGATTTTATAACACTTGTCATGAATTTGACAAAACGTATCTTGTGCATTGAGTTTCCTCACCACAGAGATCCTGAAGGCGAGGGAAGAATGATTCTTGCAAGCTGCCATCAGGCAATGCACCCACACTTGTGCTGCATGGTCCTGAGGCTGTCCATGCACTGAAACTCTGTGTTGGCAGGAGGGAAGGACATGGTTTGATCTGTTGGTTTTAAGAAAAGCCCATTCTATGCTTAAAACCACAGTCATGATTTCTGAGCTCTCACCTACTAGAAAATGTGTTGTTATCACGCTGTATATCTCACACACCACCAAACAGCTGCTGGGACCTGTTTAAATGCAGTGATCTGCAGGTCTTCAAAGTTTTAGGCAGGCCAAGAAGCTTATTGAAAAGTAAAGGGACTTGAATTGAGCTTCATAACCTCTGAGCAAAATTTAGTCTGTTACTAAATCCCTGTCCTTTTTTCCAACTATAAGCTTCAAGGCTTGAAAAAAACCCCGACTTTTTTTCCTTATACAGTCATGGAAATAGTATTGCTAACCTTACTGCCTGTGGCATCACATACAAAGAAATAGAAGCTCAGGTTAATAGAACTGTATAGTGTCTGAGTTGCATATTTTGCTTGTTATCTTGCAAATAATGTGGCAGCTTGCTTTGGTTTATCTTGATGCATGGTGACCATTTACAATTCTGAGTGTGGATGCTCCTTAGAAAGTGAAATTGTCATTCTGCATTTTCTCCTCAAAATTGCTGTTCAGCAAGGGAAATACCATAGTACTAAAAAGCCTTGAAATGGTATTAGAAAGACACTTCTGAAAAATTTGCCTGATTTCAAATTTTAAGCTTAATCATCCCTTAGCATTTACATTTGAACCTGACTGATGAATATTTTTCAGCCAGGATCTGTCTCTACTGTTTGCTCTTCCACAATCCAAGTGATCGACTTGATTAAACTAAGCATCAAGCAGAGAAATCCAAGAAATTCAGAAGAGTTTAGAGTCAGAAAATACCACAGCACTCACACCAGAAGTCGCAGTAATTATTTCTGTTGCATTAGAGGACACAAGTCTTGTCTTCTAAATTTAGTAAATGGGAAGGCCCAGGCAATGAGGAAAAATATATTTGCCTTATGTATATTCATCATGTGTAAAAGACTCTCTATGGGAAATGCTGTGGTAGAACTCGTCACAAACACTTTAATATCTTTTGGGAATTTGCAGTAAAATGTCTTTTCCATTTTAAGAAAAATTCTTGGCTGCATATGTCCCAGGGGCTTTGCCTGATCTTAGAATGGGGTTTCCTTTTTGCCATTAAAGTGAAATATCAAATTACAATTCACAAGTAAATTTGCAGTCTATAGTGATAGCAATATATCATAGATACAGAGAAATATTTCCAGAGCTCAGGGAAACAGTTCTCTGCATTCTTAAATGTCTGAATATTTCAAACACAAGAGTGTCAGCAACAGCATTTTAACCATACTTCCTAATGGGCAGTGGCAGGGGGAAGTGAAAGGATATTTCACATCCCATATTTCACATCACAGGAAAATCAAATACAAGCACTGAAGCATTCATGCATTTTTTAATACTTGCCATTTCTCTGCAGAGAATTTAGTTTATTAAGTAATGGTTCATTTCAAGAAAAGTTACAATATTTCATATCAGATATTGTTTTTCTCCAGATTTTTTTTCTGGGTTTTTTTTTTTTGTTGTTGTTGTTGTTTCTTTGGGTGGGATTATTTTGTTAGTTTGCTTGTTTCTTTGGTGGGGGGAGAACGGATTTTTATTGATTATTTTTGTTTGGGTATTTTGGGGGTTTTTTTGCTTGTTTTTTTGTTAGTTGGTTTTTTTAATTTGTGTAGATTTTTGCTTCTTTTTGTTGTTGTTGTTGTTGTTGTTGTTGTTGTTGTTGTTGTTGTTGTTGTTG